>OY282559.1:128205666-129405666 GCA_958295665.1 Tipula vernalis
TTCAAGTTGTTCATCACTTAATCGATTTTGATATTGATTTTTAATCATTGTCATATGAGAAAATGTACTTTCGCAAGTATACGTACTTGAACACAAAGAACATTGCTTGATAATGGCTTCAACTAAGTTCGGAAATCTTGATGGGCTAATGAGCTTCCAAAAATCCATTCCAGTTTCCTTAGAATTTTTTAAAATAATATCCGTTTTCTATTGTGCAATGAATGGGACTACCAAATATATCACTAACACGTCTAATATTTTCAAAATCCACAAATCTTTCGTTGAATTGTTGAATTAGAATTTTTATTTCTGGAACGAATTTTGAAAAGTTGAAATCGGTAAATTGTTCTAATACAGCAAAGCAAGATTCAAAATAAGCCAAGTTATTATTTTCTAAACTGGTTTTAAAAATTTCAAGTTTTAGTTTAAAACCATCAATATTTCCTAAAACATGAAAAACGGAATGATTCTTGCCTTGTAAGTTTAAGTTTAATGAATTAAAATGTGTTAACATATCATTCATAAATGCCAAAGATGTAATGAATTCTTTACATTTTAATCTGCTTTAATTTTACGTTTTCGGTTTCAGATATTCGGGTTTCCATAAATGCTAAAATATCCTTTCGTAAAATAAAAAAACGATTCAGGCAATTTCCTCTACTCAGCCAGCGAACTTGAGTAAATAAAATTACATATTCATATGTTGATTCGGTTTATTTTAAAAAATTCTTTAATTTTCTGTGTGTTAAGGAATTTTGCCCTCCTTTCAATTTATTTACTATTTTAATATGATTTTGCCCATAGACTTTCCTGGTGAATTGCAAAGTGGTAGAAGAACACGTCAATATTATTATTATTTTTTTTTTCATAATACCCTTAAGTCCATTAAATTTGCCGACCATTGAAGCTGCTCCGTCAGCGTATACTCCCGATAATTTATTAATATTTCCAAACTCAATAATTTTTTGCTCAACAGCCCTAAAGATATCAATGCCTTTGGTAGTTCTGTGCAAAGGTACACAACTCAACATTTCTTCATGGATGGTGAAATTTTCAATAATTATTCTGGCAAAAATTAGCAATTGACTTGTATCAGATAAATCTGTGGATTCATCTAATGCTATTGAAAAATATTTGCAATCTGCAAGCAAATCTTTCAATTTGCTAGACACATATGAACTTAAATCTATGATTCTCCTACTAACTGTGCTGCGCGATAAGTTTATGGGACTTATGCATTCCAAGGTTTTCTCTTCTTTTCTTTTTTGGATTTAGCAATATTATATGATATTATGTAAGATAAAATCAATTTCAAAAATGAATGCTGCATGTTGATTCCATGAGACGTCGTTAGAGACGTTGTAGTAAAATTTATTTTTATGTTATCGAACAAGGATCTTTTCTGCGTAGCATTCTCTTTGTTAAAATCAGTGCTATGTTTTGTCCGATAATATCGGTCGCAATTAAATTTTATGTTACTAGCAAAATCGCAATTGAGACATTCAAATTCACTGTTTTAATTTAAAATACAAAAGTATTCAAATTCCCAATCAAAAATGGAATTTGCTCGTTTCATTTTACCACGTATTTTAAATTTCAAGTGAGAAATAAGAATATGATAATATGACCGACAATATTCAACTTACTTTTAAAAGTATTTATGGAACTATAGAAAAACGTTCTTGCCTACTTGAGCACTTGAAAAAAACTAATTTAATGCAAAAAACCACAAAATAAACAAGCAACCAAATACAAATTAACAAAATTGCGTTTGCGCATTGAATTTTTATTTCTATGTATTTATAAAAAAAAAAACATTTTTTTGGTTTATATTCGTTTCTATATATTTTACATAATGAAAATTGTTTGAATGTGATGAACAAATTGAGTCAAGGCTGGGCAGTGTCTGGAGATGTATTTTGCTGTTTTGACTTGTCAATAGCTATCGCAGGAAAAAATTCAGTTCAAGTTCAGTAATCCATCTCCAGACAAAAACTCTCGAAGCTCAATTTATACATTCATTTCTTACTTTCGGCGGGAGACTTTTTTAAATTTTCCGAGATTTCCTACGGTAAAATTAAACTGAATTTTTCCCTTCGATAGCTATTGACGACAGATCACGTAAAACGATACAACTTCAGATATTTACTCTAGAGGCTGATTTTATTCCAATTTTGTGGATTCTTCTGATTTTCTGATATTTTCCACGACTAGGTTAAACAAAGTTGTTCATGTAAAACTATTTACAACCTGTATGAATATTGCAGCAACCAAAACATAACCTAGAATAGAAAAAAAAACTTGTACAGAAATTAAGAATTTAAAATATTTTTGTGTTATACTTATCTACATCCTATAAGATTTTAGTCCATTGATTCGTTCCAAGTAATTCTACCCTGAAATATTTAAAGGTTATTATCTTAATTATTTATTTATATAATTTAATTGTAAAATTTCTTACCTGATCAGTTTGTTTTTGTTTAATGTTATGACAGCTGATCAACCGTACAAATGTTAATGGGCTAAAAAACCATACAAATGTTAAATCTAAATTTAGACCATATTCGAGAGTTCGTTTAATATACTTTGTTTAATGTAGATTTTATTTATAGAATAATGTAGCAATCTACCTCGAATTTTACTCAATTTATCATTATGGTAAAAAATTATTGTTAAATGTCAAATGCCAATAAATAACTCTCTTTGATATCAACCATCAAGCTGTGTAGACGTCTTTTCTTTGGGTTAAATATCCGATTTAATTTATCAACCAAAAGTCCGCCACATCGATAGAAAAGGGAGCCATTTCATACGGCAAAACATTTACACAATATTCTCATATTGTGACATGGTCCTTCGAGCCGGATTTCAGGTACGAATTGATTTATAAGATTGCATCCACCACATTCAATCTGTGAATCCTAACGGAAATTGAAAAATTGGTTTTTCGTATTTATCAACCACCAATTTTATTAAAAACATTATTATCAAGTGCAAAGTGATTACTAGTACTAAATTCTAAAGTGTACCAAAACTCTAAAGACTAAAGTGTCCAGTGTTAACATCTATCCAGTTGTTCCAATATTTTAAAATGGCTGAGATAGAAGGCTTAAACAAGCAACGTGGTTCTTACAAAGCAGTTCTAACCAAGTTATCAAACTATGCAAAGGAAATTAACGAGAGATCACGCGAAATGGTTGAGGAAATGCGGGTAAAGGTGAATCGAGCCCATGAAGTACTAGAAAAAATTGTTTCTGTAGAAGCTACCATGTTTGCTCTCGGTAGTCAAGAAGAGTCGAAATTAATTGAAGCTGAGGAGATCTATTATATAGCTGTTGCCAAGCTAAACGAGTGGATAAATAAACGAAGCATTGAAGCATCAAACAATACAGCGGACGAAACAACCATGAACGCGAGCATTTGTAATCCAGCTCCCGAAATTAAATTAGCCAAGCTACAAATTCCACCATTTTTGGGTGATTTCACCGAATGGCAAAGCTTTTTCGACCTTTTTTGTTCGAGCATCCACAAACGAGAAACTATAAGTCCAGTCCAAAAGTTACAATACTTGATGGGACTGCTTAAAGGAGAAGCCTATTCCCTTGTGAAGCATTTTAAGGTCACCGATGCTAACTACATTGAGGCTCTGAATAAGTTACGAAAACGATACGATCGCAAGCGCCACACAATAAATGCATTTGTGCATTCATTTATAGAGCAACCCAGTATCAGTGTGGCAAATGCATCAAATATACGGAAACTTCTCGACACATCCGATGAAGTAATACGCGGTTTAAAAGCGTTGGGTGAACAAGCCGAAGCAAGAGATCCATGGCTCATTTATCTGCTGCAAAAGAAATTGGACGAATCTACTCGAAGTCTATGGGCACAAAGCAACACCGAAAAAGAGTTTCCTACCATAGATGATTTTTTCGAATTTCTAATAAAAAGAACAGATGCACTAGAATCCATGAAGTTACATTCTACTAGACCAACAAGAGCCATCGCACCACCGAAACACAGTTTTGCTTCAACAACAAATAATGATCAATGTGTAGCTTGCAATGAAGAGGAACATAGATTGATAAATTGCAATACTTTCAAGAAATTGTCCGTGGATGAGCGGAGGGAATTGATGATCCGTGACAACAGATGTTTTAATTGCTTGAACCCAGGCCACTCTTTATATGACTGCAGAAATAGAGGAAGATGTCGGCAGTGCTATCGTAAACACCATACGCTTTTACATAACGATATAAATCCACGAGCTTCAGATAATAACACCACTGCCTCGGACGATTCTTCACAGCAGGCTACTACCACCGCTATTCACCATGCGTATACCAATGCTCCGGAATACAGTCAAAACATTTCACTTAACTGTACATTTCAAACCATCCTACCTACAGCAATAGTGAATATAGTTGATAGTCATGGAGTACCCCGACAATGCCGAGCTTTAATAGATACCGCATCACAAGCATCTTTTGTAACCGAAGCACTAGTTCAGAAATTGGGTTTACAGCGCACTAATAGCAGAACCTTGATAGCTGGCATTGGACAAACTAGTTTGGGTCAGGCTCACGGAAGTATTAACCTTCGATTTTCCTCGAGATTCGATATGAAGCAAATATCCTTAAGTGCATTAATAATTCCGAAGATAACATCGTCGCTACCGGCTTTTAAATTTAACACGATCAATATGAAAGAGATTCTATCCATTAAACTGGCCGATCCAAACTTTTGTAAACCGGGATTCATCGATTTGCTTCTTGGAGCCGAAATAGTCTTCGATCTTTTTGAAGAAGGTAATATAAAAATTGGCGATAGCAATTTAGTAGCACACAATACCAAACTAGGCTGGGTCATAGGAGGGAAGCACGAGAATAACTTGTCAAATACTGCACAAACATTCACTACAATTATTGACATCGACGCAACATTACGACGTTTCTGGGAAATAGAGGAGGTTCCTGAAACTAACACAATGGAACTATCCAACGAAGAGGCTACATGTGAAGAATGGTTCAAAGCTACCACTCAGCGGGCACAAGATGGACGATTCATTAAAAAGCTTCCGTTCAAGGAAGATGGAATGAATATGGGATCAACATTCCGCTTGGCACTATCACGGCTGTTGGCCATGGAGAGGAAATTTCAATTAAACCACGATTTTAAGGAGCTTTATACCGATTTTTTACGAGAATATCAAGAGCTGGGGCACATGAATAAAATACCTCCAAGTTGCATAGACTTGCAGCGATCTTATATCTTGCCACATCATGGGGTAGTAAAAAGTAACAGTACCACTACAAAGTTACGCGTGGTTTTCGATGCGTCGGCAAAATCCACCACAGGGAAGTCGCTCAACCAAAATCTACTTGTAGGTCCAAATATTCAATCCAGCCTTTTCGACATAATTCTTCGGTTTAGACAACATTTGTATGTATTAGTTGGCGACATCGAGAAAATGTATCGCCAAGTGTGAGTAAACGAAGAAGATAGCAAGCACCAGATAATTCTATGGCGAGATGAGCAACATCGAATCTGTCCATACGCCTTAAAAACCGTAACGTATGGGACAGCTTCAGCATCATTTATGTCAACTAGATGTTTGAAGGAGTTGGCCCTAATAAATCAAGCTATAAAACCGGAAGCATCTCGTGCTATTAATTATGATATTTACGTAGATGATTTGATGACGGGTGTATCAACGGTAGCCGAATTAATCAAATTGAAGAACGACGTTTTAAATATATTGAGTAGTGGAGGTTTCAATTTGCGGAAAATATCATCCAACCATCCACTGATTCGTAACCCATCCGATGATTCGGATATGAACTGCATTAAATCTATTGTAGAATACCCAGACGAACCTGTAAAGCTATTGGGTATCGGTTGGAACGGCATAACCGACAATTTCATTTTTCAAGTCCGTCTAGCAGAAACATCGAAATATACTAAAAGAAATTTCCTTTCAGAAGCGAGTAAGATTTTTGATCCTCTCGGTCTTTTATCACCAATCACAGTCAGGATCAAAATTCTATTCCAAAGCTTATGGCTCAAAAAATTAGAGTGGGACCAAGAGCTTCCGGCAGAAACGAGATCCGAATGGATTGACATCAGGAATGATTTAGGCAGAGCGCCGGAGATAAAAATTCCACGTTGCATCACTGCGTCTACCTGCATAACTATCCATGGATTTTGTGATGCCAGTAAGTGGGCTTACGCGGTAGTACTATACGCCAGATCACAAACCGAACAAAGCACTACAGTTCAACTAATCTGCTCAAAAACAAAGGTGGCTCCGCTAAAGCAGGTCAGCTTACCAAGGTTGGAGTTGATGGGTGCTGTTCTTCTAAGTCGACTTGCCAATCAAGTCAAACACATTTTTACTATCCCAGTATCCTCAATCACGTTATGGACTGACTCGAAAATAGTACTTGATTGGCTATCTCGACAACCAAGATGCTGGACAACATTCGTTGCGAACCGTACTTCAGAGATTATCTGCACGCACAAACGAGAACAATGGCGACATGTTCCTTCTAGGCAAAATCCGGCAGACTTGGCATCCCGAGGAATATCAGCAAGAAAGATTACACATAACAATTTGTGGTGGACTGGTCCCCCATGGCTGAAGGAGACTGAACAAGTTTGGCCAGATCAACCTATCATAAACCAAACAGCAGAAGAGAGTACACTGCCTGTTGAAGTCCACGGCCCTACCATTGTCATTAACAATAAAGGTGAGAATCATATATTAGACGAACTAAGCAAACATTTTTCCAGTTTTTTCAAGATACAGAAGATTGTAGCGTACGTACTTCGATTCTGTTACAACGCTCGACTTGGTCATAAGAAAACCGAAAGGAAAGGTGGAGTATTATTGCCAGTGGAACTAGAGAGAGCAACACACTACATAGCAAAGCATTTCCAAGGTAAAGATTTTCCCGAGGAATACCACTGTCTCCGTAATAAAAAACCAGTTGCAGTTAAAAGCAAATTAAGGCCACTAGATCCATTTGTCGATAATTATGGAGTGATGCGTGTTGGTGGTCGAATTCAGAAGTCAGCGCTACCTTATAATGCTAAACATCCTATAATTTTATCCCATAAATCAGCAATTGCCACCACCATCACTTATGATGTGCACGTAAAAAATCAGCATCCCGGCATAAACCTATTAACCAGCTTAGTTCGTCAGAAATATTGGATCGTAAGGGGCAAGGATGTGGCCAAGAAAATATTTCGTAGATGTGTGAGGTGTCTAAAACAAAATCCGCCAATGATGAGCCAATTAATGGGAGAGTTGCCTGAAGACCGAGTAAAGCACACGGTGACATTTGGAACAGTTGGAGTTGACTTTTGTGGACCTTTTCGAATCCATCCAGTGCGACGCAGAGGCTCAATTCCAATAAAAACTTATCTTTGCATCTTTGTATGCTTTAGCACACACGCCATTCATATCGAAATCTGCATGAACTTAAGCACTGAATCCTTTTTAGGTGCACTGCGAAGATTTTTCGGTAGACGAGGATTGTGTCATACCATCTATTGCGATAACGCGACCAACTTCATTGGCGCGAGAAATCATCTTAAAGAAGTGTATGACTTCTTAAAATTGCAGTCTGATAATATTTCTTCTAATCTTTTGAAGGATGATGTAGAATGGCGATTTATTCCTCCAGGAAGTCCCCATCAAGGTGGATTATGGGAAAGCGCAGTGAAATCCACAAAAACGCAGATCACTAGGACCATTGGCGCCGCAATACTTACATTAGAAGAGTTTTCAACTCTTGTGGTTCAAGTTGAGGGCATTCTAAACTCGAGGCCGATATGTTCCAGCAATAATGATGAGCCAGATTTTCTCACGCCTGCCCATTTTTTGATCGGACGACCCATTCATCAATTACCCGATCACATGCCTGATCATAAGTTATCTCCACATGCAAGATGGGATATTGTAAAGCAGATATACGTACAATTTTGGAAACGCTGGCAGTTGGAGTACCTGACAACGCTACAGCAGCGATCGAAATGGCAAACACGAAACAAAAATTTACAGCTGAATGATATTGTTATTATTCATGATAATAATCTACCTCCCGCTCAATGGCTATTAGGACGAGTTACTTTATTATATCCAGGCAATGACGGTAAGGTACGCGTAGCTAATGTTAAAACCAAAAACGGTATATTCAAGCGCCCAATTCAAAAATTATGCCGTCTTCCAGTCCTTGAATCTGATGATGATTCAACCGGGGCTGTATGTATGAATATTGCAGCAACCAAAACATAACCTAGAATAGAAAAAAAAACTTGTACAGAAATTAAGAATTTAAAATATTTTTGTGTTATACTTATCTACATCCTATAAGATTTTAGTCCATTGATTCGTTCCAAGTAATTCTACCCTGAAATATTTAAAGGTTATTATCTTAATTATTTATTTATATAATTTAATTGTAAAATTTCTTACCTGATCAGTTTGTTTTTGTTTAATGTTATGACAGCTGATCAACCGTACAAATGTTAATGGGCTAAAAAACCATACAAATGTTAAATCTAAATTTAGACCATATTCGAGAGTTCGTTTAATATACTTTGTTTAATGTAGATTTTATTTATAAAATAATGTAGCAATCTACCTCGAATTTTACTCAATTTATCATTATGGTAAAAAATTATTGTTGAATGTCAAATGCCAATAAATAACTATCTTTGATATCAACCATCAAGCTGTGTAGACGTCTTTTCTTTGGGTTAAATATCCGATTTAATTTATCAACCAAAAGTCCGCCACATCGATAGAAAGGGGAGCCATTTCATACGGCAAAACATTTACACAATATTCTCATATTGTGACACAACCATTTTTTATTTAAATCCATGTAATCTATTTACTTTCGGCTAATAACTACTAAAATTTTTATTTTCTGCTGGAATGTTAATAATGTAATCTGCATTATCGACTTTTTAATTTCGGCTGGCAACTTCCGGCTAACTTGAACAATAACCTTTTTAATTTTTTTCATGGCATGTAATACTAAGTCCCTTGCCGCCGAGCTCCTCTCTAAAAGTTTAATGTGGTTAAACATTTTTCTGTGTGTTTATGTTATTTCTAAAGATTTTCATGCATCCCAAATCGTTTGTCGCGTGTGATTAGTCAAGTTCATAATACCAGTTATGGTAATTTTAGAAGAAAGGAAATTCAAGGTCACTTTCAATCAGATTGTTTTCCACTCCAGTACAGTCTATTTTGAAGGAATTTATGCGCAAATACGTCTGTGTGCATGGGCAAATTTTTATTAAAAGTAATAAATAAATAATAAACTAAATAAATAAATAAAATATTAATTTAATTGTTATACAACACACAACAATAGAATCGAGTCATATTTAAACAAATGGCTTACAAGCCTTTTTAAATTGGTAAGTTAATTTCTAGAATAAATTTCATGTCATTCTGTGAAGAACCACATCCGAAATTCATACTAAAATCAAATTTTAATCATAGAAACAAAATAAAATAAGCCTGTTTCCAGAACAATATTTGGAACTCATATTGGAATTCCATTTACATTATACAAATTCAAGTTTCATCACAATCAGTTGAGAAATGCAGAGTCCCATTTATTGTTTGTTGGTTTGGTTTTATCCCTGCAATCTGTTCTGGGGCTCGAGACACTCCCAACTCTTTCGCAGTTCGCTTTTTTCGTCCTACCTTACGCCTTTAGTACCCAAATCGAGGACGTACGGCTATAGACCCGTTTTCGTTTAAACCACCTGCACATTGCATTACTTCATGCCAACCTATAGTGCTGACATGAAAGGTGGGTCGGCCCATGGATTCCGCACTCTCAACAGGGGGTCGTAGATGTGTTCATCTTCATCACCGATCGTAATCAGATGATAAGAAATCCCTTTTGCATCCCGCTCCTATATGGATTCGAACCCGGTACCTCCCGATCCAACCGCCGCAGCTTTAACCACTACGCCGCTTGCTCGGTGAGTCCCATTTAAATTAGTAATTTTTCAAAATAACATCAGTACCTCATGTTAGAATCTCATTTTCAAGAAACAGCGTAATTTCATTCGAACTGGAAATTTTCTAGAGCCACATCCTGAACTCATTCAGCACGTTTAAGATCACAGTTCGTGATTTATCGGAGGTTGTTAGTCTGTGATTCGCGGGTTACTCGCTGATATGAGTCGTATTCGTCAGCACGTTGAAGACCTTATTTGCAGTAGTCAAACCGTGGCGTAATTTCTCGTTAATTAAGAAAGTGATTGGGCTGCGTATCATAATGCAACATCAAATAGCTGTATCGTTCGCAATCCAAGTTCAAAAGAGCATGTAACGAATTTAGTAGAGAGAGAAGGAGCAATAACAACTCATGAGAGACACAACAAGGAGTAACGAAGGAGAGTATAACACCGCTGGTGGAATATGCAGTCATCAGTACCGAACAGCATTTTACAAGTCAGCTAAATCAAACGGTGAGTCAGTCACTAGACGAGCCACATTGTTCTGCAAGACTTCCACGTCCAGACATTCCCTCGTTCGACGGAAATAACACGGATTTTCCCTATTTAAAGGATTTATTTACTATGTAGGTGTTAGGTCTCAGCGTTGTCGAAAAATGTCAATGTTTGAAAAGCTAGTTAGGTGATGAAGCAGCAGATCCAATAAAGAATATTATCGTCAAAAATAGTGCGTGTTAAACAATTTAACAAAAGTAACTATCGAGCAGCCGAGCAATACACAGCGTTCGGAAGAAGGATTACGGCGTAGATGGAACTTATCTGAGGAAGTAATGAGAGGGATGTCAGCAATGAGGATGGAACTCAGTCAGTCGTCAAACTGCATACGATTATAAAAAATGGACGTCTAACCCAACAAGCTTGTGCGCATAGCAGAGTATCAAAGAATTGTTTGTCATTCAAAGAGCTTTTCAAATTTAGTAGCGAACGGATCGATGCACTTCAAGCGTGCGAAACAGCGTTCGGAATTGTAACTAAATCAAACTCTAAGGTAGTCTCACTAGCGCCATTTATCGATTCAAGTGGTTTAATTCTAAGTATTTACAACCCATCATTTTTAACGGCCCTATCTAGTCAAAGGGATTGGAAAAGAGGAGTACCAATTGCAAATTTTAGTGTGACGGTGACACCTGTGGTGTAATAGAATAAGTTAAATTAATAGCTCAATGTTTTACTGTACTAAAATGCAATTTTCAATGATAAAACTGTTCTAAATGTTTCTGGACTATTCTTACTGGAAAAGTCATGAAATTTCTAGAAGTTTGGTTTGTGTATATAAAAAGGCGCACGAAGTCGAATTGGAATTATTAGTATTTGATAAGCGAAAGTATAAGGATTAAAAGGTAAATTAAAAAAGATTTAAAAAGTGTTGAAAAGCGATTTAAAAGTTATAAGTGTTCAGTAAAATTGTGTAAAAATTATATAAAGTGATTTTCTGAATTATTATAATAAATTGTGTTGAGTTGATTTTTGTTGTTAAATAAATAAATTCATTGGTGATAAATTAAATTTTTTTATTTTATTCACAATCCTTTTTTAGCAGGTTGCTCCTAAACGATTAGCTTATAAAAAGAAATGAAAAAAAAAAAACTATTAAATGGTTGTTGTAAGATTTAAGCGTCATATTTTGTTGAGCTTCTCTAAAAGTCCGCAAGGGAATAGGGTTGCCAGATAATTTTTAATATTTTAGTAATTGAAACACTTTTATTATTTCATTTTAGATTACTGCAAAAACAAAAAATAAACAATCAAACTTCTTAATGGCACCTGCATCCAGTAATACTGTGTTCAATCTCACATTTCCAGTTTATCATTAGTCAAGGATTAAAACAAAACAGAAGTGTAAGAAGTAAATATTGAATTTTAGAAATTAAATTAAATTTATGCAGGAAGACAAAATTAACTATTTATATTTCGTTCAGTGCAGAAGTAAATTTTAACATACAAAATATTAAAAACCAAAACATGAAAATCGCGTTCAATTGTAATTGAAATTGAAAAAATATATTTCGTTTTTGTGGGTTGTCTTAAAAAAATGAAATATTTATCATAATTATCTTCAATTTAAAAAAAAATTAATAACTCTGATAAATCTTATGATTATTTCATTAAAATTATACTTGTTGTGTCTAAATTTCGTGTAAAGTTGAGTTTTTATAATATGGGGAAAATTTTTTTTCAGTCCTTAAAGAATTAGTCGAAATTAAAGACACCCAACTTTCTTTTAATGTGTTATTACAAGAAGATCATGAATTAAAAATTCAGTTAAAATAAATTTATGTAAAGCAAGAACTTTGGTGCTCTATACTATAAAATGGTGATTAATCCAATTGATTTCACTGTGAATCGTTTTACAAAAGCCAAAGGTGCAACACAAACACTCTCTCTTAGGAGCGAGAATAAAAAAAAATCGTATGGTTCCAGAACAACAACGTGTTAATTTAAGAAACTGAACAATCAAGAATAAAGAAAATTTTATCCGAAAACGGCCTTGTCAAATACGAGAAGCTAAATCAGAATTCTGCCGTAAACAATCAAATTCTTGTGAAAAATTTAATAATCAAGATACCTCAATCGGGATCGCCTGCAAGTGGACTTGCTTCATCTAGCCTGTCGAAACGTGAGTCGAGATTTAGAGCAAAACCTGGTAATATTCAATAAATATTTGTCCTTTCAATATAAATAAAATTGCTATTTATGAGTCATCATATCATTGAACCCAATGTAAACTACAATAAATATATTGAAACTGAGTCAGTTAACACAATGTCAATATTCTATATTTCAATAGACGCAGTCTAGGGAATATGCAGGCTGTCGATAAGTGATAAAATATATATTACTGTTTTAACTAAAACATGGATATACGACAATGAAGTCATCTTTATCAATATTAACATATTCAATTTCGTTCATCTTCCATATGATCAAAGCAGAGCTGAAGGTGTAAGCCTCTTTGTATTAGATGAATTATCCTAAATGTAGCAGTGCATTACATATTCAACTAGAATTGAGACTAGATCTGAAGTCGCATGTAAAGGCGGACTCAGTGTTGCGTTCTTTCGTTCGTTCATTGATTCTGATGTGTTTTTCTTTTTTTTTTTGTGGCGATTAAGATGAAAAAGCAGAACGATTTTGCTTCCATCTATTGGTAAAAAATGTAATTGACTGAAATGTTTCTTAAAGCGACCTGTGTTTGATGATTATATAGTGTTCTAGAGTGTTTCACAATATAAATTAATTCAATTAGAAAATGTTATAAAATATTTTTGGGTTTGCGAAAATATAGAAGAAGAAGATTTAGCATTAATTTCGTCAGATATGATGGACGCAAAAAAAATCCGCACAAAACGACGCTGTAATGTCAGAGAAATACTAAGACATTACACTAATATCGGAAATGAGGTTACACGATGTGGAGTGGTTTACAAATTTCTACCGCATGACGCCCCAATTGTTTAATTAGCGCTATTTTGCATATTTGTGGACCAGCTATATAAAAGTATGAGGGGTTTTCTACTAACCAAATCACTCCGGGCGAAAGGCTATCATTAACCTTATGGTAAGTAGCAAGAAATGTTTACATCTTGTTTCGAAGAAGTAGGGGCATCATTTGGAAAACGGCAGCTGCAATTTGAAGGAAATTAAAACAACTTGTTTTTCGAAAATTCTCCACTGCGACAAGGCAAAATATTACAGCTGAATTTAATTCTACTTGAACTTTTCCGAACTGTTTAGGTGCAATTGTGCAATTGACATTGCTAACGAATGCTATGTGCCCATATCCTGGAAGACGAACAACTGCTTTATCATACGACAAAAACGTATTTAATTACTAATGTAATGTGTTTTAAATATCCACAGCCACAGGAGTCGTCAAAAACGCTTTCGGCATTCTGACCTCAAGATGGCGTGTTTTAGGCGATTTTGGCGAAATCAATTATTGCAAGCAGACCTATTGTGGTCAACATAATAAAATGAACAGTGTGCTTGCATAATTGGTTAAGAATGAAGTCGGGTGATAGGTACCAGTATTTCTGTAATGATTTTGTGGACGCATTACACACAGAATGGCGATTTAGTGTTGGGTGAAGGGAGAGGGGATGCAAATATTGATTGGTTACGGATTGTCGGACGTATGGGCTCTAATAAATCGATTTGAAATCGAAATTTTTATCGGTTTCACTCTAATTGTAATGACAACAACCGCTCTACCGGTGCTGGGTGTTTATGTGCGTCGAAGTGTGGACGTTTTCAGTATAAAATGCCATACACTAGAAACAGCTTATTATTTAACGGTAATTATTTTAGTTAGCGGGATTTTGATTTCCCTTTTATTAGTTTATAGATTTCAGTTTATTAAACAAATTAATATGTTTCAAGATCAATTAAAAATTTAACTGACTTCTATTAAACCCAAAAAAATTTTTGTCTTTGGTGGATTCATTATAAAAACACTTAACATAAATATCACCAATTAGGAATTTTTATTATTAATGCCTTCTGTGGGACTTGAATCATTAATAAATTAACCTAAAGGAATTGCTGCAAATCACCAAACATCCCTTGATCATATTTTTTCAAGGTATGATAATTGCAAACTCGTGTGTGATCATAATTTGTTGCCTTTGGGAATTAATTTTAAGCATAAACTGTGCTGATAATAATCACCGATAATTGGTTTGATCTATAATGAAAATTGGCTTGACACTTATAGTGTTATCTACTTTTACTGACCACATCCGTAGTAGTAGTAGTAATAAACTGAAGAAGATCAAATTGAGAAAGTTGAAATCTTAAATGTATGATTCTCGGCTTCTCTTCTGAGATAAAAAAAAATTATTTTGGAAAACTGGTTAAGAAATATCCGCTTAATAGAAAATTGCTTAAGTATTTCGATAAATTATTTCATAAATTTAAAAAGAAAATGAAGCAAACGAAAATTGATTTTTATAGGAATAATTGTGATCTACATAAAGGTAATTTCAAAACAATATGGAGATTTGTTTACTTTATATTTAACGCTTCAACAGCTAAAAGTAATTTTTAAAAAATTGTTTGTTCGGATAATGTCATAGTTAGATTTTTCAAATAGTGTACCACATAAATTAACATCAATGATTATCTCACCAACTATGTGAGACCTCTGCATTTATTAATACCAAATATTTTAATGACGGGTTTTATTTATTGCAATAAAAATAATAGATATAAAAACAAGCGTTCGGTTCTTGTGGACCGATTTAGCAGTTTTTTAATTAAAAGCCTCGCACCTGGAATTAGTGATGTTTAAATATAAAAAATGGTAGGAAAGTAGCCTCAGTATTTATTGATATAACGAAAGCTTTTTATAACGCCAAAAATGAAAATTTTACTCAATAAGCTAGTAAGTTTGGGATTACGTGGTACTAAATACGTGGTCCTTATTAAATAGAAGACAAAAGGTAAAAATAAACTATTCAGCTGTGAAGCAACTACAAATGTTGGTGTACCTCTAGGGTCTGTTCTCAACCCATCGCTGTTTTTAATCTATGCATTAATTCATTACTTTCTATAGGACTGCCTGGAGAATTAATAGCATTAGAAGATGATACTGCAATAATGTATTCCGGTAGGAAGAAAGGACTCCAGAGAAAAAGAACTCTCAGGAAACACTTAAAGTAAGGACAAGGTCTTCGATTTTTTTTTTTTTTTTGCCACTTCCCTACTATTCGAAGTGCTGCCAACCACTTATCATGCATAAAAAACACATAAGCCTAAATTAACGCATCTGAATACTTTTCAAACGTGTAACCCCGATTTGACCTTCTCAAGATCACAATAACAAACATTTAAATTTCATTTCAGACGTAAAATTTCGAATCCGGTCTCAAAAATAAGAATAATAATCCCTCCACAAATCAACAAAACTTTTGAACCATCCAAATAATCATCAAAATAGTCATCAATATTAAATGTACACACGTAATGCTTATTTCGCTGATCATCAAGTGTATAACCATTCAATTAGCTATGTATTTACACAACCATTTGAAGCTGTTATAAGTGTTTACTTTATTTGTATTTAACCCCTTTTTATGTATCTTGTTCCTATGTATATGTACAACAAGCAACAACCAATGTAAAATAACGTTGCCAATTAATATTTACAAAAAAATTGGTATGGTCATTCGAGCTTCAACCTTTATGTAAAAATCAATAAATTAAAAATTATTATAACGTTTGTAAATTGTGGAATGTTACTGTATAATACTGCATCTATTATCAAGCATCGAGTCAACTGGATTCATTAACAACATTCAACACTTTTTCATGGCCTATCGAGCCGGATTCAGTTGGTTTAACCGTTTGACATCAGCGATCAACAAAACTTAAGATTAAAATCAAAAGCTTTCTAGTGAAAAATTAAAATTCAATTTTTATAGAGTGATTTATGCAAAATATATTAGTTTTTAATTCATTCAATTTCATTTATTTGATAAGTGAATATTGTTAGCGTGGTACATTGACTTACTATACAATCAAAAGCAGTAAACACTTAATTAATTTCTTGTGAGTGTGCAATTATTGTTTTTTAGTGCCACTACTGATTATTATTAGCATCTATCGAAATTCGCAATCGTAAGAATAACGGTACACGTGAAATTTATTTTTATTTTTTTTTTTTTTTTTTTATTTATTTATTTATTTATTTCAACTTATAACTTAATAATAATACAAACAAATTATAAACTAATTAACATATTATAGTTGAACAAAGTAAAGCTCCGTTTAGATGAAAATCTGTGGTGGAGCAAATAAACAATTTCAACATGCTATTCTATAAAATCTTTGGACACATTGAGTTAAATATATATTACACAATAGTTTTCTTATTTATATATGTATATATGGAAAAAAATAATAATTACACTTAGTTGCCTTTAAATTTACAATTGTTTAATGTTTACGATAACAGCTTTAATTGGTGAAATTACCCGAAGCTATATAATGTTAATTTCAGAAAAATCTTTCAACATTTTCTATGTAGAGCAGCCAATTTCGAACGTCCCTCTCAAATTTATGTTTACGTCCAATCGTTAGAATTTTTATATCTTTAGGTAAAATATGAAAAAAATACGGTGCCATATAAAGATAAAATCTTCTAAACTTCTCACAATTGCAACGGAAATCAGCATTATAGTAATTTGGATTTCTTGTATTATACACCTGTGTAATCCGATTGTGAAAACTGTTACTACGGATAAAAAACATTTTCAAGACTTTGTATATGTAAAGATATCTAAGTGGTAGCAAATTTAGTTGTCGAAACATAGGAATTGATGGTGTTGTTTGAGGAAGGTGGTATATTAATTTAATAATCCTTTTCTGGGCAATATATAGACCTTCAATGTTACTAAAATAAGTGCCACCCCAACTGGATATTCCATACATTATTATTGATTCAACTATGGCGTGATATAGTTTCCGCAGAGTACTGTTTGGGCATAATTTCTTAAGATTATAGAATTTATGTATAGCACCAAGTACGTTTTTCCTAGTGACATTGAGATGAGACTTCCAATTTAGTTGAGCATCCACTGTTAAACCCAAATATCTAAACTCGTTAACAAATTCAAGTGCAAAACACTGAGACGAGCAAATGATTGTATCACAGGGATGGACATGGTATTTTAAATGGTATACCGAAGAATTAGTGATATTCTTCCCAAATAGCATAACTTTTGATTTAACGCTTATAGCGAGCCGATGATGATAAAACCATTTACTTAGTTTGATTAAGTCGTTTTCAAGCATTAATTTAGTGTCGACATCGCTATTCGTACCATAACTCAAAGCCAGATCATCAGCAAAGGCTGTGGCGTGTCCTAATAGATCAATACCGAATATCGAATTAAAGTAGATTAAAAATAATAAAGGCCCCAGAACTGATCCTTGAGGAACGCCACAACTTATTAAACCTTCGCAGCTAGTTACCTCACCTATTTTTACCACCTGACGACGATTTTCAATATAACTTGCAAACCAATCAAAAATGTTACCTCTAATGCCAAGTTTAGCTAACTTCAATAAAAGCATTCCATGGTCAACAGTGTCAAACGCCTTTGCGATATCGACAAAAAAAGCTATGGGTCTCCGAGTATCATTAATATGTTTATAAATCTCACTCAAGCAGTGCAAAAGAGCTTCTTCAGTTGATTTACCGGCAGTAAACCCAAATTGATTTTTATTTAAAAATTTAATCTTATCCAAATAACAAATTAACCGATGCTTAACTAGTTTCTCAAAAATCTTGGAGAAAGTGCTTAGAAGCGAAATCGGCCTGTAATTATTTGGTTGTAATTCATCACCCTTCTTAAAAATCGGGATCACAACAGCTATTTTTAAATCATCTGGAAATTGACCGCTGTTCAAGCTAAGATTATATAGGTATTGCAGAACATCAACCAAATACCATGAACATATTTTAACTAAAAAATTATTAATGCCGTCAAAGCCTTTTGACCCTTTGTTATCTAATTGTTTTATCTCAGATAGGATTTCCAAAGAAGATATAGGCTCAAAGAAACAAGATGAACTGTAGTTTCTATCAGCTTCATAAATATACTTTTTAAATTCAATTGAAGTAACATCACTAGTAATTACATTAAAATTGGAGGTTGATCCTTGCGAAACTTTTACGAAATATTTGCAGAATTCATCAGAGATCGATTTTGGGGACGTGAGAATGCTATTAGTATCGGCTTGGTAAATTTGTTGTATTTGTTTATACATCCGATTACGTCCTAAAACTTCATCAATAATTATTTTCCATGTGTGCTTTGAATTCTTACTAGCCCAATCAAATTTGCTTGTGTAATAGTTATTTTTGACGATTTTTACATCCGCTTTAATATTTCCCGAAAGTTTTTTAACAAATTTTGCTAATTTAATATTATTTGGATGACATCTTAGTTTACGAGAAAATTTTTTTAATTTGTTAATTTTAAATAATAGATTAGGACTCATCCATGGCTTTAACTTATTTATTTTAGGAGGATCAATAATGAATTTTGATGCGGCAATATGCGAGTTAAGTATAAACAAAAATTTTGCAAAAGCTAAACTGCAAATCCTTTCGCTATAAACCGAATCCCAACATTCAAACTTTAGAAAATTATTGAGTTTATCGTAACAAATTCTTGATTGATTCGAAGTATTAACAGAAACTGGTTGCCTGATGGATGAGGAAGAAATATTAACTTTGATCAAATTGTGGTCAGAAAAATGCATGGGCAGGTTACAAATATCAAATTTGAATAAATTTTCATTTTTAACAAAAACGTGATCCAAACATGTCTTCAACCTTGTTGGCTCATTTACAAGACTGACAAAACCATAGAATGCAAGCATTGTTTGGTAGTTGAAGGATTCACTAGTATTTAAAAGGTTGATATTAATATCCCCTAAGATAACAATATTTTTGTTATTAAGTGAACACAGCAACCTTTCCAAATCATCACAAAATGAAATGATGTTACCATTATGAAAACGATATAAACAAATAAAGGTAAAGTTTCGTTTAGCTAGTTGAATATTTAAAACAAGAAGATCCGCTGAATTCCAATTGCAATGTTGATACGTGAAATTTATAAAATTTTTACTTATAAAAACACCCACACCACCCGACCGATAATTATCATTACAGCACGCTCGAAAATTATACCCTGGCAAATTAAACTCTGAACATTCATTTGAATAAATCCAAATTTCGGATACAAAGATCAAATCAGGAAAATTAGTAAGGCTCGCTACAAACAAGCTGAACGCATCAAAATTTTCCCTTAAGCTACGAATATTTTGAATCAAAACTCTGAAAGAACTATCCATGATACACTTGAACACAAATCAATTTCAATAAATTACAAAGGAAAATTTTAATAAATAAAGCAGAAAATGTATAGTAGCGGGTCGTTTTAATATTACGTTTAAAAATAAAAATAAATATAAATGCGCGTACGATTACGCAAAAATTACAAAAATGTTGCGGTGAGATAGGTATTAAAATAAAACCCGAAACCGGCTTGACTATAAACACAAGCGAAAATACAAATAATTGAAAATTAAACTTGAGAGAGAAATTCATATTTGTCGAACTAACGTAAATATCCAAAAAATTAAAATTATTACACAATCACACGCAAAAAAAATATAAAGCATAAAAAGGGGCTCGGTAAACTATCATTATCAATTGTAAATACGGTTTGTAAAAAAAAATTACGATTATTCTTGATTTATTTAAAAAATTAATCAAAAAACCGCCAAACTTCATATACAAATGTGTTTTTTTTGACTACACGTGACGTGATGCGCAAAGAAAGACAAAAATGAGACACGGGAATATACTACCTATTTTTTCTGTATACCTTGATTTTTTACAAATAATTTACTACACAAAATTAAAATAATTGTTGATTTTTGTATTTCGTTTTTCTTGTAAATTTAACAATAACCCATTAATTTTATTTCAAAAATATATAAATGATCATTTTGTTAATAAATATCATTCATTTATATTTCGCGTCAATGTAAATTTCATTCATTTTTTGATATTTTTATTAGAGCTTTTTTTAACTAAACTCCATATAAAACAAATGTAAACAACAAAATAATTTTTTTTCCACTTGTAAAAGTAAGACGGAAGAAGTTGTGGTCTTTTTCATTTAAATCATTATGCGACGTGACGATATTCATCCATGACAACACCGTAGTTAGCTACGACAATTTATTTTTCGCACAGTATCGCCAAATGTGATATATTACCACAAAATGACAACACTGCAAAATGAATTTAAAGGGGAAAGCAATGAATCAAAGTGATGATTTGACACGTAACCTCAATTGTTGATTTTTATATTGCTATGTAATATAAAAATCAACAATTATTTTAGTTTTATGTATTAAATTGTATGTTAAAAGAACCATTCTAGTAGCCTTGAATAACAAATTTCACAAAAACAATCATCCTTCTAACAGAAATGGACAAAAAATAAGCAATTCTTAAACGAAAATCAACATAAACCATCTGACATAACCTCACAAAATGCAAATAATGGTCGGTGTTTAAACATGAAATTCTAATAAACCAAAGGGTTTTCTAGTTATGTTAACTTAAAAATATAATAATTAGTTTTTTGTTAATCAACAATTTTGTTTTGCAGTTCGTATCACAGTAATTTTCATTCATTTTTTTAAACTTTAATTTAGTTGCTTTCGATCAAACTCCATATAGTTTGATATAAAACAATTAAATTAAAATTTTAAAAAAATGAATGAAAATTATCATGATATCAACTGCAAAACAAAATTGTTTGTTATCAAAAGACTAATTATTATATTTTTAAGTTAACCTAACTAGAAAACCCTTTGATTTATTAGAATTTCATGTTTAAACACCGACTATTATTTGCATTTTGTGAGGTTATATCAGATGGTTTATGTTGATTTTCGTTTAAGAATTGCTTATTTTTTGTCCATTTCTATTAGAAGGATGATTGTTTTTGTGAAATTTGTTATTCTAGGCTACTAGAATGGTTCTTTTAAGATACAATTTAATACACAAAACTAAAATAATTGTTGATTTTTATACTCCGTTTTCCTGTAAATTTAACAATAATCCATTAATTTTATTTCAATAATATATACATGATTATTTTGTTAATAAATATCATTTATTTATCATTAGCGTCAATGTAAATTTCATTCATTTTTTGAAATTTTGATTAGAGGTGTTTTTAACCAAACTCCATATAAAAAAAAATTAAACAACAAAATAAACAATTTTTTCGACTTGTAGAAGTAAGACGGAAGATATTGTGGTCATTTTCATTCAAATCATTATACGACGTGACGTTGTTCATTCAAGTTGGGACCGCAGTAAGCCACGACAAATGTCAGTTTATCACAGTTTTATCACCAAATGTGATATAGCACCACAAAATGACCACCCTGATCATCATCTGGGCAAGACGTGTTGTCCTCATCTGGATCTTCAAGATGTTTGAGCCGAAAAATATCACTCAGAGAACTTATCCGATGAGCATCTGATTCCGCAGATTTTCGCAGGTAAATTTGTCCATTTTTGCACCATAGATATCTGTACTTATGTTGTATTTTGATAATTTTAGCTTCACGATACAATTTGGATTGGTAAGCTGTCAAATGGTGCATGATGTAAATTCGCTGGTATGGATGATTTTGCGGAAGGAAGATGTCCAAATCCTTCGTCGATAAATTTTTGTGTCTAATAGTTTGTGACAAAATGTTGTTTTTAACATCAACTGAATTTAGTTGGACAATAAAAAAATCTAATGTTGAATTCAGTGTTTTATTCAACGGTGTTGTGTTTTTGGTTGTAGTTTTTTGAATAGCTTCAATTGAGACAATATCCTCTGTTTGAATTGCTACTCCAATTTTGCTTAACGTAGCAACTATCATGCCACGAGTATCATCGTGTTTCAATGGTAAACCTCTGATGATAATGTTGTTTAAGTTTCGCAGTTGATTTGGCTTATCAATGCTGGCTTCAATTTGATTCAGTTTAGAGCTGTGAAGGTTAACCAATTCTTCTAATTTATGCACTCTTGCTTTTAAAGCTTTGTTCTCAGATACTAGAACCTCAAAATTTTGTTTCAACTGGTCAAGAGCAGATAATTTGCTATCCATTCGTTTGAGCTGGATCATTATATCGGATAAATTGATGTTTTCGGCGGATTCAATAATGTCTTCATTGCCATCCACAATCGATTTGTTAGCAGTTACACGGCAGTCTCCGCAAAGCCAGCTCACAGAACGTTTTCTAATATCATTAAGAAGGTTTCTGGAAATTTGTGCACAGCTTATGTGGAAACAATTTTCGCATGGACCACCACATTTAACACCAGGAAAACGTTCATTGGTGATTTTGCTTGTACAAAGATGGCAGGTGGAAGACATGTTATCACGAATAATTAATACAGGACACAGTTTATTTACTAAATTTGACTAAATAAATAATTTGATTATTGCAAGATATTAGGCAAAATTTGACGATATAAAATTATTTAAATTCGCGATAATACAGTGCTTTCAAGGTCACACATATAAACGGTTTCTCAAATTTGCTCAACTGTTTCCTTTTTCAATAATTGTTTAACCAAATTAAATGAGCGATTACCTAAAATTCAAATCTTTGCAACTTCAGCGAGCGATAAAGATATAACGGACATAACAGTGAACATTGAAATATTAGCTGAAATATGGACTAATTTCCGTTCAAATGCTCCAATCCTACCCGATGACTCTGAATGCGTTACACTAGAAACTGAAGTTGAGAATAATTATATAACCATCAAAGCCGTGTTATTGAAATTACAATTAAAGCAAAGCAATATTAACTCCAAAATTGAGGAATCTAATCTTAGAGCAATGCTCTTTGTTTGCTGATACTAATAATTGCATTGGAAATACAATACCGGGTGAAGTTAAGCTTCCCAAATTATCATTAACAATGTTTGATGGAACTAACTATCAGAATTAGCCAGCATTCATAAATATTCTATCTTAAGTAAAATTCAAAAATATCAATACTTAATCCAAAGTCTGAAAGGAAAGGCCCTAGAATTAAACGATGGATTGACTCTTTCTCACGAGGCCTACGACGAAGCATGGGAAAAATTAAACAATCGGTACAATAAACCAGATAAAATAGCCTTTTTATACAATAAAGGCGGCTGCACGAGTCCGTCTCGTGCGCGTCGCATTTTGCGACGCGCTTTAAAATTAAACATTTTTCAACTCAGGAGGGGAATTTTTTTTTAGATTAGGGTGCTTTGATTGGTTTAAAAAGCGCGTCGCAAAATGCAGCCGCTTTAAACCAATCAAAGCACCCTAATCTAAAAAAAATGTCCCCTCCTGAGTTGAAAAATGTTTAATTTTAAAGCGCGTCGCAAAATGCGACGCGCACGAGACGGACTCGTGCAGCCGCCTTAAACCAATCAAAATACCTTAATCTAAAAAAAATTTCCCCTCCTGAGTTGAAAAATGTTTAATTTTAAAGCGCGTCGTAAAATGCAACGCGCACGAGACGGACTCGTGCAGCCGCCTTAAAGGTGCTATCCCACCAAGCGCGACGCGTCGGCGGCAAATTTAAATTCACGGTTTTTTGCTTATATAGTGATAGGAAATCGTAGTTTGTGTAAAAATATAAACTAGCGATGAACGACAGGCAGATAAAATTTCATTTTATACCATTTACTAAAATTGTAATTTCTCTATTAAAAATATAAAGTTTGTAAATGGTTTTATAAATAATAATTTTATTTTTGTTCAAGCTACGATTTCCTATCACTACATAAGCAAAAAAACGTGTATTTAAATTTGCCGCCGACGCGCCGCGCTTGGTGTGATAGCACCTTAAGTCGTTTATTAACCAACCATCAACTTCAAGGCCTTCTGCGTTAGAAGTTAGAAGAATTTACTGAACAATTTAGTTTTACCAAAATTAACATCGATGAAAAGTATTCAATTTCTCGAACTAGCTGATGAGCAATATAAGACCTTATACGGAAGAAGAAACCCAATGCGAGCGATCTTAAGTAAACACCACTTCTCGAAACGAGTTCGGTCTAATCGTAATTCAGATTCCTTTCAAATTAAATCCACCCCCATTGGGAAATTCCCTTCATTCAGCGATATCAAGATTATATTCCTTGGAAAATAAATTCGCACATGACAAGAGAAGTGAAAATGAATGGCCGGTAACTCACGCTATTTTGAGAGATTCTAAAACAGTTTAAAAGAAAAAACGCAATATAAAAACCTTCGTCGTAACTTCGGACTCGGATTTCGAAGGCCCTTTTCACGAATTATTGGTAAAAAAGTCAAAATTCGTCTTGGTCGTCTTGGTCAAAATTAATAAACATAACCGCAATATATATGCGAGGTTCATCAAAATATTAAAGAAAGGGTCGAAGTCTGCAAAATCGAAATGTTCCACAGTGCAGGAGCTACGAGACGCTGAAAATAATTATATTAAATATGTTCAGCAATCTAACCATCAGACAACATCTAAATCACAATTATCCGCCGTTGATCCATTCCTCGATGGAGAAATACTTCGAGTCGGAGGAAGGTTACGCCATGCACTTCTACGTACAGAGACTAAACACTCTATAATACTACCGTATTCGTTTACATACAACGAGTTATTAATAAATCATTATCACATTAAATGCTTACATGCTAATACGACATCGTTTATAACCGTTTTGCGTCAAGCAGTGAAGACGGCTGTACACAGATGCCTAACTTGTTTTAGATACAAAAGGCATAATACAAATCAGTTTATAGAAGATTTGCCAGCTTGCCGCGGCGTATATTTTGCGGGACCAATACATTTAAAGCTACGAAAAGGACGATGTTGCCAAACTTCCAAATTATATATCGTGTTAATCATCTGTTTATCGACTAAGGCAATTTATCTTGTTGTTGCAAGAAGGCGTGGAATTCCTTCGGATATGTATTCTGACAATACTACAAATTTTGTTGGTTGTAATAAATTCTTAAAGAGCTATTTTGTAAACAAGCAAAGTATATTGAACAAATTTTGCATCACGAAGGAATAAACTGATATTTTATACCACCACTTTCACCCCATTTCGGCGGGGATCTGCGAATCTAATGTTAAAAGTGTTAAATATTATTTAAAACGCGTGGTTGGGAACAAAATACTTACCTATGATGAGCTTTAAACATTACTTATTCTAATTGAAGCACTTTTAAATTCCCGACCTTTGACCATCAATTCAGATGATGAATTCAACCCTCTGACACCACCTCATTTGAAAATCGGACAACCGGTATGTCTATTTTCATCTTGGATCATATTTTTATATTATTATTACTAAAGACCATCATGAATTATATATTATTATTATTACTAAAGACCTTATTTTCATTTATACGTGTCTTACGAGAAGTATCTGGTTTTACCATATCATCAATTTACAAAAAAAAAAATTTTATTCATTAATTTCACCGTAAAGTTTCCGCGCATTTTTTTTGGAATTTTTTTTCACCATCATCGACATTTTTTGGTCCTTCGAGCCGGATCTCGTTCGAGTAGACCGGACACCAACCAGCGTGAAGGAGAATTATACACCTCGTGGAGATTTTGCAATTTTGACACCATTTTGAGCATCGTTTTACAAGGAAGCTGAAAACTATAAACCAGCCACCACTGTTGGAGAAAAACCATCAACCTCGTGGAAATTACGCACGCTACAATTACACCATGAAAATCATAAGTACCATTTTTATTTATTCTTTACTATATACCAGTTCCTATTTTGTTCCTTAAATTACCATTTCCCTGTTATAAGTTCCCTAGTTACCATTATATAACCTTTTCACACTACATATAAACTCAATAAGTGATTATTTAACGATAAGTGAACAATTTTGTTCACCGATTTCTCACGTTTATCATTATTAATTTTTTTATTTGAACTTATCATCATTTGAATTCATTTGATTCGAATTAAACCCGCTAAGTGTAAAGTGATTTGAATAAGTGAATTCGTGATTTTTTTTTTAACTTTATTTATAAATATATATTGAGTGTGAAGAGTGCAATAAAGACAAATCTGAAAGATGCCACCAAAAGTAGACCATTTTTTCCGACAACGTGAAACTACATTATCGCAAATCAAGGTTATTTTGACCTATGCCAACAACCTTTCGGAAACTTCCGACATTACAAGTGTTAAAGCAGGGCTAGACAATCTCCAACAATTAATGAAGTCCTTTTCGGATGTCGAGGACGAAATATTTGCAAGGGATGCCGAGGCTGAGTCTAAAGCTCTGGAATGTGACGAGATGTATTATTCAGCCATTGAAAAACTCAACACGCGCATACGAGATATTCAGCAGAAAACACCATACCAAGATATTTCTATAGCCATGAATACCGGAAACAAAATTACCATATCTAACGTTACCAACGTTTGATGGAAATTATCAGGAATGGCAGTCATTTCATGATATGTTCATGTCGACCGTTCATGATACCCCGGCCCTGACGGGAGTTCAAAAATTGCAATACTTGAAAGGCGCATTAAGGGGAGAGGCTAGTGCATCACTGCGACACTTGGCCATAACTGAAAGCAACTACATAGAAGCATACCAAAAGCTAGTCAAAAGGTACAGTAAGAAAAAACTAATTCTAACCGCTTTTATTAAATCGTTTGTTAGTCAACCAATATTCACCACTTTATCAGCTAAGCATCTTCGTCAAGTATGCGACACTTCAGACGAAATAATACGTGGTATAAAGGCGTTGGGGAATGGCGCAGAAAACCGCGATCCATGGCTGATTTATTTAGTTTTAAATAAATTAGATGAGGACCCTCAGCAGCGTTGGTCAGATGAATCATCAGAAATCGAATACCCTACTTGGCAATCTTTCGTCGAATTTATAAACAAGCGAGCCGATTCCTTAGAGAATTGCATACCATCAAATAAAAAACCACAACCACGCCCAACTAACATCCAAAGTTTTACCGTAGCTATCAAAACTTGTCCATTATGCAACACAGTCCACAACCTATATGAATGCACCAAATTTAAAAATATGGATGATAATGCAAGACGTGTTTTTATGCAGGGGGCGAATCGCTGTTATAATTGCTTGTGTGATTCCCATTTAGTATCGAGATGTAGATCGAAAAAATCGTGGTTAAAATGTCAAAAACGCCACAATACCTTACTTCATTTATCATACACCGCTAATATTCAGTCAGAACCTACCCCAACAATAGAGAAAACCACAATAACCGAGAAAACCCCAACAACGTCAGTATGTCTAATCCCTTCCACCATGCCAACGAACCAGAAGCCATTGATAGCTTACATGGGATTACTACAAAGTAAGAGGAGCAGATAATGTTCTTTATTCCTGCGGGGCGCTTTTAGATTCTGGAAGCCTGGCATCATTCATAACCGAGTCATGTGTTCAAAAGTTGGGGCTTCCACGGAAAAATCAACGAACCATAGTGGAGGGCCTAGCATCAAAAAGAGTGGGAACTTCAAGGGGGAAGGTGACGATGGAGGTATTTTCACGGCCTCGACCAGGCACATTTTTTAATATTGAAGCTCTTGTTTTGTCGTCAATTACATCCATTCAACCGCAGATTCACATAGCCAATCAACACTGGGATGAATTTAAAAATTTTGAATTAGCAGACCCGATGTTCTATTTGCCTGGTGAAATCGAAATTTTAATTGGGTGCGATCAGTATCTGTCATTAATTCTTCCAGGTCACATTGAGAGTAAGAAAACTAAACCGATAGCACAAGAAACCATTCTTGGTTGGATAATTTCGGGGTCATTGAGTGAGAGAGAACGGGAAAAAATCGTGACATTATGCACCACCATCAATATTGACAAAACGCTTACTAAATTTTGGGAAATGGAAGACATCAAAAAACCGATTAGCCAAACACCTAAAGAAGTTCAATGTGAAAATAATTTTCTAAACAACTACCAAAGAAATTCTGATGGTCGATATATCGTAGCTCTACCGTTTGACCAGGAAGCTGTACCACTAGGGGAATCGAAAACACAAGCCATCAGAAGACTCAAATCAGTTGAACATCGACTAACAAGAAATTCAGAGCTAAAAGCAGAATACGTTAAATTTTTGAAGGAATACGAAGGTTTAGGACACATGGAGCTTATACCTGACACCGAAATAGCCATTGCACCAAATCACACACTCGAAAAAAAATTTGATATGCGATGCAAATAGTTTCGTATATGACTCCAGCGCAAACTAGCTTCGTTTTTCGATTTACGCTTTGTGCCAAAAAAAAAAAAGAGTTGATGATGCTCCCAATTTCGATACAAATTACATTAAAATTATATATGATACTACCTGCAACGATTTACAGAACAATTTGCATCAAGGTTTTTTCGATGCATGTTATTTTGAAATTTGATGCAATACGTGTTTATTGAAATTATGGTTCAGTTTGCATCGTAATCTGTTATAATTTGTATCTGAATTGCTTCGATGTGTCCTGTATCGTTTTGCAACTATGATTGCATTTAAATAATATACGATATTAGTTATATCGAAACACAACAAATTATGTATCAAGTTGCATCGTAAACGAGATCAAGATGTATCAAATATGAAATCATCCTCAGAACCCACTGGTTGTAATAAAACTAAGTGAATTATATTCATTCGACATATATTTATTTATTAAATAATAATAATAAAATATAAAATAAAATTATTTAAAATTCAAATAAATAAAATGTAATAATTTAATATAATTAAAATTCAATAAAATTATTATTGATTACACTTCATATAATAACTATTCTTAATTTAAGTTTAATTATACCTTGTAATTGCTATTTCAATTTGATTTTTGTAAGGTCGCAATCAAAACAATACATTTTATATATTTAATCAAAATTAAATCAATTGCACATTGCATCCAATTAAATAAAAATTTTTAGTTTTACATACAAAATGTTTTTCATAAGCTTTTTTGTACTGTAATGAATTAAAATTAAGACAAATAGGACTAGAGTTTTTTCGATTAAGTGATACCCACAGTAGAATTTATCATAAATTCCAATAAATTCACTCATAAGGAAGTATATTTCGTTATTACAGTCAAGAATATCAATTATTTTATATACATGAATTAATTGGTGGGATGATTTTTCTTTCAAAATGCAGAAACCTTTCTTATAATGAAAGTCACTGATAAAATATGATAAACTAAAAATTGGTCTAGAAAACCTATCAAGACAATTGTAACTAATATTAGAATTATATAACGATTTTTTCCCCTTTTGACTTTGGGTTTTAAATGTTGAATTTGCCCAAACATTGAAGATGGTCGTATAGATTTTTTTATTTTTCCTTAAAACTAATTATTTTATTAAAATCGTATTTTTGTTATTATACAAAACAATTATGATTCCAAAATTGTTGTAACTTGTGAACCCGTCATCGCTGATGTGTGTAAATATTATAGATACATCCAGATGCTCGAAAAGTAGGGTATTTTATTCGAATTGAAGGCTACCAGAGTTGAGCGATTATACGCTATGATATTGACTACAGATAAGGTAAAACAGCCCAAAATATGCTGTACATTAGCCTACACTTTCACCGGAGCAACTGCAGTTACTAGTGCAGAAATGAAAACTTGCGCTTCACCACAATCGTAGAGGAATAGTTCACTTTTTTGTATTAAATTTTTGGAGTTTGTTTGTTTTGGTGCACTCTTTTGTAAATGAGCTTTTGCTCAAAATAGAGTTTGCCAAAAACAAATTAAATTAATCAGTTAATAATAAATAATAACAATAAATAATAACAATAAACATTACTCATCATTTGTTGGTGCCTTTTAGCAAACGATTGACAGATATTTATAAAATTAGGTGTTATATTTTTTTTAAAATAACGATGTTTGCCTTCGTACCGCATTGTCCACAAATGGATAACAGGACCCATTTTCCTGATGACAGTGGGATAATGCAGAAGGATGTGTTGTTTTGGTATCAAATCTTTTTTGAACGTAGTTTTTATCGATTCCAAATGAGAAGTTATTATACTTTGTAGATGTTTTATGTCACTATCAGTTAATTCATGGCGAAATAAAATTATTATTATTTCAATAACACTAAGCACAGCTTTCCATTGACATTGGTGAGCTTGATCATAAAACCTGTCAAAAATAAACGGAAAATGTGTAGCTAGGCATAATACCTGTATGGCATTTTGTCCTAAATTACTTTTTTCCAGGTTAATATTCGATGGTTTATTTCTTCGATCAATGAATCCAAAATTATAAGCAGATATACAATTATTTATTTTATCAATGTTAGTTAAAACTTTCTGTTCGATAAAGAATTCAAATTGATATTTCAATACTCATACAACAAAGCCTTCTAAACCATCATGTAATAGATCCACACTATGGTTTTTAATAGAGTGAAAGTATTTTAAATCGTTCAATACTGAATTGCGACTAATACCTTGGGTTTCCATCATTTTTAACTTTCTCAATGGCGGTTGATCGCATAAAATAGTGTAACAGTCATCTGTTCTAAGCAATTTTAGATCTTCAGTAGTTGATTTTTTTGTTTCTCCGCTAGGCATAATACAAAATCGTCAAAAAAATTTAGCGGAGAAAGATTTAGTAAAACCAATTAGGTCATTTGCCGCCAGATTATCATGAGATAAGGAAAGTATTGTTCCTGAAACCAAACCGAGTTTATCTATAAATATACCATCATTTTCCAAGATTTTGATATCTGCTACAATTGGTTGTAAAATTGAATTTAAATTAAAATCGCCATGGAGATCGTTTACGTAAAAAAGGCTTACTAAAAATATATTTTGTAGGTTGGATTTTAGATTGGTTGGACTGTTTACGATTGCAAAATATATACCGCCTACTTTATGAACTATCGTCTTACTGCCAAGTACCCTAGCAACTTCAAAGTCGTCGTAGTACAGCTGAATTAAAACTTTCGCTTCGTTAACAAAATCCTTCTTAATGGACTGAAAACGATCTCCGCAACAGCCAAATTTGTAAATTCCACTATTGCAACTGTGAGAAACATTGAAATCTCTAAATAAGTTACGAAAACTGGAATTTTTAAAAATTGTCGTTAATGTCTTTGTAATTGGTATAAATTGAAAAAAATTTTGAACAAGTTTTCTTAAGTAAGTGAATGATTCTCCATTGAACCTCCTCTCCCACCTAAATCCAATTGGAATTTGTTGTGGTTCTATATAAAAAGAATTTTCTAAGAACAGTTTTTTGCGTTTATATTTCGAGCAAAAATTTTTCATAGTTTCAGAAATTTTAATTTTATTAAATGTCGTGTTAATTTGGGATGATGCGGATATAATATTAATGCCGATATCAGTTATGATTTTGGTTTGGCAGAAAACATCTGTCATTGTTTGCTCTGGCAACTCTAATAGATTAAGTTTGGCATAGAAATATTTCATTGAGTTTTCAAAGTCACTTAAAGTTGGAGTTTTAATTTCAAGCTCTGAAGATTTGTCTAAACGATCGTTATGAATATAAACGTCCTCTATTTTTTCCAAAGAAGCTATAGTACATACAGCCTCGTTTGAGTCGGCTAATGGATTATTTATTTCCAGAATGTGAGATTTGTTTAAATGTTTTTTTAGGGCACAAAAAGTCTGGAAGGTGCAATCACAATTCTTTTCTTTGACACATTTAATTTTGATGCTAGACTTTTCTTTTACGAATTCTTGATATTTTAGGTGAAGTATTAATTTATTTAATTCAGCAAATACCTCATTACAGAAATAGCAAAAATACATTCCTTAATCCTGGGCGTGATAGTTCCTGCATCTTCAATTTCATAAAAATAGTAAGCGATGAATGTCCAAAATGTTTTTAAACTATCAGCAAAATGTAGCCCAAACACATAGTGCGATATAAACAATAAATCAACGGCTTCAATGAAAGTAAAATTTCCTGGTAAGATTATCAGCTCTCTTTTTATGCAAAGATGATATTGTGATATCGCTGATTTATTGTCACCTTCAGCAATTATATAGGGATGTCCCAATTCAGATGCGATTAGTTCTTCAGGAGGAAGATTAAGCTGTGAATTTAAATAGAAAACCAGTATAAATACATTTTTGCTATATGTTGTAAGTTCCCAATATAAGAGATAAGTAAAATCTTACCGTTCTAAACACTAATATTTTGTTTATGGAGAATCGTTCCCGTTGGATATTGGCTGATGATTTACCTGCTACGACTTGTGGTAATATATTTAGAAGGTAAAAAAAGTCTTGCATCGAAGGCAATAATTCTAAGTAGAATTTAAATTTATTAGTATGTGTATTATTTTTTAGCTGATCTATCTTACCTTCAATCTCAGGTAAGCTTTTAAAATACGGCCCTCTAGTTTCCATAAAAATTTGTTTAATATGTGGTGAACAAATTTTCCATTTGTTTATAAAATGTTGATGTTTCTCGGAATACCGTATTTCGAAGTCATATAGAATCTGGAATAGTAAACAAAAAATGAATAAATATTAATACACATGAATAGAGATTATTGAATAGAGTATAAATCAACTGATTACTCTTACCAGATCGGGAGATGTATAAAAAAAGGGAAATTGTTTTGAGAATTTTCCAATTTCAGGTGACGACCGTAAAATATCGATGCGCACACTCAAAGTTTCGAGAAGTTTCTGTTTGATTAAATCTTTCTGAGTAGTTACGTTTAAATTTTTTAAAATCAAAAAATTTTCGTCACTGTCTATGTCAAAAGCTGGTTTAGTTTCCGTTGAAATGAATGATCCTGCTACATTGCGTTTCCGACTGTTTTTCCCAGTGACATGTTCTAATGCATATGATTTTTGGCGTACCCGGTTTAATCTTGATATAACATACCCGCGATTTTTTTTTCTATCATATAAAGCGTCCTAATAAATAATAAAAGTATAGGTGCTCTAAGTTTTAAGATTTTTTAAATAAATTTTTTAATTTTATACTATTCCTCCGTTATCTTTCTGTTTAGTTTTTAATTGTGGAAATAATTCCACAATAGCTAGCGCCAGCGCCGTGATGTGTGCTGGATCGGGATGATAAGTACTAAATTTAAATACTAGATAATCCACACCCTCCCTTATTATCGCCCGTCTTTCAGTATCCGAAAGGCCTTTCGGTGACCCGCCGTTTATAAGTTTTTTGCTCAATACGTACGCGTTTTGAGTTTGTAGAATAAAATCTTCTAAATCCTGTAATTAGAAATATTAAAGTTATTTCAGGGAATTTTAAATTAATTATTCAAATAAATTACATACTTTTGCATTTATATGCATTAGATAACCTAACCGGCAATTTTGACGAATCAATGGTGTTGCTTGAATTTCAGGTAATTCTATTGTATCAATAAAGAAATTAAATTTTTTTTTAAATAACATTCAATACATTTATATAATAATGGTACTATTATCATGGGTTTTCAAAACTATTTTTAACTGAAATTCCGGATGAGTTTTTCGTTCAGTAACGATATCTACAAAATCCTCCTCACAAATTCTAACACCTTGCAAATCTGTAAAGTAGTCGATATCATATGCAGAAATATTAGCATATATAGACGCTGAAAATAAAATCATATAAAATTATAATTCAATTAAAAAAATTTGATTACAAATACATTGATCAAATGGATATTTCCGAGAGACACGCACACTTATTTTTTTCACAGCTGATACGATGCAATGTAATATCATAAATCAAAAAGAAAATGAAATTATGATGCAATCTTCCATCACATAGGAAAAAATAGTAAGCGTCACAATAAAGAAAAATAATAACGGGAACCACCGAAAATAATTCGAATACTTAATTAGTATTATTAGAATTAAATATTTACAACTTACCAGATAAAATAAAATCTTTATATTCCCATGTTTCCTCGTGTTTTATTATTTTAACATAATTAACAACCCCTTTAAAGTTAATCTTAACAAAACAAAAATCCATCGGAACAAACAATGGATAAAAATCACATGGAACAAGGATCTTATAATAACTAAACTGTAAATTTCACTTTTTTTTGAACTTCTTTTTCACTTTTTATATACCTAAATATATTTTTTATATTAAATAAAATAAAATCTCACAATAAAAGTATTTATAAGAAATATATAAAAAATTATGTACGTTAATATCCTGCACTTCACAATTGTCCAAAAGAAAGAATGACGATAAACTTTGCACTGCGTAGATACGTTTGAAACGATACGAAATACGAATAAAGAAGAGAGACGGTACATGTTTGTGTGGTTGTTTCAGTTTGTTTGCTTAAACTACAACAGGGGAAGACACTTCTAAAAATTAACGCTGTTATATTATAAAAGTACTGTTTAATTCATCTTGTATTTAGCTATAGTTACATAACAAATTATACGTTATATAACAAATTAATGTTTTATATATGTAATATATATACATATTATGTATAAATACTTTGTAAATTATAAAATTATTTACTAACGAATATCCAAATTGATGTTATTTACATACTTATATTTGTAAAGTTAAATTGAGTGGTAAGCCCTGTTTTTCTCAAACGAATAGAAAAGCTATTAATAGCTACATATTAATTTTTGTCTTTGTTTTTTGTACTCTTATTTAAAAATTTGACCATTTGAAAATGAATATAATATAGGGATACGTTATTTCATTGAACGGTTATTGAGCTAAGACCATATAGTTTTATTTGGTGTATTGCGCCTTAGTGTAGGTTTATACTTTTGCAAAATATTAAGATTATGTATGTATATATTTTACAAAAGTAAAAACCAACTGCGCTATAGGTACTTCAGTACTATCATATTGTTTTTACTTGGAATGGTTAAATAAATGCAAGGTGACACATGCACATAGGCACATTTATGGTATTATGTGCCAGTAAACCCTCATCCTTAAAGGCTAAGTCAACTCTTTAGCCTTACATTATAATAATTGGGTTTCTATGTTAACCTTATTAAAATTGATTGATTGATTGATTGATTGCGATGTACGATCAAGCATTAAGCAAGTCTCCCGTATTATAAATGCGAATACCACACTACTATACCCATGTCACGACACTTCTTCATGAAGCCAAACCCCGTAAAGAAAGGCTTCACAATCGATAACCACATAAGTCTAATAGTATGATATCCGCCCCTGGCCAGGCCGCCGTCGTACACCTTTTTACATATAACAAGATCGAGGGATGGGAAAGGAATGTTAGCAACAAAGACTCAACCCGGTTCCAGACACCTAAGTAGTTGATAGTTAGTAAATTTGTTAGTAATATATTTTTTAGTAATTTATTTAGCACACAAGACAATTTTTAAAGTTCATCTACTGCTCCAACCTGTAAGAAGACACAATGACAACACACAAATTTTCCTGGTGCCGCAAACTCTTTTTTCTGAAAAGCTGTAAACAACTATTATTATTCCCTCCACCATTTTGTTCCATCGGCGGTTATGAGGGGGGCGAGATTTCGTTCCATCATCATGTTCCCATGCGGTCACCCAAATTTGTACTAACTTTAGGTAGTGTTGCTTGACGTTGTTGTTGAAATCGTTGCGTCTCTGCTGTCTCTTCTACTCACCCCCTCCTCACCCTTAAAGGCTAAGTCAACTCTTTAGCCTTACATTATAATAATTGGGTTTCTATGTTAACCTTATTAAAGTGGTTGATTATAAACAGAGGCTGACAGAGTACGTACATATGTTAGTTGGTAAATAATTTAAATGAAAAATTCACGTTCTAAATATACGAATAGGTACGCACGTAGTACGTTACGTTTGCAACCAACTTCAACAGAACGATTTTTTTGATGCAAAACTTGCTTCTTTTTTGATTATAACTGCATCGGTTTATTTTTCGATGCAAGATTTTAATCATAATGTGATATACGGTATATCATATATGCTGCGATGCAAGGCTTGTATCATAAAACACTGCAACATTTTTAAGTGTGCAGTCCTATTATTTACCGTACCACTCAGTCTATAAGGAAACAAGTACCACGACCAAGTTACCAGTCGTTTTTGATGCTTCGGCGAAAACCAAATCAGGCAAGAAAGACAGAAATTTCTACAATAATGAACGCATCAGGATTTAACCTTCGTAAGTGGCTATCCAATTGTCCACTAAACGATGAAGTTTCAACCAGTAACAACAAACTTATTGAAAACGACAAAGAAGCACAATACTCCAAGGTGCTAGGTATGTATTGGAATACAAAAAATGATTTTTTCACCTACAGAGTTTCATTAGACGAAAACCCAATGCTTACCAAACGAGGCATGCTGTTAGAAACATCTAAACTTTTGGACCCACAAGGTTGGCTAGCCCCTATTACGATTTATGTGAAGATCATTTTTCAAAGGACATGGGCAAAATGCTTAGATTGGGATGACCCAAAACCAAGGGATATTTCAGAAGATTGGTGCAAATTCCGGAAAGAGCTAACATTAATTGAGTTCGTCACTATACCAAGATGGCTCAAATTTTCATCTCACCCAATAATGTTGCATGGATTTTCGGATGCGTCCCAGAATACCCATGCAGCTGTCGTCTATGCTACATGTCCCAATGAGAATGGTGGAATAGATGCGACAATTGTATCTGCCAAAACCAAGGTGGCACCAGCACAGAAGCAGATTACAATCCCTAAACTGGAACTCTGCGCCGCAGTACTTCTCACTAATTTAATGGATAGTGTATAAGATCTCTTAATAGACCGAGAAACCAATATTTACATGTGGAGTGATTCAACGATAGTTTTGTCATGGCTGGAAATAGTACCTCGCTCACTCGCCGTATTCGTAGGAAACCGAATATCCCAAATTATCACCAACTATCCCAGGAAATATTCGCAACATATAACGACGAAACATAATCCAGCGGATTGTGCCTCTAGGGGCATTTCACCTTCAGAATTATTGAACCACAACCTTTGGTGGACAGGACCACAATGGATCAAGTATCCTATAACCGAATGGCCAGTAAAACCTGTAGTCATTTGTAACCTAACATCATTTTCGTCCCCGATCCAGCTAATTGTGTCAAAATATTCAAATTTTAATTAAATTATTCATGTGTTAGCATATTGTAAACGGTTTATAAAAAATTGTAAGTTGAAACCAGAAGAGAGACCTAAAACATTTCTTAATTGTAGTGAATTGAACGAATCAAAATTACTTATAATAAAATTTGTGCAAGGAAATCACTTTCAATCCGAAATAAAAACATTAAAAGATAATTTACAATTGCCAACCAAACATAAACTAATAAACCTTAATCCCTTCCTAGACAAAATTGGTATACTTAGAGTAGGGGGGCGTATAGAACGAGCAACCGTACCATTTGATGCGAAGCATCCGATATTATTACCAACCGAAGAAGTCATCTCTGAAATTATTGTTCGTACAGCACATGAACAATTACTTTGTGGAAACCATACACAGTTGTTTACAACACTTAAGCAAAATTATTGGATTTTGAACTGCAAATTAATAATTCGACGCGTTATCAAAAGATGTTTGAAATGTTTCAGACACACAGCAAAGAATATTCAACCGATAATGGCAAATTTACCAAGCAGCCGAGTCACTTTATTCAGCCCGTTCTTATCGACAGGTGTCGATTATGCTGGACCGATATTCGTTCGACCATCAAAACGAAGGGTACTAAAACCGGAAAAGTCGTACATTGCAGTTTTCATATCCCTTAGCACAAAAGCAATTCACCTTGAATTAGCTGGCGACCTAACAACCAATTTATTTACAGCGGCTTTTCGGCGTTTCATTTCACATCGTGGTCTTTGTCGCGAAATAATAAGCGACCACGGCTCAAACTTCATTGGGGCCAAAAATGATCTCAATGAACTTTTTAAACTCATCAATGACGTTGCGATTTCTAACTTTCTTTCGCAGCAACAAATTACATGGAAGTTCAACCCGCCAACAGGCTCTCATTTTGGTGGGATATATGAAGCAGCCGTCAAATCAACAAAATATCATCTAAAAATAACATTGTCAGAAGCGCAACTTACACACGAAGAAATGACCACATTGTTGACGCAGATTGAGGCGATCCTTAATTCGCGGCCACTTTGTATCAGCTCCGATGACGACATAAATCCGTTGACGCCGGCTCACTTTTTAACTGGCCATCCATATACTTATTAACCAGAACCAGATTATAACCACATTAAATTAAACCACCTTACTAGATGGCAATACCTACAACGACTACAGCAAGAATTCTGGAGAAAATGGCATTCAAATTATTTGACATCTTTACAAAAAAGAACAAAATGGCAAAGTAACTCCCCAGCAATCAAAATAGACGATATTGTCATAATACGGGAAGACTACACACCTGCAAATAAATGGAATCTGGGACGAGTCGTTACAGTTCACCTAGGAGAAGGCCACGTAGTACGAGTAGTTACTGTGAAGACAGTAACTGGACTATTGAAGCGGCCTGTTGTCAAATTATCAGTGGTACCGATTGACGAATAATGCAAGCATTTTCTGTGAGATGGAAGGATGTCTATTTTCATCTTGGACTATATTTTTATATTATTATTACTATAAAGACCATCATGAATTAAATATTATTATTATTACTAAAGACCTTATTTTCATTTATAAACAGTTCAATTTCGCCTTAAGCACCTTTATATTTTATAATTATTTATATTCAAAATTCAAACCATTCGAGATGATTTTTATATTGGTATTACGTAAACATTGAAATATTTTGTTATTTATTATAATTAGATGTCGCGTCAAAATTGTTATGACTCGGCAAAATTTTTACTTGACAACAACAACTTGTAAATTATATTGGAAAAAAATAATAAGAAGACATTCGAGATTCGTCAGTCTTACGAGAAGTATCTGATTTTACCATATCATCAATTAACAAAAAAAAAATGTATTCATTAATTTCTCCGTAAAGTTTCCGCGCATTTTTTTGGAATTCTTTTTCACCATCATCGACACGGTAACTCTGATTCCAGAGGCAAAACGTATTAGATGTCAAAATGTCTTTGTTGAACCGATGGCAGCAGCTACAACGGTAAATGCAGCAATTTTGGGACCATTGGCATAAGAATTATTTAACGTGCCTTAATCAACGTCCAAAATGGCGTCATCGTTCACCAAATTTATAAGAAGGTGATATTGTACCTTTGATGGATAGCAATGTACCGCCAGGGCAATGCCCATTAGGCAAAATCATAAAGCTACATCCGGGACAGGATTCATTGGTCCGAGTTGCCTCGATCAAAACTAAATCGGAAGAATTTTAAAGAAACATATTACTAATTATATTTCAAGTTAACACGTCTTTTAACATAGCTATTTCTTTATTTCTAGAAACCTACATCATTTCATCAAATTGAGCATTGATTCTCAATTAATATTCAAGCGGGGGGCGCATGGACAATCCTATCAACCAACAAAACTTGTGAACCATCCAAATAATCAACAAAATAGTCATCAATATTAAATGTACACACATAATGCTTATTTCGGTGATCATCAAGAGTATAACCATTCAATTAGCTATGTACTTACACAACATTTGAAGCTGTTAAGTGTTTACTTTATTTGTATTTAACTCCTTTTTGTAAATCTTGTTCCTCTAATATATATGTATGTACAACAACCAATGTAAAATAACGTTGCCAATTAATATTTACAAAAAATTGGTATGGTCATTCGAGCTTCAACCTTTGTACATATATCAATAAATTAAAATTATTAAACAATATTGACCATTTTTTTCTGAACAATTTTTTTAGGTAGCTGGTGAATTTTAGGAGATACATATTTGGATCTGTCGTGTAATCTACCACAAACTATCTACAGCGGTATAGAATTGATCAACCTAATTAAAATAATCATGAAAATTGAATCCCAAGACCCTGGAACGTATTCGAAATCGCACGTCAGAAATTTCAACATTTAAATACTATCTGGGAAAAGAATTGGTGACAATTGTTTGTATCAAACAACCGAATCTTTATTATTTGAACCCAAAATCTACATTTGGACACAAAGAAAAATGGAATTCGATGAATTCCAGCGTGGTGTTCCCCATTTATTTTGCAAATCATTTTTGTTTTGTTTTTCATTGAACCGAACCATATTATACCATTGTCTGTTTTACATACATATATATGCATATACAACGTTCATAAAAAATTACTTTTCAAGAAATTCAGTTGGAACATTTGAATAATTCCTAAGCATAAAATCTATATAAGAGGATAACCCAGATCATATAAGCAAAAATATTCAAATCAAAATACGATAAGAAATTGAAACTCCTTATCCTATTTTATATCTCCAGCTCAATATGTCATCTCCTTTTTCTCTCTCGAATAATTATTCAAATACTATTCATAAGTTACTTGAACATTCTTGGTTGTACGAGAGTAGAACTTTGTGCTGTTGTTGTTATACTTATAAATTTAAATACACCAAGATTGAATGTATGTATATTGTATTATGTACATATGCAGCTCAGTCGTCTCATGATGATACTCTAACTTCGTATAGCTATTCTTAAACATATTCCAAGCAAATTTTCTATTTAAATCTTTTTTTTGTCGTTTTTGTATGTAACATTGTCGTCGTCGGTCGTCCAATCCATTTTATAAATTTTTTGTATAAATTGCATATCCATACATATGCATATATTTACACTGTATATATACATATCACTATATATAATGGAAAATGCAATTTTCTCTTCGAGCTGAAAATTTTTTATTCTATTATCGTCGTAACTTTTGTTTTACTTTGTTTTCATCATACAGATCGTTTTATTTTATTTGTGGTTGGGATTTTTTTTTTAGTATGGAAACGACTGAATCTGTTACATGGTACACGTCCGTATAAATTTTCATTACATTTTCAGTATGTATCGTAGAACCAAAAAAAAAAAATGTGTATAACTTTTCACTGGAAAAATTAAAAATTTCCTTAATTTTTGTTGAGACTTTTTGTGTATACCGGTTTGGTTGTTATACTTTTAAGCTTTTCCACACTGTATGTAACTATGTTATATGATTTTTCCTAATAATTTTCTAAACTTAGAAGCTTCAATGTTTTGGTTTTCGTTTGGTGTGCTGTGCGATGATTTTTGCCTTTTTGTATCGCTACCAATTTAAATGGGAAAACCAAAAAATGTACAGCAAAAAAACTGATTTCAATTTTCGTACTCTACAACAAGGGAAAATAAACAGAGGAACACCGACGGACAAAATTACAAAAAAAAAACACTTTGCAGGATTTTTTGTTTTTGTTTTGTTTAACTAAATGGGAGACACAAAATAGATTTTATTCCATTCACGTTTCAAGAGCTTTTTTTGTATTGTTTTGAATTTTTGTTTCGACTCGTCTTTTTTAAGTTTATTTTCTGGACTTTTAACATAAATACATTGTTTATATGCAGAACATGGTAATATGTTTCGAACTTTTTGACTTTGGAATTTATAATAAAGGAATATTTTAAGTTTTGTTTATTGAAGCTTTCAAAAATGTTTGTTGTACATTTACCTGGTAAATTGGGCAATGCTCTCATTTGTCCGGTCTGAAGCTATAATTTTAATATCTTGTCGTTTGACTTAAAGCCTTTAATAAGCCAATGACCGGTTTTTACTAGTTTAATTAGTAAATATTTTAACGTAAATTGAAGCTTTCTTTTAATAAAAAAAAAATTAGTTCTAAATGGATCACCTAACAAACAATTTGCATCACCGTAAGTGTCGGGATATTTTATAGTGGGTGTATAATTGTTGCCAGGTTATATAAAAATTTGGGTGGGTATATAAGAGTATTATAAATTGATTTTTTCGGCTTTTTTATAGACAGATATATTAATTGTTCATGGCAATCACAATATTTTCGATTTTGTAAATCAGAAAAATAAAGATACCAATCCCTTGTAACATATCTACTGAAAAAAGTATAAATATCATTCCGCCTTCCCGTAATTTTGGCCCAAGGCCCAAAGAGTTATACCAATGTATTAGTTCTTTATGTTGTTAGTTTGGTTTCGTACGTCAAGCTATCTAAAATTAAAATAAAAAGGGTTGGGTATGTTCGACGCTATTTTGAAAATTGTGAATATCAAATAAACTGTCGAAACCTGATGCTACACTATGACCATTAACAAAAATCTCAGAGATGTTACCAAGTGTGGGCTTATATTTCCATAAATTGGATAGGTCAAGCTATCTGAAACAGTTTTTCTTATTAAAATAAAAAGGGTTGGGTATGTTCGACGCAATTTTGATAATTGTGAAAATCAAATAAACTGTCGAAACCTGATCGCTACACTATGACAATTTACAAAAATCTCAGAGATGTCACCAAGTGTGGGCTTATATTTCTATAAAGGGGACAGGTCAGGCTATCCGAAACAGTTTTTCTTATTAAAATAAAAAGGGTTGGGTGTGTTCGACGCTATTTTGAAAATTGTGAAAATCAAAAAAACTGTCGAAACCTGATGCTACACTATGACCATTTACAAAAATCTCAGAGATGTTACCATGTGTGAGCTTATAATTCCATAAAGAGGATAGGTCAAGCTATCCGAAACTAAAACTTGTGGGCTATAGCACAGTTAATTTTCAATAAAATTGAATTTTCTAAGAAATGATTAGAAATAATCGAGCAATCAAAATGAAAATTGTCACAGCAATTACAGGTCCCGAAACCTATTGATAGAGGTATCAACCATCGTAATCGGACAATTTAAAATTTATGCCGCTCAAAAGCTTGTGGGCGCACAGTTAATTTTCAATAAAATTGAATTTTCTAAGAAATGTTTAGAAATAATCGAGCAATCAAAATGAAAACTGTCACAGCAATAACAGGTCCTGAAACCTATTGATAGAGGTATCAACCATCGTAATCGGGCCATTTTAGATTTTGGCCGCCCAAAAACTTGTGGGCTATAGCATAGTTAATTTTCAATAAAATTGAATTTTCTAAGAAATGTTTAGAAATAATCGAGCAATCAAAATGAAAATTGTCATAGCAATTACAGGTCCCGAAACCTATTGATAGAGATATAAACCATCGTAATCGGACCATTTTAGAAGATTTTTGCCGCCCAAAAACTTGAGGGCTCAATAGAAAAATCAACCATAGTAATCGGACCATTTTAGATTTTGGCCGCCCAAAAACTTGTGGGCTATAGCATAGTTAATTTTCAATAAAATTGAATTTTCTAAGAAATGTTTAGAAATAATCGAGCAATCAAAATGAAAATTGTCATAGCAATTACAGGTCCCGAAACCTATAGATAGAGGTATCAACCATCGTAATCGGACCATTTTAGCTTTTTGCCGCCCAAAAACTTGTGGGCTATAGCACAGTTAATTTTCAATAAAATTGAATTTTCTAAGAAATGTTTAGAAATAATCGAGCAATCAAAATGAAAATTGTCACAGCAATAACAGGTCCCGAAACCTATTGATAGAGGTATCAACCATTGAAATCGGACCATTTTAGATTTTTGCCGCCCAAAAACTTGTGGGCTATAGCACAGTTGATTTTCAATCAAATTGAATTTTCTAAGAAATGTTTAGAAATAATCGAGCAATCCAAATGGAAATTGTCACAGCAATTACAGGTCCCGAAACCTATTGATAGAGGTATCAACCATCGTAATTGGACCATTTTAGATTTTTGCCGCCCAAAAACATTTGGGCTATAGCACAGTTAATTTTCAATAAAATTAAATTTTCTAAGAAATGTTTAGAAATAATCGAGCAATCAAAATTAAAACTGTCACAGCAATTACAGGTCCCGAAACCTATTGATAGAGGTATCAACCATCGTAATCGGACAATTTTAGATTTATGCCGCTCAAAAGGTTGTGGGCTTATAGCACAGTTAATTTTCAATAAAATTGAATTTTCTAAGAAATGTTTAGAAATAATCGAGCAATCAAAATGAAAACTGTCACAGCAATAACAGGTCCTGAAACCTATTGATAGAGGTATCAACCATCGTAATCGGGCCATTTTAGATTTTGGCCGCCCAAAAACTTGTGGGCTATAGCATAGTTAATTTTCAATAAAATTGAATTTTCTAAAAAATGTTTAGAAATAATCGAGCAATCAAAATGAAAATTGTCACAGAAATTACAGCTCCCGAAACCTTAGAAATATCAACCATCGTAATCGGACCATTTTAGATTTTTGCCGCTTAAAAACTAGTGGGCTCTAGCATAGTTGATTTTCAATAAAATTGAATTTTCTAAGAAATGTTTAGAAATAATCGAGCAATCAAAATGAAAATTATCACAACAATTACAGGTCCTGAAACCTATTGTTAGAGGTATCAACCATCGTAATCGGACCATTTTAGATTTTTGCCGCCCAAAAACTTGTGGGATTTAGCACAGTTATTTTTCAATAAAATTGAATTTTCTAAGAAATGTTTAGAAATAATCGAGCAATCAAAATGAAAATTGTCACAGCAATAACAGGTTCCGAAACCTATTAATAGAGGTATCAACCATCGTAATCGGACCATTTTAGATTTTTGCCGCCCAAAAACTTGTGGGCTATAACACAGTTAATTTTCATTAAAATTGAATTTTCTAAAAAATGTTTAGAAATAATCGAGCAATCAAAATGAAAATTGTCACAGGAATTACAGCTCCCGAAACCTTAGAAATATCAACCATCGTAATCGGACCATTTTATATTTTTGCCGCCCAAGAACTTGTGGGCTATAGCACAGTTAATTTTCAATAGAATTGAATTTTCTAAGAAATGTTTAGAAATAATCGAGCAATCAAAATGCAAATTGTCACAGCAATTACAGGTCCCGAAACCTATTGATAGAGGTATCAACCATTGTATTTGGACCATTTTAGATTTTTGCCGCCCAAAAACTTGTGGGCTATAGCACAGTTGATTTTCAATAAAATTTAATTTTCTAAGAAATGATTAGAAATAATCGAGCAATCAAAATGAAAATTGTCACAGCAATTTCAGGTCCCGAAACCTATAGATAGAGGTATCAACCATCGTAATCGGACCATTTCAGATTTTTGCCGTCCAAAAACTTGTGGGCTATAGCATAGATGATTTTCAATAAAATTGAATTTTCTAAGAAATGTTTCGAAATAATCGAGCAATCAAAATGAAAATTGTCACAGCAATTACAGGTCCCGAAACCTATTGATATAGGTATCAACCATCGTAATCGGACCATTTTCGATTTTTGCCGCCCAAAACATTGTGGGCTATAGCACAGTTAATTTTCAATAAAATTGAATTTTCTAAGAAATGATTAGAAATAATCGAGCAATCAAAATGAAAATTGTCACAGCAATTTCAGGTCCCGAAACCTATAGATAGAGGTATCAACCATCGTAATCGGACCATTTTAGATTTTTGCCGTCCAAAAACTTGTGGGCTATAGCATAGATGATTTTCAATAAAATTGAATTTTCTAAGAAATGTTTCGAAATAATCGAGCAATCAAAATGAAAATTGTCACAGCAATTACAGGTCCCGAAACCTATTGATATAAGAATCAACCATCGTAATCGGACCATTTTAGATTTTTGCCGCCCAAAACATTGTGGGCTATAGCACAGTTAATTTTCAATAAAATTGAATTTTCTAAGAAATGTTTAGAAACAATCGAGCAATCAAAATGAAAATTGTCACAGCAATTACAGGTACCGAAACCTATTGATAGAGGTATCAACCATCGTAATCAAACCATTTTAGATTTTTGCCGCCCAAAAACTTGTGGGCTATAGCACAGTTAATTTTCAATAAAATTGAATTTTCTAAGAAATGTTTAGAAATAATCGAGCAATTAAAATGAAAATTGTCACAGCAATTACAGGTCCCGAAACCTATTGATAGAGGTATCAACCATCGTAATTGGACCATTTTCGATTTTTGCCGCCCAAAAACTTGTGGGCTATAGCACAGTTAATTTTCAATAAAATTGAATTTTCTAAGAAATGTTTAGAAATAATCGAGCAATCAAAATAAAAATTGTCACAGCAATTACAGGTCCCGAAACCTATTGATGTAGGTATCAACCATCGTAATCGGACCATTTTAGATCTTTGTCGCCCAAAAACTTGTGGGCTATAGCACAGTTAATTTTCAATAAAATTGAATTTTCTAAGAAATGTTTAGAAATAATCGAGCAATCAAAATGAAAATTGTCACAGCAATTACAGGTCCCGAAACCTATTGATAGAGGTATCAACCATCGTAATCGGATCAGTTTAGATTTTTGCCGCCCAAAAACTTGCTATAGCACAGTTAATTTTCAATAAAATTGAATTTTCTAAGAAATGTTTAGAAATAATCGAGCAATCAAAATGAAAATTGTCACAGCAATTACAGGTCCCGAAACCTATTGATATAGGTATCAACCATCGTAATCGGACCATTTTCGATTTTTGCCGCCCAAAACATTGTGGGCTATAGCACAGTTAATTTTCAATAAAATTGAATTTTCTAAGAAATGATTAGAAACAATCGAGCAATCAAAATAAAAATTGTCACAGCAATTTCTGGTCCCGAAACCTATTGATAGAGGTATCAACCATCGTAATCGGACCATTTTCGATTTTTGCCGCCCAAAAACTTGTGAGCTATATATAGTACAGTTAATTTTCAATAAAATTGAATTTTCTAAGAAATGTTTAGAAATAATCGAGCAATCAAAATGAAAATTGTCACAGCAATTACAGGTACCGAAACCTATTGATAGAGGTATCAACCATCGTAATCAAACCATTTTAGATTTTTGCCGCCCAAAAACTTGTGGGCTATAGCACAGTTAATTTTCAATAAAATTGAATTTTCTAAGAAATGTTTAGAAATAATCGAGCAATCAAAATGAAAATTGTCACAGCAATTACAGGTCCCGAAACCTATTGATAGATGTATCAACCATCGTAATGGGACCATTTTATATTTTTGCCGCCCAAGAACTTGTGGGCTTTAGCACAGTTAATTTTCAATCAAATTGAATTTTCTAAGAAATGTTTAGAAATAATCGAGCAATCAAAATGCAAATTGTCACAGCAATAACAGGTCCCGAAACCTATAGATAGAGGTATCAACCATCGTAATCGGACCATTTCAGATTTTTGCCGTCCAAAAACTTGTGGGCTATAGCATAGATGATTTTCAATAAAATTGAATTTTCTAAGAAATGTTTCGAAATAATCGAGCAATCAAAATGAAAATTGTCACAGCAATTACAGGTCCCGAAACCTATTGATATAGGTATCAACCATCGTAATCGGACCATTTTCGATTTTTGCCGCCCAAAACATTGTGGGCTATAGCACAGTTAATTTTCAATAAAATTGAATTTTCTAAGAAATGATTAGAAATAATCGAGCAATCAAAATGAAAATTGTCACAGCAATTTCAGGTCCCGAAACCTATAGATAGAGGTATCAACCATCGTAATCGGACCATTTTAGATTTTTGCCGTCCAAAAACTTGTGGGCTATAGCATAGATGATTTTCAATAAAATTGAATTTTCTAAGAAATGTTTCAAAATAATCGAGCAATCAAAATGAAAATTGTCACAGCAATTACAGGTCCCGAAACCTATTGATATAAGAATCAACCATCGTAATCAAACCATTTTAGATTTTTGCCGCCCAAAACATTGTGGGCTATAGCACAGTTAATTTTCAATAAAATTGAATTTTCTAAGAAATGTTTAGAAACAATCGAGCAATCAAAATGAAAATTGTCACAGCAATTACAGGTACCGAAACCTATTGATAGAGGTATCAACCATCGTAATCAAACCATTTTAGATTTTTGCCGCCCAAAAACTTGTGGGCTATAGCACAGTTAATTTTCAATTAAATTGAATTTTCTAAGAAATGTTTAGAAATAATCGAGCAATTAAAATGAAAATTGTCACAGCAATTACAGGTCCCGAAACCTATTGATAGAGGTATCAACCATCGTAATTGGACCATTTTCGATTTTTGCCGCCCAAAAACTTGTGGGCTATAGCACAGTTAATTTTCAATAAAATTGAATTTTCTAAGAAATGTTTAGAAATAATCGAGCAATCAAAATAAAAATTGTCACAGCAATTACAGGTCCCGAAACCTATTGATGTAGGTATCAACCATCGTAATCGGACCATTTTAGATCTTTGTCGCCCAAAAACTTGTGGGCTATAGCACAGTTAATTTTCAATAAAATTGAATTTTCTAAGAAATGTTTAGAAATAATCGAGCAATCAAAATGAAAATTGTCACAGCAATTACAGGTCCCGAAACCTATTGATAGAGGTATCAACCATCGTAATCGGATCAGTTTAGATTTTTGCCGCCCAAAAACTTGCTATAGCACAGTTAATTTTCAATAAAATTGAATTTTCTAAGAAATGTTTAGAAATAATCGAGCAATCAAAATGAAAATTGTCACAGCAATTACAGGTCCCGAAACCTATTGATATAGGTATCAACCATCGTAATCGGACCATTTTCGATTTTTGCCGCCCAAAACATTGTGGGCTATAGCACAGTTAATTTTCAATAAAATTGAATTTTCTAAGAAATGATTAGAAACAATCGAGCAATCAAAATAAAAATTGTCACAGCAATTTCTGGTCCCGAAACCTATTGATAGAGGTATCAACCATCGTAATCGGACCATTTTCGATTTTTGCCGCCCAAAAACTTGTGAGCTATATATAGTACAGTTAATTTTCAATAAAATTGAATTTTCTAAGAAATGTTTAGAAATAATCGAGCAATCAAAATGAAAATTGTCACAGCAATTACAGGTACCGAAACCTATTGATAGAGGTATCAACCATCGTAATCAAACCATTTTAGATTTTTGCCGCCCAAAAACTTGTGGGCTATAGCACAGTTAATTTTCAATAAAATTGAATTTTCTAAGAAATGTTTAGAAATACTCGAGCAATCAAAATGAAAATTGTCACAGCAATTACAGGTCCCGAAACCTATTGATAGATGTATCAACCATCGTAATGGGACCATTTTATATTTTTGCCGCCCAAGAACTTGTGGGCTTTAGCACAGTTAATTTTCAATAAAATTGAATTTTCTAAGAAATGTTTAGAAATAATCGAGCAATCAAAATGAAAATTGTCACAGCAATTATAGGCCCCGAAACCTATTGATAGAGGTATCAACCATCGTAATCGGAACATTTTAGATTTTTGCCGCCCAAAAACTTGTGGGCTATAATAGCACAGTTAATTTTCATTAAAATCGAATTTTCTAAGAAATGTTTAGAAATAATCGAGCAATCAAAATGAAAATTGTCACAGCAATTACAGGTCCCGAAACCTATTGATAGAGGTATCAACCATCGTAATTGGACCATTTTAGATTTTTGCCGCCCAAAAACTTGTGGGCTAAACACAGCAAATTTTCAATAAAATTGAATTTTCTAAGAAATGTTTAGAAATAATCGAGCAATCAAAATGAAAATTGCCACAGCAATTACAGGTCCCGAAACCTATTGATAGAGGTATCAACCATCGTAATCGGACCATTTTAGATTTCTGCCGCCCAAAAACTTGTGGGCTATAGCACAGTTAATTTTCAATAAAATTGAATTTTCTAAGAAATGTTTAGAAATAATCGAGCAATCAAAATGCAAATTGTCACAGCAATTACAGGTCCCGAAACCTATTGATAGAGGTATCAACCATCGTAATTGGACCATTTTAGATTTTTGCCGCCCAAAAACTTTTGGGCTTTAGCACAGTTAATTTTCAATATAATTGAATTTTCTAAGAAATGTTTAGAAATAATCGAGCAATCAAAATGCAAATTGTCACAGCAATTACAGGTCCCGAAAACTATTGATAGGGGTATCAACCATCGTAATTGGACCATTTTAGATTTTTGCCGCCCAAAAACTTGTGGGCTATAGCACAGTTAATTTTCACTAAAATTGAATTTTCTAAGAAATGTTTATAAATAATCGAGCAATCAAAATGAAAATTGTCACAGCAATTACAGGTCCCGAAACCTATTGATAGAGGTATCAACCATCGTAATAAGACCATTTTATATTTTTGCCGCCCAAAAACTTGTGGGATTTAGCACAGTTAATTTTCAATAAAATTGAATTTTCTAAGAAATGTTTAGAAATAATCGAGCAATTAAAATGAAAATTGTCACAGCAATTACAGGTCCCGAAACCTATTGATAGAGGTATCAACCATCGTAATTGGACCATTTTAGATTTTTGCCGCCCAAAAACTTGTGGGCTATAGCACAGTTAATTTTAAATAAAATTGAATTTTCTAAGAAATGTTTAGAAATAATCGAGCAATAAAAATGCAAATTGTCACAGCAATTACAGGCCCCGAAACCTATTGATAGAGGTATCAACCATCGTAATCGGACCATTTTTCATTTTTGCCGCCCAAAAACTTGTGGGCTTTAGCACAGTTAATTTTCAATAAAATTGAATTTTCTAAGAAATGTTTAGAAATAATCGAGCAATCAAAATGCAAATTGTCACAGCAATAACAGGTTCCGAAACCTATTGATAGAGGTATCAACTATCGTAATCGGGCCATTTTAGATTTTTGCCGCCCAAAAACTTGTGGGCTATAGCACAGTTAATTTTCAATAAAATTGAATTTTCTAAGAAATGTTTAGAAATAATCGAGCAATAAAAATGCAAATTGTCACAGCAATTACAGGTCCCGAAACCTATTGATAGAGGTATCAACCATCGTAATTGGACCATTTTAGATTTTTGCCGCCCAAAAACTTGTGGGCTTTAGCACAGTTAATTTTCAATAAAATTGAATTTTCTAAGAAATGTTTAGAAATAATCGAGCAATAAAAATGCAAATTGTCACAGCAATTACAGGCCCCGAAACCTATTGATAGAGGTATCAACCATCGTAATCGGACCATTTTTCATTTTTGCCGCCCAAAAACTTGTGGGCTATAGCACAGTTAATTTTCAATAAAATTGAATTTTCTAAGAAATGTTTAGAAATAATCGAGCAATAAAAATGCAAATTGTCACAGCAATTACAGGTCCCGAAACCTATTGATAGAGGTATCAACCATCGTAATTGGACCATTTTAGATTTTTGCCGCCCAAAAACTTGTGGGCTTTAGCACAGTTAATTTTCAATATAATTGAATTTTCTAAGAAAGGTTTAGAAATAATCGAGCAATCAAAATAAAAATTGTCACAGCAATTACAGGTCCCGAAACCTATTGATACAGATATCAACCATCGTAATAGGACCATTTTAGATTTTTGCCGCCCAAAAACTTGTGGGTTATAGCACAGTTGATTTTCAATAAAATTGAATTTTCTAAGAAATGTTTAGAAATAATCGAGCAATAAAAATGCAAATTGTCACAGCAATTACAGGTCCCGAAAACTATTGATAGAGGTATCAACCATCGTAATTGGACCATTTTAGATTTTTGCCGCCCAAAAACTTGTGGGTTATAGCACAGTTGATTTTCAATAAAATTGAATTTTCTAAGAAATGTTTAGAAATAATCGAGCAATCAAAATGAAAATTGTCACAGCAATTACAGGTCCCGAAACCTATTGATAGAGGTATCAACCATCGAAATTTGACCATTTTAGATTTTTGCCGCCCAAAAACTTGTGGGCTATAGCACAGTTAATTTTCAATAAAATTGAATTTTCTAAGAAATGTTTAGAAATAATCGAGCAATCAAAATAAAAATTGTCACAGCAATTACAGGTCCCGAAACCTATTGATACAGATATCAACCATCGTAATAGGACCATTTTAGATTTTTGCCGCCCAAAAACTTGTGGGTTATAACACAGTTGATTTTCAATAAAATTGAATTTTCTAAGAAATGTTTAGAAATAATCGAGCAATCAAAATGAAAATTGTCACAGCAATTTCTGGTCCCGAAACCTATTGATAGAGGTATCAACCATCGTAATCGGACCATTTTATATTTTTGCCGCCCAAGAACTTGTGGGGTTAATTTTCAATAAAATTGAATTTTCTAAGAAATGTTTAGAAATAATCGAGCAATCAAAATGAAAATTGTCACAGCAATAACAGGTCCCGAAACCTATTGATAGAGGTATCAACCATTGTAATCGGACCATTTTAGATTTTTGCCGCCCAAAAACTTGTGGGCTATAGCACAGTTGATTTTCAATCAAATTGAATTTTCTAAGAAATGTTTAGAAATAATCGAGCAATCAAAATGAAAATTGTCACAGCAATTACAGGTCCCGAAACCTATTGATAGAGGTATCAACCATCGTAATTGGACCATTTTAGATTTTTGCCGCCCAAAAACTTTTGGGCTATAGCACAGTTAATTTTCAATAAAATTAAATTTTCTAAGAAATGTTTAGAAATAATCGAGCAATCAAAATGAAAACTGTCACAGCAATTACAGGTCCCGAAACCTATTGATAGAGGTATCAACCATCGTAATCGGACAATTTTAGATTTATGCCGCTCAAAAGGTTGTGGGCTTATAGCACAGTTAATTTTCAATAAAATTGAATTTTCTAAGAAATGTTTAGAAATAATCGAGCAATCAAAATGAAAACTGTCACAGCAATAACAGGTCCTGAAACCTATTGATAGAGGTATCAACCATCGTAATCGGGCCATTTTAGATTTTGGCCGCCCAAAAACTAGTGGGCTATAGCATAGTTAATTTTCAATAAAATTGAATTTTCTAAGAAATGTTTAGAAATAATCGAGCAATCAAAATGAAAATTGTCATAGCAATTACAGGTCCCGAAACCTATTGATAGAGATATAAACCATCGTAATCGGACCATTTTAGATTTTTGCCGCCCAAAAACATGCGGGCTATAGCACAGTTAATTTTCAATAAAATTGAATTTTCTAAAAAATGTTTAGAAATAATCGAGCAATCAAAATGAAAATTGTCACAGAAATTACAGCTCCCGAAACCTTAGAAATATCAACCATCGTAATCGGACCATTTTAGATTTTTGCCACCCAAAAACTTGTGGGCTATAGCACAGTTAATTTTCAATAAAATTGAATTTTCTAAGAAATGTTTAGAAATAATCGAGCAATCAAAATGAAAATTGTCACAGCAATTACAGGTCCCGAAACCTATTGATACAGCTATCAACCATCGTAATCGAACCATTTTAGATTTTTGCCGCTTAAAAACTTGTGGGCTCTAGCATAGTTGATTTTCAATAAAATTGAATTTTCTAAGAAATGTTTAGAAATAATCGAGCAATCAAAATGAAAATTATCACAACAATTACAGGTCCTGAAACCTATTGTTAGAGGTATCAACCATCGTAATCGGACCATTTTAGATTTTTGCCGCCCAAAAAGTTGTGGGATTTAGCACAGTTATTTTTCAATAAAATTGAATTTTCTAAGAAATGTTTAGAAATAATCGAGCAATCAAAATGAAAATTGTTACAGCAATAACAGGTTCCGAAACCTATTGATAGAGGTATCAACCATCGTAATCGGACCATTTTAGATTTTTGCCGCCCAAAAACTTGTGGGCTATAACACAGTTAATTTTCATTAAAATTGAATTTTCTAAAAAATGTTTAGAAATAATCGAGCAATCAAAATGAAAATTGTCACAGGAATTACAGCTCCCGAAACCTTAGAAATATCAACCATCGTAATCGGACCATTTTAGATTTTTGCCGCCCAAAAACTTGTGGGCTATAGCACAGTTAATTTTCAATAGAATTGAATTTTCTAAGAAATGTTTAGAAATAATCGAGCAATCAAAATGCAAATTGTCACAGCAATAACAGGTCCTGAAACCTATTGATAGAGGTATCAACCATCGTAATCGGGCCATTTTAGATTTTGGCCGCCCAAAAACTTGTGGGCTATAGCATAGTTAATTTTCAATAAAATTGAATTTTCTAAGAAATGTATAGAAATAATCGAGCAATCAAAATGAAAATTGTCATAGCAATTACAGGTCCCGAAACCTATAGATAGAGGTATCAACCATCGTAATCGGACAATTTTAGATTTATGCCGCTCAAAAGGTTGTGGGCTTATAGCACAGTTAATTTTCAATAAAATTGAATTTTCTAAGAAATGTTTAGAAATAATCGAGCAATCAAAATGAAAACTGTCACAGCAATAACAGGTCCTGAAACCTATTGATAGAGGTATCAACCATCGTAATCGGGCCATTTTAGATTTTGGCCGCCCAAAAACTTGTGGGCTATAGCATAGTTAATTTTCAATAAAATTGAATTTTCTAAGAAATGTTTAGAAATAATCGAGCAATCAAAATGAAAATTGTCATAGCAATTACAGGTCCCGAAACCTATAGATAGAGGTATCAACCATCGTAATCGGACCATTTCAGATTTTTGCCGTCCAAAAACTTGTGGGCTATAGCATAGATGATTTTCAATAAAATTGAATTTTCTAAGAAATGTTTCGAAATAATCGAGCAATCAAAATGAAAATTGTCACAGCAATTACAGGTCCCGAAACCTATTGATATAGGTATCAACCATCGTAATCGGACCATTTTCGATTTTTGCCGCCCAAAACATTGTGGGCTATAGCACAGTTAATTTTCAATAAAATTGAATTTTCTAAGAAATGATTAGAAATAATCGAGCAATCAAAATGAAAATTGTCACAGCAATTTCAGGTCCCGAAACCTATAGATAGAGGTATCAACCATCGTAATCGGACCATTTCAGATTTTTGCCGTCCAAAAACTTGTGGGCTATAGCATAGATGATTTTCAATAAAATTGAATTTTCTAAGAAATGTTTCGAAATAATCGAGCAATCAAAATGAAAATTGTCACAGCAATTACAGGTCCCGAAACCTATTGATATAAGAATCAACCATCGTAATCGGACCATTTTAGATTTTTGCCGCCCAAAACATTGTGGGCTATAGCACAGTTAATTTTCAATAAAATTGAATTTTCTAAGAAATGTTTAGAAACAATCGAGCAATCAAAATGAAAATTGTCACAGCAATTACAGGTACCGAAACCTATTGATAGAGGTATCAACCATCGTAATCAAACCATTTTAGATTTTTGCCGCCCAAAAACTTGTGGGCTATAGCACAGTTAATTTTCAATAAAATTGAATTTTCTAAGAAATGTTTAGAAATAATCGAGCAATTAAAATGAAAATTGTCACAGCAATTACAGGTCCCGAAACCTATTGATAGAGGTATCAACCATCGTAATTGGACCATTTTCGATTTTTGCCGCCCAAAAACTTGTGGGCTATAGCACAGTTAATTTTCAATAAAATTGAATTTTCTAAGAAATGTTTAGAAATAATCGAGCAATCAAAATAAAAATTGTCACAGCAATTACAGGTCCCGAAACCTATTGATGTAGGTATCAACCATCGTAATCGGACCATTTTAGATCTTTGTCGCCCAAAAACTTGTGGGCTATAGCACAGTTAATTTTCAATAAAATTGAATTTTCTAAGAAATGTTTAGAAATAATCGAGCAATCAAAATGAAAATTGTCACAGCAATTACAGGTCCCGAAACCTATTGATAGAGGTATCAACCATCGTAATCGGATCAGTTTAGATTTTTGCCGCCCAAAAACTTGCTATAGCACAGTTAATTTTCAATAAAATTGAATTTTCTAAGAAATGTTTTGAAATAATCGAGCAATCAAAATGAAAATTGTCACAGCAATTACAGGTCCCGAAACCTATTGATATAGGTATCAACCATCGTAATCGGACCATTTTCGATTTTTGCCGCCCAAAACATTGTGGGCTATAGCACAGTTAATTTTCAATAAAATTGAATTTTCTAAGAAATGATTAGAAACAATCGAGCAATCAAAATAAAAATTGTCACAGCAATTTCTGGTCCCGAAACCTATTGATAGAGGTATCAACCATCGTAATCGGACCATTTTCGATTTTTGCCGCCCAAAAACTTGTGAGCTATATATAGTACAGTTAATTTTCAATAAAATTGAATTTTCTAAGAAATGTTTAGAAATAATCGAGCAATCAAAATGAAAATTGTCACAGCAATTACAGGTACCGAAACCTATTGATAGAGGTATCAACCATCGTAATCAAACCATTTTAGATTTTTGCCGCCCAAAAACTTGTGGGCTATAGCACAGTTAATTTTCAATAAAATTGAATTTTCTAAGAAATGTTTAGAAATAATCGAGCAATCAAAATGAAAATTGTCACAGCAATTACAGGTCCCGAAACCTATTGATAGATGTATCAACCATCGTAATGGGACCATTTTATATTTTTGCCGCCCAAGAACTTGTGGGCTTTAGCACAGTTAATTTTCAATAAAATTGAATTTTCTAAGAAATGTTTAGAAATAATCGAGCAATCAAAATGAAAATTGTCACAGCAATTACAGGTCCCGAAACCTATTGATGTAGGTATCAACCATCGTAATCGGACCATTTTAGATCTTTGTCGCCCAAAAACTTGTGGGCTATAGCACAGTTAATTTTCAATAAAATTGAATTTCCTAAGAAATGTTTAGAAATAATCGAGCAATCAAAATGAAAATTGTCACAGCCATTACAGGTCCCGAAACCAATAGATAGAGGTATCAACCATCGTAATCCTACCATTTTAGATTTTTGCCGCCCAAAAACTTGTGGGCTATAGCAAAGTTAATTTTCAATAAAATTGAAGTTTCTAAGAAATGTTTAGAAATAATCGAGCAATCAAAATGAAAATTGTCACAGCAATTACAGGTCCCGAAACCTATTGATAGAGGTATCAACCATCGTAATCGGATCATTTTAGAGTTTTGCCGCCCAAAAACTTGCTATAGCACAGTTAATTTTCAATAAAATTGAATTTTCTAAGAAATGTTTAGAAATAATCGAGCAATCAAAATGAAAATTGTCACAGCAATTATAGGCCCCGAAACCTATTGATAGAGGTATCAACCATCGTAATCGGAACATTTTAGATTTTTGCCGCCCAAAAACTTGTGGGCTATAATAGCACAGTTAATTTTCATTAAAATCGAATTTTCTAAGAAATGTTTAGAAATAATCGAGCAATCAAAATGAAAATTGTCACAGCAATTACAGGTCCCGAAACCTATTGATAGAGGTATCAACCATCGTAATTGGACCATTTTAGATTTTTGCCGCCCAAAAACTTGTGGGCTATAACACGGCAAATTTTCAATAAAATTGAATTTTCTAAGAAATGTTTAGAAATAATCGAGCAATCAAAATGAAAATTGCCACAGCAATTACAGGTCCCGAAACCTATTGATAGAGGTATCAACCATCGTAATCGGACCATTTTAGATTTCTGCCGCCCAAAAACTTGTGGGCTATAGCAAAGTTAATTTTCAATAAAATTGAATTTTCTAAGAAATGTTTAGAAATAATCGAGCAATCAAAATGCAAATTGTCACAGCAATTACAGGTCCCGAAACCTATTGATAGAGGTATCAACCATCGTAATTGGACCATTTTAGATTTTTGCCGCCCAAAAACTTTTGGGCTTTAGCACAGTTAATTTTCAATATAATTGAATTTTCTAAGAAATGTTTAGAAATAATCGAGCAATCAAAATGCAAATTGTCACAGCAATTACAGGTCCCGAAACCTATTGATAGGGGTATCAACCATCGTAATTGGACCATTTTAGATTTTTGCCGCCCAAAAACTTGTGGGCTATAGCACAGTTAATTTTCACTAAAATTGAATTTTCTAAGAAATGTTTATAAATAATCGAGCAATCAAAATGAAAATTGTCACAGCAATTACAGGTCCCGAAACCTATTGATAGAGGTATCAACCATCGTAATAAGACCATTTTATATTTTTGCCGCCCAAAAACTTGTGGGATTTAGCACAGTTAATTTTCAATAAAATTGAATTTTCTAAGAAATGTTTAGAAATAATCGAGCAATTAAAATGAAAATTGTCACAGCAATTACAGGTCCCGAAACCTATTGATAGAGGTATCAACCATCGTAATTGGACCATTTTAGATTTTTGCCGCCCAAAAACTTGTGGGCTATAGCACAGTTAATTTTAAATAAAATTTAATTTTCTAAGAAATGTTTAGAAATAATCGAGCAATAAAAATGCAAATTGTCACAGCAATTACAGGCCCCGAAACCTATTGATAGAGGTATCAACCATCGTAATCGGACCATTTTTCATTTTTGCCGCCCAAAAACTTGTGGGCTTTAGCACAGTTAATTTTCAATAAAATTGAATTTTCTAAGAAATGTTTAGAAATAATCGAGCAATCAAAATGCAAATTGTCACAGCAATAACAGGTTCCGAAACCTATTGATAGAGGTATCAACTATCGTAATCGGGCCATTTTAGATTTTTGCCGCCCAAAAACTTGTGGGCTATAGCACAGTTAATTTTCAATAAAATTGAATTTTCTAAGAAATGTTTAGAAATAATCGAGCAATAAAAATGCAAATTGTCACAGCAATTACAGGTCCCGAAACCTATTGATAGAGGTATCAACCATCGTAATTGGACCATTTTAGATTTTTGCCGCCCAAAAACTTGTGGGCTTTAGCACAGTTAATTTTCAATAAAATTGAATTTTCTAAGAAATGTTTAGAAATAATCGAGCAATAAAAATGCAAATTGTCACAGCAATTACAGGCCCCAAAACCTATTGATAGAGGTATCAACCATCGTAATCGGACCATTTTAGATTTTTGCCGCCCAAAAACTTGTGGGCTATAGCACAGTTAATTTTCAATAAAATTGAATTTTCTAAGAAATGTTTAGAAATAATCGAGCAATAAAAATGCAAATTGTCACAGCAATTACAGGTCCCGAAACCTATTGATAGAGGTATCAACCATCGTAATTGGACCATTTTAGATTTTTGCCGCCCAAAAACTTGTGGGCTTTAGCACAGTTAATTTTCAATATAATTGAATTTTCTAAGAAATGTTTAGAAATAATCGAGCAATCAAAATGAAAATTGTCACAGCAATTACAGGTCCCGAAACCTATTGATGGAGGTATCAACCATCGTAATCGAACCATTTTAGATTTTTGCCGCCCAAAAACTTGTGGGCTATAGCACAGTTAATTTTCAATGAATTTGAATTTTTTAAAAAATGTTTAGAAATAATCGAGCAATCAAAATGAAAATTGTCACAGCAATTACAGCTCCCGAAACCTTAGAAATATCAACCATCGTAATCGAACCATTTTAGATTTTTGCCGCCCAAAATTTTGTGGGCTACAGCACATTTAATTTTCAATAAAATTGAATTTTCTAAGAAATGTTTAGAAATAATCGAGCAATCAAAATGAAAATTGTCACAGCAATAACAGGTCCCGAAACCTATTGATAGAGGTATCAACCATCGTAATCGGACCATTTTAGATTTTTGCCGCCCAAAAACTTGTGGGCTATAGCACAGTTGATTTTCAATAAAATTGAATTTTCTAAAAAATGTTTAGAAATAATCGAGCAATCAAAATGAAAATTGTCACAGCAATTACAGGTCCCGAAACCTATTGATAGAGGTATCAACCATCGTAATTGGATCGTTTTAGATTTTTGCCGCCCAAAAACTTGTGGGCTATAGCACAGTTGATTTTCAATAAAATTGAATTTTCTAAGAAATGTTTAGAAATAATCGCGCAATCAAAATTAAAATTGTCACAGCAATTACAGATCCCGAAACCTATTGTTAGAGGTATCAACCATCGTAATTGGACCATTTTAGATTTTTGCCGCCCAAAAACTTGTGGGCTATAGCACAGTTAATTTTCAATAAAATTGAATTTTCTAAGAAATGTTTAGAAATAATCGAGCAATCAAAATGCAAATTGTCACAGCAATTACAGGTCCCGAAACCTATTGTTAGAGGTATCAACCATCGTAATTGGACCATTTTAGATTTTTGCCGCCCAAAAACTTGTGGGCTATAACACAGTTAATTTTCAATAATATTGAATTTTCTAAGAAATTTTTAGAAATAATCGAGCAATCAAAATGAAAATTGTCACAGCAATAACAGGTTCCGAAACCTATTGATAGAGGTATCAACTATCGTAATCGGACCATTTTAGATTTTTGCCGCCCAAAAACTTGTGGGCTATAGCACAGTTAATTTTCAATCAAATTGAATTTTCTAAGAAATGTTTAGAAATAATCGAACAATCAAAGTGTAAATTGTCACAGCAATAACAGGTCCCGAAACCTATTGATAGAGGTATCAACCATCGTAATTGGACCATTTTAGATTTTTGCCGCCCAAAAACTTGTGGGATATAATAGCACAGTTAATTTTCATAAAAATTAAATTTTCTAAGAAATGTTTAGAAATAATCGAACAATCAAAATGAAAATTGTCACAGCAATTACAGGTCCCGAAACCTATTGATAGAGGTATCAACCATCGTAACTGGACCATTTTAGATTTTTGCCGCCCAAAAACTTGTGGGCTATAGCACAGTTGATTTTCAATAAAATTGAATTTTCTAAGAAATGTTTAGAAATAATCGAACAATCAAAATGAAAATTGTCACAGCAATTACAGGTCCCGAAACCTATTGATAGAGGTATCAACCATCGTAATCGAACCATTTTAAATTTTTGCCGCCCAAAAACTTGTGGGCTATAGCACACTTGATTTTCAATAAAATTGAATTTTCTAAGAAATGTTTAGAAATAATCGAGCAATTAAAATAAAAATTGTCACAGCAATAACAGGTTCTGAAACCTATTGATAGAGGTATCAACCATCGTAATCGGACCATTTTAGATTTTTGCCGCCCAAAAACTTGTGGGCTATAGCACAGTTAATTTTCAATAAAATTGAATTTTCTAAGAAATGTTTAGAAATAATCGAGCAATAAAAATGAAAATTGTCACAGCAATTACAGGCCCCGAAACCTATTGATAGAGGTATCAACCATCGTAATCGGACCATTTTTGATTTTTGCCGCCCAAAAACTTGTGGGCTTTAGCACAGTTAATTTTCAATAAAATTGAATTTTCTAAGAAATGTTTAGAAATAATCGAGCAATCAAAATGCAAATTGTCACAGCAATTACAGGTTCCGAAACCTATTGATAGAGGTATCAACCATCGTAATTGGACCATTTTAGATTTTTGCCGCCCAAAAACTTTTGGGCTTTAGCACAGTTAATTTTCAATATAATTGAATTTTCTAAGAAATGTTTAGAAATAATCGAGCAATCAAAATGCAAATTGTCACAGCAATAACAGGTTCCGAAACCTATTGATAGAGGTATCAACTATCGTAATCGGGCCATTTTAGATTTTTGCCGCCCAAAAACTTGTGGGCTATAGCACAGTTAATTTTCAATAAAATTGAATTTTCTAAGAAATGTTTAGAAATAATCGAGCAATCAAAATGCAAATTGTCACAGCAATTACAGGTCCCGAAAAATATTGATAGAGGTATCAACCATCGTAATTGGACCATTTTAGATTTTTGCCGCCCAAAAACTTTTGGGCTTTAGCACAGTTAATTTTCAATATAATTGAATTTTCTAAGAAATGTTTAGAAATAATCGAGCAATCAAAATGCAAATTTTCACAGCATTTACAGGTCCCGAAACCTATTGATGGAGGTATCAACCATCGTAATCGAACCATTTTAGATTTTTGCCGCCCAAAAACTTGTGGGCTATAGCACAGTTAATTTTCAATGAATTTGAATTTTTTAAAAAATGTATAGAAATAATCGAGCAATCAAAATGAAAATTGTCACAGCAATTACAGCTCCCGAAACCTATTGATAGAGGTATCAACCATCGTAATCGGACCATTTTAGATTTTTGCCGCCCAAAAACTTGTGGGCTATAGCACAGTTGATTTTCAATAAAATTGAATTTTCTAAGAAATGTTTAGAAATAATCGAGCAATCAAAATGCAAATTGTCACAGCAATTACAGGTCCCGAAACCTATTGATAGAGGTATCAACCATCGTAATTGGATCGTTTTAGATTTTTGCCGCCCAAAAACTTGTGGGCTATAGCACAGTTGATTTTAAATAAAATTGAATTTTCTAAGAAATGTTTAGAAATAATCGAACAATCAAAGTGTAAATTGTCACAGCAATTACAGGTACCGAAACCTATTGATGGAGGTATCAACCATCGTAATCGGATCGTTTTAGATTTTTGCCGCCCAAAAACTTGTGGGCTATAGCACAGTTAATTTTCAATAAAATTGAATTTTCTAAGAAATGTTTAGAAATAATCGAGCAATCAAAATGCAAATTGTCACAGCAATTACAGGTCCCGAAACCTATTGTTAGAGGTATCAACCATCGTTATTGGACCATTTTAGATTTTTGCCGCCCAAAAACTTGTGGGCTATAACACAGTTAATTTTCAATAATATTGAATTTTCTAAGAAATGTTTAGAAATAATCGAGCAATTAAAATAAAAATTGTCACAGCAATAACAGGTTCTGAAACCTATTGATAGAGGTATCAACCATCGTAATCGGACCATTTTAGATTTTTGCCGCCCAAAAACTTGTGGGCTATAGCACAGTTAATTTTCAATAAAATTGAATTTTCTAAGAAATGTTTAGAAATAATCGAGCAATAAAAATGCAAATTGTCACAGCAATTACAGGCCCCGAAACCTATTGATAGAGGTATCAACCATCGTAATCGGACCATTTTTGATTTTTGCCGCCCAAAAACTTGTGGGCTTTAGCACAGTTAATTTTCAATAAAATTGAATTTTCTAAGAAATGTTTAGAAATAATCGAGCAATCAAAATGCAAATTGTCACAGCAATTACAGGTTCCGAAACCTATTGATAGAGGTATCAACCATCGTAATTGGACCATTTTAGATTTTTGCCGCCCAAAAACTTTTGGGCTTTAGCACAGTTAATTTTCAATATAATTGAATTTTCTAAGAAATGTTTAGAAATAATCGAGCAATCAAAATGCAAATTGTCACAGCAATAACAGGTTCCGAAACCTATTGATAGAGGTATCAACTATCGTAATCGGACCATTTTAGATTTTTGCCGCCCAAAAACTTGTGGGCTATATATAGCACAGTTAATTTTCAATAAAATTGAATTTTCTAAGAAATGTTTAGAAATAATCGAGCAATCAAAATGCAAATTGTCACAGCAATTACAGGTCCCGAAACCTATTGATAGAGGTATCAACCATCGTAATCGGACCATTTTTGATTTTTGCCGCCCAAAAACTTGTGGGCTTTAGTACAGTTAATTTTCAATAAAATTGAATTTTCTAAGAAATGTTTAGAAATAATCGAGCAATCAAAATGAAAATTGTCACAGCAATAACAGGTTCCGAAACCTATTGAAAGAGGTATCAACTATCGTAATCGGACCATTTTAGATTTTTGCCGCCCAAAAACTTGTGGGCTATAGCACAGTTAATTTTCAATCAAATTGAATTTTCTAAGAAATGTTTAGAAATAATCGAACAATCAAAGTGTAAATTGTCACAGCAATAACAGGTCCCGAAACCTATTGATAGAGGTATCAACCATCGTAATTGGACCATTTTAGATTTTTGCCGCCCAAAAACTTGTGGGATATAATAGCACAGTTAATTTTCATAAAAATTAAATTTTCTAAGAAATGTTTAGAAATAATCGAACAATCAAAATGAAAATTGTCACAGCAATTACAGGTCCCGAAACCTATTGATAGAGGTATCAACCATCGTAATTGGACCATTTTAGATTTTTGCCGCCCAAAAACTTGTGGGCTTTAGCACAGTTAATTTTCAATAAAATTGAATTTTCTAAGAAATGTTTAGAAATAATCGAGCAATAAAAATGCAAATTGTCACAGCAATTACAGGCCCCGAAACCTATTGATAGAGGTATCAACCATCGTAATCGGACCATTTTTCATTTTTGCCGCCCAAAAACTTGTGGGCTATAGCACAGTTAATTTTCAATCAAATTGAATTTTCTAAGAAATGTTAAGAAATAATCGAGCAATAAAAATGCAAATTGTCACAGCAATTACAGGTCCCGAAACCTATTGATAGAGGTATCAACCATCGTAATTGGACCATTTTAGATTTTTGCCGCCCAAAAACATGTGGGCTTTAGCACAGTTAATTTTCAATATATTTGAATTTTCTAAGAAATGTTTAGAAATAATCGAGCAATCAAAATGAAAATTGTCACAGCAATTACAGGTCCCGAAACCTATTGATGGAGGTATCAACCATCGTAATCGAACCATTTTAGATTTTTGCCGCCCAAAAACTTGTGGGCTATAGCACAGTTAATTTTCAATGAATTTGAATTTTTTAAAAAATGTTTAGAAATAATCAAGCAATCAAAATGAAAATTGTCACAGCAATTACAGCTCCCGAAACCTTAGAAATATCAACCATCGAAATCGAACCATTTTAGATTTTTGCCGCCCAAAATCTTGTGGGCTACAGCACATTTAATTTTCAATAAAATTGAATTTTCTAAGAAATGTTTAGAAATAATCGAGCAATTAAAATGAAAATTGTCACAGCAATAACAGGTCCCGAAACCTATTGATAGAGGTATCAACCATCGTAATCGGACCATTTTAGATTTTTGCCGCCCAAAAACTTGTGGGCTATAGCACAGTTGATTTTCAATAAAATTGAATTTTCTAAGAAATGTTTAGAAATAATCGAGCAATCAAAATGAAAATTGTCACAGCAATTACAGGTCCCGAAACCTATTGATAGAGATATCAACCATCGTAATTGGATCGTTTTAGATTTTTGCCGCCCAAAAACTTGTGGGCTATAGCACAGTTGATTTTCAATAAAATTGAATTTTCTAAGAAATGTTTAGAAATAATCGCGCAATCAAAATTAAAATTGTCACAGCAATTACAGATCCCGAAACCTATTGTTAGAGGTATCAACCATCGTAATTGGACTATTTTAGATTTTTGCCGCCCAAAAACTTGTGGGCTATAGCACAGTTAATTTTCAATAAAATTTAATTTTCTAAGAAATGTTTAGAAATAATCGAGCAATCAAAATGCAAATTGTCACAGCAATTACAGGTCCCGAAACCTATTGTTAGAGGTATCAACCATCGTAATTGGACCATTTTAGATTTTTGCCGCCCAAAAACTTGTGGGCTATAACACAGTTAATTTTCAATAATATTGAATTTTCTAAGAAATTTTTAGAAATAATCGAGCAATCAAAATGAAAATTGTCACAGCAATAACAGGTTCCGAAACCTATTGATAGAGGTATCAACTATCGTAATCGGACCATTTTAGATTTTTGCCGCCCAAAAACTTGTGGGCTATAGCACAGTTAATTTTCAATCAAATTGAATTTTCTAAGAAATGTTTAGAAATAATCGAACAATCAAAGTGTAAATTGTCACAGCAATAACAGGTCCCGAAACCTATTGATAGAGGTATCAACCATCGTAATTGGACCATTTTAGATTTTTGCCGCCCAAAAACTTGTGGGATATAATAGCACAGTTAATTTTCATAAAAATTAAATTTTCTAAGAAATGTTTAGAAATAATCGAACAATCAAAATGAAAATTGTCACAGCAATTACAGGTCCCGAAACCTATTGATAGAGGTATCAACCATCGTAATTGGACCATTTTAGATTTTTGCCGCCCAAAAACTTGTGGGCTATAGCACAGTTGATTTTCAATAAAATTGAATTTTCTAAGAAATGTTTAGAAATAATCGAACAATCAAAATGAAAATTGTCACAGCAATTACAGGTCCCGAAACCTATTGATAGAGGTATCAACCATCGTAATCGGACCATTTTAAATTTTTGCCGCCCAAAAACTTGTGGGCTATAGCACAGTTGATTTTCAATAAAATTGAATTTTCTAAGAAATGTTTAGAAATAATCGAGCAATTAAAATGAAAATTGTCACAGCAATAACAGGTTCTGAAACCTATTGATAGAGGTATCAACCATCGTAATCGGACCATTTTAGATTTTTGCCGCCCAAAAACTTGTGGGCTATAGCACAGTTAATTTTCAATAAAATTGAATTTTCTAAGAAATGTTTAGAAATAATCGAGCAATAAAAATGCAAATTGTCACAGCAATTACAGGCCCCGAAACCTATTGATAGAGGTATCAACCATCGTAATCGGACCATTTTTGATTTTTGCCGCCCAAAAACTTGTGGGCTTTAGCACAGTTAATTTTCAATAAAATTGAATTTTCTAAGAAATGTTTAGAAATAATCGAGCAATCAAAATGCAAATTGTCACAGCAATTACAGGTCCCGAAACCTATTGATAGAGGTATCAACCATCGTAATTGGACCATTTTAGATTTTTGCCGCCCAGAAACTTTTGGGCTTTAGCACAGTTAATTTTCAATATAATTGAATTTTCTAAGAAATGGGGCCATTTTAGATTTTTGCCGCCCAAAAACTTGTGGGCTATAGCACAGTTAATTTTCAATAAAATTGAATTTTCTAAGAAATGTTTAGAAATAATCGAGCAATCAAAATGCAAATTGTCACAGCAATTACAGGTCCCGAAACCTATTGATAGAGGTATCAACCATCGTAATTGGACCATTTTAGATTTTTGCCGCCCAAAAACTTTTGGGCTTTAGCACAGTTAATTTTCAATATAATTGAATTTTCTAAGAAATGTTTAGAAATAATCGAGCAATCAAAATGCAAATTTTCACAGCATTTACAGGTCCCGAAACCTATTGATGGAGGTATCAACCATCGTAATCGAACCATTTTAGATTTTTGCCGCCCAAAAACTTGTGGGCTATAGCACAGTTAATTTTCAATGAATTTGAATTTTTTAAAAAATGTTTAGAAATAATCGAGCAATCAAAATGAAAATTGTCACAGCAATTACAGCTCCCGAAACCTATTGATAGAGGTATCAACCATCGTAATCGGACCATTTTAGATTTTTGCCGCCCAAAAACTTGTGGGCTATAGCACAGTTGATTTTCAATAAAATTGAATTTTCTAAGAAATGTTTAGAAATAATCGAGCAATAAAAATGCAAATTGTCACAGCAATTACAGGCCCCGAAACCTATTGATAGAGGTATCAACCATCGTAATCGGACCATTTTTGATTTTTGCCGCCCAAAAACTTGTGGGCTTTAGCACAGTTAATTTTCAATAAAATTGAATTTTCTAAGAAATGTTTAGAAATAATCGAGCAATCAAAATGCAAATTGTCACAGCAATTACAGGTCCCGAAACCTATTGATAGAGGTATCAACCATCGTAATTGGACCATTTTAGATTTTTGCCGCCCAGAAACTTTTGGGCTTTAGCACAGTTAATTTTCAATATAATTGAATTTTCTAAGAAATGTTTAGAAATAATCGAGCAATCAAAATGCAAATTGTCACAGCAATAACAGGTTCCGAAACCTATTGATAGAGGTATCAACTATCGTAATCGGGCCATTTTAGATTTTTGCCGCCCAAAAACTTGTGGGCTATAACACAGTTAATTTTCAATAAAATTGAATTTTCTAAGAAATGTTTAGAAATAATCGAGCAATCAAAATGCAAATTGTCACAGCAATTACAGGTCCCGAAACCTATTGATAGAGGTATCAACCATCGTAATTGGACCATTTTAGATTTTTGCCGCCCAAAAACTTTTGGGCTTTAGCACAGTTAATTTTCAATATAATTGAATTTTCTAAGAAATGTTTAGAAATAATCGAGCAATCAAAATGCAAATTTTCACAGCATTTACAGGTCCCGAAACCTATTGATGGAGGTATCAACCATCGTAATCGAACCATTTTAGATTTTTGCCGCCCAAAAACTTGTGGGCTATAGCACAGTTAATTTTCAATGAATTTGAATTTTTTAAAAAATGTTTAGAAATAATCGAGCAATCAAAATGAAAATTGTCACAGCAATTACAGCTCCCGAAACCTATTGATAAAGGTATCAACCATCGTAATCGGACCATTTTAGATTTTTGCCGCCCAAAAACTTGTGGGCTATAGCACAGTTGATTTTCAATAAAATTGAATTTTCTAAGAAATGTTTAGAAATAATCGAGCAATCAAAATGCAAATTGTCACAGCAATTACAGGTCCCGAAACCTATTGATAGAGGTATCAACCATCGTAATTGGATCGTTTTAGATTTTTGCCGCCCAAAAACTTGTGGGCTTTAGCACAGTTGATTTTAAATAAAATTGAATTTTCTAAGAAATGTTTAGAAATAATCGAACAATCAAAGTGTAAATTGTCACAGCAATTACAGGTCCCGAAACCTATTGATGGAGGTATCAACAATCGTAATCGGATCGTTTTAGATTTTTGCCGCCCAAAAACTTGTGGGCTATAGCACAGTTAATTTTCAATAAAATTGAATTTTCTAAGAAATGTTTAGAAATAATCGAGCAATCAAAATGCAAATTGTCACAGCAATTACAGGTCCCGAAACCTATTGTTAGAGGTATCAACCATCGTTATTGGACCATTTTAGATTTTTGCCGCCCAAAAACTTGTGGGCTATAACACAGTTAATTTTCAATAATATTGAATTTTCTAAGAAATGTTTAGAAATAATCGAGCAATCAAAATGAAAATTGTCACAGCAATAACAGGTCCCGAAACCTATTGATGAAGTTATCAACCATCGTAATCGGACCATTTTAGATTTTTGCCGCCCTAAAACTTGTGGTCTATAGCACAGTTAATTTTCAATAAATTTGAATTTTCTAAAAAATGTTTAGAAATAATCGAGCAATCAAAATGAAAATTGTCACAGCAATTACAGCTCCCGAAACCTTAGAAATATCAACCATCGTAATCGAACCATTTTAGATTTATGCCGCCCAAAAACTTGTGGGCTACAGCACAGTTAATTTTCAATAAAATTGAATTTTCTAAGAAATGTTTAGAAATAATCGAGCAATCAAAATGAAAATTGTCACAGCAATTACAGGTCCCGAAACCTATTGATAGAGGTATCAACCATCGTAATCGGACCATTTTAGATTTTTGCCGCCCAAAAACTTGTGGGCTATAGCACAGTTAATTTTCAATAAAATTGAATTTTCTAAGAAATGTTTAGAAATAATCGAGCAATCAAAATGAAAATTGTCACAGCAATAACAGGTTCCGAAACCTATTGATAGAGGTATCAACCATCGTAATCGGACCATTTTAGATTTTTGCCGCCCAAAAACTTGTGGGCTATAGCAAAGTTAATTTTCAATAAAATTTAATTTTCTAAGAAATGTTTAGAAATAATCGAGCAATCAAAATGCAAATTGTCACAGCAATTACTGGTCCCGAAACCTATTGATAGAGGTATCAACCATCGTAATCGGACCATTTTTGATTTTTGCCGCCCAAAAACTTGTGTGCTTTAGCACAGTTAATTTTCAATAAAATTGAATTTTCTAAGAAATGTTTAGAAATAATCGAGCAATCAAAATGAAAATTGTCACAGCAATAACAGGTTCCGAAACCTATTGATAGAGGTATCAACTATCGTAATCGGACCATTTTAGATTTTTGCCGCCCAAAAACTTGTGGGCTATTAGCACAGTTAATTTTCAATAAAATTGAATTTTCTAAGAAATGTTTAGAAATAATCGAGCAATAAAAATGCAAATTGTCACAGCAATTACAGGTCCCGAAACCTATTGATAGAGGTATCAACCATCGTAATCGGACCATTTTAGATTTTTGCCGCCCAAAAACTTGTGAGCTTTAGCACAGTTAATTTTCAATAAAATTGAATTTTCTAAGAAATGTTTAGAAATAATCGAGCAATCAAAATGCAAATTGTCACAGCAATTACAGGCCCCGAAACCTATTGATAGAGGTATCAACCATCGTAATCGGACCATTTTAGATTTTTGCCGCCCAAAAATTTGTGGGCTTTAGCACAGTTAATTTTCAATAAAATTGAATTTTCTAAGAAATGTTTAGAAATAATCGAGCAATCAAAATGAAAATTGTCACAGCAATTACAGGTCCCGAAACCTATTGATAGAGGTATCAACAATCGTAATCAGACCATTTTAGATTTTTGCCGCCCAAAAACTTTTGGGCTTTAGCACAGTTAATTTTCAATATAATTGAATTTTCTAAGAAATGTTTAGAAATAATCGAGCAATCAAAATGCAAATTGTCACAGCAATTACAGGTCCCGAAACCTATTGATAGGGGTATCAACCATCGTAATTGGACCATTTTAGATTTTTGCCGCCCAAAAACTTGTGGGCTATAGCACAGTTGATTTTCAATAAAATTGAATTTTCTAAGAAATGTTTAGAAATAATCGCGCAATCAAAATGAAAATTGTCACAGCAATTACAGGTCCCGAAACCTATTGATAGAGGTATCAACCATCGTAATAAGACCATTTTATATTTTTGCCGCCCAAAAACTTGTGGGCTTTAGCACAGTTAATTTTCAATAAAATTGAATTTTCTAAGAAATGTTTAGAAATAATCGAGCAATTAAAATGAAAATTGTCACAGCAATTACAGGTCCCGAAACCTATTGATAGAGGTATCAATCATCGTAATTGGACCATTTTTCATTTTTGCCGCCCAAAAACTTGTGGGCTTTAGCACAGTTAATTTTCAATAAAATTGAATTTTCTAAGAAATGTTTAGAAATAATCGAGCAATAAAAATGCAAATTGTCACAGCAATAACAGGTTCCGAAACCTATTGATAGAGGTATCAACTATCGTAATCGGGCCATTTTAGATTTTTGCCGCCCAAAAACTTGTGGGCTATAGCACAGTTAATTTTCAATAAAATTGAATTTTCTAAGAAATGTTTAGAAATAATCGAGTAATAAAAATGCAAATTGTCACAGCAATTACAGGCCCCGAAACCTATTGATAGAGGTATCAACCATCGTAATCGGACCATTTTTCATTTTTGCCGCCCAAAAACTTGTGGGCTTTAGCACAGTTAATTTTCAATAAAATTGAATTTTCTAAGAAATGTTTAGAAATAATCGAGCAATCAAAATGCAAATTGTCACAGCAATAACAGGTTCCGAAACCTATTAATAGAGGTATCAACTATCGTAATCGGGCCATTTTAGATTTTTGCCGCCCAAAAACTTGTGGGCTATAGCACAGTTAATTTTCAATAAAATTGAATTTTCTAAGAAATGTTTAGAAATAATCGAGCAATAAAAATGCAAATTGTCACAGCAATTACAGGTCCCGAAACCTATTGATAGAGGTATCAACCATCGTAATTGGACCATTTTAGATTTTTGCCGCCCAAAAACTTGTGGGCTTTAGCACAGTTAATTTTCAATAAAATTGAATTTTCTAAGAAATGTTTAGAAATAATCGAGCAATAAAAATGCAAATTGTCACTGCAATTACAGGCCCCGAAACCTATTGATAGAGGTATCAACCATCGTAATCGGACCATTTTTGATTTTTGCCGCCCAAAAACTTGTGGGCTATAGCACAGTTAATTTTCAATAAAATTGAATTTTCTAAGAAATGTTTAGAAATAATCGAGCAATAAAAATGCAAATTGTCACAGCAATTACAGGTCCCGAAACCTATTGATAGAGGTATCAACCATCGTAATTGGACCATTTTAGATTTTTGCCGCCCAAAAACTTGTGGGCTTTAGCACAGTTAATTTTCAATATAATTGAATTTTCTAAGAAATGTTTAGAAATAATCGAGCAATCAAAATGAAAATTGTCACAGCAATTACAGGTCCCGAAACCTATTGATAGAGGTATCAACCATCGTAATCGAACCATTTTAGATTTTTGCCGCCCAAAAACTTGTGGGCTATAGCACAGTTAATTTTCAATGAATTTGAATTTTTTTAAAAATGTTTAGAAATAATCGAGCAATCAAAATGAAAATTGTCACAGCAATTACAGCTCCCGAAACCTTAGAAATATCAACCATCGTAATCGAACCATTTTAGATTTTTGCCGCCCAAAATCTTGTGGGCTACAGCACATTTAATTTTCAATAAAATTGAATTTTCTAAGAAATGTTTAGAAATAATTGAGCAATCAAAATGAAAATTGTCACAGCAATAACAGGTCCCGAAACCTATTGATAGAGGTATCAACCATCGTAATCGGACCATTTTAGATTTTTGCCGCCCAAAAACTTGTGGGCTATAGCACAGTTGATTTTCAATAAAATTGAATTTTCTAAGAAATGTTTAGAAATAATCGAGCAATCAAAATGAAAATTGTCACAGCAATTACAGTTCCCGAAACCTATTGATAGAGGTATCAACCATCGTAATTGGATCGTTTTAGATTTTTGCCGCCCAAAAACTTGTGGGCTATAGCACAGTTGATTTTCAATAAAATTGAATTTTCTAAGAAATGTTTAGAAATAATCGCGCAATCAAAATTAAAATTGTCACAGCAATTACAGATCCCGAAACCTATTGTTAGAGGTATCAACCATCGTAATTGGACCATTTTAGATTTTTGCCGCCCAAAAACTTGTGGGCTATAGCACAGTTAATTTTCAATAAAATTGAATTTTCTAAGAAATGTTTAGAAATAATCGAGCAATCAAAATGCAAATTGTCACAGCAATTACAGGTCCCGAAACCTATTGTTAGAGGTATCAACCATCGTAATTGGACCATTTTAGATTTTTGCCGCCCAAAAACTTGTGGGCTATAACACAGTTAATTTTCAATAATATTGAATTTTCTAAGAAATTTTTAGAAATAATCGAGCAATCAAAATGAAAATTGTCACAGCAATAACAGGTTCCGAAACCTATTGATAGAGGTATCAACTATCGTAATCGGACCATTTTAGATTTTTGCCGCCCAAAAACTTGTGGGCTATAGCACAGTTAATTTTCAATCAAATTGAATTTTCTAAGAAATGTTTAGAAATAATCGAACAATCAAAGTGTAAATTGTCACAGCAATAACAGGTCCCGAAACCTATTGATAGAGGTATCAACCATCGTAATTGGACCATTTTAGATTTTTGCCGCCCAAAAACTTGTGGGATATAATAGCACAGTTAATTTTCATAAAAATTAAATTTTCTAAGAAATGTTTAGAAATAATCGAACAATCAAAATGAAAATTGTCACAGCAATTACAGGTCCCGAAACCTATTGATAGAGGTATCAACCATCGTAATTGGACCATTTTAGATTTTTGCCGCCCAAAAACTTGTGGGCTATAGCACAGTTGATTTTCAATAAAATTGAATTTTCTAAGAAATGTTTAGAAATAATCGAACAATCAAAATGAAAATTGTCACAGGAATTACAGGTTCCGAAACCTATTGATAGAGGTATCAACCATCGTAATCGGACCATTTTAAATTTTTGCCGCCCAAAAACTTGTGGGCTGTAGCACAGTTGATTTTCAATAAAATTGAATTTTCTAAGAAATGTTTAGAAATAATCGAGCAATTAAAATAAAAATTGTCACAGCAATAACAGGTTCTGAAACCTATTGATAGAGGTATCAACCATCGTAATCGGACCATTTTAGATTTTTGCCGCCCAAAAACTTGTGGGCTATAGCACAGTTAATTTTCAATAAAATTGAATTTTCTAAGAAATGTTTAGAAATAATCGAGCAATAAAAATGCAAATTGTCACAGCAATTACAGGCCCCGAAACCTATTGATAGAGGTATCAACCATCGTAATCGGACCATTTTTGATTTTTGCCGCCCAAAAACTTGTGGGCTTTAGCACAGTTAATTTTCAATAAAATTGAATTTTCTAAGAAATGTTTAGAAATAATCGAGCAATCAAAATGCAAATTGTCACAGCAATTACAGCTCCCGAAACCTATTGATAGAGGTATCAACCATCGTAATTGGACCATTTTAGATTTTTGCCGCCCAAAAACTTTTGGGCTTTAGCACAGTTAATTTTCAATATAATTGAATTTTCTAAGAAATGTTTAGAAATAATCGAGCAATCAAAATGCAAATTGTCACAGCAATAACAGGTTCCGAAACCTATTGATAGAGGTATCAACTATCGTAATCGGGCCATTTTAGATTTTTGCCGCCCAAAAACTTGTGGGCTATAGCACAGTTAATTTTCAATAAAATTGAATTTTCTAAGAAATGTTTAGAAATAATCGAGCAATCAAAATGCAAATTGTCACAGCAATTACAGGTCCCGAAACCTATTGATAGAGGTATCAACCATCGTAATTGGACCATTTTAGATTTTTGCCGCCCAAAAACTTTAGGGCTTTAGCACAGTTAATTTTCAATATAATTGAATTTTCTAAGAAATGTTTAGAAATAATCGAGCAATCAAAATGCAAATTTTCACAGCATTTACAGGTCCCGAAACCTATTGATGGAGGTATCAACCATCGTAATCGAACCATTTTAGATTTTTGCCGCCCAAAAACTTGTGGGCTATAGCACAGTTAATTTTCAATGAATTTGAATTTTTTAAAAAATGTTTAGAAATAATCGAGCAATCAAAATGAAAATTGTCACAGCAATTACAGCTCCCGAAACCTATTGATAGAGGTATCAACCATCGTAATCGGACCATTTTAGATTTTTGCCGCCCAAAAACTTGTGGGCTATAGCACAGTTGATTTTAAATAAAATTGAATTTTCTAAGAAATGTTTAGAAATAATCGAACAATCAAAGTGTAAATTGTCACAGCAATTACAGGTCCCGAAACCTATTGATGGAGGTATCAACCATCGTAATCGGATCGTTTTAGATGTTTGCCGCCCAAAAACTTGTGGGCTATAGCACAGTTAATTTTCAATAAAATTGAATTTTCTAAGAAATGTTTAGAAATAATCGAGCAATCAAATTGCAAATTGTCACAGCAACTACAGGTCCCGAAACCTATTGTTAGAGGTATCAACCATCGTTATTGGACCATTTTAGATTTTTGCCGCCCAAAAACTTGTGGGCTATAACACAGTTAATTTTCAATAATATTGAATTTTCTAAGAAATGTTTAGAAATAATCGAGCAATCAAAATGAAAATTGTCACAGCAATAACAGGTCCCGAAACCTATTGACGAAGTTATCAACCATCGTAATCGGACCATTTTAGATTTTTGCCGCCCAAAAACTTGTGGGCTATAGCACAGTTAATTTTCAATAAATTTGAATTTTCCAAAAATTTTTAGAAATAATCGAGCAATCAAAATGAAAATTGTCACAGCAATTACAGCTCCCGAAACCTTAGAAATATCAACCATCGTAATCGAACCATTTTAGATTTATGCCGCCCAAAAACTTGTGGGCTACAGCACAGTTAATTTTCAATAAAATTGAATTTTCTAAGAAATGTTTAGAAATAATCGAGCAATCAAAATGAAAATTGTCACAGCAATTACAGGTCCCGAAACCTATTGATAGAGGTATCAACCATCGTAATCGGACCATTTTAGATTTTTGCCGCCCAAAAACTTGTGGGCTATAGCACAGTTAATTTTCAATAAAATTGAATTTTCTAAGAAATGTTGAGAAATAATCGAGCAATCAAAATGAAAATTGTCACAGCAATAACAGGTTCCGAAACCTATTGATAGAGGTATCAACCATCGTAATCGGACCATTTTAGATTTTTGCCGCCCAAAAACTTGTGGGCTATAGCACAGTTAATTTTCAATAAAATTTAATTTTCTAAGAAATGTTTAGAAATAATCGAGCAATCAAAATGCAAATTGTCACAGCAATTACTGGTCCCGAAACCTATTGATAGAGGTATCAACCATCGTAATCGGACCATTTTTGATTTTTGCCGCCCAAAAACTTGTGGGCTTTAGCACAGTTAATTTTCAATAAAATTGAATTTTCTAAGAAATGTTTAGAAATAATCGAGCAATCAAAATGAAAATTGTCACAGCAATTACAGGTCCCGAAACCTATTGATAGAGGTATCAACCATCGTAATCGGACCATTTTAGATTTTTGCCGCCCAAAAACTTGTGAGCTTTAGCACAGTTAATTTTCAATAAAATTGAATTTTCTAAGAAATGTTTAGAAATAATCGAGCAATCAAAATGCAAATTGTCACAGCAATTACAGGCCCCGAAACCTATTGATAGAGGTATCAACCATCGTAATCGGACCATTTTAGATTTTTGCCGCCCAAAAATTTGTGGGCTTTAGCACAGTTAATTTTCAATAAAATTGAATTTTCTAAGAAATGTTTAGAAATAATCGAGCAATCAAAATGAAAATTGTCACAGCAATTACAGGTCCCGAAACCTATTGATAGAGGTATCAACAATCGTAATCAGACCATTTTAGATTTTTGCCGCCCAAAAATTGTGGGCTATAGCACAGTTAATTTTCAATAAAATTGAATTTTCTAAGAAATGTTTAGAAATAATCGAGCAATCAAAATGAAAATTGTCACAGCAATTACAGGTCCCGAAACCTATTGATAGAGGTATCAACCATCGTAATCGGACCATTTTAGATTTTTGCCGCCCAAAAACTTGTGAGCTTTAGCACAGTTAATTTTCAATAAAATTGAATTTTCTAAGAAATGTTTAGAAATAATCGAGCAATCAAAATGCAAATTGTCACAGCAATTACAGGCCCCGAAACCTATTGATAGAGGTATCAACCATCGTAATCGGACCATTTTAGATTTTTGCCGCCCAAAAATTTGTGGGCTTTAGCACAGTTAATTTTCAATAAAATTGAATTTTCTAAGAAATGTTTAGAAATAATCGAGCAATCAAAATGAAAATTGTCACAGCAATTACAGGTCCCGAAACCTATTGATAGAGGTATCAACAATCGTAATCAGACCATTTTAGATTTTTGCCGCCCAAAAATTGTGGGCTATAGCACAGTTAATTTTCAATAAAATTGAATTTTCTAAGAAATGTTTAGAAATAATCGAGCAATCAAAATGAAAATTGTCACAGCAATTACAGGTCCCGAAACCTATTGATACAGGTATCAACCATCGTAATCGGACCATTTTAGATTTTTGCCGCTCAAAAACTTGTGGGCTCTAGCACAGTTGATTTTCAATAAAATTGAATTTTCTAAGAAATGTTTAGAAATAATCGAGCAATCAAAATGAAAATTGTCACAGCAATTACAGGTCCCGAAACCTATTGATAGAGGTATCAACCATCGTAATCGGATCGTTTTATATTTTTGCCGCCCAAAAACTTGTGGGCTATAATAGCACAGTTAATTTTCAATAAAATTGAATTTTCTAAGAAATGTTTAGAAATAATCGAGCAATCAAAATGCAAATTGTCACAGCAATTACAGGCCCCGAAACCTATTGATAGAGGTATCAACCATCGTAATCGGACCATTTTAGATTTTTGCCGCCCAAAAATTTGTGGGCTTTAGCACAGTTAATTTTCAATAAAATTGAATTTTCTAAGAAATGTTTAGAAATAATCGAGCAATCAAAATGAAAATTGTCACAGCAATTACAGGCCCCGAAACCTATTGATAGAGGTATCAACCATCGTAATCGGACCATTTTAGATTTTTGCCGCCCAAAAATTTGTGGGCTTTAGCACAGTTAATTTTCAATAAAATTGAATTTTCTAAGAAATGTTTAGAAATAATCGAGCAATCAAAATGAAAATTGTCACAGCAATAACAGGTTCCGAAACCTATTGATAGAGGTATCAACTATCGTAATCGGACCATTTTAGATTTTTGCCGCCCAAAACTTGTGGGCTATTAGCACAGTTAATTTTCAATAAAATTGAATTTTCTAAGAAATGTTTAGAAATAATCGAGCAATAAAAATGCAAATTGTCACACCAATTACAGGTCCCGAAACCTATTGATAGAGGTATCAACCATCGTAATCGGACCATTTTAGATTTTTGCCGCCCAAAAACTTGTGAGCTTTAGCACAGTTAATTTTCAATAAAATTGAATTTTCTAAGAAATGTTTAGAAATAATCGAGCAATCAAAATGCAAATTGTCACAGCAATTACAGGCCCCGAAACCTATTGATAGAGGTATCAACCATCGTAATCGGACCATTTTAGATTTTTGCCGCCCAAAAATTTGTGGGCTTTAGCACAGTTAATTTTCAATAAAATTGAATTTTCTAAGAAATGTTTAGAAATAATCGAGCAATCAAAATGAAAATTGTCACAGCAATTACAGGTCCCGAAACCTATTGATAGAGGTATCAACAATCGTAATCAGACCATTTTAGATTTTTGCCGCCCAAAAATTGTGGGCTATAGCACAGTTAATTTTCAATAAAATTGAATTTTCTAAGAAATGTTTAGAAATAATCGAGCAATCAAAATGAAAATTGTCACAGCAATTACAGGTCCCGAAACCTATTGATACAGGTATCAACCATCGTAATCGGACCATTTTAGATTTTTGCCGCTCAAAAACTTGTGGGCTCTAGCACAGTTGATTTTCAATAAAATTGAATTTTCTAAGAAATGTTTAGAAATAATCGAGCAATCAAAATGAAAATTGTCACAGCAATTACAGGTCCCGAAACCTATTGATAGAGGTATCAACCATCGTAATCGGATCGTTTTATATTTTTGCCGCCCAAAAACTTGTGGGCTATAATAGCACAGTTAATTTTCAATAAAATTGAATTTTCTAAGAAATGTTTAGAAATAATCGAGCAATCAAAATGCAAATTGTCACAGCAATTACAGGCCCCGAAACCTATTGATAGAGGTATCAACCATCGTAATTGGACCATGTTAGATTTTTGCCGCCCAAAAACTTGTGGGCTATAGCACAGTTGATTTTTAATAAAATTGAATTTTCTAAGAAATGTTTAGAAATAATCGAGCAATCAAAATGAAAATTGTCACAGCAATTACAGGTCCCGAAACCTATTGATAGAGGTATCAACCATCGTAATCGGACCATCTTAGATTTTTGCCGCTCCAAAGGACATTTGAATGTATTTATAATGCCCATGATCGACGGAAAATGAGGTTTTGAAAAACAAAAGCAAGATCCAGGGTAATGAAATAGATGCAGTTGCCTAGTTTATCCAGGATATCGGTGATGTTGGGAAGTAGGTATCTATCTGATACAGTTTTTTTCATTGAGGCATCTAGCTTTTTAGGAACTATCCATAAAGGGCTACTCCAGAATGATGAGCTTGGGCGAATGATCCCTTGGTCCAACATGTGCATAATTTGTTTCTCAACTTTTTCTTTATGAATTTGAGGATATTGATAACTTTTGGTAAAAACGGCTGTCTCGTCTCCTGTATCGATTTCGTTTTTGATTGCGTTAGTAAACGTAAGTTTTTTGTTTTCGTTTTGAAAGATTTCTTCGAAATTTAGGCAGAGTTTTTTCTATGGCTTTCTTTTTCCTCTGTATTAAGATGTTGGGTTCGAATAAGCTAGGTGATAGACTCGCTATTAATGGACATTTGTTCGTATGTTGTTTGATTAGACATTTCGAAGTGATAGTATTCAAATTTCTCCGTTTTTACTGGGTGTTCTATTACAAACGTATGTTCTTGGTTACTGTAGTTAATCCTTCCACTTCTACAGTGGCTTAATAATTATGACTTTGATATATACCTTCGGGCATTATAAGGTTTCCGTGTGGGACGATAGGTTTTGATGTAGATTTCTCCATTTTCTTTGCCTGCTAGAATTTGGGCAATCAACTTGCTAATGGGGAGTATTTTAAATTGTTGAAACATGTAATTTGGCTTGAAAAGTAAGAGAGTTTGGGTGTTAGGTGTAATAACCATGGATTTTCTAAGGTCTATCGTTATTTGCAATTTTTGCATTAGTCCTAGGCCTATGAGTCCGTCAAAATATTCGTGGAATTTGAAGAGAATAAATTCCATTGGTTCCTTTGTTTTAAATTCATTAAATCCGTTGATTATTATTGATTGATCAATAGTGTGGGTACTGAAAAATGTTTTGGTAGTAACGGGTTCTATTCTCTTTATGTGTTTGATTTAAACTAAATTGGGGTTTATGAAGGATTTATTTTATCCGGTGTTGATCAATAATTTTGGAAGGTGATTTCGGGTTTTAATTTCTATGTAGGGTAATGTGTAACCTGAATGGTTATTGAAATTTAGGTATCCGATGTGTTCAATGAGGCTTTCTGGTGAAAATCCTCATCAGAAATTTCATTATCCAGAGTTTGGACGTAGTTTTGTTGTGTTAGTTCGTGAACAGGATCATCAGGATTTAAGTTGTAGTTATTATCAGTTTCATTGTATTCTGTGTAATAATCATAATCGTATAGATTTTGTTCATCTGAGGAATATGTGCATGGATAGTTGATTTGTTCTTCAACATTGAATAATTCCTGAGACTGGAATCTCAGTGGTCTATTAGCATGGAAGAGATTACGTGGTGAAAATTGTGGATTTTGTCCATACGTAGGTTGTTTGGATTTGTTAGAATTTGAAGATGTGTCCATAGGTTCAGGCTTAACTTTCAAATTTTGAGATTTAGGTGGAAGGATAGCACTATTTGGTTGGAATGGTTTATAATTCTGTCATGTGAATGTTTTTTTTTTTTTTTTTTTTTTTGAAATACTTTTGTTGTTGAGGCAACAAATTTCTTTGTTATTGTACTAAATTAGTTCGGAACTTTGGATTATAATTTGGTACAGGTTTGGGTGGTAACCTAGGTGGCATAATATGAATATGCTTATATGGTTCCAGCGGCTTTTGTTTCATGTACCCAATATTCTGTTCTTTTAAGTAGAAGCTGAGTGCTTCCCGCAGGGTAGTGGCCCGCATAGCTCTTATCATTGAAGGAAGGAGCAGAGATAGACACATTGAGTTATCTAATGATTGTTTAGCTGCTATTATAGTTAATCTGTCATCGTCACTAAGTGTATTTATTTTAGTACCGTTCGTCATTGTATTTGAGATGTCGATGAATCGCGAAAAGAATTTTTCGACAGTGTCCGGCTCTTGATAATACATGATAATCCTAGATTGACACCATCGCAGAAACTGCAATATTTAAATGGAACACTCAAAGGGGAAGCATTCTGTTTATCAAAACACTTCAGCACAACGGATGCTAACTATAAAGAAGCCTTCACGAAGCTAAGAGAAAGGTACGACCGGAGAAATCATACCATTTACGCTTTTATTAAGAATTTTATTTACCAACCGTCAATAACCACAGCAAATAGCATTAATGTAAAACGTTTATTAGATACGTCAGAAGAAACCATACGAGGATTGGCTAATTCACATCATGATTGCCATCAATAACTTACCAACATTGAAAAAAATTTTGATTTTCTTAGCAGAATTGTTTATGGTGCACTTGAGTCACTTTAAGGTCAAAACAAACGTCCCCGGTTACAATCAAACCCGTCAAAACCCGTTATCAAAAGGGATGCCGTATCAAGTTTGCAAGTCGAAGGGTGCGTGATTTGTCCTACCAAGAATCGCCAATTGTATATTTAGGGAGATGTCGCTCAACGGGAGAAAAACATTGTTCACAAACGATTTTTGATGCTTTAACTTCTTCAACAATACACACACCAGTGTGTGTAATCATGCCTTAAAACAAAACCGAACCACGTCTGCAAATTGAAGAATTTGTTTCCACCTAATTAACCGCAGGACCATCAACCGTTCAATTCATCAACGTTGTGTTATTTAAGCAATGCACAAAACGCAATTAGGATGAGCTGTAGCAGGAAAATCAAATCGAGAACCAGGGAGACAATCAATTGCGGTAACAGTGAGTAATACAGAAGATAACGTGGAAAATTTGCTGAAGAGATTTTGGGAACCAGAATCAGTTGAGGTTCCACAGATTATTTTATCAAAAAAACAGCAGTTCTGTGAAACGTATTGCAAAAAAACCATACTGACAGACAACTCAGATCGATTCATAGTGCGACTTCCATTTAAACAGTCTCCAGCTACACTAAGCGATTCCTACCGTACAGCGCTCCAAAGGATGTATTCTATAAAAAAACGATTTACCAGAGTCAAAAAGTTTGCAATAATGTGCAAAAGCTTCATGACAGGGTATATATAGTTAGGACACATGAAGGTAATCTCTAAAAATCAAGGACGGCCTGTCAAACAAATTTCTATCTCACGTCTAGAGTTATGTGGGGCATTGCTTTTGAGTAATCTATTGTCAGTATAGTAAAAGAAGCCATAAATTCCGAAATAACAAAAATCAGTGCTTGGACGGATTCTATATACAATCGTTCTTGATTGGGTTGCTGCACATGATAATCCAGCTGATTATGCGTCCAGAGGAGTCAAGCCAGACAAACTGCGAGATCTAAGTTTCTGGTGGAAAGGTCCAAACTTTTTTGGAACGTTTTTGTTAACTTATAATCCGACGATTTTGTGAAGTGGAAGAGCGCCATTCAGAAAATAAACTTTCAGAGGGAGATATCCAATGCGAGTTGTTTACAGGAACGTTTCAGTTTGAGAATGGTAGATATATAGTTATTCTTCCGATCAATGACACTATTCGAAGCTTGGGTTCATCACATTCAAATGCTATTGGGCAACTGATGTCAACCGGTAAGAATCCGTTGAAGTTGGTATTTCATCAGGTTAATATGGAAGTATTCTCCATACAAGCAATACTATAGTTGGCACGTCTGCGTAAAGCAGGATGTGATGTTTCCGGTTGCATTTGCAGAATTTGAATCTAGATCTACATAAATATGATTACTGAGTGATCTTGATTAAGACAGCTGTAAAATAGTCATTTAGGTTGAACTAATTCGCTTCTTCACACAGGTTTTTACCCTTGAATAAATTGCCTTGATAATAAATTGCGCGTTTTGGGGCAGTAGGTAGCCGTATATGGTTGAGCTTGAGAAACGAGATCACGGCATACAAATGGGTGGGCTTTAGTATATTGTAAGTGCTTCTGCTCAAACATTGATCGCATGTTGCAAGGGCATCACACCTTGCTATTAAGAATGTGAGAAATTCATTGAATATCGGATAAGGTTTGCCACCAACATTTTTGGTTTCAATGTCATATTTGTCCGCTAACAGGTGAGTAAGCCATCGGTCGCAACCTTCTGCAGCTCGCCGAGCTCCTAAGCCAAGATGGTATTTCGATGAACTTAAAGATTAAGGACGATATGATGTCTGGCCTCTTTAAATTTAATCGAAGCATTGGTGCATTAATCGAACATTTTTGTAATTGGTATCCGTAACTGGAGTAAGCGCACTTATCATATTAGATCATACGCTTAGTTAGTAAATGATTATCTCAGATGAACGCATCTTTAACGAACTTACCAGTTTTTGGTGCAGCGATACTAACACCAGTAGTAAGAAACCTCCAACCGAACCCCTCACTCCAGCTTAATGCAACTCTAACTCAGCTTAAACTTAACTAAGCTCGAACCAAATTTCAACTCTCTACACAACCCCACCCTCAACGGCCAATTTTGAAATCTACTCGTTTCGTAAGCTACATGCGTGTAAGAACTCAACTAAAACTAACCTTCTACTAAACCCTCAACTCGACCTCAAATTAATCCCCAACCTAACCCCTCATCAACTCAACTTCAACTCAAATCCTGTTAAACCCTAATTTGACCTCAACTCAACAACCCGTAACTCAACCATACCTCGAGCCGAACTCAAAACTAACTCAATCCATCAATGAACGCAACTCGAAAAACTACATTCCTACATGAACTCAACTCAACAATAACTCAAGCTGACTTCCAACTCAACCCTTTTCACAACACCAAATAATTTTCCAACGTTGACTCCTACTCCACCTAGTCCCAATTCAAGTCCGATTCAACCCTAGTTCAGCTCTAGTCCAACTCCAATTCAAATTTAACTCAACCTGCAACCCAACTCTACTCTCAAATCCAATCTAATTCAACTGTTAATTTAACATACAAATAAGTCCAAAAATAAACTGCTCATTAAACCCTAACCGCACCTCAACTCAACTCCCAATCAACTCCAACTCAGCCCAAAAATGTAACGCAACTCCATCCAGGCCCCAAATCAGCATAAATAAAATATTGCTCAACTGCTCGCTAAATCCTTATCCAACTTTGGGTTTGAGCCAATTAAACCCGCAAATGGAACCCAATTCAACCCTCAACTCAACCGCTAGCTCAACGTCCAACTCAGTTCTCAAACCAGCACATTTAAAAAATTGTTCAACATGCTAATATTACCAGATGAACTTGGATCAATAGGTGTGCCATGTATCCGAACCTCTTGAAGTACTGCTTCCAAAAGCTTTTCAATTCTCCTCATCGCCTTGACCATAAAAAAAAAATCCAAATAGGTCAAACTGTTCTGGAGATACCATGAGTACAGATAGGCTGATGGACTTTATTTTTGTTTGCTTTTTCGGACTCAGGGACTTTCAAAACCACAGGGAAGTTGTTTCGAAGTAACAAAATTTACGACATGATTTTTGAATACTTTGGTCATTTATGACATAATTTGAATATACTCTGATACTTTTAAACTAAAATAAGACGGAAAATTCGGATGAGTCCGTTTACCATAACCTATCAGAGAACGAAAAACAAATTTGAATTCTCATTATTGAGAAATTTCTGTCATTCACAAGATTAGGATTAGGAAACCCCACAAAGCTTTACATGTCATTGTTGTTAGAAACACTGTAATCATCAAATAGCATTACCAGGGTTATTTCTGGTAAAATTACCAGAAAAATTGAATAATATCAAACGAAAAATACTGTCGGAAGCCGGTAAACTTTTCGATCCATTGAAATGGATTGCTTAAGTATTTTTATTATTGAGGGCGATAAGCCACCTCGCACCGCGACCTAAAAGATCTATTGTGCTGGACCCTATTTAATTATCCGTCCAGTCAATATCCAGGCTCTTAATGAATCTGATAATACTACTGGCCGGTATACATACTACCTGGGCTCATTGTTCTCCCTCCTAGATGTTGCAATCTTTGCTGGAAAATGGCTGGGTAATGGCACAGAACATGTTCCGCTGATTCCGCTTCCAGATCGTAGAAGCGGCACCCATCTGTCGTACTAAGGCCCATCTTCTTAAGATAATACCTCAAGGGGACAAGACCTGTGAGGAAGCCAGTAAGCAGCCTCAACTCAGGTTTCCTAAGTTCAAGACACTCCTTAACTCTGACAGACGAAGGTGATATACATTTCGTCGCCTGTAGTAAACCTGGAATTCTGCGCCAGTAGGAGGACTTTTAAACATCCTCCCAGCGTTTTAAAGCTGCTCTTAGGTGTCCCTTAGCGACACCGCAGAAGGGTTCTGGTCCAATAAATGGAGAGGCAGAACCCTCACGGGCGTGGCCATCAGCTGCCTCGTTTCCATCGATTCCAGTATGACATGGCACCCACATAAGTGTTACCTTATTTCAGCCTGCCAGATGTTTAAAAACCTTCAGACAATCCCATACCAGCCTTGACTCAATGGTACAAGACCTAAGAGCCTTTAAGGCCGATTTGCTGCCTGATACAATATAAATTTTTGCATCGTTTAGGCCTTTTGCTATGCCTATCCCAGCTTAAAGTTCTATAGCATGTACTTCTGCTTGAAAAACGGTAGCATTGGTACCCAAGGACTTCGAGAGGGTAGTGCCACCCACTCCCGTGTATTCCTATCCCCGCCCCATCTTCCGTTTTTGATCCATCTGTAAACCATACCATGGACCCTCGCTCAAAAGGGTGCTCCACCTGCACTCCACACATCCCGGTCAGATAACCTAACACAGAATGGTTTGTGAAAGTCCAGTTTAGCTGGCATACAGTCGGAAGACATACCTATGGTAGGGTCTGTCTGAAATTCCTTAAGGATTTCCAGATGACCCACCATATTGCCTGATTTGATATTTTCTTCCGCCTGCATTTTCAGGGCCATAATTGCAGCATCCTTTTTAATATGAAGGTGTAACGGTGCCAGTCCTAGAAGTGTCTCCACCGCCGCGATTCGACGTAACTTCATTGAGCCCGTAACACCGATGCAGGATACACGCTGAACCTTATTCAATAAGGTTTGCGTTGCTTTCTGCTCAGTTTTAGGCTACCATACAACCTATGCGTAGGTGACCACAGGCCTAATGATTGTAAGAAATCACCAGTAGATCATTTTTGGTTGTAGTCCCTAAGTACGCCCATAGAGTCTTTGACAGGCCCAGAAAGCCTTGGTGGCTCTATTTTGAACTTTCAACAAATGTTGGTTCCAGTTCAGTTTTTGATCTAGGATAATCCCTAGATATTTAATTTCGCTGGAAAAAGGAACAGTAGTACCGTTTAACGAGTGAGCTGTAAGCGCAAGCTTTTTCCTCCTCGTAAAAGGAACAATGACAGTTTTGTTTGGATTGACACTGAGTCCTTCCTGGTAACACCACTGCCACATTATAGTATAGTATATTGTGATAGTAGGCCTCCTTGGGGACAGCCCTTTAGAGCCTTGATGGTTACTGACTCGCCACCTAGTCTGGCAGTAATCTCACGATGTTCCAGCATGGAACGGACCCCCTAATTGTAGAAAGCGGAACCCTTTTTCCCATTGCTTCCCTCTCTATAGATCCATAGGAGGTATTATCAAACGCCCCCTCAATGTCCACAAAAGAACAAAGGGCAAATTTCTTATATGTCACTGCCTTTCAATCTTTGTGACTAGACCGCTAAGGGCCATCGCTGTGGATTTACCAGTTTGATACGCAAACTGGTCCCGATGCAGCGGATTCTTTCCAAGGACCTCACATCTTATTTGATAGTTCCGGATTTTTTCCATCGTCTTCAATAGAAACGATGTGAGGCTAATTGGCCGATATGCCTTAGCCTGGGTGTCTGGGCGAACCCCTGCCCCCCCCCCTTTGGTATAAAGACCACATTTACTTTCCTTCACAGTTTCGGAATATACATAGTTAAAAGCATAACTTGCCCGAAACATCTGGATCAAGCTGGAGAGTATTTCCTCAATACCATTTTGAAGTAAAGCTTGAAAAAAATACCATCCCCTCGCACAAGACTCCCTTTGTGGCCGCATCGCCAGGAGCCTTGTCTCGCTTCCGGGCGGTTTGCCCTCAGCAAGAAGCCTTTTATACCACTTCTCGCGACCCCACACATTTTCACGCGAGGAGCCGCGGAAGGTTTGTTAGTGATGCTGACAATACCTTTCGGGTCCTCCGCGACGTCTTTGCTGCCCCCTGCTTTTACAGAGGAGACACCCCCACTTACGGGGCCGACTTCTCATCTCCTGAGGTGTCCATGTCGGAGTTGAGAACTAATTGCTCAAGCCCTGAACGGAGCTCCCCATCCGATGAACCACTCATCGAGAGTCCCACAGCAGAAAGAGGGCCGAGGTCCTCGAAAACCACCGCGGAACTATCGTTGGTGCGTGACGCTTAAGGAACGTCACCATCCTTATTATTATTCACTTGTTTTAACATTTTGTTCCCACGAGTTGCTGAGAAAAGAAAGTCACCTGTGGGACACCCAGCTTTACCACAGGAAGACTAAATAAAACTAGAGGGCGCCTGGTATCCAGAGTCCGCATACTTTGGACTGATTAACCTATCAGCCATTCATCCATCGGCATATGCTGTTCCACCTTAGATTAGGGTTTTTTTATCAAGGATTTCTCTTTTAGCGCCGTACTTTAGCCTGTGCCAAATGGTCAAAAGTACCAAACGGCCTCAGTTACCGGTGATTGCCACGAGGAGGCAGTACGTACACTTGCGAATTGTGATCAGGTTATCCCTTCCACAATTGTACCCATCACGCCAGCTGCGCCAAAATGACCAGAACAGCTCGCGTGATGTGCACCCTACCGATAGGTTACGGAGCTGGTAGATTACTCTACTCAACTTTGATCCCCCCTTCCAGTAGACGCCGAATCACCATCCTCCTTAAGTAAGCAACAACTGTGGATATTAAGTTTGGATTGAGACGATTCGATGCCAGAGAACAAAAGCAGACCAATGGGGACACCTTCGATCTGATCTCTCATGACCAGATCAAATTTTAATTCCCCGATTTGTAAAAACATCAACCAGTGCACTAACCAAACTGCATTGGTTTTGCGATGCCAGTCAACTAGCTTAAGAAGCGCTCATATACTATAAAGGGACAAAGCTTTGTGACGCGGTCTCATTAGATAGTTCAATGACTAAATGCAAAAAACAGACCACACTGCCCAATCGGACTTCTCAAATCCTGAACCCATCGAATTGGACCCACTGGAAATGTATTACATCTTCCGATAATCTGCTAGTCTATAACTCGTATTAAAATCGTTAGGTAATTTCAAAATTTTCGTCAATTCAAAACCAGCAAAGAATATAAGCATATTTATAGCGGTTTGACACTAAATCGAGACAACCCAAATCATACATCTGATCCTTTCTAACAGGACAAGTAATGTACGAAGCATTTTTTTAAGATCTGCAAAATTCAAAGACAAATAAAGGAACCAGTACTTTAAAATTTTTCAATCCGTCCATCGACGAATTTGGGGTCCTTATAGAGTAGTTGGTTGATTAGAGAGATGTGATGTTTCATTTTCTGCGAGCCGTCTCATAATAATATCATCAAAATCGGGCTAAACCTTGCTGGATAGTAGTACTGGATAACCAGGACAATGGCGAATCTAGAGGTTGACTTCGCAGAACCAACAAAACAAACATAAAACTGACATTTGTTTATTTATCAGTTTGAATATCAAAGCAATACATCTAGAATTAGTTACTGATCTTAGCAGCGAAGCATTTTTGACTGCACTAAAATGGTTTATCTTTCGACGGGGTTGCTGTCAAGAGATGTTCAGTGATAACATTCGACAAGTGTATTACAAGACTTCATTAAATCTCAAATTATTTTTCTAGGCATTCTATCACGAGGAACTGAATAATCTCCGTATGTGTACCACAGTTTGACGGAATTTTGGAGGCCCCACAAAAACAGGTACTTATTCCTCTAGGAGGGGAAACCTCCCGCAATTCCCGCCGGATCAAGTTATCAAAAATCACAAGAATTGTGTCAATATCGGAGGCTTTGCGACTGAAAGATAGTTCTGGATCACCAGTAGAAACCAACATTTAAAAACCAATAAAAATAAAGTAACTGTAAAAAAAGTTCAATAACTTTCCTCCATACATTATAATTTACAACATAATTTACAGAAAAAAAAACTTTAAAAAGCTCAACTTTTTGTACCCAAACATATAAATTAAATTTACCATACCACCGTTTCTTATTCTTATTTATTGCACAATATTTCTTCTATATTATAATAAAATTAACATTTTTATTATTAAATTAAATATAACGAAACTTTCAAGCTTTCACATATTACGGGAATAAAACAACACATATAGTCACATAAAAACTATACTACTATACTACGAGTAAAATAAAAAAAAAGCTCCACTGGAATTGATTTATGCTTTTTAATTTTAAAAACACTTTATGTGCTTTTTTTTGCTACTAAACTATACTATACTACTATGTTTCATGTTTCTATCAAAGCCCAGTTTTTTTTTTTTTGTTTGTTTGTTGCTGCTGGGTGTGCACTATGTTGTGAAAATTTATTAATCGACGATAAATAAAAACAAACAACACGTAAGAGCTTTTATCGAATTAAACCCTTTCAATGAAGCTTTATTTTTGTCCTGTCAATTATAAATCAAAAACATGAAAAATCGTTGTGTGCTTCATTTCGAAATTGACGAGATTATATAACGCGACGCGGTTGAAGTGGGATTTGGGAATTTTTTGTAAAAATATTCCATGGAAAATCTTTTACAGTAAATTGTACAAGTAGAAATCTGACAATAAAATAATGGGAGAGAATTGGGGAGAGCAAAAAAAAAACTCTTTTGATTATAATCAGTGTGCAGTAAATACATAAGTGGTTGTCTACTCTCTATGTAGTCCTTAGTGTATGACGATGTTAAAAAAAGCGCATTTTTCCCCCTTCCCCCGCCCACCATTGTTTAATTTATTATGCTGTAAACACATTGTGGAGCGAACAAAATTATATATTCAGTATAAAAGACACTATGGGAATTATATATGTACCTGTACCAGGAGTAAGTAAGTATGTACTGTATGTATGTATATGAGTTGTCCAATCAGGATTCATACTCCTAGAGCAGTAGTTTTTTTTCTTGCTGTTATTGTGCAGTGTAATTTAGTTAAAGGAACAGAAAAATAAATAAATTTTAAATTTTTGAAGAATTTTTTTGCTTGTCGAGCTGTGTTATTTTTAAAAAAATTATTTTTGATGACATTTTTAGGTTTTGTTAAAATGTTCGGTTTTTTCTGTTTTTTTTTTTTGTTTGGTATTTTTTGTTGGTTGGTTGAATTTTATGTACAGTCTACTATAAATGAATGTGTGTATGGGTAACGGCTAGGTATATTTATGAAAAAGTTATTTTAATTAAAAGGATTTACAAAATAAAATATAAACAAAAACTACAGATATTTTTTAAATCCTACCTGAAATTCGTGTAGGATGAGGTTAATTGTGTGGTTTGATTAATTTTAACAATGTAAATTCAGAGAAGATAGAGGCTTTTAATTACTTATGTACTATGGTTAATCCAAAACATTATGTGTTGAGGGAATTAAAGAATATCTCCAACATAGACATAATTTGCCTTCGAGTTTTCGAAGTAGTCGACAATTCCACGAATACGTTCTACGAATAGCTGCTTATTGAACTGGACCAGAAAATTAATGATGCACTTTTTATAAAATCCACCATCGCGGACAAAATTACTTGTGTGAGAGACCGATGATGTGCTAGTTCTTTATATCGAATTAAAAATCCAATTTCTCCAAAATGTACGTTAGTAAAAAAAATGATTACTCAGCGCAATAAACTAAATGTTATATACCGTTTACTTTAATATGAGCGACGTATTTTTCATGCTGTTAAACCATGTTCTTGAGATTTTTAACAAAAAACATTTTATCATCCTATTACAGCCTATGTCTATGTAGGTACTATATATAAAATATGTAATATGAAATAAAAATCCGACAACAACAAATACTAACCATAAGTCACCCTTAACGCCTATGTTTGTGTATACGTTTGTATTTATGAAAAATGGACCGCGCTAAGTAGTTTTACCAGCGAAACAAAAATAATCCTACACCAAGTACGAATAGTCGACACAATAATACACACATTTTCTAGAGAAATTTCCGACATTTTTGTTGTTGTTGTCACCATACCAATTTTGGTTGACGATAAGGAAACATGTAACGAAAAAAGTTGATTTTTTTTTTGTGTCACTGTAATCCTTTAATAAAATTATGTTCTTTTCATATGCTATGGGCTTCAGCATTGTTTTTTGTTCCGTTGAATTATTTACAGAAAATCGACTTTTTTTTTTGTGGTAGTACGATGTTAAATAATTTATCAACATTACTACAAACTATCACTTTATGTACTGATTATTATTAGTTGATAGATTACCAAAGTACATGATTACACTCTTGTGTATGAATGGTGTAAATTATGGCGTATATACAAATGGTTGAGACGATTCAATTGTGGTTCATCAACCGCATTATGAATTATCTAGTGTATACCATATAAATACATGTCATCGTCATCTTCAATGGATATATGAAATTTAATATTTGTTCTGTCATTTTATGTAACACAATATCATGTACATATAAGTTATGATTTTCATAACAACTATATTATATCCAACTTTATGATGTGTCTACAACAATATACAACAATGTCTCATGATATGCAATTCGTCTAAAAGTTTTCTTAAGAACTACACAAGATGAAAATTGTTTTGTGTGCTTTATGCTTCTTGTGTGTGCTCTACTTTTTTATGCTTTTATGATTTCGTATGCGGTGAATTATGTATTTGATTTTTGATTGTTTGTTTATGAATGTTTGTTACATAAACGTAATGTTGATTCCCGCAAAGAATTGGAGATTAAAAATGAAAATTATTATTTTTCGTTGACATATAATTCATTATATAACAAATAGTTATGACGCGCGACTAACAAAGTTACATCATTCAGTAGATGTAGAACGGATCATTGGGAATATAGCTTTTAATATTTGATTAATCTTGTGTGTTTTGTAAGGCGTAGAAAATTGAAGACGATCAATTTTCATAAGTCCTACGTCAACTAACTACTGCTTACGTACATTTATTTGACTTTCTGCCTGAGTATCTTTTTAAAAAAAGCTAAGACTAAATCTAATCATTTTTGAGGTTAATGGGCAGTTAAACAATTTTCGTAAGATATTTTCAGACAGAGTTAAGGATTAGATCCTGAAGTCTGCAAGGATACTACTTGGTTTTTTTATTTTCAACAAGTCAGCCAAACGATTTAAAAATCTTAAATTACTAGTGCATTTGAAGCTGCGTACATGCTATACATTTCTGGTGAAAAAATGTACACCACGAAGTTAGCTGTATGAGTTGAATTATTTCCAACTAGAACAAAAAGTTCACCAGGGTAACCAATTTTAACTAAAAATTTTACTATTTTGCTAACTTCGTGGTGTACATTTTTTCACCAGAATTGGAGCATGTACGCACCTTGAATGTTATTATACACAGAACACGACACATACAGAATTTAATAGTCTTAAACAAATAATAAAACTAAAATAAAACAACCTCTAAATCAAAGTCTAAAACAAAATCTAAATCAAAACTATCAATTCTCAATCTCAATCTTAATCCCTATCCCAATATAAATTAAATCTTAATCTTAATCTAAGTCTAAATCTACACCTAAATTTAAATCTAAATCTAAATCTAAAGCTCAATCTAAACCTAAATCTAGATCTCAAACTCAATCTCAATCTCAATATAAATATAGATCTAAATCTTAATCTCTATATCAATTTAAACTTAATTCGAAATCTAAATCAAAGTCTAAATCTAAATCAAAATCGAAATAGAAATCGAAATCGAAATCGAAATCTAAATATAAATATAAATAAAAATATAAACCGAAATCAAAACCTAAACCTAAACCTAAACCTAAATCTAAACCTAAATCGAAATCTATATCTAAATCTATATCTAAATCTAAATCTAAGTATAGATATAAATTTTAATCTCAACCTCTATCTCAATCTAAATCTCAATCTAAACCTCAATCTACATCTAAATCCCTATCTCAATATAAATTAAAATATAAATTTAAATTCAAATCTAAATTTAAATATAAATTGAAATCGAAATCGAATTCGAAATCGAAAGCTAAACCTTAACCTAAACCTAAATCTAAATCTATATCTATATGTATGGTATATCTAAATCTAAATCAATCACAATCTCAACCTCAATCTCAATCTCAACCACAATCTCAAACTCAATCTCAATCTCAATTTAAATCTCAACGTCAACCTCAATCTCAATCTCAATCTCAATCTCAATCTTAATCTCAATCTCAATCTGAATCTTAATCTCAATCTCAATCTCAATCTCAATCTCAATTTAAATCTCATCAAATCTATATCAAAATCTAGATCTAAATCTATATCTAAATCTAAATCTAAATTTCAATCTCAATCTAAACCTCAATCTCAATCTCAATCTCAACCTCAGTCTAAATCTAATAAATCACTACCTCAATATAAATTTAAATCTAATTCTCAATCTAAATTCAATTCTAAATCTAAATTCAAATCTCAATCTAAATCTAAATCTAAATCTAAATCTAAATCTAAATCTTAATCTAATTCTAAATCTAGTAATCGAAATCTTAGTCTAAACCTCCAACTAAACAAAAATCGAAATTTAAACATCAACCTCAATCTAAATCTAAATACCTATCTCAATTAAAATTTAAATCTAAATCTCAATCTCAATCTCAATTTCAACCTCAATCTCAATCTCAATCTCAATCTCAGTCTCAATCTCAACCTCAATCTAAATCTAAATCCATATCTCAATATAAATTTAAATCTAAATCTTAATCTAAATCTAAAACTAAGCCGAAATCTAAATTTAAATATAAATATAAATATAAATCTAAACCTAAATCTAAACCTGAACCTAAACCTAAATTTAAATCTAAATATATATCTATATCTAAATCTAAATCTAAATCTAAATTTAAATCTAAATCTAAATCTAAATCTAAATTTCAATCTCAACCTCAATCGGACTCTAAATCCCTATCTCAATATAAATTTAAATCGAAATCTGAATCTAAATTTAGACCAAACACGAAATCGAAATAAAAATATAAATCAAAATCTAAATCTAAACCCAAACCTAAATCTAAATCTAAATCTAAATCTAATTCTAATTCTAAATCTAAATCTAAATCTAAATCTAAATATAAATCTAAATCTGAATTCAAATCGAAATCGAAATCGAAATCTAAACCTGAACCTAAATCTACTAAATCTATATCTAAATCTAAATCTAAATATAAATCTCAATCTCAATCTCAACCTCAATCTAAATCTCATTCTCAACCTCAATCTAAATCCATATCTCAATTATAATTTAAATTTAAATCTAAATCTAAATCTAAATCTGAATCTAAATTGAAATTGAAATCGAAATCGAAATCGAAATGAAATTAAAATTGAAATTGAAATTGACATTAAAGTTGAAATTGTAATTGAAATTGAAATCGAAATCGAAATCGAAATCGAAATCGAAATATAAATATAAATATATATTAGATTTAAACCTAAACATAAATCAAAATCTGTATCTATATCTAAATCTAAATTTAATCTAAATCTCAACCTCAACCTCATCCTCATCCTCAACCTCAACCTCAACCTCAACCTCAACCTCAACCTCAATCTCAATCTCAATCTCATTTTTAACCTAAATCTAAATCTAAATCCCTACTTCTATTAAAATTTAAATCGATATAGAAATCTAAATCTAAATCTAAATCTAAATCTAAATCTAAATCTAAATCTAAATCTAAATCTAAATCTAAATCTAAATCTAAATCTAAATCTAAATCTAAATCTAAATCTAAATCTAAATCTAAATCTAAATCTAAATCTAAATCTAAATCTAAATCTAAATCTAAATCTAAATCTAAACCTAAACCTAAATCGAAATCGAAATCGAAATCTCAATCGAAATCGAAATCGAAACCGAAATCGAAATCGAAATCGAAATATAAATATAATTTCAATATAAATCTAAATCTTAATCTCTACATCAATTTAAATTTAATTCTAAATCTAAATCTAAGCCTAAATCTAAATATACATCTAAATCTAAATCTAAATCTAAATCTCAATCTCAATCTTAATCTGTATCTCAATCTCAATCTCAACCTCAATGTAAATCTAAATCCCTATCTCAATATAAATAGAAATCTAAATCTAAATTTAAATCTAAATCTAAATCTAAACATAAACCTAAATCTAAATCTAAATTTTAATCTAAATATAAATCTAAATCTAAATCTAAATCTAGACCTCAAACTCAATCTAAATCTCTATCTATTTATTTATTTTTTTGATACCTACAATGACCTACAATCGTTACAAACAATTATGGCTAACTACATTTATTAATAAAAAACTTAAATAAAACATTCTTGAACAAATCAAACACAGTTTTTAGCGTATATAAGATTCGTTGCTGGCTCGGATTAGTTGACCATAAAATATTTTTTCGGTATTTTCCGATATTTTCAGAACATGGAGAAACAAATGCACCTGTCAAAATTCAATAAAACATTAAAATTGTTTGTGCTAGGACTCCTTGTCTAACATCGTCTGACATCTACACTAAATTACAGAATAATAAAAATCTAAATTATCTTGCACATTGTACATTTTATTTTTAAACACCGAGACAAAGCAAAATTTAATTTAAATGGCGAAAACGAAAATGTTTTTTTTCCAAAATATTAATAAAAGTCAGTTAATAAAATTGATTCATATGGTGCTGTTGAACCGGGCGGATCTGGAACACCTGACACTGGAATGAGGAGTAGTGAAATTCTATTATATAGATCGTCTAGTAAGGACAATGTAATCAAAAATAAAACCGTTGTGATACGGGTAGCTTTACTGAGCTTGTTATATAATTACAAGTGTATTTTACAGCTAACCAAATTACAACGAGTGTACACGTTAAAAACAGACAACCTAACGTGACACACTGATTTGTATAAGAAGCACCATTGCTCGTAAGTTATAACGATCTATATTCAGAAACCGAGTTAAATTTATTCCTAAAAAAATAAAATCCAGGTTATTCGTGAACAAATACAACGTATGTATAACTAAGAACTCCATCCTCGCTTATTTCATTTACGTATGTATATAGAAAAAAAATTCGTGAAAAAAATTTACAAAATTGATTTTACTGGATGGAGTAATGATTGTATATTCAAATGATTTTGGTCCGAGCCACAAAGACTCAATAATAATTAAAATTATATCCGCCAAGTACATATATCAATAATAAAATTCGATTTATTCGCCTCCCTATAAAGGGTTTATTTGAAATAATTTTAAAGTGCTTGATTGGTCTGGTAAATACTTAGCATCTATTTTATGGGGTGGTTGTGCAAATAATAAAAAAATTTAAATAAATAAAATTAGACGCGGAAAAAGGATAATTTATTTAAAAAAAAATATCTGAACAAGAGAAAAATCAAATTTAAATTTTCAAATCAAATTTTAGAACATCAAAAAGGCTGTGTACACAATATCAACTATATACCATATCTCGCTAATAACTCGCTCCGGTGAAATGGTATGACTTTTTTTGGTATTTATTTTAGAAATGAAATAAATTAATGCTAAAAATCGTTTTTATGCTTTAATCAAATTAAAAGCACTTGAAAAATGTTTTATGGTAAAGTTAAAAAAAGGTTTTTATGTAATATAATTTAGGTAATATAGAGAACGAATTTTAAAGAAGATTCCCAATCAAATTGATATGAAAGTTTGAGGTAAGATGTTTATAAATTTAAATTTAAAACTTACTAAGATACACTACTATTCACCAGTTACCAGAGGCATATGAAGTTATTCCAGGATTTTATTCCAGAAAATAAAAATATTAAATCATTTCAATACCCATAAAATGTTGCCACATATTCTCATGTGTGAAGGTATCCCAGCACAGGATTTTATTGTACGCTCATAAATTATCTACATATGTCACTTACAATAATTTTTTTGGTACAACAAAGTACATTGATCCGTATAAATAGGATATTCAACACCTGTAACAGTGTGGAACTGGACTGTTCATTGTAGCCTAATGTCTTTCGCATAAATGACACCCAGTACTTCATACATCACGTTACCAATCCTCTTACTGATAATACCTTTGATAAATTGGGGACGAAACATGGCTTTTTTATCGTTTTGTAGCACCGCTGTGTGGATGAGTATGAATTAATACAAATTATTCAATTTCGTACTCGACAGGAGCACTTTTGCCTGAGCAATTTGAATTCAGATTCAGCTCAGACGCATTAGTCTACGAAGAATAAAATGTTCTCTTTGAGTCGAAAACACCAAATTCTCTCAACCGACTCTTGTAATCAATACACTTAAATTGACTGTAGTTATCCGAATGGATGGTATGACGCACTACAAATAAACAAGAAACTTTATTTTACAGATTTAATACAACGAATTTGCTCAAGTGGTCCACAATTAGGGTTATAGTTTCCCCTTGACTTGATCTGGGATATGGGCCTAATATATCAACATAAACCCATTGCTTTGAGAGTTTCAAATTTTGATACGAATTCTTTCACCTGTTTTACCATAGCAGACCAGAAATAGAACCTCCTTAACCTCTCCAACGTTTTTGCTATTCTGCCGTGAGCCGAAATGGGGTTGGCGTGGTATTCCGTAATAAGACGTGGTCACATTCTAACCGGAATTCACATCTTCCACATTGACAAATCTGAGTGAATACCCATTATTTTCGGTCCTAAATTCGGTCTCCCCGGAATTTTCGTTCAATTCCATTAAAACTTTTGAATCACTGCTATCGAGCACTTCGATAAAATTACAGTGCACTTGAGATAAATTATCTGGAACTACATTAACCCTCCCCTTCGATGTTGAATAGTAAACCTGTATCCCTTTAGCTTAAGGCTCCACCTGTCCAGGTTACCACTTAAGTCCCATAAGCCACTTCAAACTTACATGGTCTGTAAAAAGAGTAAATTCATACCACTATCTATGGTCGAAATTTCTTAATGGCGAGTATGGCTGCTAGACCCTCTAACTCGGTAATAGTATAATTTTTCTGCACATTCTTAGCTTCTGCATTGTCCTCTTTATTCTTATCTCCTTCATACTCGCGTCGCATCTAATTAAAAACGAATCATCTTAAGAGGGATTGATCAAGACGGAAGCTGAAGTCAGACATTTTTTCAGATGTTCGAATGCTACATGTGCTTCAGAAGTCCACTGAAATCGACCCTTTTTGAGACAAGCATTTATTGGAGCGCTCACTGCGATATCTAATCAGTTGACAAATTTTTGTACCTAAAAATCGAGCCCAAGATAGACACAAAATTTGAACGATGAAACAATACAAAACTTAATAACTTTAGTGTGCTTTCCGAATGTCACTATGGTAATGTCAAATAGCCTATAATTTTATTTATAGTACCGTTAGCTTTTGAAGTACTGGAATTCAGGTTATTTTATTTCAAATTTGAGGGATACGAACAAATTTCAAGAAATCTTTGCCTACAACGCTTATTGACGCTCCGGTATCTAATAGTCTCTACACTGGTGTTGAGCCTATTGGAACTTGCGTTTTTAGTCTGGTATCATTATATGACATTGATTTAATAATTTCCGATATGCAATGTTTAATACTCGTAATAGATCGTTTTTGACTGAAATAATTTATAGATCATCGTAGTTTATTTAGTTTTCACTATTTTAGTGGCAAATGGTTTGTCTGAGCTGCTGATGAAAACGGGTTTCCCACGTTAGCCGCACCACAATTAAAGAAAAAATCTCATTGAAAGGTTGGTGGGCCGAAATTTGTGACCGAGATCCCAGCAGAATAATGAAATAGGGGATTCCCGTATGAAATTGCACCTCGGCTCATTTCTACCAAACGATTCAATTGCTGGTTCTACTGGAGTTGCTATCCGATTAAAACTATAAGATTTTTGGTTTATATTGAGGAATTGTCTGAACCATGTCTATCGCGTTCACAAATCTTTTCCTAACCGAACCATCTGAAAAGTCCCTTGGGTCATATCCTGTCTCGCTTCACATTTCTTCATCTGAAAAGTCCCTTGGGTCATATCCTGTCTCGCTTCACATTTCTTCATATCATTGGCAAAACACTCGTAAATCCTCTAGAGATCCGATAGAGCATTGGTGCGTTAAATATTTCAATAGTATTCATATTTGAGGGCAGGATTCATGTTCTGGTACAACCTATAGATTAATTCTCTCAGTTAAGAGATTTGCTAGCTTAGTGTTCAGTTTTTGAATAGTTGTTGCATAAATAATTTTTATTATTTTGTACAATCACAAAACACCAACAGTTTTCACTTACTTAAAAATAAAAAACCCAAACTTTTTATTTTTGAATTTATTTACTTTTATTTATTTAAAATTACAACTAGTTTCGATCTTGTAAAGATCATCTACAGGTAATTTTTTTGCAATTAAAAAAACTAAAGTAAAAAACAACTCTTATATATACAAAAAAATTTTGTTTAACAAGTAAAAAAAAATAAAAAGGACTTATATATAAAAATAATAATAAAAAAAAAAATAAAAAATAAAAAAAAACGGAGGCGGACAAACCCACAAATTTAATTAAAAATAAGGGGTGTTGCGCTTGTTATGGTTAATTTTTAAAAGTTATTTTAAATAAGGGGGAATTAATTTTTGCATCATCTGTGTTCATGAGATGTGTGGTGTTGGCGATGTGGTATGACTCGTATGCGTCTAATTTCCATTTTTGATGTACTGTTTTTATTATTTTTGAAATAGTAGTGTCTATTTTGTGGTTATGGTGGAACATATGATATGCAACACTAGATTTATTCCAGTTGGCTTTTTCATGTTCTTTAAGCCTGGTGCTGAAATCTCTCGAAGTCTCGCCGATGTAGGTGTCCTGGCAATTAGAACATTTAATTTGGTAAATTCCAGACCGTAAATCTTGTGTTACCTTATCTTTAAAGTTGTTTAAATCCTTTTTAATGGTTGTTGATGGACGGGTGACAAGTTCTATGTTGTGTTTGTGGAAGACGCGCTTTAATTTAACCTCCTCATCAAATTCCGACTGCTCCATAGGTATATTAAAACTTTATCACATATAAAATTTTGAGACAAGAGAGTGAAAAAAAAGATAGTGCAAAAAATTTAAAACAATTCCTAAGTTCATGAAAGTTAAGTTCGCAATAAATAATAATATCACTAACAAAGTGGAGAAAGTGATTAAAAAGGTCTGGTTGAGGGAAGAAATTTGCAACAAATATTCTGTATTGAATGAACTAGAGCTCGAAACATATTACACACACTTGAAAATTACCTCAAAATATTATTTAGATGGTGTAAAATTTAACTGTTTGTGGTTAGAGTTCGATAGTTATGTTCATAGGAGAATATTAAAAGTGCAGAAAAAACAAAACCAGATTCATCGCAAGAAAATTCAAAAACTCAAAAATAGCCGCAACATTAATATTAGAGAACGGGTTCCATTCATCGATAACTTCGTCCGCAACATGTCATCTACAGAATTTACAGTCAACGAATTAAAAATCCTCAACAAGGGGTTAAATTTTGCATCAAAACCTGCCGCAATAACTCGCTGCCCCTCCTTGGTCAAAAACAACATTAGGTTTGAGGCACAGAAAATTATTCTTCAAAACAAAGGAAAGAAGGATAGCCAAGCCGCATCTACATTGAAAACCATCACGGCTCTCAAAAAAAAGAAGGACATCGTTTTTCTGAAAGCAGAAAATGGGAACGCGGTCGTCATTTTGGATAAACGGGATTACGATGAACGAGTATTATCAACAATAGCCGAAGGTCCATACAAACAACACACTTGGAGAAACAACAATCCAAGGGACCCTCTCAACAACATGGTCAAACAAGCCAAAAATGTAGCAAAGGAAATAGCAGCTATATTGAATGATCGTCAATTAGAGTATAAATTTCACGTTACCAATCCGAAGGTGTCGAAGCTTTATGCATTGCCGAAAATTCATAAGCCCGGTAACAAGATGAGACCAATTGCATCAAATATCTCGACACCTACAGAAAACATGGCTAAATGGTTGTTGAAAGAGCTGGAAATGATTCCACCACCAAAAGGATGCAGTATAATAAATTCAAAGGAGTTAGTGGAAAAACTAACAGATATAACATTAGCTCCTGCTGAAATATTAGTATCATTTGATGTGACAGCATTGTTCCCGAGTATCCCAATAAAAACGGCAATAAACAATTTGGAGGATCATCTTTTAAAAAATCAAGTACAAGCAAGTCTAATACAAGCTTACATCAAAATTGTCGATACATGCATGGAGCAGAATTTTGTTCAATTTCGAGATAAATTTTACCAGCAAACATCCGGAACATCCATGGGAAGCAAATTGGCGCCATATCTAAGCAACGTATTCATGAGCAACATGGAGGAAAATCTAAAACAAAACTTCTACCTGTTCCCGAGGATTTAGCTTAGATATGTAAATGACATTTTTGCAATAGTGAAACAACCCCATTTGCCAGCTATTTTCAACCATATTAATACAATAGATCCAGCAATTAAGGTTACAATGGAAACCGAGGAAAATGGCATTTTGAACTTCCTGGATATAAAAATCATCCGAAATAATAACAATAAACTAAAATTTAGAATTTTTAGAAAGTCTACAAATACAAATAGATTCATAACAGTAGATTCATTTCACCATGTGACGCACAAGCAAGCAGCGTTTCATTCTATGGCGCATAGATTATTTGGAATGATATCAAAGGGCCGAATGTCGAAGGGCCGAATGTCGAAGGGCCGAATTTGTCGAAGGGCCGAATGTGTCGAAGGGCCGAATGTCGAAGGGCCGAATGTCGAAGGGCCGAATGGGTCGAAGGGCCGAATGGGTCGAAGGGCCGAATGGGTCGAAGGGCCGAATGGGTCGAAGGGCCGAATCGGTCGAAGGGCCGAATGGGTCGAAGGGCCGAATTTTTTTTTTTTGTTTTGCTTTTAGAATTATAATTTTTAAAATTTGTTGTTTTAAGGAATATTTGGTAATTTTTTTTTGTCAAATATAAATTAATTTCTTATGAATTTATGTATTTTATTATATTTAATCTTTGGATATTTTATCGACAAAAATATTGCATTAATTGAGGTTGTTTATATTTTGCGTTCCTTTTGGTATTATCAAGTGAAAAAATATTTGTACATAATAGGTATTTTACCAAAACCTAGTCTTATTATATCAATATAAATGAAATATATATGTAGGTATACACATATGTATTACTTTTGTAGTATAACCCGCTCGTATGTAATAACAAAAGGCGAAGGTTATTTTTTTCAAATATGCGTACCAAATGTAAATAGATTTTAAATATGAAAAAAGAATTATGTCATAAAATGTCATAAAAATTTAATTTCCTCCTGTTTTTTAAACTGATAATAATATTCTTTCATTTACCAACTATGTTATTTCTAGAACATTATATAGTTTATTATTATTGTTTTAGAAAAAAAAAGTAAATAATGAATCCTAATTATCGGTCGGCTTTCTTTCAATCTAACTATACGAAAATGTATTTTTTTTCTCTGCACGACGAATACGTAACAAACAAAGGGATGGAAAGATTTTTAAAGGGTGGATCTACAAAAAAGAGTTTTATTGATGTTTTCCATTCATTAAATCATAAATTACAACATTATGTATTTTGGTAATCCTTTTATTCTATATAATCCGCTCCTACGTGCGGCACGCAGTGCGACATGTTTGCTAATCCCGGCTCCTACGTCCCCCGAAGCTCAAATCTAAAGCCCCTCGGAGGGCTAAGCGGGGGGGAGCGCAGCGACCTCCCGCGTGTCCGTGAGAGTTACCGAAGCCGTTAGCCTCTACAATTCCAAGTTAAATTAGTCGATGTCATTTTTATTCAATTTATTTTCCTCAGAATAGAGAAAAAAAAGTACGGGAAATTGTTATGCAAGATTTTATATTGCAGTATTTTATAATTGCAACTTTTTGTAATTGCAATATTTTGTAATGCAAAACTTACATACCCAAGTCAGTTCTCCTATGTCCCTTATTTTAAGTTGATTTTTTATATGGGCAGGCATTTATCTACATACATACATCAAGATGGTTCATATTCAATTAATAAAAAACAAATTGTAATAATTACACAAATTTTATTTAAAATTATAATTCCAGAAGTTAGTATCTCTTCTTGAGCTTTTCTTCTTTTTCTAGATATTTTTGTTATCTTTCTCTTAACTTTCTTTTTCTAGATATATTTGTCCATGATGTAAATAGGTATATAGAATAACCAAAACACATAGTACAACATTATTTATTTATGACTATGTACATGGACACATCAATAAAACTCTTTTTTGTAGATCCACCATTCAAAAATATTTCCATCCCTTTTTTTATGCATTCGTCGTGTAGAGCAAAATAATACATTTTCGTATAACGAGATTCAAAGAAAGCCGACCAATAATTAGGATTTTTTGTTCCAAAAGACAAATTCCACCATTTAATTTTTGTTTTTCTAAAACAATAGTAATAAACTATATAATGGTATAGAAAATAACATCGTTCGAAAAGAATGAATATTATTATCAGTTTAAAGAACAGGAGTAAATTGAAATTTTATGACATTTTATGACCAAATTCTTTTTTCTTATTTAAAATCTATTTCCATTTGGTACGCATATTTGAAAAAAATAACCTTCGCCTTTTGTTATTATATACGAGCGGGTTATACTACAAAATTAATACATATGTGCATACCTGCATATATATTCCATTTATATTGATATATGAAGACTTGATTTTGGTAAAATACTTATTATGTACAAATATTTTTTCACTTGATAATACCAAAAGGAACGCAAAATATAAACAACCTCAATTAATGCAATATTTTTGTCGATAAAATATCCAAAGATTAAATATAATAAAATACAGAAATTCATAAGAAATTAATTTATATTTAACAAAAAAAAATTACCAAATATTCCTTAAAACAACAAATTTTAAAAATTATATTTCTAAAAACAAAACAAAAAAAAAAAAAAATTCGGCCCTTCGACCCATTCGGCCCTTCGACCCATTCGGCCCTTCGACCCATTCGGCCCTTCGACCTATTCGGCCCTTCGATATTCGGCCCTTTGACACTTTCGGCCCTTCGACACATTCGGCCCTTTGACATTCGGCCCTTCGACATTCGGCCCTTCGACACATTCGGCCCTTCGACCCATTCGGCCCTTCGACATTCGGCCCTTCGACATTCGGCCCTTCGACATTCGGCCCTTTGAAATTCGGCCCTTCGTACCCATTCCGATTATTTAATATACCTGTGGAGCAGTCGGAATTTGATGAGGAGGTTAAATTTATTCAGAACGCGGCCGTAGCCAATGGGTATTCTACTCAATTTACTGATAACATTATCAACGAGCACAAAGCCAAGCACATCAAATCATCACTCACCACATTACAACCAGCCATGGAAACGGTGAATACTACTAGAGTCAGCGTTCCATACTTTCCGGATATCACCAATAAACTTCAGCGCGTCTTCCACAAACACAACATAGAACTTGTCACCCGTCCATCAACAACCATTAAAAAGGATTTAAACAACTTTAAAGATAAGGTAACACAAGATTTACGGTCTGGAATTTACCAAATTAAATGTTCTAATTGCCAGGACACCTACATCGGCGAGACTTCGAGAGATTTCAGCACCAGGCTTAAAGAACATGAAAAAGCCAACTGGAATAAATCTAGTGTTGCATATCATATGTTCCACCATAACCACAAAATAGACACCACTATTTCAAAAATAATAAAAACAGTACATCAAAAATGGAAATTAGACGCATACGAGTCATACCACATCACCAACACCACAAATCTCATGAACACAGATGATGCAAAAATTAATTCCCCCTTATTTAAAATAACTTTTAAAAATTAACTATAACAAGCGCAACACCCCTTATTTTTAATTAAATTTGTGGGTTTGTCCGCCTCCGTTTTTTTTTTATTTTTTTTTTTTTTTTTTATTATTATTTTTATATATAAGTCCTTTTTATTTTTTTTTACCTGTTAAACAAACATTTTTTGTATATATAAGAGTTGTTTTTTACTTTAGTTTTTTTAATTGCAAAAAAATTACCTGTAGATGATCTTTACAAGATCGAAACTAGTTGTAATTTTAAATAAATAAAAGTAAATAAATTCAAAAATAAAATGTTTGGGTTTTTTATTTTTAAGTAAGTGAAAACTGTTGGTGTTTTTTGATTGTACAAAATAATATTAATTATAAAAAGATCACTTACGTCACTCCGCTTCAAAAAAAAAAAAATTTTTTAAAAATGTTTAATATTGTTGCATAAAGCTTCAAAAATGTTACTACTAAGTGTAACTGCTGAAGTAAGACAACATAGCATTCTTAATTGAAACCAAGTCTGCATCTGCATGATTCATTTTATACACCCAGGACGAATCTTCTGCGGTCTTCTTTAGAAACATGTCCAACACTTTTGTCAGTACTGGTTCAGTAAATAAATCGTGTGACTTTCACATTAATTAGCCCCTGATATTCTTATTTAAAAACCATATAGGGAAGTAAGCAAGTTCTCAGCCGGCGGTCTGGACGCGTTTATAAATTTATTTTAGAAATTAGCTATTATCAGGATTATCTCAATATATAATATCTTTAATCTGAGAGCTTTTATTTTCGTCAAAACAGGACAAACAGTTGAAGCTAAACATTATTGCAATTTATGTTCAATACTGCTAATTATGAATTTTACATTTTAAACCAATTTGTATTTTATAGGTAACTGAAATTTTGTATCTTGGAATTTTTTTGGTTTTTAATTGATTTGATTTTATTGAAAATATATTTATCCCAGGCTGAGATAACTTCATACATGACTGGATGGGTGCTGATGTGAAGAACATAAATTTTCACTGAAATAACAAAAATTATTGACAGACTTTAAGATGTTCTGTACCAATCGACCAGATTCCTCAAACAAAATTGCAGACTTGACTCAGAATGACGGTGCGATAAGCTTAGTTAAGTTACATATAACTGTTTACTATACATAAAAATTGTATTTCAAGTTTGTTAACTCAAGATGCGAACAACTTTGTAAGTGGTTAAGGAAGAGAAAAGCAAAGTACTTCTCAATCATTTTAAATCCTACATCAGACAATTCTCTTGCGCGGACTATTTAATTCTTGTAATATGCTAAAAATATGAGAGATCCCTATACTAACGTCTCCCCCACCAATAATGTAATGTGAAGGAATCGATTGAAGTTAATTAAACACTGACTTTAGACATCGTACATAATATGAAGGAAATAACAGAGACCGTTCACAACGTTTTAAATTCATGTTCACTAAATTTTGCTTCCTAATTAATTAAGTGGTCCGTCATGGACTAACGTGATAAAATTAGAATTAAATACAAGCGGATGTTCTGGAATTTCGCATTACACAAGTCAGTTGAACTATGAAATGTTATTAAAAATAAATGTAATGAAGTTATTAACAAATTCCTACCCAAGGCAAATATGTAACCTCATATCGCATTGTAATTTAATGTAATTACAGCAATTTATTATTATTTTTTTTTTATTATATTTGCAAACCCTAACAAATTAACTAGTTAAAATTTTCAAAACCCGAGTAAATAAGGTACGCCCAAAATACAATAATTAAATTCGAAAGAAATATAATTAAAGAATTTAATTGAGATATAATAAATTTTGCAAACATTTCTTATAAACATAGCTCAAAGTTATTCACCTTAGCGGAAAATCGAAATACACATAATATAAATTAAACAACTTTTTAAATCGAATGCAAATTTAATTGACTAGCAATTAGATACTGCAAGTACCGTATATCAATTAACATAACTTTGTTGAGGTGTATTGCGCACATGTAGTATCACTGACCTACTTACAACTGTATGCCTCCACTTATTATAAGTTTTTCGTTACACGAATTATTTTGTGAATTACATTTTACTTTAATACTAAACGAAAGTTGTCTTGAGATTTAATGACGTAGTCGACTGAAAAATTTATTACTGTTCAACACTAAAACAATTCGTTAAGTAAATTTTAAAATATGGATAAACAAGTTTAAATAGTTATTGATTTAATTATTTTAAATTATAAGTTTATTATATTTCAACTACATATATACACGTAAACTATACAATTAGACTTGGTATTACACCGGTTATAATAAAATAAATAATTCAATAAAATAACAAGTAATATTTAAAAAATGTACGAGTACTCTAAGGTTATACTTAATCGCAGAATTTAATTAATTTATGTTAAGCATTTCTTTCTAAGAAGTTTAACTCAATTTTGGATTTGTCAAAATGTTACTTAAAAATGTGAATTACATTAATTACCCAGGTTATTTAATCTCCTTTCCCCAGAATATTTTAAAATTAAATCTTTCAGCAGCCAAATTCTGTTAAATGAAGAATTAATTTTGAAATATTCTGGACAACGGATGTTTCTACTTCTTCCATAAATTCCGGAAATGAAAAAAATAATTTTGACATATTCTGGAAAATGGAATTACATTGATAATTTAAAATTAAACCTCAATTTTCCTGAATATTTTAGAATTAAATTTACCAGTCCAAAAATTCTTGTAAATGAAGATTTAATTTTAAAAATTCTGGAGAACGGATATTTTCTATATCTTCCAGTAATTCTGGTAAAGGAAGATTTAATTATAAATATTCTGGAAAGTGGACACTAGCATTCTAAATTGTAAATTAAATCTCAATTTCCAAGACTATTTAAAATTAAATATTCCAGTGGAAAAATTCTGGTTTAATTTTAGAATTTTCTGGAAATCGGTTATTTTCTACTACTTCCAGAAATTCTGGTAAGGAAAAATTAATTTTAAGATATTCTGGAATATGAATATTTCCGTTTTAATTCAAAAATTAAATATCAGTTTTCCAGAATATTTTAAAATTATATTAACCTTTTTCAGAAATTCCGTTAACGGAAGATTTAATATAAAAATATTCTGGAAAACGAATATATTCTAAAACTTCAGCTGTACGATCTACTTCTTTCTGAAATTCTCTTAATAGATTATTTAATTTTCCAGAATATTTTACAATTAAATCTTCTTCTTTAGAAATACCGGTTAATTAAGATTTAATTTAAACTATTCTGCAAAATGGATACTTCCATCCTAAATTTAAAATTAAATCTCAATGTTCTAGAATATTTAAAACTAAAATCTATAAGTCCGGAAATTCTGGAAAATGAAGATTTAATTTCAAAATATTTTGGAAAACGAATATTTTCTACTTCTTTCCGAATTTCTGTTAAAGGCAGATTTAATTTTAATAATAATTTAATAGAAATTTTTCAGAAATAAATATTTCCGTTGTAATTTTAAAATTAAACCTTAATTTTCCAGAATATTTTAAAATTCGAATGGAAATTTTCATTTAATTTCAAAATATTCTGGAAAACTGAGATTTAATATTAAAGTTAGAGTAGGATTGATTATTCATATTCCAGAATATTTTGAAATTTAATCTTCATTTACCGGAAATTCTAGACCGGTAAATTTAATTTTAAAATATCCTGAAAAATTGATATTTTCTATTTCTTCCAAAAATTCTGATAAAGGAAAATTAAATTTTGAAATATTTTGAAATATAAATATTTCCATTCTAATTTAAAAATTTAATCTCAATTTCCCAGAATATTTTAAAATTAAATTTTCAGCAGAAAAATTCTGTTAAATGAAGAATTAATTTTAAAATATTCTGGACAACGAAAATTTCTACTTCTTCCAGAAATTCCGGAAATGGAAGGTATATTACAATGAGAATTTAAAATTAAATCTCAATTTTCCAGAATATTTTAAAATTAAATTTACCAGTCCAGAAATTCTGGTAAATAAAGATTTAATTTAAAAAAATTCTGGAGAACAAATATTTTCTATATCTCCTAGTAATTCTGCTGATGGAAAATTTAATTAAAAATATTTTGAAAACAGGACATTTCCATTCCAAGAATATTTAAAATTAAATCTTCCGGTAGAAAAATTCTGGTTTAATTTTTAAATATTCTATAGAACGGATATTTTCTATATCTACCAAGAATTCTGGTAAAGAAGATTTTATTTTAAGATCTTAAAATTTTAACTAAATCTCAATGTTCCAGAATATTTAAAAATAAAATCTACAAGTCCGGAAATTCTGGAAAATTAAGATTTAATTTTTAAATATTTTGGAAAACAAATTTTTTATACTTCTTCCCGAAATTCTGTTAAAGGCAGATTTAATTTTAAAAATATTCTAGAAAATGAATATTTCCGTTGTAATTTTAAAATGAAACCTTAATTTTCTAGAATATTTTAAAATTTGAATTGAAATTTTCATTTAATTTCAAAATATTCTGGAAAACTGAGATTTAATATTAAAATTAGAGTAGAGTTGATTATTCATATTCCAGAATATTTTGAAATTTAATCTTCATTTACCGGAAATTCTAGACCGGTAAATTTAATTTTAAAATATCCTGAAAAATCAATATTTTCTATTTATTCCAAAAATTCTGATAAAAGTTTTTTTTTATAAAATTTTGAAAAATTTTGTAATATAAATATTTCCATTCTAATTTTAAAATTAAATCTCAATTTTCCAGAAAATTTTAAAATTAAATTTTTCAGCAGAAAATTTCTGTTACAGAAAAAAAAAATTCAAAATTAAAAATTCTGTCTACTTCTTCCAGAAATTCCGAAAATGGAAAATATAATTTTGACATATTCTAGAAAATGGATAATTACATCCATAATTTAAAATTAAACCTCAATTTTCCAGAATATTTTAAATTTAAATTTACCAGTCCAAAAATTCTGATCTCCGTCCAAAAATTCTCATCAGATTTGATTTTAAATATTCTGGAGAACGAATATTTTCTATATTTTCCAGTATTCTGGTAAAGGAAGATTTAACTAAAAATATTCTGGAAAGTGGACATTTCCTTCCATTCTAAATTGCATTTAAATCTCAATTTCCAAGAATATTTAAAATTAAATCTTCCAGTAGAAAAATTCTGGTTTAATTTTAAAATATTCTATAGAACGGATATTTTCTATTTCTACCAGAAATTTTGGTAAAGAAGATTAAATTTTAAGATATTCTCGAATATGGATATTTCCATTCTAATTTTAAAATTAAATCTGAATTTTCCAGAATATTTAAAACAAAAATCTAGAAGTCCGGAATTTCTGGAAAATGAAAATTTAATTTTTAAATATTTTGGAAAACGAATATTTTCTACTTCTTTCCGAAATTCTGTTAAAGAGAGATTTAATTTGAATAATATTCTGGAAAATGAATATTTCCATTGTAATTTTAAAATTAAACCTTAATTTTCCAAAATATTTTAAAATTTGAATGGAAATTTTCATTTAATTTCAAAATATTCTGGAAAACTGAGATTTAATATTAAAATTAGAGTATTAAAATTAGAATATTTTGAAATTTATTCTTCATTTACCGGAACTTTTAGCAGGTAAATTTAATTTAAAATATCCTGAAAAAAGGAATTTAAAAATTAAATCTCAATTTCCCAGAATTTTTTAAAATTTAATCTTTCAGCGGAAAAATTTTGTTAAATGAAGAATTAATTGTAAAATATTCTTGACAACGGATATTTCTACTTGTTCAAGAAATTCCGGAAATGGAAGATATAATTTTGACATATTCTGAAAATTGGATAATTACATTGATAATTTAAAATTAAATCTCAATTCTCCAGAATATTTTAAAATTAAATTTACATTCCAGAAATTCTGGTAAATTAATATTTAATTTAAACAAATTCTGGAGAATATATATTTTCTCCATCTTATACTAATTCTGGTTACGGAAGATTTAATTAGAAATTTTCTGGGAAGTGGAAATTTTGATTCTAAATTGTCAATTTCCAAGAATATTTAAAATTAAATCTTCCAGTAGAAAAATTCTGGTTTAATTTTAAAATATTCTATAGAACGGATATTTTCTATTTCTACCAAAAATGTTGGTAAAGAAGATTAAATTTTAAGATATTCTGGAATATGGATATTTCCATTCTAATTTTAAAATTAAATCTGAATTTTTCAGAATATTTAAAACAAAAATCTAGAAGTCCGGAATTTCTGGAAAATGAAAATTTAATTTTTAAATATTTTGGAAAACGAATATTTTCTACTTCTTTCCGAAATTCTGTTAAAGACAGATTTAATTTGAATAATATTCTGGAAAATGAATATTTCCATTGTAATTTTAAAATTAAACCTTAATTTTCCAAAATATTTTAAAATTTGAATGGAAATTTTCATTTAATTTCAAAATATTCTGGAAAACTGAGATTTAATATTAAAATTTGAGTAGGATTGATTGGAGAATGTTTTGTAATTTATGCTTCATTTGCCGGAACTTCTGGCCGCTAAATTTAATTTTAAAATATCCTGAAAAAAGGAATTTAAAAATTAAATCCCAATTTCCCAGAATTTTTTAAAATTTCATCTTTCAGCGGAAAAATTTTGTTAAATGAAGAATTAATTTTAAAATATTCTTAAAATTTATTTAATATTCAATAAAATCTGAATATTCCAGAAGATTTTAAAATTAAATCTTCTTTTTTAGAAATACCGGTAAATTAAGATTTAATTTAAACTATTCTGCAAAATGGATGTTTCAATCTTAAATTTAAAATTAAATCTCAATGTTCCAGAATATTAAAAAATTAGAGCTCTGATAAATGAAAATTTAATTTTGAAGTATTCTGGACAAAAGATATTTTCTAATTATTCCAGAAAATCTGGTAAAGTAAAATTTATTTTTAAACCTTCTGGAAAATAAATATTTCCATTATAATTTTAAAATAAATTTGGATATCTGGATAATTTTGAAATTAAACTTACCAGTCCAATAATTCTGGAAAATTAAGGTATATTTTTAAAATATTCTGGAAAAGCGATATTTTTTACTTTTCTCTGAAATTTTGGTAAAGCAAAATTTAATTTAAAATATTCTGGAAATCTAGGATCTCTTTTTTAAATTTAAAATTATTTACATTAGGTTACAGCGATCTTTGTAGGTTGGAAGTACATATTCAACAGACCATGCAGACGGTAGACATCGCAGTGTGTATAAAACAAACTGCTTCTGAACACTCTCTATTCTATCCCATTGAAGGTGATAAGAAGGTGACCTTACCGGCAATGCACTTCCAAAATACAATGGACAAAACAAACTTACAGTGATGTTAGAGTAATCGGGTCGGTAAAGTCCTTACAGTTCCGCTTAATAAAGCCCAACATAATGTATGCCTTAAGTATAATGGTGTTAATATGTCTGGTAAAGGTGGAACAAAGGTGACCGGATGCGATAAAATGAAAGACTCTTACAATTATTTACGTTGAGACCCAGTCTATTAATAATTGACCAACTACAAAATCTGCCCAAATCATCTTGCAGACTCACGCAATTGGACACACTGTTGATCCGGGCGAAAATTTGTCCAGTCATCAATATTGTTGATAAACAATGTAAATAATAATGGGTCAATATACTACCTCGAGTTACGCCAGAAGTTGCGCGAAATAGCTGAGAACTAGAATCCACCGAGCAAACGGCGCAGTGGTTAAAGCTGCGGCAGTTGGATCGGGAGGTACCAGGTTCGAATCCCTATAGGGGCGGGATGCAAAAGGGATTTTCATGTGATGGAGTGATCGATATTATCAAAAGCTTTCGCAAAATCAGTATAAACAACATTCAGTTGCTGTCCGAAGTTTAAACTGTCAAAAAATTTGCCACAAAAAGAAACCAGATTAGTCACTGTGGATCTGCTAAGATCTGGATGAAACCCGTGCCGAGCAAAATAAATTATGAGTATATAAAACCAAAACCCTGTGAATCACAAATTCAAATATCTTAGGTATGACGGAAAGAATGGCAATCCCCCAATAGTTGGTTACTTAGCTTCTTCTATCCGCCTTAAAAATGGGATTGAGGAAGGAAATTTTCCAAGACTCTGGAAAACAGCCACTACGTAAACTTTCATTAAATATTTTTGAATGTTTAATAGGGTTCGGCGGAATACCATCGTGACCAGCGCCCTTATTAACTTCAAAATTAGGCAAGCAATCACGAACTTCCTGCTCAGTAAATTTAAAATAATTAAAGTGCACGGAACTGTGAGCATTTAAAGATGTGGTAGGGGACTGCTAGCAAGCAAATTGCAGATTTCCGAGGGTTGACAACTTTTCGCATACTATTCATGAAATTCCAATTCTTCCTCGATTCGCACAACGTATTGGTTATATAAAAACTAAATTCAACTTTTAAACTTTTAGCCGGCTTTATCAAAATCGTAATAAATTTAAATTTCCGCACTCTGTAAAAGTCCCAATCGAAATTGCTGAGGAACACGTTTGAGGAAGCGTAGTCGGAATTTCTGAAATTAAAATAAAAATTATTACAAAAAGAATCAATTATACAATTTACATGAATATTTATCATAATCGGTGTGTGATAGATGCTCTGGGAGCCGGTGAAATCCAGACGTGATGAAACCTCGGATTGCATGAAAGACGTCATGCAAATACAGGTATTTTCCCTGATTGTTGTTATTACGATTTAGCTGCTTGATAAAATCACAACTGAGTCGATGAAATTGATTATCATTTCGAAATAATCCAAGTTCGACCCGTACGGAGCATACACTGCGATGACGACGATAGAGAAATTGGCCACTTTGACACTAACAGCAATGACGTCGAAACTAGGATGCCAGGCTACCAACTCAATAGGAACAGAAACTTCAACCGCAATCAATACCCCGAAATCCCATATATGTCTTTTCTGTGAACGACATAGTCAGGTATGGGGGAAGAATTCTCCAGAATATATATTGATAGTAAGCCAGGTCTCGCAGATTATTATGATATCATAATCGTTGTTCAGAATGCCTAGGCGAAAAGACTTGGCTTTATCTCGAATGCTAGAGGCATAGTGGTAATATATTGAGGTGAAGCTAGTACTATCAGAGCTTATACTTGCCGGATTCTGGTACAGTTTGTTGCTTGCCGCTGAACCGCTTTAATCAAGTCATTGTTTGTTGCCACCATGTTGAGCCGGATAGTCAAATTTAGCATATTGATAATCGGAAATGTATATGCGTCAAAAGCGAATGAAACTTAAAATTCTCCAAACTAGCCTGAGAATATACGGGTATTTCTACAAAATGTCGGAAAATTGGATATCTTCGATAGAGATTCGCAATGGGTCAGACCAGGTTTACAAAAATAAAACAACAAACTTTTTTAAATTTATTAGTCAACCATGTAGTCGAACTTGAATGGATGAACAGCTTTTCAATAAATTTGGGAATGAGAACATCGAGACTGTAATTTTGCATGATTTTACAATTTTCACACATCTCTTCTTGAATTATCTTTTCCCTTTTTTGACTCTGTCGTTTCCAGTTCCTGCACTCAAAGTGCTAAACTCATTCACCTTCAAATATAGCAATTTATAAATATCTGAAAATAAAATCAAACTAATATTTGTTGCTATAATAAAATTATAAAGTTTTGAATTTTAACCAAATCTCATCAGCATACCAGAAAATATTATATACACAGACAGCTTTAACAGTGTAATGAATATATATTGTAATAAACTCATTGAAACCATCTCTAAATGAATTTTTCATATCTAATCGGAAGTTGGTCACCTTTAAAACTTGGAAATGTTATAATTTCCTTGTTTATTTACACAAGCACGATTTGTAAGTATAGTAAATAAAACTGTTTCTGTATATAATTAATTTTTGAAATATACAACGGCAGTAGAATATCATAAAACTATGTTACTCGTACATATATGTAATAATCCGGCTGACCATCGATTTAGTATTTTTTATAATTCAGTCTCGATTTAATGTTCATGGTATAATGAGTGTCTTGTTTTAATTTAATAATTGTGCGAAATAAATCACGACTTACATAGTTCAATTGCAGTTGTGCAACATGGTTGTTTTTCAAGTAATAATTCTCGCGATTGTGTTACGATTAATTTATAAATTTTCCAATTATGAACGTTTGAAGAAAATCAAAAATTTTAAATTGTTTAATGACAGATCGTTACCACTGCTTGGTGATATATTCAGATGTGCGTCCAGATCGACAAATGGTTAAGTTTATTTTGTTAATATTATTTTGTGTACAGTGATGTTGGATTATAAATGTGGATTTTAAAGTGAAATTAAGTAAATTCTGGTGCTAATTACAAATGGAAAAAATTTTTACCTCGCTTAGCGTATAGCATGAGAGTCAAAATTATTAAATTATTTTAGCCAATTGCAAACTATACGGTTACTAAGTAAGTCGTTTGGATCTAGCATGATATTTGTTGACCGCTTATTCAAGATCTTGAGTGAGCAGACACATTATTCTGTATAATTATACATATTAAACTAAAATTTAGAGAAATGTTTGATGATGAATCTGAATTTGAATTGCCAAAAAAATGTTTTTTTTGGGGTCAAAATTCAATGATTTAAACAAACGTTTAAAGATAAGACTCGGAGATTTAATTATTGTGGGAAATATACCATTTGGGACGCTCAAATATTTTTAGAAATGTTTGTACAAATTTGTGTTTTAACTTCACTTTCCTTGAAGTTATAAAGGTCCCGAGTCTGAAGAAGATAATAAATGTCCGTCCATCCGTCTAGCCCTTTTGTACCCTATATACACAAACATGTAGGTATAGAGTACGAGTTACATGAAAACTAATATGCGGACGAATTTCAAAACCATCCCACACGTTTGTGTATGTAATTCAAACACCTCATTCTGATAAAAAGATCGTCATAATTAAAAACCAACCGGCACAATTGTGTAGCTTGAATTTAAGATGTCGTGAATTCAACGATGATTAAATTAAACGATGAAAAATTAATTTTTATCAAATTTTAGTATGTTTATAACAATGCACTAGATATAGATAAAATCAACAAAATTTATAAAATTAAAATGTTTTTAATGGTAAAAAGGAACCCACACATTTGTGTGGGTTGGCCCTTTGCTAATCTATTTTCCGTTTTATTAAAACGAATCAGAAAACCAAATTAGAATAAAAAAATCGTTATTTTGTACTTTTATTCCAGTAGTTTTTTACAAAACTTTAGATCACATTTGTTAATTCAGACTTCAATATCTTAAATAATATAAAAAATCACAAAACCAATTTTTAAAATAAATTGCTAAGAACAATTTATTTTTGGCCGGAAGTCACAAATAAATCTTCCTAAATATAATGAGAAAGTAAACTTAAATAATAAATTATCAAAACTCTTAACAGATTTGTAAATGGAACTGCTTGAAACAATTCTTTTTTTGCAGAAAGGCATAGGTATACATTGCACTTCTCGCAACGAATTCTAGTACGAGAATTGCAGGTTTCTAAACGAAAAAACCTAGCAGTTGATAGCGAATCCAGGTTTGGCCAATGTTCGTACCCATCGTATCGCTTGCCGATGCGAGGAAGCGGTGATGCTAAATTCTTAGAACAGGGTTCGTAACCTTCTTCATCGTTACTGCTAGCATATCTCATTTCATTCGCCGTTGAGATTAGAGCGCTTGCTATTTCCATTTTAAAATCAAGTAGATCTTTTATTTGCTTCTTAGGTATACCGCTAGCTTTGCAGTCAATCCGATACTCCATCAAGGAGTTTACCACTGCCAAGTCAATCAAGTGTGTAGCAGATTTTAATGTCCATTTTGTTGTTTTGATATAACTTTTATAGTATTCCATCATCTGGTCTACCAAATCCACGCCACCCATATTCTTATTATATTGAGAAATAACAAGAGGACAGACGACGTTTTGGTAACTTTTTGTTTTTTTATTCCAACGATTAACGATAGACGTCGGATTGGCTCCGGCAATTGAGGATAGTGCGATTACGCACTTCGTATCTTTTCACTTCACTACGCAGATTTTGTGAGTCCCGTTATTATGCATAAATTCTTGGCTCTCGGCCCGCTCCATACGCCTGCCGTTCTTAAAGTTTAGATTTTCCAACCGATTTGCCATTATCGTCCGTAAAATACAAACAAAATCATAAAAATTGGAAATACCACCTTGATCAAAAACTTCCCGGAATTTATCCAGAAAATTAAAAATACAAGTTTATTAATCTAAATCTATATTGTCCCCTTCAAAGTAATCCCCATCGACTACAACACACTTATGCCAGCGCTTGATCCAATCCTCGAAACATTTTTTATATTCGGTTTTCGGTATGTCTTACAGTGCTTCCTGAAAGAAGTCACAGGAAGCCAAATCAGGTGAATTCGGTGGCTGTTGGATGGTATTTGTTGCATTTTCGTCAAAAAATTAGGAATAATGATGGCACTGTGCGACGGTGCGTTATCATGGTGCAAAATCCACGAGTTTGCTGCCCACAATTCTGGTCTCTTTCGGCGATTTGCTTCACGCAAACGTCGCCTAATGCCCAAATAAAACTCTTTATTTATGGTCTGGCCTTCTGGCAAAAATTCATGATGCAATACACCGTTGTAATCCATGAAAACCGTGAGCATTGCCTTCTTTTTTGACTGAAAACGACGTGTTTTTTTTTTTGGTGAACGCCATTCACTTGCCTGATGTCTGGATTGCATGTCGTACCTATAAACCCACGTCACGTCTCCAGTAATGATCGTTTTGATGAATGTGGGATCGGATTCAGCCTCGCAAATCATGTCTTTTGCGACGTCAACACGGTCTATTTTTGGATGAAATTGAGGTCTTTTGGCACCAACTTTGCTGCTACACGACGGAAACCCAAATCATTAACCAAAATGTCTTGGACGGATCCATAGGCAATGTTCAAGTCCTCCGCTATCTCTCTGATGGTTAATTTGCGGTTATTGACCAACATTTCTTTTACTTTATGAATGTTTTCGTCGGTTTTCGATGTCAATGGTCTGCCACTGCGTTCATCATCTTCGATTGACTCACGATCACTTTTAAACCGCTCGTGTCACTGGTAAACGACCGTTTTCTTTAGAGAATTGTTGCCGAAACACTTTTCCAACATTTCCAACGTTCGCGCAGCATTAAATCCGTTTTTTACGCAAAATTTAATACAAGTTCGTTGTTGCAAATTTAAATCCATTTCTAAAATTGTAAATAATCGCCAACACACACAGAGATAGGTGTACTCTTGACTATGTAACTTTTCAAATGTCAAGCTATGACGCTAAGATTTAGAGGGAATATCAACAACAGATGTAGCAACTTAAAAAAACCGAATTCAAATCGGAACGATGGGAGCGCCACACGGTGGTTATTCCGGGAACTTTTTGAATTTGTGGTATAATACAACGTATTAAGTTACCTACAGCTCTCATTCCCAAATCGAGTAATGCGTGTAGTAGAGGCACCGTCGTAAAACACCAATCGAAGTACACGAAACTTCATTTTGGTATATGTTTCACTAAATGAAGAACTACGGCAGGGCCTAAGCCCAAACTTCTATCGCCCAGGTCTGTTTTATCCCCATGGTATATTTGGAAGTCTACCACGAATCCAGCAGACGTCGTAATAACAAATTGTTTAGCCCAACCGGTCGGGGTTTATTTTTCACATATTGCCTAGCTGGACAACGGCCGGTGTAGGGTATCATCTGCTCAACAATTGAGTAATGACCCACTGATTTTGGCAATGATCTACATCTATCTCTTACTGCAACTATAATCGGTTGTATCGCTCTGAAACCGATTTCTTGACATGGTACTTGAAATGGCTTCGAATCGAAACCACTTTCGTCAATAGATATCGATGCGTGGGTATGATACGCAACCCATCATTAGGCATATCCCATTTAATTTTTTAATTTCTTCTGGAGAAGTTTTAAGCTCCGTACCGCGAGTTTTCAAATAATAAACGTTAGTGTGTCTGGCGGCATCAATAAAGTGATTTTCATTCAGTCAGCATTAATTTGGTTACAATTACTAACATAGATATCCCGAAGAACTCGAAGAACTGATTCACCAGAATATTTTTTCAACTTATTGCGCAATTTGTTTCTCTTGTTAATACGACTGGTAAGGTTAAAAGAAATCCAAGGTTGTGAACGTTTGGTTTTTACTCGACTAAAAGTGTAACAATGTTCTAGTATATCATAAATAATGGTCAAAAATTTATTAAGAGCTACAGATGACCGACCAAACGGCGCAGTGGTTAAAGCTGCGGCGTTTGGATCGGGAGGTACCGGGTTCCAATCCCGATAGGGGCGGGATGCAAAAGGGATTTTTCATCATCTGATTTCGATCGGTGATGAGGATGAACACATCTATGACCCCCTGTTGAGAGTGCAGAATCCATGGGCCGACCAACCATTCATGTCAGCACTATAGGTTGGCATGAAGCAATGCAATGTGCAGGTGGTTTATACAAAACGGATCTATAGCCGTACGTCCTCGATTTGGCTAATACTGCGTAAAGTAGGATGGTAAAAGTCAACTGCGAAAGAGTTGGGAGTGCCTTAAGCCCCAGAACAGATTGCAGAGTTTAAAACCAAAAAAAAAAAAAGAAAAAAAAAAAAAAAAAAAAAAGAGCTAAAGATGGATCATCAAGGTTAAGAACATAATTCCAATCCAATTTTTCCAGAATATCTGTTAACAATTTAACAATGCTAGATTGAGCTTCTTCGTATGACCGACATGGACATTATTGGTTGCTAACGAAACTTGAGGTATCTTGAATATTATTTCAATAAGACTTGAAAGGAGCAAAAAAATGATCATTACAAGAAGCTGTAGGGACCCGCGTAGGGACATTAATCAGAGATTCGAGACCACAGGAAGACATAAGAAACATATAGTCATTGCAGCTATTTGGAAAATTAAGAATATCTACGTTAATATCTCCAACAATGAAAAGATTTCTTGCCTTAATATTGCAAATAATTCCAGAAATTTCATCCACAAAAGTGTTGAAATGCGCTGAATGTAACTTAAAAATAAATAAAAATACATATACTTCCTTATTAAGATTCCACTCAACTTTAACAATATCAGCTGAAGTTATATTAATTGCAGTTAGTAAACATGATAGGTTGGAATCATAATAAACCGAAATCCCACCAGACCTATAAGTGTCGTTACAAGCACCAAACAACGTGTAACCCTTTAAATTATACGAAGACAATTCATTGCTATTTAGCCAAATTTCACTTAAAAATATACTATTTACTATAAGAATTTACATATAGTATATTGGCTACGAACAAGTCAAAATTTTTTCGAAGGCTGCGAATACTTTGATGTATAATTACAACATTCTCATGGTTATTATTTATGCTAGAAGACAACTGGTTATTATTAGTAGACTTAATATCTAAATAAAACATAATAAAAAAGAAAATTTAATGTATAAGAAAAAATCTAATAAAATAATAAGAAATAAAATTAATCAAAATATAAAATAGCTGTGTAGAATATTAAATTTGTTAAATTAAAACTAAATCGAGAAAAAATAAAAAACATACATTTGCACATAATATTGACATAGCACACAGGCTCACCGTTGAAAATGGCGAAGACATGAATAGTCACGTCACATCAATTTTCGTATTCTCTTAGTCGTTTATTACGTCTAAAGTCATTTTATGCGACATATGTCGTCATTTAAAAGTGCAAAATCAATATGCCTGTTTAATTGAAATAACATTATTATCATCCATGTTCAGGTGTCACTTTGAACCACTCAGTTAATAATTTTTATGGCCATCAATCAAAAACAATCTGAGAGTATTTTTGTTCTAATTATGTAATTTAACAATCAATCCATATGGTGAAAACATTTTAATAGCTGGTGTTGACTTATGTGGCATATGTAATATTAAGATTGTTCGTAAATTTGTCATATGTTCTAGCTGCTCGAAACGCTTTCATAGTTTTTGTGTCAACGTACCAAGTGATAAAACTATTTTCTGCTGTATTGATTGCTCAAATAATTATTCGTTGATTACAGTATCTAACATGGATCCTGAAGTACAAAACTCTATTAAAAAGCTAATGGATGATGTTGCCCAGTTAAAAATAAAACAGGTTGAGTTTGCCGATTCCATCAAGGTGTTGAAGAAACTGGAAAATAATTCTAAAGATTTTTCAAGAATATTAGAATCCATTCAAAATAATTTGGGTATAGTTGCTAAGCTTGAGAGTAAAGTTGCCGTGGTCGAAACGAACATTAGCGAACTTCAGGTTGAAAATACTCAACTCTACAAAAAAGATGCGACGTGTTGGAACAAAAAACGATGATCTCTTCAAAATCGTTGCGGCTATTAGTGAGAAAATTGGGTTCAACTTTGAAAGTTCTATAGTGAAATATATTCATCGAACAGTAGAGGTTTGAAAACAAAATGTACGGAATTTAAACTGGCATTACGGGAAATGAGTTATGATTTTATATGTTTGACCGAGACGTGGCTCAATGATGGAGTTAACTCTAATGAATTGTTTGATGACCGGTATTTGATACATCGCAATGATCGTGATCTAACAGTGAGTTGTTTACAAGATGGCGGCGGAGTTCTAATCGGTTATAAGCATGATCTTCCTGTAATTCCTTTATCTGTTCCTAATTTTCCGTTTGAATATTGTATGGTTAAGATTTTATTGCATCAATACCGATGCCGATGTCTTTATGTATGTGTAGTTTATTTTTCATATCCTACTTATAACCACTTTGATTCTTTTTTGAATTTTTAGACACTAACAAAGGCAGTGGTCCCGATGGTTTACCTAGTAAATTTGTAATTGATACCGGTACATCTTTAGTCAGGCCATTAACAATTATTTTTAATTAGTATTTAAACAGTGGCATATTTCCCAAATTGTGGAAGACATCTTTTATTATTCCAATTTTTAAATCTGGTGTTACTGCAAATGTAATAAATTATCGGGGAATTTACATAAGTAATGTCTTTGGTAAGATTTTTGAGAAGCTCATATTTGAAATTTTATATAATGAAATGAGACATTCTATTATTCCATGTCAACATGGATTCGTTCCTGGGAAGTCCACAGTTTCAAACCTATTAGACTTCACCAGCTTCTTATCAACTCAGTTAGACAACAGTGGCCAAGTTGATACTGTGTACACTGATTTTCAAAAAGCATTTGACAAAGTTGATCATCAGTTACTTTTAACTAAACTGGATGCCTTAAATATAACCACTAAATTTAAAATCTGGTTGAAGTCATATTTAATAGAACGTATCGTTTATGTTAAATTTAATGGTGTTTGCTCTGATGAATTTATTCCCACTTCAGGTGTCCCTCAGGGCTCTATACTTGATCCGTTATTATTTATATTATTTATTAATGATATTGTGCTTAAATTAAAGAGTAACTGTCTCCTATATGCTGATGATCTTAAAATCTTTCGAACTATTAAATCTGAAAATGATTGCTATCTACTACAAGAAAATCCAGATTCCTAAATCGAGTGGTGTGAGGTAAATAAACTAAATTTGAACATCTCTAAATGTAATATTATCACATATACTAAAAAAAGAAAACCTACATTGGTAAGTTATAATCTAAAAAACATTGTAATACGCAGAGTTGAGGTCATTAAAGATGTAGGTATTCTGATCGACAGTAAACTAACTTTTAATCCTCACATTGATAATATTTGTAGTAGAGCTAATAGATTACAGGGATTTATGTTACGTAGATGTCAAGACTTTACTTCTCATCATACTATAAAAACTTTATACAGTGCGCTAATTAGGAGTCAAGTTGAGTATTGTACACAAATATGGAACCCCTTTTATGACTGTAACCGTATAAGAATTGAATCTATTATCTAGTCTATTTAAGAGATTTCGATTAGATGAATTTGTTTCTCCATACATAATACGACTACAAAAATTAAATTTAATGAGCTTAGAATCCCGCCGATTATATTTAGATGAGTTGCTATTATATAAAATTGTAAATGGAATCGTCCATACCTCCTTCCTCTCAGAAGTTAATTTTTATATTCCCGCCTACAGATCTAGAAATACAAGTTTGTTTAGAGCTGTATCTTCAACAACAAATATTGGGCTGGCCTCGCCAGGCTACCGTCTAACTAGCATTGATATTTTTAATAAATCTGTTAATATATTTAAAAATTCTGTACGAAATATAATTAGTAAATATTTAATTTCTTAGTTTAAGTAATAATATCCGGTTCTATATTGTAATTATGATTATCTAGAGTAAAATTTTTGTATTTGTTTTTAATTTTTATTTTCTTAATTTTGAATCTCTTGTATTTTTCGATGTATTGTATTTTCTTCTGTAAATGTGAGACAGAGTGTAAATGGAGCTTATGCTCTGTATTCTGCCCGAGTTATACATAAAATTAAAATAAAATAAAATAAAATGACTTTAAACGTAACTTGAATCTTTTAAGTGACAGGCGACTAACACAAAATGGACGGGCGAATTTTTAGTCCTAATATTTTTTTTAAATGTTTTTAATTGTGTACTTTTAGTTACACTCACTTAGTTACTTCACTTTTGTTCACTTGTTTAAATTAATACATTTTTGTTCTAAAACGATTTTATTTGTAATTTGGCCGACATCTTCATACTTACAGTCGTCTCACTTGAACCGACTTCGAGACTTTCAATTTTCATGCGACGTCACGTGACTTAAGTCGCCTGAAATAACACGACTATGGGAATTGGAGTGATAACGTAAAACAAAATCAATAATTTGTGTACTGTAAATTACGTATCGATTCTTATTGAATGTGTCTGTCAAAAAATAAAAATCTTGAAAATTTTTTTTTTTTTTTGCAATCAATCTTTTAGTATTTGCCCTATATGCAACAAGTTCCTGTAAACTTACCAAAAATGATGGAACTCACAACTGAGTTCAGATTTGGTATACTTGTAATACTACAATATCGACCCTTTTTGATAAAAGCGAGTGGAATAGCATTAAAGCGAGCATTAGCAGGCATACTACTTTAACTTAATCAAATGGTACCGAGACCGGTTTCAGAACAACACGATCAAACGTTTGGTTGACTTCTTACTTTTTATTGTTTCATTCACAAAGTTTTGTTTACTACTCGTATAAATACAGTAGAAGTCGTGTTTTTCATGAGAACTGCACTAGAAGTCGATCAACTTTAAATTTGTTTTATCCTATGTAAACCGAAAAAAAAATGCGCAAAGCGTTAATGTCCAGTAAAATTAACATAAATATACATTGCTGTAAGAGCTAGCAATAAATAATTACAATTTTAGATTTTTTTTTAATTACACTTGATAAACTCAAAAACATTCATCAAGTGTAACTAAAAAATAAGCTATAACTGTGATTATTTATTGCTAGTTGTTACAGCAATACGCATTTATGTTAGGTACACCACACTTTTGCGCTTTATGCATTTATTTTATCGAGCTCTAGTGCAGTTCTCATGGAAAACACGACTAAAATTTCCCTTCACCCTTCAAAATAATGTGCAACAAGGAAAGGAACATTATCAAAACTTTCTGTGTTCTGTAATTTAACCACCTGTAACTTAACCAGAAAGTTCTGGTTTCTTTTCACCTAGATATACGTACATCTAAAATTTTTAATTTTTAATGCGCCGATAAATAAATGATTTTCAGTTGTCAAAAAAAAAACTCCGAAGAATTCCAAAAAAAAAAGTAGAGTTAAAAATATACCGACCTTTTGATTGCGCTCGTTTTATAGCTAAAAAAATATCCGGCTATTTTTATCCCTTGGTCATTAGTGAACACTAGGATTCTGTAGTATTCATTTTATTTGTGAATGGATTTGATTCAACGTAAATCTTCTATTTTTCGTTTCTTAAAATAAAATCATTCATTATTGTTTAATTTATGTGTACGGTACTGTCTGAGTTGTTAAACAAATCAAAAATTTGTCAATACGTTTATTTGACACCAATATCAAATCAATGTATTATAAATAAAGTTGATAAAATTTTATAGAGAACTTGGCAAATATTTAAATTGTTTTAAATAAAAAACGAAAAGTGACAATATAAAATTCTCTAATTAAAATTGGTCGAACCGTTAGCTGTACATTAATTTCCCCTATAAATCTTCAATTATTACTTCGTATTCACCAAAAACTATGAAATGTAATCGGAGTTAATTTTAGACTTTAAAGCATAGACGTTTATTGTTCTATATTTAAAAGCGGAATTTCACAACCTGTAGCTTTTTTTTTATTAACACTATTCACGTATTAAAATAGAGAACTCTCTAAAATTACTTAGCTTTGGATATTTGCCTAAGTTGTTGTGTTTGATTTGAAATGATGAATGTATATATTGATAAGGCAGATTGCGAAATTGAGTTAGACAGATCAAAGTGGTTGTCCCGCTCGTATCACATTAACTCACAGTTGTACCACAAAGATTTCAAGTTGATTTTAGTTGGCTTAATTCGTTATTCTTAATTTGATTCTGGAGGATTGAGCTAAGCTGAGGTTGGAGTAGGGTCATAATTTGATGGTTAAGTTAGGATTGAGTTGACGTAGTTTTCGAATCGTGTTGAATTGGGGATTGAGTTTAGCGTAGACTCTATGATTGAATTTAGTGTTGAGTTGGAAGTTAAGTCGGGGTTGAATTAATGTATTGTATAAATTACCAAGTATAGAAAGTGCAACAGCCACAAAAACAAATAAAATGATATATCTTACGCTAACTATTACGCTAGTTTAAAAAATTTTATTTTATGGAAAAATTAATTTGATGCCAAATTGTTTTTAAAGCCATTATAATTTATTAACCTTTTCCGATAAAACTAAATTTGAGATTCAAGAACCGGTAAAAAATGTTTTTTTTTTTTTTTTGTAGTACAAAAGAAGTCGTAATGAAGTTAAGTTGGCAATTACAGCTGCAATTCTGGTAGGCACGGAATCAATTAAATCTTGCATTTACTCGTGGAGCAGTCTATTAGACCACTCTTTTTCTATTATTGAATTGAGGTTTTTGGATGATAACGGCATCTGTTTTCAATGGGGTTCAAATCCAGTGAATTTCCAGGCTTACACAGTGTGGGTCATGCATTTTTCAATATAAAAACTTCCACCACAAGAAAAATAATAATAATCAATTTTTTCTCATTTTTTGTCGTCTTAAAACTAAAATAATGAGCTTACCGATTTTGTCTGATTAAAAGGGGTGGAGTCATACTGAAAAATCACAGTCTCTGCACTCAATAAATGTATTTGAATGAACAAATGGGGGGAACATTAGGGCCATTTCTCCAACTGGGCTGGATACTTCACAGTTTCTTCAGGTGCTAATAGGTCAGACGTTCGCTGGATTTGCGCCTGCCGTACTGGATTCCATCCGATTCAAAAAGATTAAATTTACTCTCTTCAGGGAATATAACCGTCCGCCACTGCTGTAGACTCTAAACATTTTTGCTTTATTTTAGTTGTAAGAAACGGTTTTTTGCAGAGTACCTGGTCATATATCCTTGTTCTGGAGCCGATTCTTTGTGGATATCCGCCGACAATTAGCACAATTTTTACTTGAAAAATGTTGGTGTTGCACTTTCGATTCTCGTTACTATAGTTGGAAGTTAGCTGTTGAAGGCCTTGTTGAAAATCAATACTTTGAATTTCAACAGAACTTGAACAAAAAATTAGTCAAAATTTGGGCATTTTGTTAAGTCTAACTCGAACCAACCGATATCATTTAAAATTTTTAAATAAATTTATGAAATTTCTGTACCAATTTAGTGCAGTTCTCAATATATATTTTATATATAGCTAGTTGCTAGTTGTTACATCAAAAATGATAATGAATGTGTGATGTGTATGCTTTTTCGAAAACGATCGTATTGTCTAATCGCCGTTAAGGGGTTAAAATTCCAAATCCCTAATTACAGTACGATTGATATGGTTTACAATATTTGGTTTCTACAAATATTTATACAAAATTGTATTTTACTTAAATCTACTGAACCTCTTTAGTGTTTGGCGCTTAAAATCGCGATGGTTTATACCTTAAATGAAATGCCAAAATCCATAATTATTGAGACAAATTTGTTTTGGTTTATTATCTGTAATTACCAACCAGCAATCTAACCAGTGATTAGATTGTTTCATTGGCTAGATGGTTTAATCCATAAGGACCAGCGTTCACAGTGGCCTGAATTGAAGTTTCAATCGGACCTGCTGATGGAGAACTGCTTGAGAACTACAAAATTTTACAAAAATAATTTTCTGATTATGTTTCTTATCCATCCTACACAGATATATTCCAATACATAATGGACCAATCGGCAAACGTTTCTGACACCCGGATCATTTGGATTTTTCATCGCTTCATAGTCGTTCTAGGAAATCCAGAGGACATAAAAACAGTGCTGAATACCCAATATGCTTTCGAAAAGGGTACACCATTCTGTGTAATGGGTGGCACACGATATGCTCTATTGACAGCATTTTGTAAGTTATGCGCGTCTAAACCAGTTAAACCGTAATCATAATTTCTTTTTTTATTTTAAGCTAACTATTGGAAACCATTACGACGAAAACTTAACTCGGTCATATCAATCTCGTCACTTAAATTATATTTCACAAATTTTAATGCGTGCGCCAAACTTTTAATAAATGATTTGGATCAACATGTCGACAAGGAGGAATTTGATATAAGCAAATTAATTGGGATAGCGACAACAAACGCCGCACTTCGGTCACACTTAAATATCGAAATAGATGATCACAATCAGCTCTACAAACACTATATAATGCTTGAAACGATTTTGGCTGTGAACGGTAGTCGATTATTTCAATTTTACTATCAAGTAATTATCATGTGGTTTCGAACTAAACTCAAAATACATGCACTTGACATGAAATTATTTAAGAAGTTAATTAAATTTTGGAAACCGGTAAGAATATATTGAGCTATTCGAAATACGATGATTCATTCAGCAATTTAATTTCTAGTATATAGCAAAGATATCGGACAATTTAGATACCCACCAAAATGAGAACAATAATGTTGAGAAGAACGACAATGAAAAGCCCGATTATTTTATGAAACGATTAGTTCGTCTCTACCAGGCAGGACTAATCGTAAAACATGCCCTATACGAAAATCTTGTTTACTTTATTGCAGCCGCCTCAAATACCGGCTCAATAACCATATCGATTGCTTGCCTCTTAATGGCATTTTACCCTGAAGTGGCTGAAAAATTGTACGCCGAAATAAATCAATATGTTGTTAATGGAGATGAAATCGATTATGAGACACTGGGCAAAATGGAATATTTAGATCGTGTTATGAAAGAAATATTACGCTTGTATCCAGCTGTTCCAATGATATCACGTAAAATTATGGGTGATGTCGACATCAAAAATGGTACAATACCCGCAGGTTCCGATATTTTGATACCAATCCGAAGTGTGCATCGGAATAAAGAGGTATGGGGCCCAAATGCAGAAAAATTCGATCCGGATAATTTTCTGCAGGAACGTGTAGCGCAACGATCAATATGTGCATACATACCGTTTGCATACGGTTTACGAAATTGTGTGGGCTATAAATATGCGACGAATTTGAATAAGCTGCTGTTAGCGCGACTCGTTAAACGGTATACATTTAGTACACAGCTGAAGGAGAATGAGTTGAAATTTGGTTTTGCGATCACATCGAAACTGTTGGGCGAGCATAAAGTTAGGATTACACGACGAAGGTGAATTTTAACATATACGGTAAGAAAATGGAGTGTCTCAGGAAAAATACGAATTTTTTAGAATTAAATAAAAAAAAAATTAAAAATCGATTTGACTTTAATTATCATTCAAATTTTGGTGCACCAAATATCATCTATGTTGCTTTTTCAAGTATATTACCAATGTAGAATTTCTAGGAAAATGTATGGCCTACAAGAAGACCACAAAGATTTTGCAGTAAACTGATCCTTTTATCGGCTGCCTAATTGAATATCTATGTACGTGCAGAAAAGACAACAGGAAAGTAGAACTAAGTGGAACCTTGAAAAATGTTAGGCTCTAGCTGGAAAGTTCCATTTATTCACGAAAGCTTATCAATTAAGTTCTTAAATTTAAGTGTCACCAGAAAATGTGTTAGAAAAATAAAAAATTAGACAGTTTCAGGCAATAGGCATCAAAGCAAAAAATGATAGGTCGATTTAGCCGGGCTTTTAACTAAGAGCTTACAGCATATTGATCAGTGTGTGGGTTTTGGTACAATGGGACAGTTAAGTATTTTTTTTCTAAATGAGACAGATCCGATTTTTCTAAAACAGAATTATGCGCACAGATTTTAGTAAAGGCCAGACCATCGATCGTGACCAAACAAGTATTGATCAAATTCATATGGTTGAAGTGAGATTCAAATGCGATGGCTTAAAAACCAACGTACTTAGATATACACTAACTTTGCCTGTAGCTAAGTTTTAGGACAATATTGTAGATCAAACTCCGTACCATATTGAACGACCGATATTTAATGCTAAGCTTCACAATGTTGGTAAACCAAATTTAAAGTGGCATAAGCACTTCAAACAACAGTAACATTTAATTAGGTAGCAAGGTTTACATTGAAAAATTTTTCTTATTTGCTAGAACTGCAGGTAGACGTCCTATATATGTAAGTGATTTAATTGTACCGCATTTGTGGCCATAGAAATGCATAATCGATTATCACCATAACTGAGTAGTTACCTTAAAAAAGAGAAAAATAACAAAATATTTGCATACAATATGAAAAATAATTGGAACTATAACGATAAAATCGTTTAGTATAGACATTCGCATTTTAAAATGCGGTAAAAGTGCTGTTATTGAATTATATCCAGGAAGAGAATATAAAATTTTTAATTTACACTTCCACCCGTGCCCATTCAAAATTATCCATACGCCCTAAAAACATTAAATAACCCTGAACACGGCTCAAAATTATGATAAAATCGTTAGACTTAGACGTTCGTACTTAGAAATGCGCTATTGGCGATTGTTAGTACTGAATTACATGCAGAAAATGAATATCAAAAGTTTAATTTACACTAATACTTCCCCAAGCCAAATAAAAGCTATCCAAACCCCTATGAACATTAGATTACACTGAACACTAAATTAATTTAGTGAATGAAAGAATCGTTAAAAGGAGTTACTCGTTCTTAGAAATGATAAACTGGTTATTGCTGTTATAGCATTACATGTGGGATGAGAGTATTAAAAGTTTAAGCATTTCTAAGTACGAACGATATCATTTAAGGATTTTATCATTATCGTAAGTCGGATTCAGTGTCCTTTGTTGTTCTTAGGGCGTTTGAACATTTTATGGTATTTGGGTGGATGTTTCAGTGTAAACTATTTTGTTTATGTTCTCTTCCTGCATGTAATTCAATATTAGCACCTCCACCCAAACTCGATAAATATGTTTATACCGTCTTAAGAAACAATAAAAACATTTGAATACCGCTCACATTACAAATAAAATCGTTAAATGCAACCGTTTAATTTAATCTAAAACTTCCACACAAATGCGATAAAAATTATTCAAACGCGTAAAGAACAATAAATGGCACGGCATACTAACCACGATAATGATAAAATGGTTAAACGCGCTTCATACTTAGAAATGTGAAATTAATGATTGCTATTATTGAATTACATGCAGTAAGAGAACATAAAAAATTTAATTTACACTAAAACTTCTACCCAAATTCGATAAAATGATCCAAATGCACTAAGAACAATAAATGACACTGAATAAGTCACACGATAATGATAAAATCGTTAAATATTGTATTGAATTACATGCAGGAAGAGAATATAGAATGATTTTATATATTTAAGCTCAATTACTTTGGTTCTGCCATTTTCTTAATATGATATTTATTTTTAATTGAAATTGAAATTAAGATCGATCGTTCCGGATGTTACTCCTTTATCAAATTTTCAACAAACACTAACTTGAGCGAGGTTAGTGTTTGTTAGAAATTTGATAAAGGAGTAACATCCGAAACAATTGTAATTTCAGTTTCTAATAAAATAAAATTCATAATGAGAAAGTGATAAAACCAAAATAATTGTGTACGATAATGATAAAATCGTTTAATTTAGGCTTAAATTACATGCAGTAAGAGAAGAATAAAAGTAAGTTTCCACTAAACCTTCCACACAGACGCGACAAAAATTATTCTAACGCCCTTAGAACAACGAATGGCACTGAATACGTATCACGATAATGATATAACCGTTAAATGCAGTAGTTCGAACTTAGAAATGAGAAATTTGTAAATACTGTTATTGAATTGCATGCAGGAAGGGAACATAGAAAGTTTAATTTACAGTAAAACTTCCAGAACAGTAAAAGAACAATAAATAATCCAGAATAAGGCAGACGATACTGATAAAATCGTTAAATGCCTTTTTGAATTACATGCAGGAAGAGAACATTAAGAGTTTAATTTACCCTAAATGTTCCAACCAGACGCGATAAAAACGATTCAAACGCAGCATTGAAAATAATAAATGGCACTGAATACTGTCCACGATAATAAAAAAAATGTTAAATGCAGTCATTCGTACTTAGAAATGCGAAATTAATTATTGCTGTTGTTAAATTACATGTAGGAAGAGAATAGAGAAAGTTTAATTTTCAATAAAACGTATCCCATACTCGATAAAAATTATTAAAACAACCTAAGAACAACAAATGGTACTTAATATGGCTCACGATAATGACAAAATTAACATTACAATAAATAACGTTGAATACGACTCAAGATAATAATAAAATCGTTTAATGAAGCCGTTCATACCTAGAAATGCGAAATTGGTGATTGCTGTAATTGAATTAAATGCAGGAAGAGAATATAAAAAGCTTAATTTACAATAAAACTCACAGCGCCACCCAGGCGCTATCAAAATTATTTTAACGCCTTAAGAACAATAAATGGCATTAATAGGGGGCGAGTAGCAGGGTCAGCAGAGACACAACGATTTCAACAACAACGTCAAGCAACACTACCTACAGTTAGTACAAATTTGGGTGACCGCATGGGAACATGATGATGGAACGAAATCTCGCCCCCCTCTCACAACCGCCGATGGAAAAAATGGTGGAGGGGAATAATAATAGTTGTTTACAGCTTTTCAGAAAAAAGAGTTTGCGGTACCAGGAAATTTGTGTTGTCATTGTGTCTTATTACAGGTTGGAGCAGTAGAGATGAACTTTAAAATTGTATTGTCTTGTGCTAAATAAATTACTAAAAAAATATATTACTAACAAATTTACTAACTATCAACTACTTAGGTGTCTGGAACCGGGTTGAGTCTTTGTTGCTAACATTCCTTTCCCATCCCTCGATCTTGTTATATGTAAAAAGGTGTACGACGGCGGCCTGGCCAGGGGCGGATATCACAACTATTAGACTTATGTGGTTACCGATGTGGCGCCTTTCTTTACGGGGTTTGGCTTCATGAGAGAAGAATGGTGTCGTGTTGTGTAACATGGGTATAGTGGTGTGGTATTCGCATTTATAATACGGGAGACTTGCTTAATGCTTGATCCGTACATCGCAATCAATCAATCAATCAATTAAGAACAATAAATGGCATTAAATACGGCTTACGTGATGTCACAAATATGAAGTATGTACTTAATTGAAATAAAACAAAAAAAAGTTTTTGATTTAACTAAAGACCAGGTACAATTGTGATAATACATTTATACCTAAGCACCAGCTGATAAATTTGTATATAAATGTATGACACAATGTCCAACTATCACAAATGTGATACTTAATTTTAGAATCACCCGAAGTCATTGAAAATTAAACCTTAGAATTAAGTTGTAAAATTTTGATGAGTTGACCTTTAACACTAGAACTACCGACCGGCCAAAATGACCGGTTATACATTTATTGAATTCAATTATTTTAATTATTATGTTAATACGTTTGTGGGAATCTGTGATAACTTTTAATTTGACAACAAAGTAATTATGTTACAATTCATCATAAACTTCCTAAAACATATTAACATCATAATTAAAAAAATTGAATTCCATAAATGGATAACCGGTCATTTTGACCGGTTGGTATTGTAGTTCTAGTGTTAAAACACCAAGTTCCAGATTCAGCAGTTTTATCTTGAAAAATATTTTCATTTTTCGAGAAAAATCACCCTCACATTTCTGTGGTGTGGGCCTTCTCGTATACATTATCCTGGTTGTTGTTTGCTTCATATATCCATATTAAGTTATTTAATCATATTCAAATCGCTTTCCATGCGAGGCCCAGATGAACCGACAAACTGAGTTCGAAAGGTAAAGAAAAGATAATCACAAAACAAACATTTATTAAAAGTAAAATAAACTTTGTTTAATACGTATTCAGGTATCATAAAGTTTTATTAATTAATTTAAGCAACTTGAATCACTTCTACTCTCCATGAGTACCACATAAAAAATATATGAATAATAATAATTAATAATATATGTATAGATAACTAAAACTTATAGTTCTTAACCTACACATTCTAGCCGCTTTAAATCGGTTCCAAGTTGGCCAATGGCAATAGCCATCGTAGCGTTTCCCAAGAGACGGTAGGGATATCGTTTTAATACGTTTGTTTATTTTTTCAAGCAAATTTTGTTCATCTTCACTGCTTGTGCTTGAGTCACTATTGGGTGCTTACGTTTTAGAGATGTTGAAAGTAATGAATTCCCTATATCTAGTCGAAATTCTAATAAATCTTTCACATTTTTTTTGAATTCCTTGAGAATCGCCATCCAGTCGATATGCCATGCGCTAACCACTGCCAAATCGATAAAATTTTGAGATACTTTGACCGACCACTTTACGGTTTTAATAAACGTCCTATAATATTCATGTAACTATTATATTCGGTTATAATTAAAGGACAAGTAACTTGTATATATTTCTTGTCTTTTTTACTCCAACGTTCTTTTAATGTTTCAGGTTTCGTGCCACATATGGTCGAAGCAATAAGGACTGACTTTGTATCCCTCCACTTGTCCTTGAAACATCAGCATATGGAGCGATTATCTCAGAACTTTGGAACGATTTTTAGTCATGGCCGATGAAATTTTATCAAGGTTGTATCCCGTCTTCCAATATAAAGTTATCCGAGGGAACGGTATACAATCAATTATAAGAAACATACCATATAGCTTCATAATTTCACTCGATGTAGTTTGTAGCAATCTACTTTTTTGTTAAAGTAGTACATATTGGTGTATATAGCCGCATCTTCAAAATGTTGGTCGTTGAAGTATCTACGGAAATACTCTATTCGCAATTTTAGGTCACTATTTGAAGAACGTGCATCAACAACTGGTAGTATTTGTCTTCCAAAATCTGATCCACTGTACTCTGAACAGCGGGATTTTCCGTAATTGTGTTATTTGGCTAAAAATATGTACGAAGAGTTTAGAAATAGTCGTATTTACGAATTGATTACCAAAAAATAACCGGAACTATTTTATGGGCCACTGAGTGAACGAAATCACTCTGCTCCACAATTGCTTTATGTATAGTGAAATCCGGATCATTATCTTCGTCTCTATGTCTTCCGGATCAGAATCAGCAAGCAATCTCTGCAACTCAGTTTCAGCCACCAACCATTTACCTTTCGCAAATACAACTAAAAAAAAAATTTATGGCGTAAAGACTGTCAAATATTTGATAGTGAATTTTAATCATAATATTTAACTACTAAACAAATATCAAACTCATTGTTTATATCATAAATTTATGCGTTAATATTTTATGAATGAATACACATAAAAACTTGAATTATATTCTAATTTTTAATAACCAAAAACAATTACTTACGGTCACTCAATTTTCCCAGTTTTGACATGATGGCAATCACCGCATAACCAAACTTTTTACAAAAGATATTGTTACGTTTTTGCCTTGTCAAATAAGGTTCGTATCACTGGATTGTGAATAATACAAAATCAATTTAATTTATCACCAACGAATTTATTTATTTCACAAAATTTATTACAACACAGTTTATCAATAAAAATTCACAAAATCACTTTATATAAATTATTCTTAAATTTTACTGATCACTTTTACTTTTTATTTTACACTAAAACACTTTTTAAATCACTTTTTAATTCCTTTTAATCTTTATACTATCGCTTACCAAATATTACTAATAATCTTACAAGTTTAATCTATCGCGTTCCAAATACGAATAATCCAATTCAATCTTGTTCGCCTTTTTATATACATAAACCAAGATTCTCGAAAGTTCACGACTTTTCCAGAAGAAGCGTAGAAACATTACGTAACAATTTTTATCATGGAAAATTCCATTTAATACAGTAAAACATTGAGCTATTAGTTTTACTTATTCTATTACACACTAGGTGTCATCGTCACAGTATTATTACAAGAAACTTTAGTTTTTTTAGAAGTAAAACAACCGACTAATAGATGGAATCCAAATCGAATAGAAGAATATTTTCAGAAAATAAACTAAATGGCATGTCAAAAACACCAAATTTTAACCATCACGATCGTGACATCTGGGTTTTAAGTCATACTAAAGAGAGTTTAGAAAAATTTATTATGGCAGTAATATTTTTTTTTGACTCATATGTGACATGGAGGCTTTAAGCTATACAAAAAATAATAATTTGTACCGTCGCATATTCTAACCCTCTCATTTGTGACATCTGGGCTATAATTAGTTTAAAAAATAAATATACTTGGACTCGAAAGGGATAAAGAAAGTTTAATTTAAACTAAAACGTTCACCCAGACTCGATAAAAATTATTAAAACGCCCTAAGAACAACAAATGGCGGTGAATACGGCTCAAGATAATGATAAAATAGTTAAATTCTGCTGTTATTGAATTACAAGCAGGAAGAGAACATAAAAAATTAAACTAACACAACCACCAAAACTCGATAAAAATGATACAAACGCAATAAGAACAGTAAATGATACTGAATAAAGCACGCGATAATGATAAAATCGTTAAATGTTATTTTGAATTACATGCAGGAAGAGAATATAAAATTTTAATTTACCCTAAAATCCATCAAGACACCAAGAACAATAAATGGCACTGAATACTGCTCACCTTAATGATAAAATCGTTAAATGCAGTCGTCCGTACTTAGAAATGCGACATTAGTGATTGCTCTTATCGAATTACATAAAGGAGTATAACATAAAAAGTTTAATTTACACTAAAACTTCCGCCGAAATTAGATAAAAATGTGTATAATGCCCTAAAAACAATAAATAACATTGACCACTGCTCACGATTAGGATAAAATCGTTCAGTGCAGTCGTTTATACTTAGCAATGCGAAGTTGGTGACTGCAATTAAATGCAGGAAATGGACATGAAAAATTTAATTTACAATAAAACCTTCTTTTAGACTCGATAAAAATTATTAAAACGCACTAAGAACAATAAATAAAATCGTTACAATTACTAATTGAATATTAATTGAATTACATGCAGAAAGCGAGCATAAAATGTATAATTTACACAAAAACTTCCACTCAAATACGATAAAAATGATTCTAACGAACTAAGAATAATTAATGGCACTGAATAATTCACACGATAATGATAAAATCGATAAAAATTATTAAAACGCACTGAGAATAATGAATAACACTAAATACTGCACACGATAATTTCGTATTTAGAACAGGGACAGAAAGGAAGAGAATATATAAAGTTTAATTTATTCTGAAACATCCACCCACACGAGATAAAAATTATTCAAACGCACAATGGGCAGTAAATAACACTAAATACCGCTCACGATAATGATAAAATCGTTACTTAGAAATTACTTAGAAATAAGGAATTGGTTAAAGCTGTTATTTAATTATATGCAAGAATACCATAAAAAGTTTAATTTAGACTAAAATGTCCACTCAAACAAGATAAAAATGATTCCAACGCACTGATAACAATAAATGACATTGAATACTGCGCACGATAATGATAAAATCGTTAAATGCAGTCACTCGTACTTAAAAATAAGAAATTGGTGATTGCTGTTATTGAATTACATGAAGAAAGAAAACATAAAAAGTTAAACTAACTCATCCACCAAAACTCAATCAAAATGATCCAAACTCACTAAGAACAGTAAATAATACTAAGTACAGCACACGATAATGATAAAATCGTTAAATGGTATTTTTAATTACATGCAGGAGAGAACTCAACAAATTTAATTTACACTAAACCCCACCAAGACACGATAAAAATTATACAAACGCACTAAAACATTGAATACTGCACACGATAGTGATAAAATCGTTAAATGAAAAAATACAATCATTCATATTTAGCAATGCGAAATCGGTAAGTGCTGTTAGTAGTGAAGCAATTAGATTTCTAGCTCAGTAGCCTCAGTAGTAATTTAGGGGAAATATAAAAATTTAGGAACAAGCTGGCATTTAGGGGTACAGCGTCATATAGGTGAAATATGAGCATTTAGGGGAACCCCATTTAGGGCACATTTCAACATTTAGGTAAATTATTTGACTACTTACCGACCTTATTTGACTACTTACCGATAGTTCAGGGGAAATGACGGTCTTCTTGAAATAGTCAAGTCATCATTTAGGGGAAACAACAACATTTAGGGGAAATTGTTTGACTACTCGCCGGTAGATTGTAGCAAAGTTAATTTCCGCATTTAGGTGAGATTTACTATTCATCAGTAGATGCAAAACTAAAATGATGTGTGTCCATGCTAAGTACTAAAATGAGTCCATGCTACGTACTAAAATCGATGGATAATAATCTTTTATGGAGTACTAAAATGAGATCATGCTACTGAAATGAGTCCATGCTAAATACTAAAATTGATAGATAATAATTTTTTATGTAGTACTAAAATGAGATCGTGCTAACTACTAAAAATGATGTAAAATAATCAATTTGTAATTTAATAAATTACATGCAGGAAGAGTATAAAAAGGATTAATTTATACTAAAGCTTTCACTTAGACTCAATAAATGTAATTAAATAATGATCAAATCGTTAAATGATGTCGTTCGTAATAAAAATGAGAAATTGGTGATTGCTGTTATTGAATTTCATGCGGGAAGAGAACATAAAATGTTACCATAACACATCTACCAAAACTCGATAGAATAAATGATACTGAATGATGCACAGGAAATGATAAAATCGTTAAATGTTAGTTTTAATTACATGCAGGAAGAGAACATAAAAATTTTAATTTATACTGAAACCCACCAAGACACTATAAAAATGATTTAAACGCACCAAGAACAATAAATAGCGCTAAATATGGCTCACGATATTGATAAAATCTTTAACTGTTGTTTTGAAACTGAAACTCCCACCCACACGCAATAAATACACGATAATGATAAAATCGTTACTTAGAAATGCGAAATTGGTGATACCTTTTATTAAATTACAGGCAACAAGACAGCCTAAAAAATTTAACTTACACTAATACTTCCACTGAAACAAGATAAAAATGATTCCACGCACCAGTCATTAATTAATCGCTGTTATTAAATTGTATGCAGGAAGAAAACATAAAAAGTTTAATTTACACTAAAACTTTCATACAGGCTTGGTAAAAATTTTTAAAACAGCCTAAAAACAATAAATGGTACTAAATAAGGCTCACGATAATGATGAAATCGTTAAATTGAATGTTGAATTACATGCAGGAAGAGAACATTGATAGTCTAATTTACATTAAAACTTCCACTCAAACTCGATAAAAATAATTCAAACGCAGAATTGATAACAATAAAGGGCACTGAATAGTGTCCACGATAATGATAAAATTGTTAAACGATTCGTTCTTAAAAATGTTAAATGAGTGTTTGCCGTTATTTAAATGCATGCAGGAAGAGAACATAAAAAGTTTAATTTACGCTAAAACGGTGACCCAAACTCGATAAAAAACTTTTATAACGCATTAAGAACAATAAATAACAAGAAATACGGCTCACGATATTAATAAAATCGTAAAATTCAGACGTTCCTTGTTACGAAGCACACCTCCCCACCATAGTGTATGAAGGGTAGCGTGATTCGCAACAAGAAAAAATTTCCCTCGCATGGACTACTACTGCAGCACTTTTCCTGGACTAGGTGACAGTCGTGGGGGTGGAGTTAAAAAAAAATGTAGTAGTATACGAAAGACTAGTAGATGCTGCAATGGGATGTTAAGGTTCAAAAAGTATGATAAACCCTATGTAGATATATAAAACAATGCAAACCAAAAAAAAACAAAATGTAGGGTTTTATTGTATAATACCAGCTTTTAGCTTACTGTCATATAAAACAAGACCGTTGATGGATTGGCCTTAGTGTCTACGCCTCCCGAACGAAGTGTTATATGATTGGACACTTCCCTCCCTTACATTGAACACTAAATCACGGCATTATTTTTAAGGATATATTAAAATAACATAATTACGGCATTGACTAAGTAGATGTAATACTAACAAATGTAAAGAACATTATTGAATTAAGTAAAGATGAATAAATAAATAAGATTCTCAACACTGAACAAACGAAGACATACGAATATTCCTCTTATGCATATTAATATTAATGAACGTAACCAATAAAGTAAATCAACAACGAAAAGAAATTAGGTACTAAAATTCAAGAATTAATTTTAATAAAATTTAAGAACATTTATTCCCAAATAAATTAATAATAATCATAATTTAATTAAACGAATCAATCATGCATGCCAAAAATTATTGATAATAAACGTAGAATTAATAATAATAAAAAAAAAACAATAATTTGATAATGAAAACTAATACATCAATAACGGATCGATCCCCCTAACACCTCAACGCCATAATAATAATATTATATATTAATACTAATATCTCTATTGATATACTAATTTAGAAATTTGAATTATTTTCTGAAAAAAATGTACTTTAACATTTTTTTTTTTAGCAAATTATAAGATTCATAAAAGTTTATACATTCTTCATGGCAATAATATGAATAATTAATAAATTTGAATAAATAGTAATTTATAAGTTAATAAATAAGCATTATGCGCTATATGAAATAATTTATATTATTTCCATATAATCTAGATAATTAAATAATACATTTTGTTATGCACTTAGCTGTAACACCAACAGAAGATCATAACGGATTAACGGCCCTCTAATGCATGACTAATTCATTTTGTCCAAATTTTGTTCAATAGGCGGAACCAAATAATGCCGCAATCAAAACTTCCTAGGAAGAGTCCAGAATCTTCAGTTTCTGAAACAGAAACCGTACTCTTAAGTCTTCCGTATCTAAATTGTTCCTTAGCCGGTTCTCTCTGTTTCCAAGAAATATTAAGTAGGATAAAAACAGCTCAGTTGTACTGTGAATGTAAAAACAACAACAAAAAAAACGATGTAATTATGACTAAGGTTCTACCTTTGAATTCCAAAACGGTGGAATTAAAGAAATACATGTATAAAAGTATCTTTACCGTTTAACTTTCTAGAAAAAGTTGAAGAAACCGTGCTAAAACGATCACGGTCTATTCCTTTTCTTAAGACTTGAAATTTAAGGAATCACTGTATATAAAAAAAAACTTGATAAAACAAAATCCCGCACTGTCACACAAAAAAAAATTAACCAAATGTTAATTTTAATTAATTAATTACACTTACGAAATTTTTAATTGTATTTACATATATTTCACTCACAGGAATTTAATTTCGATGTACATAAATATTTTATTATTTTTATTTTATTTTTTTTTCCAATTTATAACTACGACGAACACTGAAATGCTTCGATACTTGAAAACAGAATGAACGTCGGAGCATATTTTGATCGCTTGCAATTATTTGGTAATAAAGATTACCCGCTATATTATGAAAGTACATAATATAAAACAACAATTACATAGTCAACAAAATATATGACCAGCAAGTACATAACATTTGAAAAAAAAACAAAAAAAAATTACATTTTTATGGCGATCCAGTTAATGGTGACAACAAAACAAAAAATAATAGGTTCAACATTGAATGTTCTTACCATTCAACAAAATTCTCATATCTAAATCAAATGTATTCAACATAAATAGGGTACATGTAAATAATATGCATAAGAGAAAATCACGTAAACCTCGATTTCACGCGTATTAGGTCAGTGGTAAAATACAGCAAAACAGAAATTTCAAACTTCAACCATGTAGCAATTTTGAACAACCAAAATTGTCACATCCTACTTAGAAATGCGAAATTGATAATTGCTCTAATTGAATTAAATGCAGGAATAGAATAAGAAAAGTTCTAAAACTTTTACACAGGCGCTATAAAAATTATTGAACGCTGAATACGGCTCATGTTAATAATAAAATCGTTAAATGCAGACGTTCGTACTTAAAAATGCGAAATTGGTGGTTGCTGTTACTGAATTGCATGCAGGAAGAGAACACAAAAAGTTTAATTTACACTAAAAATTCCACTCAAACAAGATAAAAATGATTAAAACGCACTAAAAACAATTAATGGCACTAAATACTGCATACAATAATGATAAAATCGTTAAATGCAATCATTAGTATTTAGAAATGCGAAATCGGTAATTGCTTTTTTGAATTACATGCAGGAAGAGAACATAAATGTTCAATTTACATTAAAACTTCCACTCAAACTCGATAAAAATTTGTATAAGGCACAAAGAACAATAAATAACCTTGAGTACGGCTCACGATAATTATTAAATCGTTAAAAGCGGCCGTTCAATTGAATTACATGTAGGAAGAGAACATGAAATGTTAAACTAACACATCGACCAAAACTCGATAAAAATTATCCAAACGCACTAAGAACAGTAAATGATACTCAAAGAAGTACACGATAATGATAAAATCGTTAAATGTTATTTTGAATTACATGCAGGAAGAGAACATACAAATTTTAATTGACACTAAAACCCACCAAGAAACGATAAAAATGATTTAAACGCACTAAGAACGATAATGATAAAATTTTTAACTGTTGTTTTGAATTACATGCAGGAAGAGAATATACAAAGTTTAATTTATTCTCAAACTTCCACCCACACGCGATAAAACGCGATGGACATGCGTCAGTAAATGACGCTAAATATGGCTCACAATAATGATGAACTTGTAAAATATGTCATTTGTAATTAGAAATGCGAAATTAGGAAACGCTGTTATTGAATTACATGCAGGAAGAAAACATAAAAAGTTTAATTTACACTAAAACTTCCAACTTAACTCTTAACTTCCAACTTAGCCAAAGAAATAAAAAATAAAACGAAACCCAACCTTATTACAAAACTTCCACCCAAACTTGATGAAAATGATTCCAACGCATTAAGAACAATAAATGGAACTGAAAACTGTCCACGATAATGATGAAATTGTTAAATGCAGAGATTCGTTCTTAGAAATGTTAAATTGGTGATTGCCGTTATTAAATTACACGCAAGAAGATAACATAAAACATTTAATTTACAGTAAAACGTCCACCCGAACACGATACAAATGATTCCAACGCACTAAAATCAATGAATGTTACTGAATATCGATGCATATTCCAGAATGAACCTTATATAAGTAACATATAATGTTTTCAATGTGTAAGGATCATGAAATTCTTTGCCATACTGCAGGCCTACTAGCTTTGTTAATTATTAAATCTATATGCTTGTTAAAACTCAAGTTGTTCGAAAATAAAACTCCTAAGCCACGCATTATTAATACTCTACTCACAACTTCATCATACAGTATATACGGTACTTCAACACAAGATGTACGAGATTTAGAGAAAGACATTACTTTACATTTGGAGATGTTTAACCTTAGTTTATTACGGACAGTCCAGTCACAAAATAAATTTAATTCATTTTGAACACGTATAGTGTCACAAGCAGATTTTATCTCTGCTTATATCTTTATATCATTCGCATACATCAAACATTTACAAAAATTAAAACAGTCAATAACATCATTGATGAAAAGTATAAATTAAAATGGGCCAAGATGACTGTCCTGAGGGATACCAGAGGACTCTACATATGAATCCGATGCAGTATCCATAACTTTAACACATTGCGTGCGATTCGTTAAGTATGAAGCAATCCAACTAAGAGGGATAAATTCATTATTCATACAATCAAGTTTTTCTAATAATAAGACGTGATCCAACTTATCAAAAGCTTTTGAAAAATCCGTATAAATTACATCAACTTGAACTCTCTGGCTTAAAACATCGTATAAGTAATTAGAAAATACCATCAAATTAGTTACGGTAGATCTACCCTGCACAAATCCGTGCTGGCAAAGGGCTAACATAATTCATTAAAATAAACTCAAGTCTTTGCTTTACTAACATTTCAAACAATTTAGGAATGACGGAAAGAATATTGATTGGTCTATAACATATAATATCACACTTTGAACCAGACTTAAACACTGGCCGAACAAATGCGGTTTTCCATATATCAGGAAAAATACCCTTTTGAAGACTAATGTTAAACATATAATATAACGGTTCAGCTAAACAATGAGCACAATTTTTTTAAAATGATCGATGGAATCCCACCCGGGCCGGTGCCTTTAAACGTATCAAGATGTAATACTTTAGATGTAAACCAACCAAAATTTCCTGTTTCGTAAGTTGAAGGACATTTAACTTATCGCTTGATGGGCCATTACCGAAACTAGAATCATTCTTCTTCTCAAAAACACCCTTGAAAAAATGTACAAAAGCATTACATATCGCCTCAGGACCGGAAATTGAGTCCCCATTGTGAGACATTACTGTTGGAAAACCTACAGATTTTCTTTTATCATCAATAAATGAAAAAAATCTTTTAGGATTACTTCTTATTTCATCCTCAATTCGTAAAATATAAATATTGTAAAGAAAATCATTAAGATATTTGAATTCTTTCCTTAACATACAATATTTTTCAAAATCCGTACCATTACCAGAACGCTTAAATAACGTACTAGCCTTAGATTTGCGGTTAGCAAGATTTTTCAACGAATGGTTAAACCACGGTTCACTGTACTCACAGCATGTCGCCTTTTTGGGAACAAACTGGTCAAATCCTGCATTTACAGCACCATAAAACCGTTCAACAATTTTGGAAATATTATTATAATTATTATTATTCACTAAAAACTCAGACCAGTCAATTTTACCAAAATATTCATGTCAGCACAAGCTAACGCATGAACTGATTGAATTGATTTAAGCACCAGATCAAGAATACGACCCCAAAGCATCATCTATAAGGATCCACTCAATTTTAGGTAAATTAAAATCACCAACTATTAAAATGTGATCGTCTTGTAGTATCAACGGCAATATCTCCTTCGTGATCAATTCTGTAAAGCTTATATAGACATCCCCAGCACTGCCGAACGGAATATAAATACCAATGATAAAAAGCCAAAAGGAACCGCACTTTACCTTAACAGCCAGTAATTCGCAAATGTCGCATCTAATATTTAATTGCTGGAATGTTAATTCATTGCTAACTGCTATGATAACGCCACCACCTCGATGATCAGATACACTGGAATCCACATAGCGATCACGAGGAAAAACAGTATAAACAGATGGAAAAAATGCAGCTACATTAAACGTACTATTTAACCAAGTTTCACCAAAAAGTATCAAATCGTAGTCATTTACAAGTATCGAGGAGTAAATAGTTTTAGCTTTGGTTCGAATGCCGCTACAATCATGGTAGTACACATGTAAACTATTGCGTCGAGTTGCTGGTATATTAATGGCATGTGGTGTATGGCTTAACTATTTCTTTTGAATTTGATTATCAATAAATGAAATTGATACAATTAGTTATTTACTAAGATAATTCAATTTTTTTTTATGTATAAATGAGAGTATAATGGCAATGTAATTTTTCTTATTTTTCAACTGAATATATACCAGACATATACCATTTTAGATGTAACTAACGAATACCAAGGAGCAATAACTTGGTCCACAAAACAACCCCCAGTCGCTGAAAGCTAGCCGGCTGACATATACTTTGTGGATCAACCGAAGAAGAGTCTGCAGCGGATTTATATTTGTTTTGAATATCGAGATGTTTATACAACTCGGTACAATACGACTCACTATTATGATAAATTCGTTAAATTTAGTTTTGAATTACATGCAGGAAGAGAATATTAAAAGTTAGTTTATACTAAAACTTTAAATGATACTAAATACGGTTCACGATAATGGTAAAATAGTTTAATGCAGTCACTTGTACTTAGAAATACTAAATTGGTAATTGCTGTAATAGAATTACATGTAGGAAGAGAACATAAAAAGTTTAATTTACACTGAAACTTCCACCTAAACTCGATAAAAATTATTCAAACGCAATAAATAATACTGAATAAGAATATTAAAAGTTAAATTTACACTAAAACCTCCACCCGGGCCCGATAAAATTATTCAAACCCACTATACATGGCACTGAATACTGGTAATTTTCTAATATTATTTAGAACAAAATTACCAAGCCCTTCCGCCATTCAGCATATCGTACTGGTATGGTTCTGTATCGCCCAAAAGTATGGTAAAGTACTAATGAAGGTGATATTATTGTATAACTGGTGATATTCATATCCTACTTCTACCAAATTAAAATAAGCTGAAACACGAATTAAGGTCCTAGTGGTATTGAAAATATTAAACGGCTGCATTGTTAGCGTAACGGAGCGAACTGAATAAATTATTATGTTAAAATTGAAATTCCAGTATGTTTACACACATACATAAACAATTTTCCATTTATTTACATCTAAAAAGGAAAATATTCTTTACCCCCACATCAGCATCTAAATTATGAGTTAATTGTTTTCCTTTTTTGTTTTTCATATTGTAAACATGTAAACTCCCTCTTCCACAGTATTATTCAAACCAATTTGAATTACCCGTGTTTAGTAGTGTATGATAGCAAGTAAATTGTTTTATTTTTAACGGTTTATTCCGCGAAAACATCAAACAAATTTGAAAAAAAAAAAAAAAAATCCAATCTATCTTGACGAAATGAATTGCGTTGCTGTAAGGCAACCGGAAGTTAGACAGACTAAAATCACAAAATTTAGTCTCGTTTAATAATTTCCACGCGCTGTAGAATTGAGAAATTTAAACCACAAACGTTTTTAAGATAAGATTACCAGAAACCTTGTAGACAAAGAACAAAGAGGTTTTGTCGTTCATATTGCTCGTTCTGGTAGTACCGCAAATCGTACAAAAATAATTTGTATGATACACAAGCAAGTTTATTAAATATCACAATGTTGCTTTTATTCATTGTTTTCCTTAGAAGTATTGTCGCCCCTCGCTTTTGGCTTCCAATTTTTCATACTAATGCACCTTTTGCTAGATTATCAATCAAAAGTGTTGGCGATTTCGACCAACTAAAACACCCACTGCCTAATAAATTTTGTATCGTTCAATAAATTCTACAGTTTGATTTTATTCAAAGAAATTAGAAATAAAAACTTTTTATTGCAGCTAAAGCTAAAATGTTTATGAATAGTTTATTTTTGCATCTCTATTTTTGCATCTCTATACATAGTTGCAATTATTATGGAAATAAAATGGCCAGAAGTTTTGAAATGTAAAGGAAATTTTAAGATATAAACATAAAGAAGATATGTGCGCGTGCACAGATCAACAATTAAAAATTGTTTGAATGTAAATTGGAAATTCATTTCGTTTTACCATGAATTCATCATTACCGCATCATCTTCTTTATTTGTCATGTTTATCATAAATAAAATGAAATAAACATAAAACAGTAAGATCGGTATAATATTCGCAGCTTTCTTATTTATTCATCACAATTTATTTGTATATTTTTTTTGTATATATTACAGAACACGTTCCTATGTATGTACATATATACAAAAATGAATATTTAACGTAAAAAAAACTGAGCTCTCTGTACGACAGAAAATAATATCTGTGCTTTATAATGTTAAACGATATGATATGGAAACTCATATTGATTTTTATATTCAGCCGTACGTGTATAACTTAACCATCATCATCATCATTGTAAGGCATAAATTAAAAGGCATCATAAATATCCAAAACATACCGTTTTCCCCAATACTCTTGACATTTTCTACACACGCAACATACACGCAGAACCACCAGCAAAAATTATTGAGAGTGTGATTTTCTGCTCCATGACACCATATAAATTTAATTTTCCATTAAATATACAAAAAATACAAAAATATTTTGCTGCGTATATGTACACCAGCTTAAAACAAAACGATATCAAAAGCTTGTTTTTCTTTGAACAGTATAACAAAAAAAAAATGTATTAAAAGAGATAATTACACGTATTCGTCTCAAAAATCGGATCCAAACATACAGAAAATTATTTTCAAAAAAAAAAACACAAAAAAAAAAGTTTTGGCTGTTGCATATACACCAAATGATACACACACGTATCGAAAGTCATGTAAACCGGATGGATAATGTACACAAAATATATATAGAGGGTGTTAAAAAAATATCGCAACCTTAGAAAGCACAATAAATTCCTTTAATTCAATTTTTTCATGTTCCAAGGATAACTAATAACCCCCCCAAGGAAGTCAAAAAAAAAATAAAAAATTGAACACCCTGTTTATAATACAATGCAATAGTTTTTCTTGAATTATAAGTTAAAAGTTAAAATGGGACTATACACATAATATTATACACGATACGAGATAAGTGAGCAAAGGAGGGGGAGGTATAAGAAACATGATTAGAAAAATTATTGTTTTCGTACACTGTATACAGAAAAAAAAAGTTTTTCGTTTTTCTTTTTGTTTTTATTATTATTTTAAAGAAAAAGTTTTTGTTTTGGGAAAATGAGATAATACGATAGTTTAAATACATAGTTTTGTTTTCTTGCTGTTGCTGTTTTACTAAACAATGCTACCATGTTGAAGTGACAATAACATTATTTGTAACATTAATCAAAAATTTATTACAGGAAAGTTAAAACGTGCAGCTGAGAACATATTGGGGAATTTTTTCGAAGGAAATTGTAATTGGCTGTTTGCTTATGAAGTGAACTGGATAATCGCGTTCCAAAAAAATAGTTACACGAATGTTTAACTGAAGAAACGGTGAACGTCTTATTTTGTTTCTACATAAATAACGAACTCGAACAAAAATGTTGGAAATTCTTCGGGTACAAAAGAGAGGCCAAAATCGATTGTCCTGGATTTTATTTACAGCCCGATGAAGATTTGTTTATCGCTTCCATTCTTGGTACGTTAATTTGATAAAAACGTTGTACACAGATTAGCATGCCACTCAAGACAGCTCACTCGTAGTTGTTGTTTTTGCTGTTCTTGTTGTAAATGTTAGCTGTTCTTGATGTATTTGTCGCTTATCAGTTTGTGTGCATGAGATGAAGGCCAGTTGAAACTTATCACAATTACATAGCTCTGAACCAAAAAACGCCAAACAACCATGAGGAAAAATGTATGCAAAGATTAACTTTTTTATTTTTTTTTATCAATGTTTTTGTTGAATGTTAATTGATTCATGTAATTTCTAATATGCTACCGGTGGTTAGACCATTTTAATTGTGTTTCGATTAACACGAGAAGTATATTAGTATTTACGAACAGTAATTCAACGAAACCGACTAATAGATATAATTAATGATTTTAATATGTTACGAAGATTGTAAGAGAATCCAATCCAGTTTCGAAATGATGAGCTTATGATTATGAAAAAATCAATCTTCTTACTATTTATATCACAGCACATTCTGTATATATAGAATGTAAATTGTGGTATAATCAGTCCAGTCGCCGCGGCCTGATGAGAAGATTGATTTGTTCATAGTCATAAGCTCATCAGTTCGAAACTGGTTTGGATTCTCTTACAATCTTCGAAACATATTAAAATCATTAATTAAATAAATAGAATTATATCTATTAGTCGGTTTCGTTGAATTACTGTTCGTAAATACTAATATACTTCTCGTGTTAATCGAAACACAGTTAAAATGGTCTAACCACCGGTAGCATATTAGAAATTACATGAATCAATTAACATTCAACAAAAACATTGATAAAAAAAAGTAAAAATTAGCTTACACACAGAGCAGTGTGAATATCGTGAAGAGGAAAAAATTGTAAGAGAATTCATCTGTATTAGTACGATTCGCTAGTACTTAAATCACAGCACATTCTGTATATATAGAATGTAAATTGTGGTATAATCAGTCCAGTCGCCGCGGCCTGATGAGAAGATTGATTTTTTCATAGTCATAAGCTCATCAGTTCGAAACTGGATTGGATTCTCTTACAATCTTCGAAACATATTAAAATCATTAATTAAATAAATAGAATTATATCTATTAGTCGGTTTCGTTGAATTACTGTTCGTAAATACTAATATACTTCTCGTGTTAATCGAAACACAATTAAAATGGTCTAACCACCGGTAGCATATTAGAAATTACATGAATCAATTAACATTCAACAAAAACATTGATAAAAAAAAGTAAAAATTAGCTTACACACAGAGCAGTGTAAATATCGTGAAGAGGAAAAAATTTTAAGAGAATTCATCTGTATTAGTACGATTCGCTATTACTTAAATCACAGCACATTCTGTATATATAGAATGTAAATTGTGGTATAATCAGTTCAGTCGCCGCGGCCTGATGAGATGATTGATTTTTTCATAATCATAAGCTCATCAGTTCGAAACTGGATTGGATTCTCTTACAATCTTCGAAACATATTAAAATCATTAACTTTTTTAGCTTCAATATTTAAGTGCTTTATCAAGACCCAAAGGCAAAGTTGCGTTCCTCAATATATAAATCCTTTAAAAAAAATTTGGACAAAAATTTCCATTCAGATCCCTGAGTTTTACATTGTTTAAAATGTCAAACCATTTTATCCAGAAGAATGTGTTGAATAGTGTAGTACATTACATATATATCTCAAATTTCAGTCGTGCAATACGACTTCCGGACCTGTAATTGTTCGGAATCGTGGGCGGAAGGCCAATTTAGATTAAACAAAATGAGGACCAATTTGATATCGTCTTAACCAGAATCGAGAAGGAAGTACTAGAAGGCATATCTGATCTAATTGTAACGCCACCTAAAACTGGAGAAAAATCACACTAAAAAACGCTTTGATCAAAAGGAACACGCCGTCTACGTAGTCCCGCCTCAAACAACTTTTGTCTGGTAGTTTGACCATGGGGTCAGTCTTTTATAGAAGACTTAATTCGAAAAGCGGATCACTGGCAGCCGTTAATGCAGAGTTATAAGGATCTATATGGTTGCAGTATTTGCCGACCGAGTTGCAGCCATTTTTGGCGGTATGGACCAAATTTGAAAAGTACAAATAGCAAACACTTCTAGCAAATCAATTAATAAATACAATTCAGCCGAGTCATACAAGAAGCGTACCAAACAATAATCCTAATTCCGAGGAATACGATTATTTAATAGCAAAAATTAAAAGTTTGGAAACCCAACTGAAAAGTCTTAATTGTTGAAGATCACGTTCACACAACCGAAGCAACAGTCGTCAAAAACAGTATCCAGGCGGATTTTGTTATTATCATCATTTCTCCGCGGAACGGGCTCGTAGATACCGTCAACCATGTATGTACGATAAAAGCAACGCGATTTCCAAGGATGCAAAGATACCCGTGTATCAATGGATACACGGGAGAAGTAGATCCAATTCGTTTATCAAATTTATGATCACCAAGCGTTTCTGTCATCAAATATAATTCCGACAAAATAACCCCGAGCGATCTTCTGTTATATGCAATTAGGCCTGGGTCTACTGGTTGACATCAAAATTCAAAAATTAATTGATTCTCTAACATGTTTATCAACGAATACGAATGTTTCTAATCTTTATATAACAGGAATTACAATCATTTCTTTAAGTACATGTCCACCAAGAATTGCCCAATTATTGCATACATATACAGAAATAACAGTCGAGAAATACGGTGTTAACGATACACTAAATGGTGTAACCCATTGTATTCAAACAATAGGTCCTCCATGCATCGCACGAACCCGCCGACTTGATTCTGAAAAGTATAGATTCGCGAAAGAAGAATTTCGTAAAATGATCGAGCTCGAGATATGCCGACCAAGCAATAGCAATTGTTCCAGCCCTTTGCACTTAGTGCGTAAAAAAACGGGGAATGGAGGCCTTGCGGCGACTACAGAGCTCTAAACGCTCAAACAAAACCAGACATGTACAGTATTCCATGGATTCTATTTTCTGAGCACATCAAGAGCCAGGTTGAAAATTTCTGAGCACGTCAAGAGCCAGGTTGGAACCTACCCGACCACCAATAACCGATTTGATGAAATCCACCTCGATATCGTAGGTCCCCTACCAACTTCTGAAGGAAATCGACATTGTGTAACGCTAATCGATCGTTATACCCGTTGGCCAGAGGCCATTCCAGTACCCAACATAAGGGGTTCTCAGTTTGTATTGCATCTATTTAACGAACTTTCAAAACTGCTTGGATTCAAACACAAACGAACAACAACATACTATCCTGCGTGTAACGGCTTAATCGAAAGGTACCATCGTAGTTTAAAAACATCGATTACGTGTAAAGAAAATCAACAGTGGACAAGATGTTTACAATCGATCTTGCTCGGATTACGCACAGCTTCCGCAAGGATTTTGGTAAAAAATCAGCATTTTTAGGTTACGGCGAAAACTTATGATTACATGGCAATTTGGATATGTTGTCGGTGGGTAAGCTGAGTCTGGGTCAACTAAACAGCAATTAAAACCTTCGTGTGTCGCTCTGGGTAGCATCGAAACTGGGAATTGGAAACTATTTCGCTCAAGAATACTTACTAGGTGGAAGAGAAGTTATGTGAACAGAATTATAACAGAAATGTTAAAAGGTTACCTTGCGGGAGATATTCTGTAGTACTTCCCATCAAACCCAACATCGACGAGTTAGGATTCTCTGATCAATTCGCGCTTTACCAATTTATGTCACTAGAAAAACACAAAGTAGCTGTTGACTACGGGAGGTTTTAAACTTCGGAAATTTCAATCAAACGAAGTATCATTAGATTCAGAAAACAATCCAAAATCCGACATTTGCTTGTCATGCTTCATCCGACAACTTCGAAATGTGTTTAGGTATGTACGGTGTACGCGTTTTGCTCGAAAAATGGCGGGATCCGTTTCGAGGTAGTGCTGTTACAGCTAAAACGAATCGCAGTTACGAGATGTATTTTAACAACAGCCGTTCAAAGGATTGAATTGCGCGGTTTCGGTATGCTTTCGAAAAGGCGTTTAGAGGTGTATTCTACATATAAGTTACTAATTCATCAGATTGTAATCAGGTAAAAATTCTTTGCCAAAATCGAGAGTTCCCCGCATTTAAAAAGCAGACCATACCTCGCCTTGAACTCTGTGCAGCATTGTTGTTAACCGGAAATGTCATGCAAACTGCTGGAGATTCTCGAAATAACCTTCGATGCGGATTTCAAAGGTCTAGGTCATATCCTGAAATCACATTGTTTCGAATAAACTCAGAAACCCACAAAATGGTACATTCGTTGCAAATCGAGTGGCCAAAATTCAAAAACCTATCGGCTTCGTTAAATTCGCATTACGTTAATTCATCCAAAAATCCCGCTGACTTTGTGTCCAGAGGTTTCGTGCCTTCAGAATTCTTGACTGCGTCCTTGTGGTGATTAGGCTCTTAGTTTCTATACAAAAATAAGTCAGAATAGCTGAAGCCTGCTAGTCATCAGCTCAATGGCGATCTTATGAATTTGGATATCCGGCAACGCCAATGAAATTCAACAAAATGAATTTGCAGAAGACATAAAATGTCTCACATCCAACAAACCAAGTGAGATCAGAAATTCGTTTCATGCGCTGACTTCATTTGTATGCTCGTCACGAACATTGGAGATTACTACATGCAGGTCCTCAGGTCCTATTTTATAATCTTAGATGAACCTGTGCAGGAGTACTGTACATAAGTGCATAAGCTGTTTTCATGCACGTCCTCATACCGAATATCAAATTATGGATGAGATACCATCGGACCGAGTCATCGCATTCTACGGCCTTTTGTCACAGATTTTGTTTTACTACCATTCGATCAAAATACATAATGTCATGCTAAGTTTGTTTGTTTGTATGCTTTATCACGAAAGCTGTACATCTGCAGTTAGTTATGAACTTATCTACTGATTCATTTGTATCATGTCTGCTGACTTTATTGGTGCCCGGTATGAACTTGAAAAATTAAAGAAATTATTTATGTAACAAGAATTTCACGTGAAAACAACTCATTATTGCAAAGAACATAATATTGAGTGGTGTACTACTGACGATAGTCAGGAGGACGAGACCCGGACTCAAAAACCATCCTAAGCGCTTTATTTTGAGCCCTCTGGATGGCATTTTTCTGGCTAATAGTTGCTAAGTCAAACCATGCCGGTGCCGCATACGTAATAATAGGTCTTATGTATAGCTTGTAAACTAGAAGTGTGTGTTTGAGCTGCTGCTATTTTGGCTGTGACTCCAATAGAGATACCTCTGCTAATTGTATGGGGCAGCTTGCTTTCCCAATCCCCAAAACCAATACTCACAACCACCTTTGTTAATTTGAAGGTAACCGTTTCAATAAAATAAAACTATTTATTCAAATTCAAACGTTATAAACTTTTTATTTTATTTCTTAAAACACAATAATTTGCTCTTATTTTTAGCTGCTTATACTTTGGAAGCCAGATTGTAATTAATTTTAGTTAACAATAATAAAAAATATTATTCTGCATTTTGCTAGTTTAAAATACCACCGGTATTGTGTTAGCGCTAATATTTAAAGAAATGTTATGTACAAATTCAATCGTCTAAAAGCGGGCTAACTCGAATTGGTAACTAATTAAATAAAATTAAAGTATAACATAACAATAAAAAATAATAATAAAAATGATCGAAAAATCATTGATCGATAATACAATTCATTACATTTTGTTAGTGTGATGACAATTTAATGACATTTGAACAATAAAAAATTCATTATAGTTTGTAACCTCTAAATGTGATGTTGTGAATTCTGTTCTGATATACACTGCCAAAACATACCGCCGGCGTTGAAACATCGTTTTAATTCACTGGGAGAACGCATAACTTGTGAATTGGCCGCTTGTATGTGCCGCTTGCTGTTTTGATCGTAGCTACTCGCACGACACCGTCATTTCCAGGATGCAGTTGAACAATCCGCCCGATTGTCCATCGCGAGGTAGTGAAATTTTCATCCCTTATTATTAGGATGTCATTCAACTTGATATTTTCATGTTTAATAATCCATTTGGATCTTCTTTGCAGACTGCTTAAATAATCACGATGCCATCGAACCCAAATATGCTGCTTGAGTTTTTGACTAACTCCCATCTGGCATTGGCTGATAATTTGACGTTTACCAGATCATTTTCTGGTAGTGCATGAAGTGCTCGCCCAATTGTGAAGTGTGCTGGCGTCAAAATCAGGTCATCTATATCAGTGGACGGTGAATCATTTGCACATAGCGGACGAGAATTGAGTATGCTTTCTATGCCGGTCATCAATGTTCCGAATTCTTCAAGGGACAAAATGGTGTCACCAACGACCCGTTTAAGGTGAGTCTTGGCTGACTTTACAGCTGCTTCCCATAGCCCATTCATGTGAGATGCACCTGGCGGGTTAAAATTCCACACAATTTCTTGCCTTAAAAGAGAGGAACTAATATTAGATGTGTTTAGTTTTAGAAATTTGTACAACTCCGTCAATGATTTGTTAGCGCCCACGAAATTAGAACCATTATCGCTAAACATTGCTCTACAAAGTCCCCGTCTAGCCGTCATACGACTCAAAGCTGCTAAAAAACTTTGTGATGTTAAATCACACACAATTTCTATATGCACCGCTTTCGTGCTAAGACATACAAATATGCAAATGTATGCTTTGACTGACACCTGTCCTCTTCTTCTCACAGGAGTGACCTTAAATAGGCCAGCATAATCAACCCCGACATTTACGAATGCATCAGCATATGTCACCCTCTCTACTGGAAGATCGCCCATAATTTGGGAATCGATAATAGGCCTTTGTTTGACACATCGCACGCACTTGTGTACGATTTCTCGAACAACATCTTTGGCTCGTACGATCCAGTATTTGCTGCGTAATATGTTACTGGTTAAGTTGATACCTGCATGATAAAATCTGCTGTGATAATCCCGAACGATGGCTTTGGTGATTACAGATTTATGCGGCAAAATTACAGGATGCCTTGTGATATACGGAGCTGCTGAATTTCTTAGTCTCCCGCCGACTCGTAAAACCCCAAACTTGTCTACAAAAGGGTTTAATGATTTGATTTTGCTATTTTTGTGTACTGGTAAGTTATTTTTCAGATGTCTGATGTCTCGTTCAAATGTTGTAGCTTGTTCAAACCTGATTATCATCAAAGATGCTTCCTCGATATCCGACGGTAGTAATGGCCCAACACATCGCTGCTCTTTTGACATCCGACAATTGCGCGAGAACCGAAATATCAATGCTAATATTTTAGACATTTTAAAAAAGCTTGAGTATCGGTCAATGATTTCTTGGACGACGTAATTCTCTGCAGTTACTTTGAACGCAAACATCTCCAATTTCGCTTCTTCATTTGTACCATATGACACAAGTTGGAGTGGCCAAAATGCATCATGTTGCCTCAACCATTGAGGGCCATTCCACCATAACTTATTTTCTAACAATTCAGTTGAGTTTATTCCACGCGAAGCACAATCGGCGGGATTATCATCTGAACGTACATGCTTCCATTGCTCTCTCTTAAAATGATTGAGGATTTCTGATGTGCGATTGGCGATAAACGTTGGCCATTTTCGGGGATGTGATGATAGCCAATCAAGAACAATTTTTGAATCTGTCCATAGTGTCGTTTTCTCACTATTCAAATTCAAGGCATTTTGGACTACTAACATTAGCTTTGTGAGCAAGAATGCACCGTTAAGCTCCAGTCGTGGTATGCTTAGCTGCTTAATCGGTGCTACCTTTATTTTGGCGGCTATAAGATGCGTGATGACTGTGTCTTCATTGGTAATACGACAATACACGGCCGCTGCATACGCCCATTGACTCGCATCGCAGAATCCATGCAATTCAATACTTTTACGGGAACCTAGCCATCGTGGAATTTGTATGTATTGCAACTTACACAAATCTTCACGTAGACATTCCCACTGGCTTCTCGTTGGTGCTGGCAGCTCTTCGTCCCAACCAATCGCTTGCAGCCAGGTGCTTTGAAACAAGATTTTTACTCGAACGATTGTAGGAGCAAGCCATCCCAGTGGATCGAAAATTCTGCTTGATTCTGACAACATTGTTCTTTTAGTATGCGTTGCCAGATTTTCGAAATTCGTTGAGAAATAAAATTTATCAGTTTTAGGACTCCATTCCAAACCCAATAACTTTGTTGCTTCTGGATGCTCTGCGATTGTCAAGCTACCTGTCGTGTCATCTTTGTCGCATATTCTTCGACGAATTTCCTCGTCATTTGATGACCATTTCCTCATGTTGAATTTGGCTGATTGTAAAATTTTGGAGATGGTGAATTGTAATTCTATTAGCTCTTGCTTCGAATCGGCTCCTGTCATCAAATCGTCTACATAAATATCCTTCTCTATTGCTGTTGCTGCTGCTTCATGCTGTTCTTGGTTCAATTTAGCTAATTCCTGTAGACACCTTGTAGATAAAAATGATGCTGGTGCTGTTCCGTATGTTAAAGTCTTCAGTCGATAATGGCTTATGGGATGATCTCTGCTGCTTCGCCAAACAATGTTTTGCATTTTTGCGTCCTGCGGATCAACTAACACTTGACGATACATTTTTTCGACGTCCCCAGTCAAGACAAATTGATGTTGACGAAAGCGCAAAACAATATCTAATAATGATGATTGTATTACTGGACCTACACGCAAGACATTGTTTAAAGATTTGCCGCTATTTGACTTAGCTGACGCGTCAAATACGACCCGTAGTTTAGTCGTCGAGCTTGAGGTTTTGAGAACGCCATGATGCGGGAGATAATATTGCTGCTGGGAAAATTCATTATTGGATATTTTCTCCATATGGCCCAATTCTTCGTACTCCTTCATAAAGACAACGTACAAATCTCGAAATTGATTATCTCGCTCAAATCTTCTTTCCATTGCTCTTAGCCGATTTACTGCTACCTGGAAAGTTGGACTAATGTCAGTTGGCGGCTCAGAAAATGGTAGGTTGACGACAAATTTTCCTTCTGGGCTTCTTGTAGTCGTAGTACAAAATAGCTCTTCACACTTTTGCTCATCTTCAGATAACTGGGGCTTGGTTGGTACCGATTCTACTTCCCAAAAAGCTCGTAACGATGCGTCAATGTCGATCAATAAATTAAAACACGATGTCGAATGTTTCTGCTGCTCAACGATTCTTCCTGCCAAGACATAGCCCAGTGATGTCTCCTCTGCGACTAAACGATTATTTAAATGCAATCTTTTGCCTCCAGTTATGCCATAGTAAATCTCGGTACCAAGCAAAACCTCAACTGGGCCCTTCCTGTTGAATTTCGGATCTGCTAAAATCAATCCCTTTAGTTGGTCACACCCAAATGGATCAAAATCATTGGCTGGAATGAAAGAAGCTATTTTTGGTACAACATACGCTTCAACTTCCCATTGTCGCTACTGCTTATTAATTGGCCGCACTGAAAGATGCACTTTTCCCCGTGAATGAACCAGCTTCGCGTCCCCAAGGCCCTTCATCAACATTCGCCCATTTGTTCTCGGTAATCCTAGCATCTGAGCACATTCTTCAGTGATAAAAGATTCTTGTGATGAAGAATCCAATAGCGATCTGCAATCTATCTCATCTCCGTCACTACATCTTAGTTTTACCATCGCTGTGGGTAAAACGACTTGGGATGTCGTCATGACCTGGAAATTGTTAGATGAAACAGTTTGATTTAAACCGGTGGTCTTAGCTTGAGAAGATGGGCTAATATTTGCATGTTCTTCCATGTGTAACAATGTATGATGTTTTCGTTGACAATGACGACATCTGATTTTAGACCGACATTCATAAATGCTATGATTGAAGTTGAAGCAGTTGAAACAACGTTTTTCTTCCTTAACAATTTCTCTTCGTTTCGATACAGTCATAGCCTTAAACATTTCACATTCAAAAAGCTTGTGATCGTTGCTCTTACACAGCGGACATGAAAGCGCGGTGGTATTACTGCTAGTCGTTGTAGCAAATGCATTTGACTTAACTATTTTCGTTGACGGATTAGGAGAAGATTTCTTTGATGTATATGATTTCATTGACTCCAATGCATCTGTGCGGTTTTCCAAAAATTCAAAAAACTCCGATAGTTCGGGAAAATCTTTATTTTCAATGCTCTGTTGTGACCATAATGCTTGTGTCTCCAAATCCAGTTTGTTTAACAAAATATAAATAAGCTAAGGATCTCGTTGTTCCGCTTTAGTTCCTAAACATTTGAGACCACGAAGTGCTTCATCCGAAGTATCAAGTAGTGATCGAATATTTGCTGCGGTTGGGTTGCTAATTGACGGCTGCTTCAAAAATGCTTCGATGTGTGATGTGATGGTGTGGCGTTTCTTGTCGTACCGCTTTATAAGTTTTTGAAGAGCTTCTTGGTAATTGGCCTCAGTCACATTTGTGTTGCGAAGAAATCGTTCTGCATCACCCCTCAGGAAACTCTTCAAATACTGGAACTTTTGTGCCGATGTCAAATATTCCTTTTCATGTATCGTCGACGTAAATAAATCGAAAAATGTTTGCCACTCTTTATATTCCCCGCTAAAAATAGGAATATTTATTTTAGGAAGTCTTACATCGGCCCCATGACTGTGAGACAAGTTAACAGTATCACTGCCTGAGTGGTGTGATATTCCTTCGGATATGCTCTTTTTTCTAATCCATGAATTAAGCCCCGAAAGAACCGTAGTTGTCCTCAAACGGACCAAGGTCAGACTGCTCACCTGGGCTGCATCGAATAATTTGTTCCTCAAGCTTCATGAATGTATCGAAAATTTCTTGCGCCCGCTTTGCTCTCGTTTTGAGCTGCTCGATATCTTGAATATTTTCACTTTTTAATTCACTCACGTAATTTAATAGCTTGGTCATGCTGCCCTTTGCATTGGAGCGCAATTTCTTTAAACCATCTAGCTCAGCCATCGCTAACACGCGCTTGTTCGTTAATCGACCGCACTCACTAATTACACGTAATTGATTGAAAATTAAACCTTTAGTTTATATCACTTTACACTACAATGTTTATGATATTTTGCCAAACAAATTTGATTTCTAATAATTATTTTCACTTTTCAGGTATTGCAAAGAACACTAACCGAGAACGAGCACACTTTTAGTTCAACACAAGGTAGAGTTTCAATATTTGCTAATAAAACGTAACACAAAGTGCTCTTATATGAGTTCAATATAATAAGAAATGCATATATGTATACTAGTCTTTATTGTAATTATAAAGAAATATATATGGCAGTATATTAAAAAATAAAATGGCTTCACTTATCTGAATTGGCGCGTTTTATCCGCGTCCTATTTTGTTCTCGAATAGCAGATCCCGATTCCAGATGCTTATCTTCAAAAATGCTTTTGTGCTAACCGGATGTATCCGGCTCGAAGGACCAATGTTTGAGCTGCTGCTATTTTGGCTGTGACTCCAATAGAGATACCTCTGCTAATTGTATGGGGCAGCTTGCTTTCCCAATCCCCAAAACCAATACTCACAACCACCTTTGTTAATTTGAAGGTAACCGTTTCAATAAAATAAAACTATTTATTCAAATTCAAACGTTATAAACTTTTTATTTTATTTCTTAAAACACAATAATTTGCTCTTATTTTTAGCTGCTTATACTTTGGAAGCCAGATTGTAATTAATTTTAGTTAACAATAATAAAAAATATTATTCTGCATTTTGCTAGTTTAAAATACCACCGGTATTTTGTTAGCGCTAATATTTAAAGAAATGTTATGTACAAATTCAATCGTCTAAAAGCGGGCTAACTCGAATTGGTAACTAATTAAATAAAATTAAAGTATAACATAACAATAAAAAATAATAATAAAAATGATCGAAAAATCATTGATCGATAATACAATTCATTACATTTGGTTATTGTGATGACAATTTAATGCCATTTGAACAATAAAAAATTCATTATATTTTGTAACCTCTAAATGTGATGTTGTGAATTCTGTTCTGATATACACTGCCAAAACAGTGTGTAAAGTTCATTTAGAGCGCTATTTTGGCAAAGTAAGGGGAATATAGGAGGTGAAAAGCCATGGCTGCCTTTCTTCTAAGATCGTCAATATGTGTGCCGAATTTTAGTTGTTTATCTAGTGCGACACCCAAAAACTTCACTTTATCAACCACTAATAGCAGCTGATTATTTATCAAAACAGGTTAAGTTTATTACGATGATTACATGTAGGTTTTATGTATAGCAATTGAGTCTTGGATACATTTATTTCGATATTCCATTTTTTAAAATATTCGTATAAAGATTTAAATATGTCTGGTGCCTTAGTGAACATTGGTATGCGCTATAATTTGAGCAAAATACAGTTGTGTCATCGGCGTAAACCTGAACCCAAGTATCCTTTGTTACCGGCGTAGGGATTTCATGCGTGAAGATTACGTAAAGTAATTTCCTAATTTCAGAGTTATGGACGTATTCCCCCTTGTAATAGTTTAAATAAAAGACCAACGTGCCATACAGAGTGAAAAGCCTTCTTAATGTCTAATAGTGTAACCGAATTGGAACATGGCTGTACAGTTGGCAATGTAACTCCGTTGACTTTTTTGTGTTCAGCTGGTTCGCTTTACGGTATACCAGCACAACTCGCCGTCGAAAGTTCAAGGGCAGAGTTCAATGCACTGTTAAAACAAATGAAACAAATGATCGAACCGATCGTTAACACCAATAAATTGTTCAACTTGCCTTGTCCAGTATTAATGCGGGGTCGAAATTATTTAATTCTCTTTTCTCGTTTCCAAATATAAATGCGTGGGTCCAAATTACTAAGTGCTGATTTCTCGTTTCCAAAAAGGTTTGCGTAGGTCGAAAATTGAATCAGGAGGTGTAGCGTCTTTTCCTTATACAATGGCGAGGTCAAATAAATTCGTAGCGGCAGATTCCGTGTCCAATTATATTCCGGGTAAATAATAAAAATCACTGTAGCTTATTTTTTAATCACCGTTTATTTTCACAATTTTAATTTTACAAGATCTTTACTCACTGTATTTTCTTATAAAACTTTTTAATAGAATAATGTTTTTAGAATATTTTGGCTTCCTATTTATAGCAAAAAAGTGTTATACAAATTAATTTAAATGGTATACAAAACTAATGCCATCTAGCATTTACATAATTAATTGATATAATTAGGTTGGTATTGATTTTACTATAATTATTTTACAATGATTAGTAATTTGTTTTTTGATTTGAAAAGGTTGGTACTTGTTTTTAAAACAATAATATTATATTATCGTGTCAAAAAATAATGTTTGTCTATAAATTATAAGAAAACAATTGATTTTGAAGCCAAAACAAATATTGAATTTATACACTGGTGCACCGATGATCAGCTTTCGTTTTTAGATAAGTATGAACTATCGGCTATTAAACATTGAAGTTGATTCTTTCTTTACTTGTTTTTTAGGCATCATCAACAATGGCATTAATGATGTAGGAAAGGAACTGAAACTCTGATAAAGGAAGATTTTTAATAGCACGATTTGAAACACCGTCAGCACCAGGTGAAGAAGAATTTGTTGTAATGCTCTCAATGCATGACTCAGCAAAATTATCAACCTGGAACCCTGATGCTCATATTTTGGCGAAAAATATTAAAACCTTCAGAAACTTCAAATGTAATTGGGAAATGGTCAGAACAAAATTCATGTAACCACCATGTCTAAAACAGCATTACCTCTAGTTTATTCTGAGGGGAAAAAAATCTGTGCACCATTTGCTTCGCAGTATTCAAATAGCGTTTTACCATTTAAGTTATAGTTATCACAATTTCAAAAGGTGTACCGAGCGTTGAAATCTCCGCAATAAACCACTCTGTCAATTAAACTTAATAGTTTAGTGAGATCCGAGGTAATAATGTTACGAAAGTAGATAGAAATTAATAGGAACGAGTTTATGCCCTCTCCAACGTGCGCTATTGTGACACAAAAATTTTGTTTAATATTGCTCTTGGGGCCGAATGAGTAACTGAGTTGTTAATAAGTAGAGCTGTGCCGCCCGAACCTTGAGACTTTGATTCTGAATCTGTTCTATAAACAGTAAAATTTGGGATCCTGAGATTATGGCAGGCTGACAATTTAATTTCGCTAAGGCAAGCAAGAAGGAGCCTTTTTTTGTTTAGAAAAACCCACAATTCCTGACGGCGGGTGAGACTAATGATGATATTACAATTTAACGCCAGCACTCTCATTTTAAAAATTGGCATGCGAAGTTCCAAAACATCGCCTTAGATGATACATTTCACTTAAACCACCCGATTCTCCAACAGAATTCCCCATCTGCATCATGGAGCTGGGAGAATTGGACTCAAACGACTGCTGTACCCCAACTATAATTTGTTTATCTGATTTTAAATGATTATTATTAGATTTGTTTAGCTAACCTAAATAATTTCCCTCTCCTGGCATCCTGAGTAGCTCGCCACATGGGGCCCTCCGCAGTTTGCACATTTAATTTCAATTGGTGCTGCTTCGTTAATCGGCCATTCCCCTGGATTGTGTTGACCGGCGCATTTTACGCATTTGTATTGCATATTGCAAGATGACGCCACATAGCCAAAACGTTGACATTTACGGCATTGAGTAACTGCCTGTTTTCGTTTGGCTGCCCATTGTATTTTGTATCCACAGCAACCGATGATTTGCTTGACTTCAGCTTTTTTCGTATTTGGTTCAAACGTAATTGTGAAGCAAGGGATCCTCTCTTGTTTATCGGTACCAACTAAGCCAATAGTTTTGCTGCCCATGGGATGTATACATTATTAACCTTGTAACCTTTATCGGAGAGATTTTTTTTGATCTCTTCAACATCTGTGTTCTGGTGTATTCCTCTCGCTATCGTCACTTTTGGTCTTTGCTTTTTGGCCGAATAGGTGAAGAATTGATTCTTGATGCATATTAAGATAGGTTTCGGGACCTGTAATTTGAGGCATGTTGTTTTAAAATCATCCTTACTTGATAACACAGCTTTATTTAATTTCTGCCAGTTAAATCCTGGTAGTTTAGTTGCCAATATTGAAGAATTGAAGTTAATCGTAAAAGACATCCCTTTCTATACTATTGCCTTTTCAAAAACCAGGTTAAAATCTAAACACTCTAGTAAACATTTTAATCTTGATCATTTCGCTCTATTCTGTAAAGATCGTGCGGGGCGGGGTCTGGTGGTGTTAGAATAAATGTTAAGAAATTTTTAAATCCAAGAATTATATACACTAACGCAAAAAATTCTTTATTTAACATAATTTTCATTGAAATCAGAAATCAACTTAATACGAAATACATCCTGGGTGTAATCTACAATCCGCTAAAATTGAAATAGAGTTCCTCGAAGAACTTGAAACTGTCTTGAGTGATCTTATGGCATAATTCAGCGAGGTCATGATTGTTGATGATTTTAATATTGACTGTGTCGTTTCAACACACGTCTATGAAATCAAATTTGTTAGTCAATTAAACAAACGGAAAATGTTTACTAACAACTTTTCGCGAATTATTTGCAAATTTATTCTTTCGGTGATAATTATTCTGTTGATGCATTGATTAATAATCTAAATCGTACCTTACGTTATATTGGACTGAATCCTGGAAAATCATAAGCCATACTTCCTACTAATAAAAGACCAATGAATGAGTTAATTTTTGTAACAAGGTTAGAAGCTTGGGATTAATCATAGATATTAAGTTAAATTGGAGTGTCCACGTCAATAATCTGTGTGGTAAAATACATGTTATCTTAAGTAAACTGTGGAGCACGGCAAAATTTATTGCAAGTGTTGTAAAATGTCATATCATTCATACTCTTGTCCCTAACTTTCATATTGTTCTTCGATATACTCGCAATGTTCCAAAAAATTCCATTAAAAAGTTAAACGTTGTTCTTAATTCGTATGCTAGATACATTTTCTTAAAACGAATGGGTGATCTGATTTCACATCTTTCTGAGCAGATATTTGGTGTAAGTCTGAACTGGTTTCTGGAATTGTTGGCGCTGACTGTAATGTTTGGTTTGACCAAAAAGAAAGCACCGAAGTATCTTTATGATAAACTTCACAGAGGACGTTTAATCTAAATCTGCCTAACACTTAAACTTGCCGTAAAACTAAACCAAGACAACATGGTTTCTTTAACCGTGGAGTGAAGCTCTGGAACAATCTGGATGAAAGGCTCGTTGGCACCTAACTCGTGATCTCTTAGTCTGTTTTTCCTTTTCTTTCCTTGGTTTTCATTTTTTTTTTTGTTTCCTGTTCTGTATTCTATTAGTACATGCACATAGGAATATATCCTTAGTGATATTGTAAAACGGCTTAACCTTAGGTGTGTTTGATAAATAAATAGATAATTTAGATTGCCTGATTACGTCTTTTTTAAATCACCTTACTATAAATCAGCAAGTACAGAGAACTTAAAACTTCATAAAACTGAAGCGAAAAAATGTACAAAGTAACAATAGTGGTTTGCTAAAAGTCAACAGCTGCTAAGAATATACAATTAGGGAAGTTTATGACGATTGTTAAGCAGACGATTGTAAAAAATATAAATCTAAATATAATTTGATTGTTATCGAAATCCGTTAATTCAGAACTTCGTTACATTGAAAGTTCAAATTTAAATTAAACATTCTTAAAGCTTCTGAACTATGTATCCAAGCTATAAATAAATATTACGCTAAACAGATTAAACAGCAATCTCCATTTAACAAGAGCATTATTCGTATTTTATGACATACAATACAAACAATACATAAAAAAGTTCATTTACCAAAATACCAACAAAAAAACAAACAGCAAAAACAATTACATTTAATATTTAAAATGAGCTTTTAAAAACAAAAATAAAACTAATAATAAAAAGCACTAAAAGTTTCTTGCTTTCCCATCCCTACAAGGTTCTCCTACGATGATTGTACAAATACAAAGCTATGTACAATTTAATTAATTCTTTTCCGACTTATTGTGTATCATATCGTAATGTGTTTGTTTGTTGGTTTGTATGTGTATGAAGATGACAAACAAGAAAATTATTGATTGTTCAAATTTCAAAATGATTTTTCAGTTTTTTTTTTCCAGCTTCCAGAATGACAGAATAACAAAAACAAAAATTTTATGTAATTTGTTATTTTTGTTCTTTACTTATGTGTATGTGTAAGTTCATTAATTATCTCTAATTTAATTTGATTAATTAATTTAATTATACATAATTTGGTTGTCTTATATTTGAATGTGTCGTTTTTAGATGTTGTAGGAGATTAGAATTCAGTAGATTAGAAATAATTTGCTTATTGTTATTGTATTTGTGCAGTAGCTGTGTTGTGTTTACATATTCATACATAATAATGTTCATGCTGGTTTTCATATAATCGCTTTTTTGGTTTGAATCCGTACCGTTTACAAAATAGAAACTGTTTATGTTTTTGGGCAGGTTAAAATGGTAAATTTAGTGGTTATGACTGTTTCTAAGTGCGTTGTCAACTATAAAAGCTTTGATATGATTTGAAATTTAATTAAGTTGCTCTCATTACTTATGTCTATTTTCCTCAAGAAAAGTTCAATATTTAAAATGAAAATTTTGAAACCTTACAAATTTCGCCTTTCAACATGCCTTATATTGTATCAGAATTACATACCCATCTCATGGCTAATCGTAACATTTTACTTTTGATGTTCTATGACTCAAAAAATTCACTTTGTGTAAATTGGTACTAATAAGCTCAACAACAACAATACTTGAATTACAAAAATTCCTTTTACAGTAAAGAAAACATTTTTTTTTAAATTAAAATTTAATGAAATAGAAAAATAGCCAACAACAAATGTATTGTTGTTTCTGTGATTTTTGTTGTTGTCAAATGCGCTGGAGGAAAAATTATTTGAATTTTAATAACAATTTTCCAGAGCTCTACTTTTGTTTATGAAAAGCTATCAGTCTATAACTATATATTTATGTAGTTTGTGTACAAGATTACTTTAAACTTTTGAAACTTTAATAACTTTTAAAAACTATCTAAACTAAACAAACAAAATTATTTATAGAACAATAAACGTTTATACGGTGACGAGAGATGGTATAAAGCACAAAAGTAATTAAAACATTCATAAATCTTTGCTTCTACGTCAACAAAGTTTTATCATATTTTCACTACATATTTACCGCCAGGGAATGACAAATATCTTATATGCATGAATGGATGTGAGATGCTTACGTTATAATATATCTAGTATCGTAAATTACAAATTAAATTAAAATTTATGTTTTGAAATTTACCAAGGGAGTAACAAAATTGTGGCTTCAATTCAAATGGCGCAGATATAAACTATCCAAAACGTGAATGGTTACTATTAAAAACGTTTAAAGAATTCTGTTAAATTTGAATCGGTCCAAACAGGTTCAGTACGTATTGAATAAACTAGGCACGTAATATTGTTTAGTGGACAGCGAACCTTATTGGCAATGTAACGAAAGACAAGCAATCACTCTAGGAAGCGACCAACCAAGGTACGATTAGCTAAAATATGATGTATAGTTCAAAACAATAGTGGAAGTGACCAAGTGAGAAACACCAAAGCTAAAACAGCAATAAAAAATAAAACGTCGGGGAACATACGAAATTTAAAACTCCGATGCAATTTGAAACTCTCACAAAAAATCAATTCTGACGAAATTATAAACTCCAACGAAAGCTAAATCTTCAATGCGAACTAAAAGCATAGCGAAATTTCAGACTCCGATGATACAACAAATTCCGGCGAAAACCCGACTCAAACTCTGACGAAATTTAAAACACCAAAAATTATAACTCCGATTAAAAATTAATGCTATGGCAAGATTTCAAATTCCAACGAAAATTTAAACTTCTGGAAAATTAAAACATTGGCAAAGTATAAAACTTCGACGAAATTAAAAACTAGAGCGAAAAACTCCTGCAAAATACAAACTATTAGAACAAAACTAAAATTACGTGGAAATTTAAAATGCCGACGAAAACTAAAACTTCGACGGAAATTGAAACTCCGACGAAATTTAAAGCTAGGGGGGGGATTACAACTAACTAAGGCGAAAACTTAAGCTCCAACAAAACTTAAAAGTCCAACGAAAACTAAAACTATAACAAAATTTAATTCCGACAAAAACTCCAACTATGATACTACAGACTCCGACCAACTTTAAAATATCGGCGAAAACTAAGACGAAAATAAAAAGTAAGGCGAAAACGAAAACTACAACAAAATTTAAAACTTCCATGAAAACTAGAATTCCAAACAAAAATTTTAAGACCGACGAAAATCAAAAATTCGTAAACTATAACCCTGACGAAGCATAAAACTAAACACTAAAACAAATTTGAAACTTCGACGAAAACTCAAACTCTGGCGAAAACTAAAACTCTGGAGAAATTTAAAACTCCTACGAAAACTAAAACTCCGGTCAAATTTAAAACTGTAATAGGCGAGCAGCAGGGACAGCAGAGACGCAACGATTTCAACAACAACGTCAAGCAACACTACCTACAGTTAGTACAAATTTGAGTGACCGCATGGGAACATGATGATGGAACGAAATTTCTCGGCCCCCCTCACAACCGCCGATGGAAAAAATGGTGGAGGGAATATCAGAAAAAAGAGTTTGCGGCACCAGGGAAATTTGTGTTGTCATTGTGTCTTGTTACAGGTTGGAGCAGTAGATGAACTTTCAAATTGTATTCTTGTGCTAAATAAATTACTAAAAAAAAAAAAATATATATTACTAACAAATTCACTAACTTATCCAACTACTTAGGTGTCTGGAACCGGGTTGTGAGTCTTTGTTGCTAAACATTCATTTCCCATCCCTCGATCTTGTTATATGTAAAAAGGTGTGTACGACGGCGGCCTGGCCAGAGGCGGATATTACACTATTAGACTTATGTGGTTATCGATGTGGCGCGCCTTTCTTTACGGAGTTTTGGGCTTCATGAAGAAATGGTGTGTCGTGTTGTTGTAACATGGGTGGTATGTTATTCGCATTTATAATACGGGAGACTTGCTTAATGCTTGATCCGTACATCGCAATCAATCAAAATCATCAATCAATCAGGAAAGAAGTAATTTCACATATGTTTTATGTGTTTTCCTCTGGAATGTTTGGTTTTTTTCTCGTTTCTAATTCCTTTATAAAAGCTTCGTATTTTACACTATGGCTTTGTATAATCTAGGTTACTTAGCTAAAACTCTTGGAACTAAAACTTTACTATAATAACAATAAATCTGATGAAATTTAAAATTTCAGGGGAAACTCAATTAACTAAGATCAAAACTCTGACGAAACTTAAAACTCCGACGAAAATTAAAACTCCCACGAAAACTAAAATTTCAACTAAATTAAAAATTCCAATGAAAATAACAACTCAGTCGAAAACTAAACTGTGACGAAATTTTAAATTTCCATGAAAACTTAAACTCCTTAAATGAAAGTAAATAAAATTGAACAACACTGAATTAATAAATTTTGTTTTAATGTTTCTTCGCTAAATGCGCATTTTCCATTTCGGATGCACCCTAAAACAGCAACCAAATTTAAATCTCCGAGGAAAATGAAAGCTTCAGAAAAATTCAAACTAAGGCGAAAACTAAAACTCATACAAAGACAAACTCTTAAACTAATTTAACACTTCGATGAAAACTATAAATCTCAGACTAAAACTCAGAATGAAAACACAGTTTGAAACTCACAGACGTAACTCTATGGGTGAGTTCGAAATGCGAATTTAAATGAACGTTATTTAAAATGAACATTTTTGAATTAACTTAAATTTCTTATAATCAAAATTAAAACTTCTTGAAAATTAAAATTCCGGAAAAATTCAAACTAAAGCGCTTTACACACTGAAAAACGAAAAGAATTTATTTTATCTTTTCCGAAAGCATGGAAATGTGGTACGCCTGCTGCTGGTGTACAGACATCACATTGTCCTTTTTAACTGATTTTTGTTTTTTTTTAACGTTAAGGAGTACAAAAACAAAAAATGTCGTATAAAATCATATGAACAAAGAATCTACTGCCAATATACATAGGTATGTACATACACAATGAATAGCTCACGTCTAGCATATTTAGCATAGCAGCGCGTACCACACAAATTAATGAATTATTCTTAATAAAAATGTAAATAATTTTAGTTTTTAATTAAATTAAAAAAAGTTTCAATTAGCACGATTTGTTTTTTTTTTTATTTCTTCGGTTTAAAGTTGTAATAAAAAATGTTTATTCCCTAAAGATTTCTTTTTTTGTTTTTTTGTAAATTAATCCAAAAGATAAAATTTTAAAAGATGTTATGATTTTTGTATTGGTACGGATATATTAAGTTTCTTTAGAATACGAGATGTTGTTTTAATTGTAGTTGTTTAGAAAATAATCTTGTGGTAAACGTCTTAATTAATGTGGCTTACTAATTAGTAAATTTGGTATTAATATAAAAGTGGTTTTATGGATGGAAAATTAATATTTCAGTTCAGCTAAAATCACTTCAGCTAAAGTGTACACGTACTTTATAGAAATCTAAAATTTGGTGAGCTGTCTGAAATGCTCATCAAAAATAAGTTGACCAACTAGTCGTGTTGAATGTCAAGCATCATTACCCAACAAAATTGATAGCAACAAGAATAGGATGACTGCTGAAAATATAAATAAGAAAATAATTAGATACAATTTAATGTATAATTAAATAAGATAACTTAGCTTCAATAGTCGATAGACTATATGGTATATTCAGTTGAAATTCACCTGTATATTGACTTTATAAGCAAAAATTACAACTATCAATTATTCCATATTATTCACGATTACAATAATTTATTCGCGATTAAATACCTACAATTAAGACACATTATTATTATTATTGAAGGGCCATGTAGGCGATAAGCCACCTCGCACTGCGACCTAAAAGATCTATTGTGCTGGACCATGCTGAATTACCCATCCAGTCAATATTCAGGCTCTTAATGAACCCGATAATACTGCCAGCCGGTAGGTGATACATTCTATCTGGGCTTATTGCTCTCCCTCTTAGTTGTTTACTACAGCATGTAGTTCCGCTAGAAAGACGGTAGCATTGGAACCCAAGGACTTCGATAGGGCTGTCCCACTCCCTATTCCTACCCCTGCCACGTCTTCCGTTTGATTTTACTCTTACAAGTTGCTAGGAATTACAAATCGCCTGTAGGTTACCCAGCTTTACTACAGGAAGGCTAAATAAAACTGGAGGGTGCCTGGTATCCAGAGTCCGCATATTTTGGACTGATTAACCTATCAGCATATGCTGTTCCACCTTAGATTAGGGTTTTTGTCAAGGTTGACTCCATTAGCGCCGTACTTTAGCCTGTGCCAAATGGCGAAAAAGGTGCCAAATAGCCTTAGTTACCAGAAATTGCCACGAGGAGGCAGCACGTACACTTGGGAATTGTGAACAGGTTACCCCTTACACAATTGTACCCATCACGCAGCTGCCTAATACATGACCAAAACAGCTCACGTGATGCGCACCCTACTGGAAGGTTACGAAGCTGGTAGATTAATCTACTCAACTTTGGTCGCCCCCCTCCAATAGACGCCAAACCACCAATTATTAAGACACGTAGATGAAACTAAACTCTAAAAATGTTACGATAAATTAATGTAATGAAAATTAAGTTTTTTTTTAATATTTCGTTTGCTCCGTGGGGGTATTTGTGAATTCGAATCGAACTTGATCGGGTCTTCGATGTATAAGATTCATATTTGATTTAAATAAGAAATGAATGAATCTGAGTCTAACACATTTATTTTATTTTATTTATTCCAAAATAGGACAGCGAGCAGACAAAAGTCCAGTTACACGCTGCCTCTAAATAGTATACAAAAGAGAAGAAAAAAAATCGTAATTAAAAATACAATAATAATATTAATAACAATACACACGATAATATCAACTCACGAACCTTCAAATAAAACAATCATTCAGTACATAGATACACTTACACAAAAACTCTCGGCTTTGTCCAGTCGTATTGCATGGTACAGGCGAAGTCGAGACAGAAAAATACAGAACAAAATATTCTCACAAAATGAGGGAACGATCTATAGAAAACTTGCAAAACACGATACAGAGAACCCTGATGCACAGCCACCTTCAGCTGCAGATGTCCACAGTTTTTGGTCTGGGAAACAGATGTCTCACATAATAGTGAGGCATATTGGATCGCAGATGAGGCGACTAGAACAGACAAAACATACTTACAGACATCATAAATCATACACATAATTGGAAAGCCCCCGGTACAGATAAAATTCAAAATTATTGGTACAAGAAATTCGCGAGTGTGCATCCGTATTTAACTCAACATGTAAACAAATTTATAGCGAATCCGCAGGTGATGCCCGATTTTTTAAAAATAAGCGTAATCTATTTACAACGCTTATAGATTACCAAAAAGCCTTTGACTCTTTTCCTCATACTCATGTTTGGTGAAGGTTTTGCAGTTGTAAAAAATTGATCCTGTTATCATTCTTTTTCTGCAGCATGTCATGAGCCATTGGAGACCCTGTACAACTGTCTTTTAATAATTGCAAAATTACAACAAAACAAATACACATTAGAAGAGGTATATTTCAGGGAAAGTCTTTCAGCCCTCTCTGGTTTTGCCTCTATCTGAATCCACTCTCTAACATTCTAAACAATAGCATTTACGGGTATAAAATTAAACACAACACACAAGTTTTACATACAATATCACACTTGATCTATATAGATAATATTAAACTGTACGCATCAATAAAAACACATATTTAGTCATAACCACAAATAGCAGGTTTGGACAAGTGCAGGACACAGCTAATCAACGGAGGGTGACAGGAGGGGAGGGGCGGTATATCTAACTTGAGGATGGTTCGATAATGCAATCAATGCAAAAGGGGGATACTTACAAATAGCTTGGCTTCATTCAATCTCGCTATATAAATCACACAAGCACCAAAACACAAATAATACAAAAATACAAAAACAGACTTACACATATACTCAAAACATAGTTAAACTCAAAGAATTCAGTTAGAGCAATAAATATATACGCAATTCCAATTCTGACATATTCATTTGGTATTATACGCTGGACAGAAACTGATCTTCAAACGTTAGAAAGATTAACATGTACCACACTCACAAAATACAGAAAACATCACCCACAATCTGCGATAGAAAGCGTGACCCTACATAGGAAAATAGGTGGAAGAGACCTAATAGACATTTCCAATTTGCATTACAAAATCATACACAAGGTCCGGGAATATTTTTACTCTAAACCAAACACATCACCACTATATAACGCAATAGTTAAAGCAGACATAAAACACACACCATTAAACTTACGCCATTCCGATAGTTCAAATGAACCCAGTAATATTACTGATCAGGATAAAATGTTAGCATAGTCTCAGAAGTCGCTCCACGGAGGGCATCAACATGACCTAAGCCAAATTCATGTCGACAATGAAGCGTCGAAGAAATGGCTAATTATTGGAGATGTCTTTCCGGAGATTGTAGAATTCATGCTGGCTACACAGGATCAGGTAATCAACACACGGAATTATCAGAAATTCATTATCCATGACACAAATACACAATCAGACCGCTGTAGGCGTTGTGGCAGTGCATCAGAAACCATATAACACATCACTAGTGCTTGCCAGTCTCTTACGCAGGTGGAGTATTTGCATCGGCATAATCAGGTATCAAACGTAATACACCAACAATTAGCAATTAAACAAACCTCACAAACATACGATCGTTAAAAATCCTGCAAAATCAGTGTCAACTTTCACGAATGCCATTATGTGCTCGACTCTATACTGTGGTAAGTTCCCCATTTCTTGTGTCAACTGAATTGGTTTGTTTTTGAAACAAGTGACACGCTTGCTTGTAATTTTCCGGACGGCTTGCTTACCATTGATGATCCAGTATCTCTGGCGTATTATTCCCAACAGTAACTGTGGGCCTGCATGAAGATAACGGTGGTGATAGTCTTCTATGATTCGATTCGTTAAACTTGATGATGCGGGTAGAATAATAGGATGCTTTATGGAATAGCTTACCAACGAGTTGTCTATTCTACCTCCGATACGCAAGATACCCTTATCATCCAAAAACGGTTTTAAACCTGCCAATGATATTTTGAGTGGCTTTGCTTGCTAAACAATGGCGATTTCGACACTCATATGCTCTTTCTGAATATACTTGCAGCACATTATGGTAGCCTCTTCCATTTCAACTAACGTTATAGGGCACTTGAGTTTTATGCCATTAACCTTTTTAGTAGATAGTAACAAATTTTGCACAAACCGGTTCACCATTGCCACCACTTTGATTGCTTTCTTAAACGAGGAATATCTTTAAAATAATTGGTTTGGAAATTCAAAAGTTCTGCATTGTGCTACCATGATTTGGGTTGAGTGCTTTCGTTCCTCTAGACTGTATCCATAACATCGTTGTTGACACGGCCACTGCTGCACATCAAAACATAACCACTCTGGGGTCGCCCACCACAACTTGTTATTGATCACTTCTTGTGGAAAAATGCCTCTAGAAGCGATGTCTGCCGGATTGTCCTTCGTTGGGACATGTCGCCAATTTACCCTTGGTACTATATCCAGAATTTGGGAAGTACGATTCCCTACAAATGTCTTCCATCGACTTGGTTCATCGGATAACCAATTCAGCACTATCATTGAATCGGTCCAGCAAGTAACATTCGTAGAATGATTTTCGAGTATCTGGTTGACAGAAGTTATAAGGTTTGCCAATAAAAGTGCTGCACATAACTCGACGATGTGACAACTGTATCTTCTGGCCTCATTCGGTAGGCGTATGTAATACCACTGCCGCGTATGCCCGTTCACTGGCGTCATAAAACCCATGCAACTCTGCATCCTTTTTTGGTGTGTGTAGCCACCTTGGTATCTTCACCTTCTGCAAGTGCTGCAGATTTTCACGAATCACAAGCAATTGTTGCTTTATCGCTGGTGGAAGTTCGTCGTCCCAATCTAAAGACAATAGCCATAAAGACTGAAATAGTATTTTAATTTTTACAATAACCGGGGCCAACCATCCAAGTGGATCAAAAATTTGACTACATTCCGACAACAATCTACGTTTTGTGTATACCGGAATGCCTAGCTCAACACAACACGTGAAGTTATCTTCCTTCGGATCCCATTGTAGACCCAAAACTTTCACTATATTCTACTGGGGTCGTGTTCAAAAATTCAATGGAATTGGAAATCCAATTCATTAATTTCATTCCAGCGCCTTGTAGAATATTGATGATATCCTCCTTCAATTGTAAAGCCTCTTCAATAGTATTGTCGCCCGACGTTATATCATCCACATATGTAGCCTTCTTCAGAACACTCGCAGCTCCAGGATATTCACTTTGGTTTTGATCAGCGATCTCATTTAATACTCTCGTAGCTAGATATGGAGCTGCTGACGTTCCATAAGTCAATGTCGTTAGCTGGTAATGTTTCATCGAAGCTGTGCTATCTGACCGCCACACTATATTTTGATATCGTCTGTCACCGTTTCGAACCAATATCTAGCGATACATTTTCTCGACGTCTGCGCTGATCGCAATCTTGTGCATTCGAAATCTCATCAAAATAGAATATAGAGTTGGCTGCACTGTTGGTTCTACCATAAGTTAATCATTCAATGATTTTCCAGATGACGTTTTTACGAAAGCAACAAAAACTACCCTGATTTTCGCCGCTGCGCCTGCTGACTTAATAATTCCATGATGTGGTAAGTAATTGACATGTGGATTCTCTGACTCGTCTATTTCCACCATATGTCCAAGTTGACGATACTCGTCCATAAAATGAATGTAAGCCTCCTTGAATGTCTCGTTTTTTACAAACTTGCGCTCCATCGATCTAAGCCGACTAATCGAGGGATCCATTGATCTTCCCAGTTCTCCGAATTCTTTCTTCATGGGTAGCTGCACTATATACCTTCCAGCTGCTTCTAGGCTTGTCGTTTCCTTGAACAAACGCTCACATTTGTCTTCTTCGTTTGTGAAAATCTTGGACGTTGGGATATTCTCTATTTCCCAAAATAATTTTAAGGCGATCTAATCCTTCAGCATCTGTATTGGGTTGACTCGTGAAGCAATGTGTTAAGGGCAATTTAGGCGATTGCATTTCTCCACATAACACCCGTCCAAATATGGTTTCAATGGCTATGACGTTGTCTCGATACCTGATTCTTCCATCTAGCATCACATTGAATACCTGTTGCACACCTAAAATGATATCAATATCCTGCGATATGTTAAATTTGGGATCAGCTAAATTTAGGTTCAGATCATCTATGTTCGCAGAGAACGACTGGCTGGGTAGTTTTGAGCATAACTTGGACATTACTAGAGCTTCTGTTTGTATATAGTTGTGGGGTGACTCTCTTGCTCGTAATGTAATCTCAACCTTCCCTCTAGTGACCTGAGATCCTGATCCACCAATACCATATACCATCGTTCTATTATGGCGTCGTGGAAGTTTAAGCCGATTACAACATCTTTCAGAGTTAAATGTAGACACTGACCCTGAATCCAACAGAATTCTACAATCATGTTCTTCCTCGTAATTATCCAAAACCTTCACTAGTGCCGTGGGAAGAATACAATTGTTTTGTATGTCAGCGAGCAGAGTTTGTTAAGCCTGAGTACCCATCGTTGAAACCGGTTGCTTGTTGGGATAGTTAGTATGCTCAATAACGTGCCGTGCAACCGTTTGTTCTTTGGTATCGTCTAAGTTCAGGAGCGTATGATGTTTTCTCCCACAAGTGCTGCATCTTGACTTTGATAAGCACCTGAATACTGGATGATTAATTCTCAGACAATTAAAACAACGGTTATCTGATTTTATAATCTGTCTTCGTTCCAAGATTGACAGCTTCTTGAATGTGCTAATGTGTAACTTCTGTTGTCACATAGGCCACCGCTGATTTCTGAAATGGAGGTTTCTTACTTGAACCTGAACGTGGTTTTAACGACTCTAACGCATCAGATCGGTTCAGTAAGAACTTTAAGAGATCATCTAGGGTTAGTAAATCCTTGTCACTTGATGTTTGGGCCCATAATGCTCTTGTCTCTGAATCCAATTTTTCCTCCAGAATATGAAGTAGCCAGACGTCCCCGCATTCAGCTTCCTTTCCCAATGCCTTCAATCCTTAATGGTTTTAATAACCTCATCAGGAGTGTCCAATAGCTTTCGAATATTCGTCGCGTTGGCCTGGTTGATAGATAGTTGGCTCATAAATGTGTGAATGGAAGCTCTAATGGTGTGTTTCTTCCTGTCATATCTCTCACATAACTTCCTAAAGGCTTCGAAATAGTTGGTTTCTGTGACCGAAATATGTTTCAGCAAATTGAATGCGACCCCTTTCAAGAAACCTTTCAGGTACTGGAACTTTTGGGCTGGTGATAAACCTGCATTTTCATGAATTGTTTTGACAAACAAGTCATAAAACGACTGCCATTCCGTGTACTGTCCTGTGAACGGTTCTATATTGATTTTATGGAGTCTTATACCTCTACCGCTGCTGTTGATATATTCATGCTTTGATTAACCGTAACTCTCCCGGTTGTTGATGGTCCGCGTTGTATTCTCGAATGTGCCTATTTAACCTCGCCTCGACGACGTAGAATTGTTCAGTGAAATCAATTATAGCACTTTCATGATTGGGGTCTAACTCATACATATTGTTCTCAGTGTCCTCAAATTGTTTGAGAAGTACCTTAGCACGTGCTAGCTTAGACTGAAACCCATCTACTATATGTTTTAATTGCATGAGAGGTACTCATGGTTGAGATGTTTCAAGTGCAATCGGAAATACAACGCTTTTAGAGTGTCCTCAAATTGTTTGAGAAGTACCTTAGCACGTGCTAGCTTAGACTGAAACCCATCTACTATATGTTTTAATTGCATGAGAGGTACTCATGGTTGAGATGTTTCAAGTGCAATCGAAAATACAACGCTTTGCTACATTCAAATGACATTGGTAAGCAAAATCAAACTGTGTCAAAACCAATAGTCGCTAACGTGAACACCGAAGTACCAGTCAACTCGTAAACCTCATCAAAGAGCGAAAATAGTTTGAATAATTACCTGGTAAAAATTTATTTTCTTTTAATTTCAGCACCACAAATCGGAATAAGACGTTATTTTAGTAAGTAACGCTACACAAATACTTTGCAATATATTTAGATATTTATAGATATATTTTGTATTATTTTACTTACCAGTTAATATACAACAACAAAAAATATATTTTTCCACAAACAATTGCGTACAGTAAGTACAACGTTACATTGATTTACTAAGATTTATTTTTATTACAATATAGTAAATCTTATTTTATAATTTTCTTTTAATCACTGTTTATACTTTTCTTCTTTTATTTTCAGGCACATCAAATCAAAAAAAAAACCTATGCGCCTTCAAGCCAGGATTCGAACTGTTACTTTTTGCAATATCCACATATACTCGTACGTCGCGCGTTAACCATCTATGCTACCAGTCCCATATGATTTACTTATCTACTTTTCGATATTATCAAATTAATTTTCCTTCTCTGTATAATTTTTTTCTATTGAAATTTATTGAAAAGAAAAAGAGAGTCAGCATACAATTTAATTGTCAAGTTTTAACCTCAAAAGATTTTCAATTTTGTTGTGGTGAACAACGTTTTACAATAAATAAATTGAATTTTAATTCTAACGCCTAAAGTACGATAACATAAAACTAACCAAAGTGTATAACGTGTATTGTGCAAGAGAGTAACGACATACGTACATAATAATATAATAATATCAGTTTATAATAACAAAATTAAATTTTTCTTTAAAAATTATTAATCTGGTGCAACTTTGCATTATATTAGTATATTATAAATTTATTATAATGGCGTATTCAGTAGTCCAGACCACCGAAAACAATAAACCGTACCTCTCAGTTGTCCCTAATAAATGGATTGTAGAAAATGGGTGGGTTAAGTTTGTCGACGGTTGCGCCGATGGTATCGCTGCAAAGCAGGTGGCATTGACTCCTTATATTGGCCACCAGATAAAGTCAATGATTTGTTAAGGCAACCAGATAGCGTACCACAACCAAGTTGGAAGGCAATTTTTTTAGCTTTGTAGTGAATTTTGAAACGTTTTACTTTTTCATAATGTTTGACCTACTGCAGATAATAAAATGTAAAATTAAACGACGCGATTTGGAATGGTATGTGGCCAATAAAATACAAGGAGATATGATGGAAAAATCAGAAACAGAAGAAGAATGCCATGCTGAGGTTAGGAAAAAAAGAAGAATCGATAAAATGAGATCTTCTGTGTTATTAGATTCAAAATTTAAATCACAGCTCAAGGCGATAAATGGTAAGTTATTAGTTTTTGTGGAAATATTATAAATTTAACAGCTGAACTGTTTTTAGGTTCTAGTAAATCAACTAACATTATGAAAACCAATAGAAAACTTATTCGTAAATTGCAAGATAAGCCATATTTCAACAAAACATCAATTAAAGTACAAAACCAATCCAAAAATGGTGCGAATTCCGATTTCGAGCTACCGCCACCAAATATTTCCATAAATGATATATCGTTTATACAGGACAATACAAATAATGCTGACACAAATAGTACAATGATTTTGCAGAAAATTCAGGAAACGGTGAATACGCTTAAAGACACCATGGAAACGAGAATGTCAGCATTAGAACTAAAAGTCAATATTATAGAGAACCAAATTGAAAAATTACCATTTTAATGAAAGAAGCTGACAAGTAAGATTTTTGTAAATGTATTTAATCGCTTCTTTTTAACTTTTAAAAACTTCTAGGCCTTTGTTAGAAGAGTCTGCCAAAATTCAAATGGTTATAGAACAATTGTATTCAACAAAAGATGATTCTTTAACCAACCGAGTATCAAACGTGCAGCTTGAGATGCCAACCGATATTGCGGGGTTTGACGTTATCGATTCTTTGTCGAAATTAGAGCAACTAGAACAGAACTTAGCTGACTCAAACTTTTTCAAAAATTTGGTAAGTAATTTTCAAATGGTTTATTTATTAACACGTTCGCTGCCACCTAAGAGATAACTCGTTGACGGTGTACCAAATTTTGCCACTACGAGCTATAGTGGTAAAATGTGGTACACCATCAACTACGAGTTATCTCGTAGTTGGCAGCGAACGTGTTAATGGCTAGTATTTAACCTTACATAAAAAATATTTTTTTTTGCATAAAAATACGATTAATAATATCTCTTTCTTAATTATATACACGGATTTTAAATGATAGAAATATACATTTTTAATTTCATACAAAAATATTCATTTAAATTATTTGTTAATTTTATAATTTTTTCTTTTAGTTTAATAAACTTAAATGTTATAACCGGCAATGTAGCGGAAGTGGTCAAACAGTATGTTATGATCTATTAGACCGGATTTTCACGCGCTCATTTTTAACAGAATGCTCATGGACGGGATTAGGACGTCAAACAGCCAAACAGAGATTTGATAATAAATATCGCACTATTAAATTGTTCTGTGATGTTGTCTTGGCAGCGGATTCGGCATTCTCAGTTTCCCAGTGCGAAGAATTTTTAAAAAAACAATTGAAAAATTCAACTGCTCGGTTAAAATCGAAACAACTGTGCAGATCGGCACAACGCTCGCGTGGTTCTAAAACCCGCACTACATTAATAATTGATGAGTAAGTAACTAGTTGAAGACGGCACGGCGCGGCGGTGTGAAATTTGTACTGATTAAACACAATAATTATTTACTTGCATACTGCCACCTTAAGAAACACTTGGAGTGTATAAAAATTTCCGGAGTGGTGAAATATCTTGGATGGATGATTATGTTTATTTGATTGTGAGATGATACTTAAACCCCTCTCAAAGGTTCAGTAACACTTTGAATGGTAACCCCTATTTTTTATTATAGAATCGTGGGGCTCAAGTCATGATATTTTTTAGATAAAAACAATTATTTTCGAAATTATAAGGCGTTTAAAATTATGCCTTTTAATGGTTTTTTCAAGGGCGGCCCAAAATAAAATATATATAATTTAATATGATTTTTTAAACCCTACAACTTGTAACTGGGTTGATTTTACCGCAAACTTAATCCTTCCAAGATATTTGACCGGGTCAAAACTTTTTGTACACTCATATCTATTGAATTAATGTAATAATTAATATATCGTTTGTTGCTGATCAACTACTTTATATAGCTCTTATGATCAGATATGTGATACCATTGTTATAACCTGTCCCTCAGAATTGTAAGTATCTGATTTATTTTAATTTAATAATATCTGTATTTCATGACCATTAGCCCATTCTGGGTTTCCCTGCGAATAGAGAATTTGGAATTTTTATCTGTTTCTATAGTAGTCGTGTTTTTAAAAACACAAAATTCCCATTTCCCTCTGAAAAACCAGAATAGGGCCACAGAAGTGATCCGGATTAAATTTTGTATAGGAAACGTCCTAAAAATTGTGTTATTTTTTTAATTTTTTTAGTTAAAGAAAATACCAAAATTGTTGTTGCTGTCTATATAAAATTGAATCTGGATCAGTTGAAGTCATGAAATGCAGCTGATACTAAACTAATATTATGTATATTTTTGCAGAACATCTTCAGATTTCGGAGACGCAATAAATCATAAAAGTAAAACTTTATTAACTTGAATGAATTAAAGACATATTTATTTTATTTTTATTTTATATTTATAAATTTATTTTATCTAAATAAACTGACTGAATTAATATATTTTATATAAAAAAAATATTGGTTTGTTTAATTATTTCAAAGAAGTATTATGTAGATATTTAGAAAGATGTAATCATTTATTTTAAATGTTTGTTGTTGATCCTAAAATGTAATGGACAAATGTGTGCTGTAGCGGTATAAATACAACATGAATGTTTTCGTTTTTTATTGCAACTAGCTTGCATAATATTGAATCAATCGGAAACAATTCACTCGCACTAAGCTCCGTGCAATTTGTGGTATAAAATACATTAATAGTGGAAGATTCTATTGGGTCCATGAAAAAATCATCGCGATTTTTTATCTTATGTCCATAAATAAAGCAGCTTCCATTTATTTCAATAGCATACTCCATTGCAATGATATCTTTGTTTAAGCCTAGGAACCACTTATTTTCAGATGTATTGTTTAAAATTAAATTGTTTCTTAGTTTTACACACAAAAATGTTTTGCAGTTTGATTCACTAGTTTTTAAAGGTACTGTAAAAATTGGATAATTTTTTTTTTGAAACCAGAGGAGCAGTACGTTTGGTTACTTCAGAAAATCGATTTGCTAGTTGAACCAGTGGTAAGCACCCATTCTTTATTTTCTTTTAAATTTGATACAGTGCATTCTCAAAAGGATACGTAGAAATAGTTGGCAATGATCCAAAACGGATTTGACGTTACGTGGTCCGGATAAAGAAAGGTATAGTTATCAACGAAATGTTCTGATAAAGTTCTTCCTAAAGGCCAGTATATTTTATAGTAATCAGATGAGAAGATAGTAGTGGCACAAAATAATACAACAAAATTAAAGTAGTCGTCCATAGGTAAATGATTTTTTAGGACTACAATCCCTATATAGTTTAAGAAAGATGCAAACTCGCTTCCTTTCCAAAAGGCAAGAATATCTATTCCCCTTACTCCGCGGTGTATTTCATCAGGCAATTTAATATTTAACAATTTTTCATTTATTATTTGTATTGTTTTGGAATTCCATTTCGTACTGTATCCTAAACTTCCTTCTTTGAAGCCCACTAAATAACGTTTTACTATGCCTAGGTGTAAAATATGTAGCGCATCTGCAGTTATTATATCTTCAATCATAACCAATAATTGAATTCGTAGTAACGGTGTTATAATTGGTTCAGATTTTGTTCGACAAATAGGTTCCTCGGGTACTTTTATTTTATAGTTTCTGTGATGTAATCCATAATTTCTGGATCGAAAGCCCTCATTTGTCCTAAGAGGAGCGTGTTGATTGTGGAAAACTGTTATATTAGAAGAATGAGAAAATTCTTCTACTGTAGTGCATTTTAAGCATCCATGCTTTCCATTAAAATATGACGTTCCTTTGATAAATGATCGTGCCGGTGTGTCACATAAAAAACATCGAATTTTCACTTCCAGTTTGTGACTATTTATTTCTAATCCATTGTCAATGATTGGAATTCTTCTACTTTTTTTGGTTTGGTGTATCCATAAAATACTCCAATTACCATAGGTTGAAATTCTGGTATTTCAAAAATATTAAAAAGAATAGGCCAAAATTCTGCTTTTGAGCTTCGGAAAATTGGCAATCCATCAATATTTATGTTTAAAGAGATCAACATAATTTTCCTAAGATTAACGAAATATGATCTTAAACAGACTTCAAGACCCTGATGCCAATATTCTCCTCCTTCTATTTGAATGAATGTGTGGGCTGCGTTACGAGGAGTTTGCATTATCGTCCTTGGATCGTTTTGAAGTTTAGCTTCAAAATTTTTATTTAGATAATTTATCAACGGTTTCAGGGCGGCCTAGTTAATATTAAATTGGTGAGTCCAGGATTTAAGAAATTCGTATAATGGTATGTCATCTTCATTACTAACGGGTGATTGTGAATCATTATACATATCATTGTTTTCAATTTCGTCCGTAATATTTTCATTTGGACTAAAATAGCCGTCATAATTACTTGCATCAATTGTATCACTACTGATACTATAGCTTTCATGCTCATAATCACTTAATGCGTTAACATTAGAAAAAAAGAACAATTTTGAACATTTGTATTATTATCCACTTGGCCGGATTGAATGGGTGTTTCTTGAAATCCTGATGATGTTGGACAGTCTATTGGCGATACCTCATTTTCCAAATTATGTTGCATTTGATTGAAACTAGTTCCAACCATTTTATTAAATGTTGACAACTTTTCTAATGTTATTTTTTTTAAACGCCGCTGATACTTTCCACTTTGTTTTAATTTTTTCCAATTGAACGAAAAATTGTTTGCTTTATTCATTTTGAATTTAATATTAATATATTAATTTTTATTATTTCATTCAAGTTAATCTGCGATAAATGCCACAAATGTTGAAAGTACTGTATGACCTATTAAAAACTTTATATGAATTAAAACTAGATTGAGACATATTTCGATCATATTAGCAATAAAACGAAAACAAATGACCAACTAAAACTATGACTGAATAATGATCATTTTATTTTTTAGTCCATTGAGAATATTCAATATATGATTCATTATGGCTATGTATCACGAAAAAAACTAATATATCATTTCTAACTGTATATCGACTAGAAAAATGACCACATTGTGATCTACAAAACAGCTTAAAAAATTTACATTTTAAATAGCCATCGAAAAATTCAATATATGAGTCCTTATGACTTCGTGTCATACAAATAACTCATTTATGATGTTTTACTGGTAATTAGCCAACCCGATGACCGAATTATGATGTCCACTTTTAAATTGACTAACCTAGGACCGATATATGATCAAAGAAAAAATATTATATGACTTAAGGTTTACTGGGCAGTCAACTTGCTCACATCGAAGACTCCTTGTGTAGTTTTTTATATACATATGTAGGTAGGTGTGATGATATCTGCATATTTTACTCTAGTTTGAATTATAGCTTTATATACATTTTGTAGTATTAGTGGATGGGCACCTCCATTTTTATGTGGAATGATTTTTACGAGGTTTATTGCATTGAATATTTCTTTATCTAGTTTTTTATAATGTGATAATAGTGATAGTTTGTTGCTGATTGTGATTCCCAGTAGTTTTATGAGTTTTTCTTCTTTTAGTGTAATGTTCAAAATTCGATGGTTTATTTTTGAATAATCTCATGAATGCACATTTGTTTGAATTGATTTTTAATCCCAACTGCTTTAAATCTTCATTTAGTTTTTTTTAAATGAAATTGGTAGTAGTTTGCGCTTCTGTCTCATTTTTCTCTTTCACTAGTATCACGATATCGTCGATGCGAATTGGTAAATCGTTATATTTCTATGTTGGAGTTTGTGAAGCTCATGTGTATAAATATTAAATAGGCAAAGACTTAAGCAACTTCCTTGTGGAATTCCTTTTTTTGTTATATGCTTTATTAGCTGCATTTCTTGATGCATAGTGAACCGGGTCGGATCAAAATGTACATGTGAAGCAACAACAACATTTGATACAACAAGCATTTTGGATCGTAAATTTTGATCTAAAAATAGTTGAACAATATTTTGTAAAGCGACAAAGAATATGATAAATACTGTACGACTATGAAGAGGCAGATTCAAAACGAAACGAGACAGAAAATTGAATTTTGGTGTTTGTTTGTTTTTCGCATTTTTGTGTCGTTTCATGAGACATGATCTGAAATGGATCAGGTCAAACGTCAAGCAATGAGGCTATTGTCGTTGTTCCATTATTATATAGGATTTTTCGATTTGTTAATAATTGATATATCCAGTTTGTGATGTGTTTTGGAGTATCCATTTGAATTAGTTTTACTTTCTTTTACTCTAGTAAAATAAAGTATAGCAAACATGAAAATTTTGGACCTTGAGATTTTTAGAGATTTATCTGTTTTGCGGTCCCCTGAGTCCGAAAAACTGGGTTTCGAAATAGTGTCTGTCTGTCAGTCTGTCGGTTTGTCAGTCGATGCAGTACTATACCCACACTTATAGTATAAGCTTGAACTTCTGGTACATAAATAAAAAAACAAAATAATAAACACATAAACAATGGTGTTCGCCGGAACAGAAACCAACAAAAGCAACAAATATGTACGCATTTAACCTAAACTTAAGACAGTAGAATCAAACACTATTTACCATTACTATAAATGACTTTTCATTGTGCAAGCAGAAAATCAGTTACTACAAGGCTTTTATAACAAAATCATTCGGTTGTGACAACTAATTTTCAGTAGACGGAACTAAATTTTGCGGTAATTCTGAACATAGGAACGATTTTCTAGTTCACACGATCGATTTTTCAGTTGGAGATACTAATATTAAGGTTACAGAAACTTGTTATTAGTTAGCACAACCAAAAATGGGTTTATAACAATCATTAATTAATTTATATCAACCTCAAATTATTGATATCGCAACAATATTATCTCATTTACTACAACCGCTTAATTCGGTTGCCGCAAACAAAGTGTTTTCTCTGTGCAGTTTCTAGTTGGTCGATTTTTTCTCTTTACTCTCAAATTGCTTCCTGTTTGCCAGCTCTCGCTATCCAGGCGTTTAGAGTGGTGTTTTCATGGTTATTGTTGATTAGTGGGTAGTAACTGAGCATAGGTTAAAGATGCGGCATTTGTATCAGGAAGTACCGGGTTAACCAACTCGTGCACAATTATTAGGCCGTAGATATTGTTAACTTACTACGATTGTTAATTTAAGACAATTTTATTGATAACAATTCTAAATCTTTATTTTCAAACACAATTTTAGCATTTTTCACTATTAATTTGTGGTGATACGACGACGTGTAACTATAAATGAATAGAAAGACAAATAAATTAATCAAACTAAAACGCTATCTTATTTTATTTAACCCGTCTTATTCCAAAAAACTACAATTATCATGACAACATTTGCGCGGTCGCGGAATGTTGTGACATCTAATAAAAACGAATGACATTTCAATGTCGTTAGAGCGAGATGACACTACATTCCGCATACCGGCAACATTAACAATTTTCGCCATAGTGTGACGGTGACACCTAGGGTGTGATAGAATAAGTTGAATTAATGGCTCAATGTTTTACTGTACTAAAATGGAATTTTCCATGATAAAACTGTTCTAAATGTTTCTACACTATTAGTACTGGAAAGGTCGTGAGCTTTCTAGAAGTTTGGCTTGTGTATATAAAAGGGCGAACGAAATTTAATTGGATTATTCGAATTTGAAACGCGATAGTGTAAACTTATAAGATTATTATTAGTATTTGGTAAGCGATAGTGTAAAGATTAAAAAGGAATTAAAAAAGCGATTTAAAAAGTGTTTTTGTGCGAAATAAAAAGTAAAAGTGATCAGTAAAATTGTGCGAATAATTTATATAAGGTGATTTTGTGAATTTTTATTAATAAACTGTGTTGTAATAATTCTTGAGGGAAATAAATAAATTCGTTGGTGATAAATTGAATTGAGTTTGTTTTATTCACAATCCAGTGATACGAACCTTGATTAACAAGGCAAAAACGTAACAATTGGTGACAGCGGTGGGATGGTGAATAATAAGATAAAGAAAATGATTCTTAACGAATTGAAAGTTCCAGAATTAAAGAGGGAACTTGAGAAAAGGGGTTTGGCTACTGATGGTAGTAAATCAACTTTACAAGCGCGACTACGTGACGCCATGGAGAAAGAAGGGTTAGACGCAGATCAACATGATTTTGGAGAGAAAGTAACGGATGCGGCAACCGTAGAGCAGAAAGAAGGAGATAAACAACCGTCAGCCGAAACAACACAACCACCATCTGGAAGTTTCGATTTGTCGCAGTTAATAGTTGCTATGAACCAGATGACAGGACAGATGAGTCTAATGAAACAACAAAACGAATGACAGCTAGGAGAAATTAAAAATCAAATGGCGCAACAAGCAGTGCAGTCAAACCAAGAAATTAAAAATGAAATGAAACAACAAGGAGAGGAAATTCAAGACCAAATTATAGATGGTCAAAAGAGAATGTACGAGAAACTTCTCGAATTATCTACTAACATACAGGGGGAAGTGGAGAAGCTGCAAATAGAGATTCAACATGTTGACCAAAAATTAGAAACGGAAGTCCAAATGGTCAAAACGGAGGTTCAGCAGGTTGAAGAAAAATTCCAAGCGGAGGTTCAACGTCTCGTGAAAGAGCTAACTGATATCAAGGCAAGTGGAACAACAACACAAGTGGTACAAACCGTCCAATCAATCAAGTTAAAGCCACCAACATTCGACGGAACAACATCTTTCGTCATTTTCAAGTTTCAATTTGAGACGGCAGCCAATCAAAATCATTGGAACGACGAACATCGGGTCGCGGCATTAATAGTGGCCCTCAAAAGCAAAGCAGCAGAGGCTTTACAGACCATCCCGGAACAAGAGCGCAGCAGTTATCTCGAAATTATGTAGGCGCTGGATAGGAAGTACAGCAGTGACCACAATCGGGAAATATATCGCATGGAATTGAAAAGACGCTACCAAAAGGGAGAGGAATCGCTGCAGGAATTTTCATCGGCAATCGAGCGACTAGTACATCGGCACATACCAGCACGTCGGCCGATTATATGGAAAGGCTAAAAATTGACGCATTCGGACGCATTCGCGCAAAGCGGACACATATTTCGGGACTGCTGGGAATTAATAAGAAAACGGGGAAGATCACCATCTCCTATACAGCGACGACCAAGTAGGGAGCAGGCAGTGGCCAGGGAAGAAGGCCAAACAACGACAGAGCCGTTAAACTACCAAGAGTCAGCTTAAAGGGGCAGAAGCTGACTCCCACAACCGATTGCCCCATGACCTCCATCCGCGTTTCGAAAGTAGTAAGAGGCGGTGACAGCTTAACAATCAAAGGCGACATTAATGGCACGGACTGCATCATCACCCTGGATACGGGAGCAAATCGCACGATTGTCCGTAAGGATCTGATCGATGGAGGTATACAACCAGCTAATGGATTGAAGTTAAAAACAGCAACTGGAGGTAGTTCAATAATAAAAGGTAAAAAGATCGTGAAAATAAAGATCGGGAGAACTCTTTTCCAACACGAAGTGCCTGATTGCTGATATTGTGGATGAAGTCATTTTGCGTATGGACTGCATGAGAGCAAATGGCTTTGTGATGGATCGCGGAAGACGCAGCGGTAAAGAACTGGCCAAGACCTAAAAACTTACACGAATTACAAAGCTTTCTGGGATTGTGCATCTATTATAGACGCTTCGTGCCAGGATTCGCCATGAATGCCAAGAGTTTACACGAATTGACCAGGAAGAACAAGCCATTCGAATGGAACGATGACCAGGAGGAAGCATTCGTGGAACTAAGGAGACGGTTATGTGTTGCGCCAATCCTCGCGTACCCTACCCCAAACGTGAAATTTATTTTGGACACCGATACAAGTCATGACGGTATAGGAGGTGCGTTATCACAGAAAATTAATGGCCAAGAACGAGTTATTGCGTACTACTCCAAAACATTATCAAAACCGGAGCGTTATTATTGCGGGACACGGAAAGAATTGTGGGCTATAATAGAATGTGTCAAGCATTTCCATAAGTATCTTTATGGCCAAAAATTCCATTTACGGACAGATCACGGCGCTTTACGGTGGCTGCTGCAATTCAAGAATCCATAGGGATAGGTAGCACGCTGGATCGAACGTCTTCAAAGCTACGATTTCCAAATCGAACATCGGAAGGGAAGTGCACACGGAAATGCCGACGCATTATTAAGATGGCCGTGTCCAGTAGAATGTAAACATTGTGGCTATGTTGAAGCAAAGGAAGGCATCATCGACGTTAGGCTTACGCAAGTGCTGCCTGATGAGGAGTGGACCAACGAAATGATAAGGAAAGAGCAATTGGATGATACGGATATATCAGTTATAATGAAATGGAAGGAAAAGGAACACCGGCCAACTTGGAGCGAGATCGCGGACAAAACTCCCATTGTCAAGGCTTATTGGGCTCAATGGGATAGCCTCCGTCTTGAGAATGGCTGTTTAAAACGATTGTGGAAAAGCACGGATGGCAAAGTGAAGCAATTGTTGCTGGTGATACCAAAGTGCCGGATTGCGGAAATCCTGAATGAGTGGGGGCTACCGAGGAATTAATAAAACACTAGCAAAGATACGTCGACGATTCTACTGGGCAGGATGCAGGCAGTCTATGATAGAATGGTTCCAAAAATGTGACCAATGTGCGGCGGTGAAGGGACCCGTACGCAAAAGTCGTGGAATCATGAAACAATATAAGGTCGGAGCACCATTCCAAAGAATTGCAATGGATGTAGCGGGGCCATTTTCACACCACCGAGAGCGGCAACAAATATGTGCTAGTAATAATGGATTATTTCGAATGGCCGGAGGCGTACCCCATTCCCAATCAGAAGACAATAACAATAGCTGATGCCGTGGTCAACAATTGGATTAGCAGATTTGGAGTGCCGATGGAGATTCATAACGATCAAGGAAGGAATTTTGAATCGGTGGTGCTTCAAGAAATATGCCAGATGCTCGGTATAAATAAAACGAGAACAACGCCTTTGCATCCACAGTGGAAAGATTCAATGGTACATTGGAGGAATATCTAGCAAAGGTCGTTGAGAAAACCAATGCAACTGATGGGCTATCGATCAGCAATACATGACACAACCGGAATGACATCAGCTAAAACGTTATTTGGGGATAACCTACGATTACCTGGCGATCTAAAGTTTGGGACTGTACCATCAGCGGCTTTATGTGGACAGGATTACGTAGACAGGATGACAGAGGAACTTAATGAGATTCATCAATTTGTACGGGGAAAAATACAGATGTCAAGTAACCGGATGAAGGCTCGATATGGCATACGAGCAAATAACCAGGGCTTCCAGGAAGGGCAATTAGTATGGTTCACAACCCGCAACGGAAAAAGGGATTATCACCGAAGCTGCAACTAGCATGGGAAGGACCTTACACTGTCATCACGAGGATGAATGACGTGGTTTATCGGATTCAGCAAGGACATCGAATTAAACCGAAGGTGGTGCATTTGGAGAGGCTGGCCCTATACAGAGAAGGTGATTTGGGTCCTGTTCTGGACGAACAGGCTTAGGTGGAGGGTAGTGTGACGGTGGCACCTAGTGTGTAATAGAATAAGTTAAATTAATAGCTCAATGTTAAACTATACTAAAATGGAATTTTCCATGATAAAAGTGTTCTACACTATTCTAACTAGAAAAATCATGAGCTTTCTAGAAGTTGGGTTTGTGTATATAAAAAGGCGAACGAAGTCGAATTGGATTAATAGTATTTGGTAAGCGATAGTGTGAAGATTAAAAAGGAATTAAAAAGTGATTTAAAAAGTGGTTTAGTGGAAATAAAAATTATAAGTGTACAGTAAAAAATTTGAGAATAATTTATATAAAGTGATTTTGTGAATTTTATTAAAAAACTGTGTTGTAATAATTCTTGTGTTAACTAAATAAATTCGTTGGTGATAAATTGAATTGAGTTTGTTTTATTCACAATCCAGTGATACGAACCTTAATTGACAAGGCAAAAACGTAACAATATATTTTAATTTGACGTCTATTTTGTTCTTAATTTATTGATCTAACTTAGCGGAGTTTAAGCCAAAGTAAAACTTTTTTAACTTTTAAAAAAAATATTTTTTGCCTAAATTTAAGATTTGGCTTATAAAATATTTTGCTTTATCAAATTTTAAGCTATGAAAGTGGAATTACGTTATTCTTGAAGAAAAATTAAAAATATCTCGAATATACCATAAAATATGTGGTAAAACGTAAAATAAGTGGAAATATGTATATAAATATGTGATTATGCCAAAATATTTAAAAATATGTGGTAACATATAGGGCTCATTCGCGTTTATTTGTTTTTATCCAACAAATTTTTGGTTTGGATTTCCCAAAAAAAAAAATTTTTTTACCTAAGAGTTCTAAGCCTAGTAATTATTAATAGATCCTCTAAAGGGAGATCGAAAAAATTGATTACCTCAAACACATAGATGAAATGTCTACACATATCGTGTCTCTCTTTTACAACTTTAACTGTCATTAAATCGAAAAATCGATAATTAGTTGTTTGTATTGTATAAAAATAGTTAAACAATCAGTGGTTTTGTGCTTTAATTTAAATGCATCGGCATATTTTGTTTTTGTTGGTTCGTAACAATATGATCAAAAATCTGATTAATGCTAATCCCACGCCAATCGCTCGTTATAAACAAATTGAATGGTTAATTATGAATCCATTTATCGTTCTTTTTAATAATCATTGTATATGAATTGATATTGATAAGTTAATTTGCATGAATGCGATTTACTTGTTTACGCCAATTTAATAAATATTTTGCATAAAATCAGCATTATCACCTCCCAACTTTTATAAATGTATACATTAAGTATGAATCACTTTTTAATAGCGATTTAAAAAATCTATCAAATTTGCATATTATTATGTTTACAATTCGCGATTCGTCGCACATACCCCATTATGGGAATCGAATTTAATTACCTGACATTCATTTTTAATAACACTTTTTGAAATATAATTAATGTGGTGTGGTAAATATATCAAAATGCTTGTTAATTCTTACACACACAACCAACAGAAGATGATTTTTCATCTCACATTTATGTAGACAGTAGTTTAAATTAATTAAACAATAATTGTGTAGTAATTGAATTAAAACTCGTTTTAATTGAAATTAATTATAGCGCTAGAGATTAGTATTGCGATATTTATGATGGCCATAAAAATTTATTTTATTGTTTTCGATTCTCTTACCTATGTAATTAAGCATAATTACAAATATGGTTATAAGTCATAAAATACTTTTGTATATTTCTGTAATTACATATTATAACAAAGGTCGGTTTGCTGAATAACGAGAAACGTATTTGATGGAATTTTCAATATTCACAAGGATACAAGGTTGTAATAATGAAATTATAGAAATGGCTACGCTAATCCGCTTTCCCGTTTAGCTGCTTCTAATCTGAATCATCAGGTCCGCCGTTGCTTTGAAGGCTAAAATAATTGATTTTCAAGAAACTTATACATACACTGGTTTAGTGTGCTTGCAGCTCTTACTTTTAACAGCTATTTCAATTACAGAGAAACATTGAATTCGGCTACCTGTTTCCCATGATTTTATTGTTAAACAAGGCGATATTACAACGTCTCATGATTAGACGTTTTTGTAGATTGTATATGCCTTTACCTTAATCTAAACACAGAGAGAGAATATATGTGAACAGTACTGTATAATCCGCTATTAGTTCGGAAAAGTGGCCAACTGACGTTTATATTGGACCATTTAAGAATCAGAATTTTCGGAAAGCAGTTGCCTCAAACGTAAAATTTTGGAACCCAAACATAGAGACCAAGAGCCCCACGGATTAAGTCATATTGTTTTAAGTAAGAGGATGATCCGGCCCGTTTGCTCAAGACAAACTACAACATCTTCTATTTATTTCTATAATGCAATCAATATTTCTTCATATAATGACGACCTGACTACCTCTCTTTAAACGAAGTTCTTATCAAGTCTGATTGGAAGTTCCTTAGGTGAGGAAACTATTTGAATGAAGCCGTTTCGTTGATCAACAAACTACTCAAGGCTGCTGATGAAAGGTATGTTCCTTTAATTAAAAATTAACCTCGCGGTTTCGTGAACCGTGGTACAATATGAAACTGTTGCGCCAGAAAAAACACCTTAATAAATGTCATTCATTATATAGGCTACATGGTGCTGTGTTTCATTCTAGATTCGGTGTAGTTCTTATAAAATAACTCCATTTTGCAGATTGAAGTTGATTTAAGTAAATTCACGGATTTACTAAATGGTAAAAGAAAGGCAGTCGGATTTCCTTCACCCATGATTTACCAGAATTGATTGGCGAGTCAGCCCTCTGATATCTGCAATCTCTTCGCCTAATATTTTGAGTCCGTTATATCCATCACAGAAATTCTGGAAAAGAAAGATATAATTTTAAAATGTGCCGGAGGAAGGAGATTTAATTTTAAAATTAGCATCGAAATCTCCATTTTCCAGAAATTATAAAATTAGAGTCCATTTTGCAGAATATTTCCAAATTCGAGTAGAAATGTCCATTTTACCGCAAATAAAAAATTTCAAAGCTTCAGTTAAAACTTGAAAGTTTCTCTTTTATCTTAAAAGAGACTTTTTCCATATAAATGAAATTGTTTAAACATATTTATATACATAGTTGCTTGTAAAACCCCAAGACTTGATGATGTGCCTCGATTACACAGAATTATAAATGAAAGTTAATTTTGGTATACATACCTACAAAGAGTACTATGGTAATAATCTGTGATGTAATCATATAAAATATAAAACCCAACAACTGTAAAATAAAACAAAATGTTTATCTCGTATCTGTGCTTCTAATTCATTAATTTTAAGTTTTCATTATTTAGCAATAAATAAAACTTAGTTGACGTAATAAGGAAAAAGGTCTCAATAATCGTAAGGTAATTTACCGAATCTGAATCCAAGCGAATAAGAAGTGATGAAAATATATTTAGCTGAGCATTGTTTTTTGGGTCATACAGCAGCCTGATTCTCTAAAAAAATAAGATAATGTGTACCTAAAAAGGAAAAAGTGTATAAATCTAAAGTTTACACATAAATTTATCTTATTTGACTAAAACGATAATGTGTAAACGGTCACTTTACCCATTTACACATTATCTTATTTTTTTGTGGAATCAAGCTGCAGATATACTTGACCCGAAAATTTGTCATCGTGAGACTCCCAGAAAAGCGCGTATGGCTCACCTTACAATGGTTGCCACAAAGTTGAGTAATAAATTTTAAATATTTCTAAAAGAGGAGAAGGGAAAAAATAATCTTGCTTTCGATAAACTGTCTTCGATAAATCAGCATTTTCCAATCGAGTGTAATATTTACAACAACAAGTAGAACAAAACCTGAATAATTACTACTATATAGGGAGTCTATATTCTAGTAATACCTGAATTGCTTTTTTTTACATTCACAATCCTATCTAAATAGGTACATACTCGTATATAGGAGTACAAGAAGGATTTTTATTTTTATAAATTTTGTAAATTTTTAAATAATTTTTTTTTTTGTTTTGTCTTGCGGTAGAAACAATTTCCATTAACAGCAGAGAACGAACCGAAATGAAAAGCGGGTAATTAATATTATGGTTACCATTTTCTTGTATTTTAATTACTTTAAATTAAACAAAAAAAAAATGTTTCGTTTTTTTTTTCACTAATGAGTCAAATTTTAATTGAATGAATGGTGCGCTGTGCTGTACTGTGCGCTGTGTGTACCTAAAATCATTTACATTCTAACTGATTTTTCATGTTAAATAGCGTATTAATTAAAATAAAGTTTTAAATTAAAATTAAATTTTGTGATGATATACCCGTGGATAAGAGGTTTTTATTATTAATACAAGCGATATACATAATTCGTGCGAATGAGTGAGATTTGCGTGTTGGAAGATTGAAATTTTATGAGGCGAATGGCTTTTAAAATTGATGGTTGGTTTATGCGCTCATGTATTACAATTTTCTTATCTTAATTTTTGTTATCAATTCATTTTATTACAGTATAATGAAGTTTGGTTTGCAAATGTAGTGTACAATATATCGTGCATCGACTAAATTATAGATTGGTCAAATTCTTTTTTTTGTTTTGTGGTGGGATTAGCAGATCACCAATTCAACGGGTTTGAATTTGACCAATTTTTTAGACAAATGTGTTCTTTAAAAGACCATCCAAAAACTTTTTGAATAATTTGCATTATTGCTAGTGAATATATGCAGAATTAGGTTTTCTTACTTCTTAAGAAACGTAAGTGGTTAAAAATGAAAATACGACTGTGCAATGTGATCTGTTTGTCAATAAAACATACATGATCTAAAAACCTTTGGATTTCAAACACCTAGAATAATTGAAATTACCCGGTGCGCGCCAATAAGCTTTGAAATATTATGAAGACATAGAACAATCTAAACTCTTCCCGTTTCTATGGAATAAAACTTAGCTTCTTGCCTTGTTAGCCGGTACTAAAGAAAAAAAAAATGCAAAATTGTTATTCCTTCCATAAAAATAGACCAATAACATCTATCAACTAGAAGGTGAAATCAGAACATTCTCAGTAGTTTCCTTGCCGTTTCAACAAATATGCGAGAAAGTTACAGAGCATTGATAGACTTTTGACGAAATTAATGTAAAATGTAAAATGTAAAATGTAAAATGTAAAATGTAAAATGTAAAATGTAAAATGTAAAATGTAAAATGTAAAATGTAAAATGTAAAATGTAAAATGTAAAATGTAAAATGTAAAATGTAAAATGTAAAATGTAAAATGTAAAATGTAAAATGTAAAATGTAAAATGTAAAATGTAAAATGTAAAATGTAAAATGTAAAATGTAAAATGTAAAATGTAAAATGTAAAATGTAAAATGTAAAATGTAAAATGTAAAATGTAAAATGTAAAATGTAAAATGTAAAATGTAAAATGTAAAATGTAAAATGTAAAATGTAAAATGTAAAATGTAAAATGTAAAATGTAAAATGTAAAATGTAAAATGTAAAATGTAAAATGTAAAATGTAAAATGTAAAATGTAAAATGTAAAATGTAAAATGTAAAATGTAAAATGTAAAATGTAAAATGTAAAATGTAAAATGTAAAATGTAAAATGTAAAATGTAAAATGTAAAATGTAAAATGTAAAATGTAAAATGTAAAATGTAAAATGTAAAATGTAAAATGTAAAATGTAAAATGTAAAATGTAAAATGTAAAATGTAAAATGTAAAATGTAAAATGTAAAATGTAAAATGTAAAATGTAAAATGTAAAATGTAAAATGTAAAATGTAAAATGTAAAATGTAAAATGTAAAATGTAAAATGTAAAATGTAAAATGTAAAATGTAAAATGTAAAATGTAAAATGTAAAATGTAAAATGTAAAATGTAAAATGTAAAATGTAAAATGTAAAATGTAAAATGTAAAATGTAAAATGTAAAATGTAAAATGTAAAATGTAAAATGTAAAATGTAAAATGTAAAATGTAAAATGTAAAATGTAAAATGTAAAATGTAAAATGTAAAATGTAAAATGTAAAATGTAAAATGTAAAATGTAAAATGTAAAATGTAAAATGTAAAATGTAAAATGTAAAATGTAAAATGTAAAATGTAAAATGTAAAATGTAAAATGTAAAATGTAAAATGTAAAATGTAAAATGTAAAATGTAAAATGTAAAATGTAAAATGTAAAATGTAAAATGTAAAATGTAAAATGTAAAATGTAAAATGTAAAATGTAAAATGTAAAATGTAAAATGTAAAATGTAAAATGTAAAATGTAAAATGTAAAATGTAAAATGTAAAATGTAAAATGTAAAATGTATAATGTAAAATGTAAAATGTAAAATGTAAAATGTAAAATGTAAAATGTAAAATGTAAAATGTAAAATGTAAAATGTAAAATGTAAAATGTAAAATGTAAAATGTAAAATGTAAAATGTAAAATGTAAAATGTAAAATGTAAAATGTAAAATGTAAAATGTAGAATGTAATGGTATTGGCTACTCAATATTCCAATACCTTATTTGGTCTTTAGTGAAAAATCTAATATTTTAAGTTGATAACCTCAAGAAAGGAAGTAAATACTAAGGTAGGCAAACGTATTTGTTTTATCATCTGTCGTCACGACTGCCAATTAACTGTATAGCCTTATTATATATAGAACTAACTCTTAACGACCAACAGATTTTAATAATCTTACCTCATCTAATTTTCTTTTTATATTGATTATCTTTATATGTTTGGAGGTTTCCTTTACAAATTTTTCACTTTTCTTTATTTACCATAATGTACCACTCCACAGTGGGACAGCATTTTAATTATAACTAATTTGTAGTTTATTCAATTTTCCATCTACTTCTATACCGAGTGAAAATTTATATTTTCCGTTTTTTTTTTTTTTGTTTTTTATTCAATATCGCAATGTGGTCGATTTAGGTAGGTTTCATTAGGTAGCTGGCTTTCTATATAGTATGGATTAATAATTACACAAATGATGATGATAAAAGCTAAAGAAAAGTCTAATTAAAATGACGTTAAGGTAAAAAGATTTTCTTTTTTTTTTTTTTGCTTGCTGGAAATGGATACTTGCAGGAAAAATGAAAATTAATAATTTTTTCTGTAGAGCCTTTATCTACTTACTGTAAGGGGTATGGTTAATATCTTCATTATGATTATGCTGATTAAATTTTTCATATAATATTGGTTGTTGTTGTTGGTGTAAGACAACTGTTTGAAAATCTAAGGATGAGTAAGTCTGTGACGTAAACAAATTTATATTAAATTAAAAAATATTCCATAAAACAACAACAAAAATAAATGTGTGGTGTAATTAAATTTTAATAGTTATAAGTGAATACTTAATTACTAAACTTATAGGTAAAATTTTACTAATGTACAATGACCGCCTTATAACGCTACTTCCCGATGAAACTTCTCATAAGTTGCAGCAGCAACATTTTTTAATGATTCAGCCTCACTAGCCCCAGTTGCTCCGACCATATTTCTCAGCACACCTTGCTCATCCTGCAGCAGAATATGTGGTATATCAAATTCTCTAGCTATACCCGCGTCCAACACGAGTATACGATCCGAATCCATAACGGTATGCAAACGATGTGCTATTGTTAGTACCGTACAGTCGGCGAATTTTGTACGAATTGTTTTTTGAATTAGGGCATCAGTTAGTGGATCAACATTGGCCGTTGCTTCGTCAAGTACTAGAATACGATTTTGCCGTAATATTGCACGCGCCAAACAAATCAATTGTCGTTGGCCAACGCTGAAATTACTACCGGCCTCCGTGACCAAAAAATCTAAATGTTTGATTTCATTTTTCAGCTCAACCTCATCGAGCGCGTTCCAAATTTTTGCATCATTGTACGAACCAAACGGATCCAAATTGTAACGGATTGTGGCTGAAAATAGTACGGGATCCTGAGGAATTATAGAAATCTTTTGTCTTAATCCGTTTAATGAAATCTTGGCTGTATCTAAATCATCGATCAGAATTTGGCCATCGATATGTGCAAGCCTAAATAGGGCCCCTATTAGAGATGATTTTCCAGCACCCGTCCGACCTACAATGCCAACCTTCCAAGTTGGATTAATATCGATATTCAAATTTTTGATAACTGGCGTCCCTTGAACATCATATTTCAGTGACATATCTTTGAATTGAACTTTACCATGGGCCGGCCAATTTCTCGGTGGTTCCTTTATCGGACTAAACTCTTCCCGAATATCGGTGTATTGTAGAACACGTTCTACACAAGTCATCTGTTGCAATGATTCGGTAGCCTGTCGAACGCCATACTGTACCATACCGGTGAGCACCATCGCCTGGGATATGGCAAGACCTACGTTTCCGGCAAATATCGAATCATTCATGAGCACAAAACTGAATGATACGGCCGAAACGAAAAGAATGCTAACACAATCCAGCCATATGCCGCAAGCAGTGTTTGTTGAGGCGGTTAACTGCCAAACGCCTGAATGCACATTTTGCAGCTCATCAAATTCGTACGAAACTTTATGTTCGACGCCATTCACCCGAATCGTTGTCAACCCGCTTAGAGAGGCGGATAGGTGCCCAAATATTGGACTACGACATATCCCTTCGAGTCGCTTTAAATCTTGCGCCGGTCGTAGATAAACCTTTAGAATAAGGCCATAAAAAATCATCGCGCATAATAAAGGAAGTAGAAGTGTGTAGTTCACAATCATAACCATCGACAGAATTCCGATCATCACCAGGAATATTTGAAGCGCATCCATCATGGAACGGGGTAGCATTTCATCGATTGCGCCCATATCGCGTGAGAACCTATTCAAAATACGACCACCTGGATTTGTATCGAAGAAGCGCATTGGTGCGTGAAGAATTTTATCGAACATTTTGTTGTGTAGATTTTTTGAGGCCCGCATGCAAAGATTGAAGAAGAGGTAGCTGCGCAAAACGGCCATAATGATAACGCCAACAATTAAAGTTGCGTATATATAGAGACACTGCTCGGTTGTCAAAATTGTCGTTAGATTGCTATTTTTCAAGAATTCCTGTTGGGTCCAGAATGTCACGAAATAATCGCTACTACTAATCACAACTTGCGAAAGAGCTAACACACCGATGAGGACGAATAGAAACATGGCACTTCCACCAGCCAAAAGGTATCGCTTCCAAACACTTAATGGCACACCACCTTCGGCTTGTTTTTCGGCCTCCTCTTTAACGGATGCAGTGTCATCATTTATAATCGAAGATTGGGTTGTAGAAACACTCATTGAACGTGGCTTGTATCCGTTAGCGTCGGCGATGAATGGCATATTCACGTCCTCATCGTTTTCCAGGTTCGCATCTTCGACCGGCAGTGCTACCAACTGCTCAATTTTTTCTAGTGCGGTGGGAAAATCAAGATCACTGTTCTGGAGATCCCAATAGGTTCCTTGTTTCATTATTCTCCCCTGATCGAGTACAATAATCCAATCGGCTTCTTTTAGAAAATGTACTTGGTGCGTAACCAAAATCCGAGTCTTCTGGTCCTTGGCCAAATACCCGTTAGGTCCGAGTACTTCATCGAAAAGGTGTCGCCCAACATGTGCATCTACGGCCGAAAGCGGATCGTCCATCAAATAAATGTTCGCATTTTTGTAAACAGCACGAGCCAAACTAATTCTCGCCTTTTGACCACCGGACAGCGATGACCCACGTTCGCCGATCAAAGTCTTATCTGCATTTGGCAATTGATCGAAATCGGCTACGAGTGCACATCGTTTGATCACATCGTGATATCGTTTCTTGTCAAAATAATTACCGAACAAAATATTATTACGAACCGATCCGGGGAATAACCACGGCTCCTGCGATGAATAGGAAAGTTCTCCATTTACAATCACATTGCCAGACGTAATAGGTAATTCTCCCAATATCATCTGTAATATAGAACTTTTTCCCGAGCCCACAGGTCCGATAATAGCACATAATTTTCCAGAGATTGCTTTAAAATCAACCCTATCGAGTGTACATTTTTTGTCTGTTGTCCATGAAGCTGACGCCTGCTTAACTTCAAGCACTGGTTCATTTTGTTTGGTACCAATATTTCGATTGATTGTTAGTCCGTGCAATGTTGCATCGTGCTCATCTTTGTCCAAAAATTGTTGTATTCGTTTTATGGAGACGAGTGCTTCGGCACCCATAGAAAGGGCCATAGGGTAGAAAATAGCGGCGACACCCTGTAGTATATTAAAATATTGAGCCATTGAAAACACCCTATCAGCGCTTATCGGTATATTGAGTAAGACGCAGGCAGCCACCGTAATAAATAACGTCGAACGCTCAGTAAACACCATCGTACCGAGAAGGAGCGCCCGAATATAAGATGTGTATCGAATTTTTTTTATTTCATTACGGCGTGTCTCAGCGACCACTGCATTAAATGGTTTTTCCCATGCGTACATCTTAATCACCTGAATTCCTTGAACAATTTCATGCATAATACTAACACGTTTATCGGTTCGCACCGCCACTTTCATACGCAATTTAGCCGACAATCGACTTAGACCCGTGTGTACCGGAATCGTTTTAATCAACATTCCAACGACGCCAATCACCGATGCCACACCAATTTGTTGCCAAATCAGCCAACATATAAAGACCGCAACGAATGGTAAAATCCAAAGATAATGCACAAATATAAACCCGTAGTCGAGTCGTGATACATCATTCGACAGTAGATTGACAACGTATCCCGCCGATATTTCACTACTCGCAAGTTTCGAGAGGCGTAACACTTTACGATAGATTGCGGAACAGCACGCAATACGCATTCGGGCGCCGAGTAAACGTTGTCGTAAATCTAAGTGATGCATTAAAAAAATCGTAACGGTTATCATCCCAATTAGGATTAGTGTTAGACATGTTATATTGGTCCATAACATGTGAAACCAACTATTTGGTGGCACTTCGAAAAAAGCACGTTCTTGTGTTATATTGGCGGATGTTGTACGATTTTTGGAATCATCCAAGATGGTCTGTATAATGCTTAAATTTTGGTATTGAATTAAGAGTTGTGCTAGTACCACCGGCGTGAGGCATCTGAAATTGGAAATATCATCGAAAAATATTTAATCTGTTTGTTCCAATAAATTTGGAGTTGTGAACCTTATCATCATATTGATGAACATCAGACTGCCGTCGACTAATGTATCCCTGTAGAAGGTGTAAAATAATGCTGTTCGTAGCCTAGCTTTGCTACCTTTTCGTTTTGCACGGTGCTGCTCTTTGTCCCATTGCCTAAACAGAAAAAAAAAACGAAATATTTATTTAGTTCATTCATAGAAATTATTAATTATAATCTAAATAAAATTCGAATGCAGAAAAAACAGCCTAAATTTGTAAATTTGGGTTGTTTGGATCTCAAAATAATCTTCAATATACTAAAATTATAAAAGATACCGCGCGCTAGCTTCTCGAAAACTTCTCGACTTACAAAAAACCAGATGAGTCTCGCAATATGTTATGTATTTCATTGAAAAGCTGTTTAAAGTTGGTTTGGTGGTAACGTTTATCCAATGGTTACAAAACAGATATGTGTTAAAATCTCTTCTAGAAAAGTTTCAAACCCGCTACTTTAATTCATCATTTGGATGTGCTGCAACCAACTCATTGATCATGAAATATGTTGGTTAAGTCAGATACCAAATTTCAATGGAATTGGCACAAGAAAAAACGAGCCACAAAATTGCACACCGAAACACGCACAATAGAAAACGCACGAGTAGGTTTGATTAGGTTCAGATGGCGGTCCATAGAAGACCAGATTAGACACAGACTGGTTCACTATACATTAAGTTATTATTTTCCACCTATTCCTTAAAACCATTTTGATCTGTTGACAAAGCGCTGGATACTCTTAGTACCCTTAGAGGTGCAAAGAAAAGGAAGTACTGTCTCTTGCAGTAGTCACATGAGAAAAATATAAGTCTATTCGCAAACCTGCCTATGAGACAGAGCCCCTTAATCACTCCGACAATAAACCTTATCTCACGCCGCCGCCAGACCTGTCACGTTACTACACATGAGGTACTATTTCTGTAAGAGAAGTTTGCATCATGCAAGAGGCATGTCAATATTCTTTCTGCGGTACTATTGGGAATCCTTAGCACCCCTATTAGATGGGTATTGAACTTATAGCCATCTCATTAAGAGATGAGAGACAGTTCCGTTCTACTTTCTGTTAGTTTGTACAACATTTATAGTAATATTAAATTAGCATTTCTTGTTAATGTTTAATGTGAACGCAACCTAAATTTGTCAAACATATTATGTAAAAATGTGTAAACCCACCTAAAGTCTTTTTTGACATTCGTTGTAATAAAAACCAGATCAAATCTAGCAGTCTATATAGCACGTTGTTTAATTTTATTATTTTAATAATCGTGCAAAAAGTAATTATTAATCATCGGCTCAAATTAACAGGTTATAGGCCCAGTATTGTGATCATCGTATAAAGGAATCAACGATAATCAGGGAAACCACAATAATTTTCGAGAAATTACATATTTCCATAGTAATAATTTTGACTCGAAAATCATAACCTCAAAAATGGCTGATACAAATTATCAGGTTGGCGATACTAAATCGAACTTTTACTGATAAAGGAAGACTTGTGGTCAGTAATTACTGATACAGCGACGGCCAAAGCGATGTGGGAATCATTACGGGATTATCATCAAAAATCAACTTTATTCAATAAAGTGAGACTTTTAAGACGGTTATGTTGGATGAGGCTACCTGAAAGAGGAAATATGCACACACATCTAAATGCCATGGACGCATGTATCGACGAATTAATTACTTTGGGTGAGCCATTAGCAGAGACTTTCGCAGTTTCGTTGTACCTGTCAATTTTATCGGAAAGCTACAGTGTTTTGATAACAGCTCTCGAATCACGTGCTAAGGCTTGTTGGAAGAATATAAACGTCGGCAAGATATCGAAAATATGAATACCAGTTAAGAAATTGCTCTTAAAGTTTACAAACTTCTACTACTTAAGTACTAACTTAACTACTTTGTTCTTTCTGCAAGAAAAAGGGGCACATAAAATGTGATTGTCGTAAATATGCAATTTGGAAAAAGAAGAAGGATTCGGGAAACCAAAGCCAGAAACAGCCAAATATAGCTGAAAACGAAAGTGACGCAGTGGAAGCGTACGTATGCTTACTCGCTAATCATCAGAATAAAGTAAATATATCTGAATGGTGTGTAGACTCAGGAGCATCCGCACACATGAGCAGCCACGAGTCGTTTTTCGAATGTTTAAACAAATCCACGATGAATTCAGTGACATTAGCCGATGGTAGTAATTTACCAACTAAAGGAACCGGTATTATTGAATTCAGTGATTCAGTCACAAAGTTGAGATTGTGTGAGGTACAGTTTGTACCTGGACTTAAGTGTAATTTACTGTCAGTTGGCAAACTAGCTAAAAGCGGTTGAAATCAACAAGAACGGAAAAACATTATTTATCCTTAAATCCAATGTAATTCAACCAGAAAAATCGAAATGCATTCATGAATAATATAAGGTACTTGGCCATCGCAAATTAATCGATATAAGGAAAATGGTGGAATTTGCAGCAAATATGAAGATAGCTACTTGCGACCATAATGATACGTGTGAAATCTGTCTTCAATGTAAGAAAACCAGAGATTCATTTCCACAAAAATCATTCACTAGGTCAGCGGGTAAATTCGATCTAATACACACCGACGTATGCGGACCATTACAAATACCAACACCAAGAGGTAATAAATATATACTGACTCTCATTGATGATTATTCGAGATATTCCTATATATATTTGTTAAAACAAAAATCTGACGTTTGCGGAAAGGTGATGGAATTTGTCGAAATGATCAAAATGCAATACGACATGTCACCTAAAGTAATTAGGTCAGACAGAGGTGGTGAATATGTGGATAATGAACTGCGGAACTATCTAAAACCAAAAGGAATTAAATCCCAGTTTACAGTACCTAACACGCCAGAACAAAACGGAGTTGCCGAACGTAAAAATCGGACCTTAATTGAAATGACACGGTGCATGTTGACAAGCTCAGGTTTGCATAAACAGTATTGGAGCGAAGCGGTGACTACGGCGAATCACATAATCAATCGTCTACCAACTAGAAGCTTAAAAACTACTCCGCATGAGATATGGCATGGTAAATTACCAGATTTAAATTATTTTCATACTTTTGGAGCACATGTATATACACACGTCCCGAAAGAACAGCGTAGAAAGTTGGATGACACAGCTGAAAAATTATTCTTCTTGGGTTATGAGTTCGGTACGAAAGGATATCGACTTTTGGATGTTAACACACACAAAATTAAGATTTGCCGTGATGTTAAATTTATTGAAACCGATATATATAATCAAACTACCGTTGACATCTCGAGCGGCCATCAAACGAAATCAGCAGACAGCGATGAACACCAACTCAATGAAGAAGCATCTCAAAATGAAGATGATTTAGATTCAGAAGGAGAAGAAGAGCAACCTACACGACGTTCTACAAGACCAAATAAGGGTGTGCCACCAAAACGGTCAATAATGGAAATTAATAAGGCGACAAAAGAAATAAACTCGGATCCTGTTACATTTGAAGAAGCAATAAACGGCCCAAATTCTGAAAATTGGATAACGGCTATGAATGAAGAGGTGGACTCACTTCATAATTTTGAAACTTGGAAGATAACTAAATTACCACCAGGAGAAAATGCAATTGGTTCCAAATGGGTCTATAAAAAGAAAACCGATCAAGAAGGTAACATCGTACGATTCAAAGCTCGTTTGGTAGCACAAGGTTTTTCACAAAAATTTGGTCGAGATTACGATGAAGTTTTTGCACCCGTAGCCAGCCCGACGACATTGAAGATTCTTTTGGCAGTAGCAGGAAAAAGGAAGATGGAAGTTAAACATTTTGACATTCAAACTGCATACTTAAATGGAGAACGTCTACATGAAACAGCCGAAAGGATATACGATGGGTGACAGTACTCAAGTATGTAAACTTATTAAAAATGTATATGGTCTCAAACAGGGCGCAAAAGAATGGAACAAGAAGTTTGACACTGTTATGAAGGAGAACAGGTATGTACAAAGTGATAACGACCTATGTTTGTACAAAAAGAAAACCGAACGAGATGGTATATATACGAGTATATATATCTAACCATGCCGATGATATTGTTGTAGTCTCAACAAATATCAAACTAATTGATGTTTTTGAAATTTCTATGAATAACAATTTTATTATAAAAAATCTCGGAAATTTACAATTCTATCTTGGTATCCAATTCAACAGAGATGATAAAGGCATGTTCTATTTAAATCAAGAGAAATATATCTTAAACTTCGTGAATTCAATCTGGAGGATGCCAAAAACTCGTCTATACCGGAGTATATCTCCATTGCAACGTCAATATTGGCAAGACGTGTGAGTGACCCAAAATGATGCGACTGGAATGAGGTAAAGAGAGTTTTCAGATATTTTAAAGCTACCAAATCCCTAAAGCTTAAATTCGAAGAAAACGATCTAAGTTTCAAATGGTACGTTGACGCCGATTGGGCCGGAGACCATATTGATAGGAAATCCAGTAGTGGATATTGTTTTATTTTCAATGGTGCTTTGATCTCGTGGGTTAGCCGAAAACAAACAGCTGTCTCTTTGTCTTAAGTTGTGGGGGTTGTTGCGGGCTCAACGTTGCTGCTTAAGGCCCTTTACCCACTTTAACCACGCGGTTCACTAAATAAAATTATTACGCCCTTTATTGGAATGTATTTTTATTTTAGCTTTTTATTTTCGACCTTGTGTCGACGAAAAACAATGAATATCTGAATGCCACGAAATTTTACCATCTTTTATTTATTGGTGTGCTTTGCCTACTATCTTTTTTCTTTTTCTTAAATATTCTTTTGTAGTAGATTTTGGTGCGTTTTATGGCGGCGATACCGTGAACTATTGATTCTTTACTATGACGTGTTATAGGGTCGCCACAAAGTCTTTTTTGACATTCGTTGTAATAAAAACCACACCAAATCCAGCAGTCTATCTAGCACGTTGTTTTATTTTACTATTTTGATAATCGTGCAAAAAGTAATTCTTAATCATCAGCTCAAATTAACACTTTCGACGTGAGGAGGTTGGATTGAAGCGCTTTAATGGCAGCTTGATTGTCCGTAAACTGGCGAATATTTCTGGCTGAAATATGATACTATTTGCCCAGATGTCTAGAGGAGCCAGATGTAGCAGAGTGAAAGGTACCAAAATGTACAAGTAAAAATCACCAAAGAACAAAACAAACAAGGAAAAAACGCACTACAAAAATCGCAAAGAAACATAATCGAAAATACGCTCAAGAAAAATGCGCACAAGAAAAGAATGTACAAGAATAAAACGCACAAGAAACGCGCAAGAAAGAAGCACACAAGCACAAAACCCACAAAAAAGAGCGGGAGTTTAGAGGCTTGTGTAGAAATCTTTTATATTTTAATACCTGCAATGTTTTCTAATAGATTTATGAGATTGTGCAAATAAAAAGATCAAATGGAAAGAGGCTTAGAGGTTCTTTTTTAAATATTTGGCATTTCTCTAATATAAATCCTAGAATTTCCTAAAATCCAGGAAAAGCGATGTATCAAACGAAATAAAATTACCTTACAAATTTCGATACAGATAATAGATTTTAAATTTCTTGTTTGGATTGTTCTGATTTTTTATACATTTTTTAACATCGTGATGAAACTCTGTATACCACATCCACTTAAACCGGCCATTATTCGATGACATCACAGAAAGCGGTCATTTTTAGAATGCAATCGTCTTGTTGGTTTATGGTAGGTCACCATTTATTCTGAATTTTCTTTAAATAAGCAGAAAAACAGTCAAACCACCGCTTGGGTCGAAAGGGAAACGTCATTCTGTGTGGAAGCACGATTTGGTTCTTGACTTTATAAAATTAAACAACCGAAATTTGAACTGATTTGTTATGATAATCGTATAACTAAAATCCGTATATTACGACATTCGGTTATAACAACAATGTCGTTATAAGTGAATTTCACTTATAGTAAGTAGTTTTTGTTCATTTTATCTGTATTATCTGGGGTTTATCTGTGCGATTTGTTAGTGTTTTGTTTCTGTAACATTGGGCGTTTTCGGGATCCTGAATAACTTTAGGCTAACTTTCGATCATTAAACTTATCCATCTATTTACGAACGATCGAGATAAGTTCAAGCTAATTTAGATTTTGTTGTTTTAATTTTTTTTTTTGTAATTAGCATTAACTTTAAATTTTATTAACTTTTTGTATGTGATGGATAACTTGGCTAATTTTTTACCAACAAAGAAAAATTAAAAGTTATCCTGAAGTTATTCAGGTTCAAAATGTGAAATTACATAGTGGGTAAGGCGACCAGACTTGCTATTTTTACTTTTATTTAAGGTTGATCAGGTGGTCAGGTGTGAAGTTGCTCGGAGGATTCAAGTTGGCACTTGCGGCCAGCTCCATAACTTGCAACTTCCACAAGTGGTCGTGTTACCTTCACGTGGTGACCGCTGGTAACTAGATTGCTGATTCTTTGGCTTCTAAGCTAAAACACGGCACTGAAAAGGTCAACTGGAGTGGGCTGGGTTAAGGTGTTAATCGTACCGTGCCGATAATCGACCAGACTTGGGGCCTAGTTTTAAAACTAGCTTTGTCGTTAACGGTGGATCCGGATACTTGGCGCCCTCCGGCTTAAGTAGCCTTATTTGTGTACTGCGGATCTCTGCACTGAAAGACACTTCTTTCTCCACTACTCGTGGGAACAACCATGGATCTTAATAAGACCCAATAATAACAAAACAAGTCCGGCTATCTAAAAAATCCGGAAAATGTGGACAAAGAGACTCGGGTCTGTAGGCCTGACTCTAAGTCAATAAATAAACAACGGGACATAAGCTCAAGCAAGGCTGGTCCCTCCACTCGGGTCACCAAATCTGAGTATACAAATACAAAACCAACCTATAATACTAGGAGGAAGGCCTGGAGGGCCCTGGAAAAGATCAACAACATCTCGCCAGAAGACAGGACGGATAAAGACAAAGTCACGCTTGCGTGGGCAAAAAAAGTCACCGAGAAAATGTCGGAAGGCCCTTCAGCTGGCTCACAGCTTAAAACAAATTGATCTCAGGAGGAAAGTCCTAAAATTGCAAAGCGAACAAAACTCCATGCTACCACTATGAGGCCTTTTAACGAGGCCCTCAATGATCAGCTGGTTGTGGCAGTTATTGACAAATCCCAAGAGGATGGTAGTATCACGCCCGTCAATTGGAGGAAGGTGGAAGGGGCCTTAGCCACCACCTACCTGAAAGTCCTGTCGGAAAATCCAGGACCTGCTCAGACTTGTCGGGATGCGGGCTGGCACAGGAATCAGGTGAAATTGACTGCCTGTGCAGATCAGAGGTCCCCGCTGCTTTATAAGAAGGCAGTGGGGAGGGGGACGCGGGTACTTGGCGAGATATGGCTCGGAGCCAGCCTTGCTGTGATTGATAGGGAGGAGATCCCCAGCAGACTAAGAGCTAGGGTGTACATCCCTTCGGAGCCTAGTGATCCAAAGGTGATACTCCAGTTGTTGCAACCCGCAGTTGCCAACGCACAACTGGAAAGTTGCCAAGCTCGAGGAGGCAAAGGCTGCCTATAGGTCAGCTGTTATCATCTTAAACAGGGAGTCACTGACTGCACCGGAAAAAACCAACGGTCTAATCAACTATGGTTTCAGTGCAGTCACACTCAAGGTATATAAGAAGGACGCAGACAAGCCGGAGGCTCCTAAGTCATCTTCCGAAAATACCGCGGTGCTTGATAGCTCATCTGCGTGCGCGGAAGTAGCAGCCAAGCGGAAACTCTCTACACGGATACAGAGATGTCAACGTCCATGGAATCTTTAAAGAGGCTCTCAGAGGACGTGGTGGAGAAGAGGCTGTACAGATGACACTGACATTTCTTCAAGTCAACCTTCACCACTCTAAGGCAGCATCCGCTGCTCTAATTTTAAAAATTGGGAAAGAAGCGACAGATGTCGTCTTGATCCAGGAACCTTGGGCCACTGAAAACCGGCTACTTAAGACTCCCTATTATAGATTAATGCCAGCGAAAAAAGAAGGTTCGGTCGTGCATTCTCATTAAAAATAACAAAAGTAGTTTTCTGTTATCAAATCTCAGTAACGGAGATGTAGCAGCGGTCAGCATTGAGGTCAACAAACGAAACCTCTAGCTAGTATCAGCTTACCTAGCTTATGATGAAGTGGATACTCCACCAATCATTCTAGGTGAGCTAATCTTGGAGGCTCAGAAGCGCAAGGTTGGAGTTATCCTTGGGAGTAATGCAAATGCTCATAACACGATCTGGGGAAGTACGGACACAAATGAACGAGGTGAGTTACTCCTTGATTACATTTTAAGTACTAACCTTCATATATGTAACATAGGCAATAAGCCGACCTTTAAATCTAGCAATAGACAGGAAGTATTGGATATTACTCTTGTCTCAAGCTTTCTGACGATTATTTTATTAAACTGGAGAGTGTCGGAGGACCACTCCTTTTCTTGTCATTGTTATCTTAAATTTGAAATGGACTTGACTTCTGCAAAAAGTCCAATCTACAGTTCCGGTGGTAAAACCTCCAAAAAAATGGGCAAGAGCTCGATGGCTTGGTGGACGAGTTGTCCAGCGCTTTTAATGAAGCGATACTGTGCTCTAGTCCCCTTATCAGGCCTATGGGTAAATCTCGGCCACCCTGGTGGTCCAAGGAGATTCAACAAACACGTCGAAAATGCAAAAGACTCTTCAAAACAGCATGGAAAACAAAAGCTGCTGTAGACTGGGACTCCTATAAGGAAGTCCTCAAAATTTACAAATATCAATTGAGAAATGAAAAAAACAACTCTTGGAGACTATACTGTGGCCAAATTCAGGAGCCTTCGGAGATGTCTAGGCTACGCAAAATTCTAGCAACTATGGTCTTTCCATTCCAAGTTATCTTCAACGGCTGGATGGGATATGGACCACTAATAGTGCGGAATCGCTGGGACTTCTGATGGAGACTCATTTTCCTGGTTGTTCCGAACCTGTACCTAGTACATTAGTAGGTAGAAGGGCTAGTAGCCTCATAGGCCAAATTATTAGCAGAAAAAAGTTCTTGCGGGCGATAAACAGTTTTAAATCATATAAGTCACCTGGACTCGATGGTATTATCCCTGCGGATATTTAACAAACTACGGATCTAACAAATTTCCTCGTTAGAGGTAATTTTCAAAGGCAGCCAAGAACTATGTCACATTCCTAGTAAATGGACAGAAGTGAAGGTTGCTTTCATACATAAGGCGGGAAAACGCTCACACTGCAATCCCAAAGACCTTAGACCGATTAGCTTGTCTTCCTTCCTTTTTAAAACACTGGAAAGACAAATAGAAGCTCATATTATGTGGAGGCACGATTATGTCGGAAAAGCTGTCTAAATCTCAACATGCCTATTGGAAGGGGAGATCTGTAGAGACTGCTCTTCATTCTCTTGTATATTTTATTAAAAATCTTTCCAATATAGAGACTACTCAATGGTAACCTTCTTGGATATTGAGGGGGGGGGCCTTTAACAATGTGCTTCCAGGAGCCTCGGGCACTTTCAGATCTGAGAGTGGATGAATCACACTCAAGGACTGGATAGATCAAATGCTGAGAGGCAGGATCATAAATGCTAGTTTTGGGAAATCCTCCGTTAGAAGATTTGCAAGCAGAGGTACACTCCCACTTTAAATGGGTTCAGCTTGACTTTTACAGTTGAAGCGAAGCTTCTGGTTCTCGTTTTGGATAGCAAATTATATTGGAAATCTAATATTCTGGAAAGGGTAAAAAAAGCTACGGTAGGGCTATACTCTTGCAAAAATGCCATTGGGTGAGGATGGGGGCTGAAGCCCCGCATCGTACGTTGGCTTTATACCCATACTCTTGTATGGGGTAATAGTCTGGTGGCCTGTTCTGGACAAAACTGTCAACCAAAAGCTGTTGACAAAAGTTCAGAGAACAATCTCTCTGTGGATCACACACCACACCACCCATCACTCTGTACACTGAGGAGCACATCCACTCAGGTACTAGAGATTCTGCTATTTTTGACTCCTCTAGATATCTTGGGGAAATAGTTGGCAGCTTGTACTGCCATACAGCTGAAACCCATCTTAATGTGGACCTGCAACAATACTGTCACTATCGTTTGACACAAAGTTCCGCACTAGGATCCCATCCAGGGAAGACTGGATCATGGGTGCAGTTTTCGAACCAGGAGTTATAAACTTCTTCACTGATGGTTCAAAACGGGACGGGGAAGTCAGGGCTGGAGTATTCTGCGAGGAACTTCTGTTAAATCTCTCTTTCCGTCTCCCCAACTACTGTGACATTTTTCAAGCTGAAGTAACTGCCATAAAGGAAGTCGTAGACTGGTTGAAATATAATGTAATATCAGGTTGTGATATTCGCATATATACGGACAGTCAGACTGCCATTAAAGCGCTTTAATCACACCTCCTCACGTCGAAAGTAGTCCAGAACTGTCTCTCACCTCTTAACGAGATGGCAGATCAGTTCAACTTCCGCATTTCATGGGTGGCAGGACATTTCATAAGTACAGGAAATATAAACGCCGATGAACTGGCTCGACGTGGTACAACGGACCACTTCTCACAAAGCAAAAAGGATATTGAAATGCCTCTTGCGGTATGCAAACTGCTGCTTCAGGAAGAAGCTAGCAAGCTGACGAATGACAGATGGTCAAGTATCACCTCTTGCGTAATAAATCGGCAGGTCTGGCCAAAGTTGGACTTGGCGATATTCACTTCAGCGAAGTCAGATCAGCATGGTTGTTGGAGTAATTATGGGGCACTGTCTCATAGGGAGGCATGCGAGTAGACTTGGTGTCTTCTCACATGACTACTGTCGTAGTTGCGAGGACGAAGAGGAGGAAGAGACAGTACTTCATCTTCTTTGCACCTGCCCTCGTCTGGCACGAAACAGACTAAATTTTCTAGGGCCATCCCCCTTCAAAGACCTGATGGACACCTGTAGGATGGACGTCGGGAGTATCCAGCGCTTTGTTAACAGCTCAAAATGGTTCTAATGAGTTGGAGGAAACCATTATTCGTGGTATGGCCACAAACCATTTCTGTGTCTATGCCTGGTCCTAGTGGACCGCCACCCAAACGGCCAAACCTAACCTAACCTGAGGTTGATCAGCAGATTTGTTTGAAATTCTACAATGGCCGCTACAGAAAACGGGCCACCTTAAAAAAAAAAATTTTTTATGCAAATATCTTTTGAACCAAAACTATTCAAAACAATTTTAGAAGATATTACCATAAGATACTTTGTCTAATCGTATGACTGAGTTTTTTACTTATTCCACAACATGGCTTATAATTAAATTTGATGTGAATATCTTTTGAACCGCACTAGCTGGAAACAATTAGGAACAAAACCCAAATTCAAGCTCGTTGAAAAAAATCTTGGAAAATGTTGGTAAGGCCTAATATAACAAACGGCCATTAGGTAAAGCTCGATGTGTGCTTCCATCGAAATTCCCGCCCGTATCGTGAATGATCCGCCTCGAAAATCTGTTTCTCCCAACCCGCACCGTATTGTTCTTTCACTTGCATTTATATTACATACGTGTAATAATTCATCGCAGGTCTCAACAGTGGTTGCATAAAACTATAAATTTTTCAACTCGAACGTTTGTATACAACCCTGTCTCGAAAAATCGCGATAAAGCACGTTGTACGATACTTCGGGAAATTCGGAACTTATTACCGATGTAGCGTTGACTTCTCACATTTTCACAGAATGCAACCAGATTTTTTCAATTACCTACTTAGAATTTGATTTTTGTGTCATGTTTCCAGCAAGTGCGGTTGAAGAGGTACTCACATTTGAAAACTTAGTTATAACAAGCCATGTTATGGAATAAGCAAAAAAAAACTCAGCCACATTATTAGAAAAAGTATGCTATGGTAATATTTTCTAAGATGGTTTTGAATGGCCTTGAATTTGGTTTTTGTTTCATGTTTCTAGCTAGTGCGGTTCAAAAAATATTCGCATCAAAAAAAAAACTTTTTTTAGTGTGGCCCGTTTTCTGTGCTGGTCAGTATACATTTATAATAAAAGTTTGAGCTAATTTATCGGTTGATTTAGAGTTGAGACGGATACCAGCAAGCAAATTATAATGATTATTTTACGTCACCTCTAAGCCTCTATATAATAAGCTCCAAGTAAGATTTTCAGAAGTACTCCAGAAATCTGACCAAGCAAACTGATAAATGTTATTTCAAAGTATAGTTCCCATTTTTAATAAATCATAAAAGTAGCTTAGAAATGTATTGTGATTGTGTTACTAACTATAGGCCATACTTAGGTGTCTGCAACCGGATCAATTTCTGTCATTCCTAAGTAAACCTATCCAAATCCTCTTTATGTTGGGTGTAAAATAGTATTCGGTGAGGCCCGGCCGTCTCCGAGAGATCTTGCTTAAAGCTCGGTCGAACACTCCAATGAATCAAGTTTAAGGTAGATCAGCATCGGCAAAAGAATCGGGAGTGCCTTGAGCCCCCAAATTTCGCCTATGTGATCAAAAGGTAATTATTATTATTATTAAAATTGGCTGGAATCCACGAGAGCCTTTGACGAATCCCATCCATTGAAGGTGAATTTAAGGACGGACATGACCAGTGTGGCGAATGCATCACTGTATTTTTGTTATGTATTAGATTAAGTTATTATGTAATACAATTACTACTAAGAACAATACCAAAACCATATTGATTTAGGTATAATCATTATATACTCATTATTATACGAGTATACTTGTTTTATGTACGAGATGATAATGATAATAAGAGCAAAAAGATAAATCAGGACTGTTGTGGAATTGGTGAAGAAAATATAAATAAAATTACAATCTTCCTAAAAGTTTTTGAATTTAAAAATGGATTAAAACCCTGTTTCCGGGTCCACAACAGTTGGTGTCAGAAGTAAGATACAGTTTTTCAGTTTCATCGCAAAGTGCATCATTAATAATAAGTTATCATCGCAAAGTGCATCATTAATAAGAAATTTTCCAGTTGTGTTAATTATAAAAATTATGTGAAAAATTTAATTAAATTAAATGTATAAACATTAAAAGTGTAGTTAACAAAAAAAAAATATATACAGTGATTGATCGAATGCCGCCTGCAGTTACCTACAAGGTTCATGTAAATCAACTGTAAAACCATAATGTGTGTGAAACTAAAGTACGTACTATCTAAATAAAATAAACCACGTGCATAATATTAATCAAATAATTACAAACAATTAATTAATTAATTATAAAACAAAATAAACTGAATTTAAATAATAATGCTAGAAATAAGGTTATACATATGCAAATAACCACTGCACCATGTTGACAAATTTAACGAAAACCACATGCTTTTAGTAGGCACCTATTAAAAGTGTTCTACCAACTTTACATTTGAATTGTTCCTGAATTGTAAAAGGTTCCTGAAATTTGTTTCCTGGATGAAAATTATTTATAAGCTGTTTCAAGCTGTTACAAGGTCGACTAAAACTACATGCTATACAGTGGAGAAATAGATATAACCGAAAAATATGTACAATCAACATGAGGTCAACAGGAAAAATAGCACAGTTATGCAATTATACGCTGTCTAAAGGTAATCTTAATTTGGAAATTGTATTTAATCAATCTGACTAAATAAAAAAATAGAGAAATAAAAATAATAATAATAAATTTAATTCAAATCAATTAAAAACTCTAATCTAAATAAAATTTCAACATGCCTATACTTAGACTTAAACTTAAATAATTTTACTATTGTAGATATTAAAATTTTATAATTCTTAAATTCTAGATTATTTATAAAATTTATTAAATTTTTGATTTTTAAAATTTGGTTTGGTTCTGAAATTATTTCTTGTGCAATTTATGATAGTCTTTTCAAACATAGGTATCGTCATCCGAAAACGTTTTAAATTTTTCCCAATCCTTGTAAATACGATATGCCAGATATTTTTGATTCTTAATTAGACGACGAAAGTGATAACGAATCTACATTTATACAATTACGAAAAATTATTATCGAAAAATCAGGATCAAAATCATCTAAAAACCCAATTGAATCGCAAGAAAAACTTACTGCTACGAGATACCTCAAATTCTTTCTAGTTCGAGCATATCATTTAAGTCCGAACCTTTATCACCTGAATCAAATAATATTCAAAATTCATCTAGTTCAAATACATTTAAAGATTTAAATCAACAACTTCCATAACAAAGCCCATTTGAAGTAACAGGTCATTCAATCGATAATTCACTAGTAGAGCAAGTTAATCTAAACAATACTATTGAATTCAATATGGAAGCTCTTGATCCATCATTTGTATTGAAATTGGTTCCAAATTTCTCCGGTGATTCTCGAGAACTAGACAGATATATATCCGCGTGCGATCTGATTCACTCGGAACTCCGCGAGGAAGATAAATTAAAATTTCTTAAATTAATCAAATTAAAATTAGAAGGTAAAGCATTTAATCTTTTTAAATATAATACTCTAGATACGTGGGAAAATTTCAAAAAATTGCTAGGAAGAGATTTTATTGAAACCACCAGGTCAATTGGTCATCTCCAGTTACAACTAACTTGTATAAGACAAGGTCAGAATTAAGACGTAAAATCATATTCCGCTGGAGTGGAAAACATACTCCATGATTTTAATGAAGCATGTATAATTTCTCAAGGCAGAAATGCTGCAAATACTATAGAGAATTTAAACGCAACGATAGCTCTGAAAAGTTTCCAAGATCCGCTTGGATACGTCGATCAAACAAATTGTCAAAGCATGTCGATTTGAAAAGTTGTCTGATGCAATAAATCGAGCCATAGGAACTTTCAATTAAGTATATGCCTAAAATCTCCATTTCCAATACCTAAGTCTAATTCCTCAAATAAGTCATTATTCTGTAATTAATGCAAACGTTCCGGACATACCAAAGATGTATGTTATCGAAAACCGAAAATCCCTAATAGTTCACATAATTCGAAAACCGTTAATACTTTTTCATTTCAACCGTGTGCTTATTGCAAAAAGCACATATTCAAGATTGTTTTTTAAAAAAACGTAGTGATTCATTTAACCTAAATAATAGTGCAGCAAGACCTACAACATCGGGTTCGGGAAATGTTAACGGATTTACGAGGCCAATCAGAGGCACATCTTCTAAAGTCCAAGCTTTACAGAGTCTTTCCCAATTGGATCTAAATCAAAAACAGAGAAATGCGTAACATATAACTGTGAAACTACCTCAGCACAACGATATTCTTATGGCGAATATATATCAAATTAACCAAAGTAATAATAATTCTAACAAATATGTGAATCTCAACATAGATGTTTGTAAACATAAAAATTTACCATTTTTAGTAGATAGCGGAGCGGACATCTGCTTTATAAAGAAATCGGTTCTATACGATAACACAACAATATATGTATATAGACGCAAAATGCAAATTAAGAGGCATATCTAGTGAATTAATTGAAACGCTTGCATCAATTCAATTTGCTAACGGAAAGGAAATTAATATCACACTACAAATAGTGAACGATTCATTTCCAATCAGTGTGTTTGGTATCATAGGGCAAAATTTTTTAACACTGTATCAGTGCAAAATCAACTTTTAAAATTTAATCGTAGAAATAATACCCATTGATTCCGAAATCATATTTTTAAGGTTACATTCAGATATTCAGGTCGAAACGTTAATGCAAATTGAAATTCCTCGCCGTTCAGAAAGAATCATTACAGTACCAGTTAATCTTTCCAACGAATTCGAATTTATCTGCCCGTCCCAGGAAATTGCTCCGTCCGTTTTTATAGCTAACTCAATTCACAAGGTCATTGAAAACAATATTATCTTGCCAATTCTAAATGTATCCAAAAACCTTATATTATTCCAAATTTAACCTTTAAAATAGAACCTTTTAACACATAAGGAATATTCTTTTAAGAACAAAATAATGAACATATTAGTAATCGTTTATCAATTCTTAAGTCAGCTATGAGTTGTAGTCATCTTAACCAAGAAGAAGAAGATTGTCTCATGCCAATACTAAATGAATTTCACAACTTATTCTATTTAGAAAGTGATAAACTTACGACTACCGATTTAGCTCAACATAGAGTCAGAACATTACCCGACTCAGTACCTATTCACGTGCGTCCTTATCGTCAACCCCATTCCACTAAAAGTGAAATTCAAAGACAAGTAAATAAAATGTTTGAAGAAGGTATTATCCAAGACCGTATAAGTCCGTGGAACTTCCCCTTGTTACTTGTTCCAAAGAAATCGACAAACGATGAGAAAAAGTGGAGAGTCATAGTTGGATTATAGGAAACTAAACCAACTCACTATTGATGACATATTCCCTCTTCCTAATATCAATGATATACTTGATAAATTATAGGAATGGCTCAATATTTTTCTACGTTGGATTTGCCAAGTGGATACCACCAAATCAAACTAAAACCTTTTAATTGTCCTAAGACCGCATTACGAATTTACCTCTAGGCCTTTCGGTCTAAAAGGAGCGCCAGCAACGTTCCAGCGTATGATAAACATTGTTTTAAGTGGCCTTAATAATATAAAATGTCTTGCACATCTTGATGACGTTGTGGTATTCGGCGCAACACTCATTGATCATAATAATCGACTTAAGGAAGTATTACAAAGATTTCGTCGTTATAATCTAAAAGTAAATCCGTCTGTTAGGACGTGTCAGTTAGGTCATATAGTTACAGCAGAAGGAATAAAGCCAGATGAATCTAAAATCAATGCTGTTAAACATTTTCCTTTACCTAGAAATCGGACAGAAATCCAATCATTCCTTGGATTAACCGGTTATTACCGTAAATTTATTCCTCAATTTTCAAAACAAGCTAAACCCTTAACAAATCTTCTCAAGAAAATACGCCATTTAATTGGAGTTCTGAATGCCAAAAAAAAGGATTTGAATGATTGAAAGAAAGTCTTATAAACCCTCCTATTTTATAAATGCCTAACTTTGCTAAACCCTTCAAACTTACATATGACGCTAGCGATTTTGCGCTAGGTGCAATTCTCTCACAAGAAGTAGATGGATTTGATCTTCCGATTGCATATGCAAGTCGAGTACTCAGTAATGCTGAAGTTAACTATTCACCTAACGAAAAGGAATTATCTGCTATCATTTGGTCTATGTCTCACTTTCGACCTTACCTTTATGGACATAAATTTTGTGTTATAACCGATCATCGTGCTCTTCTATGGCTATATAAACTAAAAACACCGAAGTCACGACAAATACGGTGGCAAATATGTCTTGATGATTACGACTTTACGATTATTCATAAACCAGAAACTCTCATACAAAATGATGATGCACTTAGTCGTATTAGAAATGAAAATAAAGCTTTAGATAACTTACCTGAATGTAGGGTAATAACACGATCGAAGAGACATTTAAACGGAAACAAAACGATACAGACAATTTAAATGTTACAGAAATTGAAGAAGATGAAAATAAACCAGAAACCTTTAACGAATCTGCAATCACGTCAAATTTTAATAATCAGAGTTTTTCAGATGATCTTAATTTGAATAATTACGTCAACCAAGAAACTGTTATGGTTAAAAATATTACAGACGACTCCGAAATTCAACAATTGATACAAGAATTTCATATTTCACCACAAAAGATTGCAGAAATATTTTAACTTTCCCAATATGTTTTCGACTATAAAACAATATATTTACAAGTGTAAACTTTGCCTAATAAATAAACACGGAAGAAAAACAAAAGAACCTTTGAAAATCACTTCTACTGCATCCAAGAGTTTTGAAAAAGTATTTTTAGACATCGTAGGTCCTATGCCTTCTTCACACAATAATAACAAATAGCTATATCCTTACTTTACAAGACGACCTTACGAAGTTTTCAGTTGCTCATCCTATTCCTTCACAAGAAATTGAAATCGTTGCACAAGTTTTCGTCGAAAAGGTTATTTGTTTATATGGAATTCCGGATGAAATACTTACGGACCAAGGTACAAACCTTATGAGTAATTTGTTTACTCACACATGCAAACTTTTAAAAATAAAAAAAAATTGTCGACCACAGCTTATCACCCTCAGAGCAATGGTGCTCTGGAACGATTCCACAAAACGCTTGGAGAATATTTAAGGATTTTTTTTCAATCGGATACACTTAACTGGGACATGTGGCTACCATATTTAACATAGCCACATAGTTCAACCGAATATAAGCCGTACGAGTTAGTATTCGGTTTTACTCCAAACATTCCGTCCTCCATTTGCAAAGACCCAGAACCTAATTATACCATAGATGATTATTATTTCGAATTAAAATATAAATTACAAAACTCTTTTGCTATTGCGAAAAGTAATCTGCTGAACTCAATAGAAAAGTTCAAATCCCATTATGACAAATCCATAAATCCTCAACAATTCCAATTAGGCGATAAAGTACTACTTCAAAATGTAAAAAAAGCAAAATTAGATCCAGAATGGCTTGGTCCCTATGAAATTGATAAAATTAATTCATTAGAAAACTCCTCTATCAAAATCGGTAGAACATCAAAGGCATCACGGCAAGAGTTTCATAATGACAGCTGCCTGCAGAAATGCTGATATTTTGCATTTTTGATTTAAGCTTGTGGCTTGAAACAAATTTGCCTTATAATTCTATAAATTTGTCCGTTGGCGTATTAACCCACGCTTTAAATGAAACATAAAAAATTTCAAATTCCTAAATTAAAACATTTACTCGTAACTGATAAGCATTTTGAACCAGAATAGAAAAATATCTACAAGTCACGCTTACACACATTAAAAAAAACAGATTACGATTTTTTTTTAATCTCAGTGAAATGACAATTTTTTAATATAACGTAGACAAGGTGTTTCCAACTCAAAGATACTAAAATAAAATATCCTACTGCCGGAATTCGTAGATTGAATGGCGATATCGATTTATAGTGTAGCGAATATTTAGAGAAAATTGCCTAAGCATGTACAGAGGGTGTACGTCATCAAATAAAGCCCGCTGCACATGGTTTTGAAGAAGAACGACGATTTTAGAGTATGCGGTGATTAGCGTAGTAATAATGGTGTAAATTAACCTGTTGATTTTGAATTCACGAAGATGACGATTAGACTTCGTAATGTAACCTTTTCTTTCTACCGTTTTACGCAAGCAATTCTTCGAAAGCTAGATTTTTGAGATTGGTATTAGCGGCCTATTTTTAGACGATCCTTTACTCTTTTCACTGACTACACACCTTTGAGTTTTGGTTTTAAGCAAAATATGGCCAAGGCTTCCCCACGACATTATCGATATATTCAGATTTCATTGGTGTATTCACAATAGACATCCAACATGTCTGGGATAGAAAAGGCTCTTACCCACGCTCCATCACGAGTGGAGCAGATTTCTCTTTATGCTGCGGTCTAAAATGATTACTACAAAAATGTGTATGGCCTTCCGTTAAAAAAGAGTCCCACAGAACACAATGCTGCTTGGAAAGTAAGAGAGGTAAAATTTCAAGGTGAATTCTCATTGACGGCAAAAAGATTTATTCAAATTCATTTAGAATCTAATTGGACTTCTCCCAACATCGATGAAAATCGATTTTGTATCATGATGATAAACCGATTCACTCGCTGGGCAGAAGCTATACCAGTAAGAGATATTAGAGCCGATACGGTAGCGTTCACGATTTTTAATGGTCGAATTTCACGTTGCGGTTCCCGAGTCCATTGTGACAGATCAGGGATCGCAATTTGAATCCCAATTATTTGCTGAACTAGGTAAACTATCGGAATTCGAATGCCGAAGTAGACCAGCTACAACCAAAAAGCAAATGGTTTCATTGGACGATGGCGTAGAACATTAAAAGACTGGAAAAGAAGCGAAGGATGAGATACCAGAAATCGAATTCGTTTCTTCATTTCATCACTTAAAGGTAATTTTTGCGATTATGACCTCATCCATCGACTCGGCATATAACAAAGGACCTATTTACTACAGTTAGGCAAGTACAGAGACAAGTTTACAGAAACAAATGTTCCATTAACAAATACAAACAGTTCCAATGAAGACTCTTTTCCCTTAAGGATCATTAAATTTATCAAAAGATAACAATACCTGTCCAAATTCTACACAAACCGAAACTAATTCGCCAGATTTTTCGCATTTATTAAAAAATAAAACATCAAGAGTCAAGTTTAACCCAAAAGGTGACAAATTTTACAATGCCACTAAGCAGTCTCAGTAATAAACCAAAATTTCGTACAACTGCAGTTACACGAAAAATTGAATGATAAGCCTCCTCTTTGACTCTTCGTTATGCCGAAAATTAAAAAAGCTAACCGCCATTTTTGCTGATAAAGAATTTTGCATCTACCGAGGGTGGTACACCTATCCGAGATCACTGCCACATTTGATCCAGATCAGCTGCAGAACGTGGCCACGCAATCTCTTTCGCTGTTCTTTAATTTCATAATACAGCCTTTATTGGATGCAACTAAAAGTCAACTCTTGGTGTAAACGCAATCATCATCGATTTAGATTTGGACTTTTCGTGGCCATCTTGTATTGTCAATTTCTTACTTACTTCCGTTCCGTCATATGTAAAAGTTGGATTGCATAAATTTGTTACTAAAATAAATATTCTAAAATCATCAAGTGTTTCAATTAATTAAAGAGTTAGATTAATTACACTCTAACAGGTTATGGGCCCAGTAATCGTTATATACGCTAAGTTTGTTAAAAACAAGTGGATAAAATAAACTTTATTAATTACAAAAACTATACATCAATGCGGGTTTTTTTGAGACACATGATGGCGGACGTAATCTATGGAAAGTATCGCATCAAAAAGTTGGACAACGATAATTACTTTAATTGGAAGTTTGTGATGGAAATGCTGCTGAAGAAAGAGCATAGTTGGGATGCAATAATTGGTGAAAAGCCAGCCGAGGCAGCACAATTGACCGTGTGGAATAAAGCAAACGACAGCGCGATGTCTACAATTGTTTTAAGTGTGCAAAAGAGTCAATTTGTTCACATTAGAAAAACTAAATCTGCAAAAGAGATGTGGAATGTGTTGCAGCAATATCACGAAAAGGGTGCAGGCAATAGTAGTGTGCAACTAATAAAGGGAATTTGCACAATGAAGCTTACGGAGAGCGATAACCTCGAAGAACATTTTCATTGGTTGTTGGACATGTTTCAACGGATTGACGATCTCGGAGAGGAAAAGTTATCGGAAAAATGGCAGATTGGGCTGCCTGTTTGGGCAACTACCGCGCAGCTATGACACAGGAAAAACTGATTGACGAGTATAAACGTTTAATTATACGCAATTGTAACGAAAATGGTGATAGCGCAGGCGACGCTGTACTAAAGATCGACAAGCGAAAAGGAAAATGTCGGTTTTGCCACAAACCGGGACATTTTAAAGTAGAATGCCATAAGTATACTAGATGGCTTCAAAAGGATAAGGTCAAACAACCATTGGGAAAATCAAAAAAGGCGGCGGCTGTTGAGAAATCAGATGATGATATGTTGTTCATGACCGAACACATCGAAAGTCAAAGTGCAGACGATTGGAACATTGATAGCGATGCTACGTGTCACATTTGCGTGAATAAGTCTAAGTTCGAGAATTTTACTTTCAATAATCAAGAAAAAGTCAGGGTGGCTGATGGACGTACATATTCGTCACGTGGTACCGGATCCGTCAAATTACAGTTTTTTGATGATAAAGGTAATTCGGTATCGGCCATATTAACGAATGTATTATATATACCAGAAATTTCATCAAACATCTTATCGGTAAAATTAATGGCGGCTCGTGAATATGAGATCACATTTGGTACGCATAAGTGTTCAGTGCAAAAGAAAGGTGGCAGGCGAGTATATATTGGCGAAAATTGTGGCAGCCAATACATTCTCAAACAATCAAAGGAAGTCTATGCAGCGCACAAGAGAACTAATTTATGTGTAGTACACAAGTGGCATCGCATTTTGTAATTTAATATGTTCCGAAGATTGTAAGAGAATTCAATCCAGTTTCGAACTGATGAGCTTATGATTATGAAAAAATCAATCCTCTCAAAGTAAAATCGCATTTTGGGTCATCGTGACATTAACGTGGTCAGGCATCTAAACAATGACAATTTAGTCACCGGTTTGTGTTTTGAAGCGTGTAATTACAGCGACGACTGTGAAACATGTACACAAGGGAAAATGACTAGGTTGCCTTTTCCAAAAAGGTCATTGACATCAATGAATGCTGTGATGGATCTAGTTCACACTGATTTGTGTGGGCCGATGCCAACTAAGTCACATGGTGGAATTCGCTACATTCTAACGTTCATAGACGATTTTTCGCGATACACGGTAGTTTATTTACTGAAGGAAAAATCGCAATGTTTCATGAGGCTTAAGGAATTCAGTCGCATGGCGCGAACTATGTTTTCAAAGACCATAAAAGTTATTCGCTCAGACCGCGGAACAGAATATAAAAACCAACAGGTCATTGAATACTTAAAGGGCATCAGGACTAAAGTAGAATACACTGCCGCATATTCACCAGAACAAAATGGAGTAGCAGAGCGCAAGAACCGAACGCTAATCGAGATGGCTCGATGTATGATAATTGAGGCTAAATTGGACCATCCGTTCAGGGCGGAAGCACTTACAACGGCTAATTTCCTGCAGAACCGTTTGCCAACAAAAGGAGCTCCGAAGACACCGCTAGAAATCTGGTCGAGTACATTACCAATTTTGAAAAATTTTAAAATCTTCGGGAAAAATGTTTTGTGCATATCCATAAGGAGAAACGAAGAAAATTGGACATAGAGGCAGTGGAGGCACGATTCTTGGGTTATGACGAAAACTCAAAGGCGTATCGATGTTTCGATGTAAAGACATAAACAACATACAAAGTTTATGTCGACATAAACAACTCGACTTTGATATACGAAGACAATCAAATCTGCTTAGCACTGATCAACCAAGAAGGTTTCTCTAGCCGATCTAAGCACATCGACACTAGGCGACATTTTATTAAGGATCACATCGAAAAGTAAACGATTCGATGTGAGTATTGTCCTGCCAATGAGATGCTAGCAGATATGTGCACCAAGCCGCTGGGCACAAATCGGTTACAATCACTTCGAAAGGACAGCGGGTTGTTTTAATTTCATTTATTAGTCAAGGAAAGAGGGAGCAGTTGTTATAAAGTAGAAATTGAGGAGGAGTGTTGGATGCAACTAAAAGTCAACTCTTGGTGTAAACGCAATCATCATCGATTTGGATTTTAACTTTTCGTGGCCATCTTGTATTATCAATTTCTTACTTACTTCCGTTCCGTCATATGTAAAAGTTGTATTGCATAATTTTGTTACTAAAATAAATATTCTAAAATCATCAAGTGATTCAATTAATTAAAGAGTTAGATTAATTACCGTCTAACAGCCTTCCTTCGAATTTGAGATGTTTCGTGCAAATATCATATACAAATATGACAAGGGGTGTAATTAACACATTTTGGATTGCAAATCTTAATGCAACCTTCCTGTTCTTCTAATCATTTGGTTTAAAATTAACGTTTTTTCAAACTGTAAAATTAAGCCATTTAGCGGCGGTTTTAATTCATAAAAGTTACATACAAAGTTCAATAAAATGTTCAACTAAAAGACCTTCTTTCAAGACATGAAAAATTACTTTAACGTTAATCTTCAGCAATTAGGCCAAGTATCAGAATTTTAAGAAGAAAAGTTGGCGAGAAGAGTTTAAAAAAAAAATCGACGAAAAAAGTTAAATAATGGAAGTGATTTGTACCACAATTGTGCCAAGTTTTTAACCAATCTAAATTCGCTGGTATGAATTTGTAAATAGAAATCAAACCTCTTACTCATACTGAGCAAAAATACAAAGGCCAGTATTCACGTACAATTAAATTGCGCCATTTACTTGTGTGACGTCAGAACATTGCACAATATATGTACTCAATTTTTATTCAAGATTTTTGAAATTTATTGTGCAATATTGACATCACGCAATTATATAGCGCAATTTAATTGTACGTGAATACCGGCCTTTATATTATTGGACGCCCATAGTGTAACGATTTAGGACTGCAGGAGCAAATATACAGGCCAAGCAGCGAATACTTCAATGATCACTTATGGCCAACGTATATTTCCGTATATTTCTATTCAACTGACTTCGTGGTATACATTATTTCTCCACAAATGGACCATGTATACATGGTGCGTACGCATATACTGTATGCACCTTCACCGAAATCGAATTAAATTTACGTAAATTTTCCGCACTTTTACATACATACTCTAAATTTATAAACCTCTCATTAAACCAAGGAATATATACTAAAATGTTTCAAAAATTGTCGGGCAAAAATTATTCCCGCAAATATTTGAAATATTTGTGAAAACTGTAAATTTAATTCTGCTACACATTTAAATATTTAATTCAATATTTGCTAAAACAATATCAAATCAACAAACCAAACGCGATAACGATCACTCTTATTTAATTTATTTGATTAACACGAACATGCTAATCAAATAATTATTAAATCCACTATGTAGTAACTGCATAATCAATAGAAGAAAAAAAAATCTACCTTATAAGCAAATCCCCCAATCGTTCGGCATCATCTTTGGGCAGTGATTTTGTGAGATCATCTGCCGTTAATCCATGGCGCGATCCCTTATAAAGCAGCGGAAATATCCATACAAATATTAACTGGCTCAATATATTACTCCTAGTTTTTGGATTTTCAATTGTCGGTTTCTTTGAATTATCCATATTTTCATTACCGATACCCTAAACTTAGCTAATATTCACTTAAAACGAAAAATTGTATTACAATGTTCCCAGCACTAAAATCACACAACGACTGATTGATATCAGCAAACTTAATAACATCTTAAACATGCTAATACAACTTTAGTTATTTATTGAGTTTTAAATATACAAGATAACCCCAAACACTATAATTTTTAATTTTTTTATTTTTGGCAAACGCCAGATGTACTAAGGAAATGTTTCAAGTCATGTAGCGTCAATAAATTTTTATAAGTGAGTGTGCACAGAATTAAACACTGTGCCTGCCGAGCAAACTTGTTGTGAATGATGATAATACCAAAAAGAATGCAATATCAAGAGCAATGAAACTGAAAGAATATTTTCATACAAAACCGCATAACTCCAGTTATGCTTTATTCAATTGATGATCCGCGAAACGATGAATCGAACTAAATATTTTTCGGTGCCATACTTTAAGTAATTAAATTTTTTATTCGCCTTCGTCACACTTGCTATTCTATACTCTGTGATAATACTGTTTAATCAGGCAACGGGGTAAAGAGGCAAATCAGTTACAATTTTATTTAGATAAGTAACAATTTTTTTTTTTTTTTTTGCCAATTCATTACGCATATAATACGATTACGACTTTATGCTCTCTGACGATGACATTATCATTACCTAGTTAAAGTACTTTTAAACACTGTACCGTTATCTGAAACACCAAAATGGAAATCAAAATATATATCAGTGACGTTACATTGCAGAATGACGTTTCAAATTTTTTTTGTATATAATTTTTACTTTGAAATTTGGAAAGCTTCATTCTACACGATTATTTTAAATAAAATAATTTGTCTGTTAAATCACAATGAGACGCGGAGTGCGTTATGCGATAATTTTTTTCTGATCGGATGGCGGGCTTTATCTATGTATTCAGCTAAAAAGATACAGATATAATTTTAGGTTGCAAAATATTATTTTGATAGTTGGGTGGGTTAAATTTTTTGGATTGTGCACGCCTTTTAGTTAGCCCGCCAATAAATAGGCAAAGCGGGGTTGTGGTTCTCTTCAGAGGTCATTATTTATTTAAATATTGGTTAATTAGCATCGGTTGTTACAAAAGAGTAATATGGCCCTTTGCGACTTTAAATCCAGAAACTGTCGGAAGCAGTCCATAATTCATCACTCACTTGTCTTGGCTAAAAAAACTGATTTGAATCTATGCTGAAATAGTGTTACGTTTTTGCCTTGTCAATCAAGGTTCGTATCACTGGATTGTGAATAAAACAAAATCAATTTAATTTATCAGCAACGAATTTATTTATTTAGCACAAAAATTATTACAACACAATTTATTAATGATAATTCACAAAATCACTTTATATAAATTATTCGCACAATTTTTCTGATAACTTTTACTTTTTATTTCGCACAAAAACACTTTTCAAATCACTTTTTAGTTTCTCTTTAATCTTTACACTATCGCTTACCTAAACTAATAATCCACTCGTTCGCCTTTTTATACACACAAACCAAACATCTAGAAACTTCATGACTTTTCCAGTAAGAATAGCATAGAAACATTTAGAACAATTTTATCATGGAAAATCCCATTTTAGTACAGTAAAACATTGAGCTATTAATTTAACTTGTTCTATTACAATCTAGGTGTCACCGTCTCAATATCCCTCACCTAAGCCTGTTCGTCCCGAACAGGACCCAAATCACCTCCTCTGTAGAGGGCCAACCTCTCCAAATGCACCACCTTCGGTTAATCTCGATGTCCTTTCTGAATCCGATGAACCACGTCATTCCCATGCTGGTTATAGCTTCGATGATAATCCTTTCTTTCGTTGTGGGTTGTGCAGCGATACCAATTGCCCTTCCCGAGCTTTCATCCGATTACTTGACATGTGTATTTTCTCCCGTTACAAATTGATGAATCTCATTAAGTTCCTCTTTCATCCGGTCTGCGTAATCCTGTCCACATAAAGCCGCTGATAGTACAGCCCCAAACTTTAGATCTCCAAATAACGTTTTAGCTGGTGTCATTCCGTTGTGTCATGTATTGCTGATCGATGGGCCATCAGAAACATCGATATATGCCAATCCCAGTTGCGTTGGTTTTTCTCAACGACCTTTGCTAGATATTCCTCACAGCATATTTCTCAAAATACCACCGATTCAAAATACCTTCCTTGATCGGTATGAATCTCCACCGGCACTCCAAATTTGCTAATCCAGTTGTTTACCACGGCATCAGTTATAGTTGTTGTCTCCTGATTGGGAATGGGGTACACCTCCGTCCATTTTCTGAAATAATCCATTATTACTAGCACATATTTGTTGTCGCTCTCGGTGGTGCGAAATGGCCCCGCTACATCCATTACAATTCTTTCGAATGGTGCTCCGACGTTATATTGTTTCATGGTTCCACGACTTTTGCGGGAGGGTTCCTTCACCGCCGCACATTGGTCACATTTTTGCCACCATTCTGTCACCGACTATCTACATCCTGCCCAGTAGAATCGTTGACATATCTTGGCCAGTGTTTTATTAATTCCTAGGTGGCCCCAATTGCTCCTCCATGATACTTCCATTCCATGAGAACTGATAAATCCGTATCATCCAATTGCTCTTTCCTAATCATTTCTTCGGTTCACTCCTCATCAGGCAGCACTTGGGTAAGCCTAACGTCGATGATGCCTTCCTTTGCTTCAACGTGGTCACAATGTTTACATTCTACTGGACATGGCCGTCTTGATAATGCGTCGGCATTTACGTATGGATTTCCCTTCCTATGTTTGTTTTGGAAATCATAGCTTTGAAGACGTTCGATCCAGCGTGCTATCTGTCCCTCTAAATCCTTGAATTGTAACAACCACCAGGCCATAAATGGAATTTTTGGCCATAAAGATACTTATGGAAATGCTTGACACATTCCACTATAGCCAACAATTCTTTCCGTGTCACGCAGTAATTACGCTCCGGTTTTGATAATGTTTTAGAGTAGTACACAATAACTCGTTCTTGGCCATTAGTTTTCTGTGATAACACAACTCCTATACCGTCATTACTTGCATCGGTGTTCAAAATAAATTTCACATTTTTGGTATAGGGTATGCGAGGATTGGCGCGACACATAACCGTTTAATTAGTTCCACGAATGTTTTTTCCTGAGCATTCTTCCATTCGAATGGCTTGTTCTTCCTGGTCAACTCGTGTAAACTCTTGGCAATGTTGACGAATCCTGGCACGGAGCGTCTATAATAGGTGCACAATCCCAGAAAGCTTCGTTTTTCGTGTAAATTTTTAGGTTTTGGCCAGTTGTTTACCGCTGCGATCTTTTCTTCGTCGGTGTGAATTCCATTAGTCGTTACTAGATGACCCAAATATTTGACTTCAGTTCTGAACAGTATATACTTCTATGGGCTTAACTTTAATCTGGCGGCCTGTATCCGATCCAAAATTTCCGCCAAGTTCCTTAGATGCTCGTCAAAATCCTTCCCCATTACGATGATGTTACCCAGATATATTAGGCACGTCTTCCAATGTAATCCCTTTAACATGCGCTTCATTAATCGTTCAAAATTCGCAGGGGCATTACATAATCCGAACGGCATAACATTAAATTGCCAAAGCCCATTACCTACACTGAACGCTGTTTTCTCGTGATCTTCCTCATGGACTTTGACCTGCCAATAACCGCTTTGTAGATCTAATGTAGAAAATATTCGAGCACCCGATAATGTGTCTAATGTATCGTCGATCCTTGGCAATGGGTAGCTATTTTTTTTGTCACAGCATTGAGTTTTCGGTAATCAACACAGAATCTCATGCTACCTTCCTTCTTCTCGACCAATGCTACCGGTGAGCTCCATGAGCTATTAGAGGTCCTTCCCCAATATAAACATGTACCGTTTGAGTATTTGACGTGTAGAATTTTTCTGTGCCTCGGTAAGATCTTCGCTCCATTTCTGCATAAGTTGTTCTACCATTTCTTTCTGGCCTTGCATGCTGGCTTTTTCAATCGGACTTTTCTGTTCACACTTTACTATAGATGAAACCTCGTTACATTTGCCGATAACTCTCCCTTTCTTGGTGGTTTTCGTCTTATCCGAGAGATTTAGAGTTCTAATTGGTACTCTATGGTCGTTATCTGGTTTAACTAGGACTTTCCCGATTATAATTTCCTTGGCTCCGTTCTCCTCTTCGTTAGCTTTCACAACCCACAACCTGGATGACCCAGAATCTCCCACCAATCTTCCCCACACGATCGTCTCCGAGTTCGGTGGCAGCTTCTCCCGATGATCAATAATAACTTGTCTGGTAGTTGCTCCTGCACTGCTAGAATGAAGTGGCAACTCAATGTTATCGTAAATTAAAATTCCTCGTCCAACATCCACCACGAAGTCATTTGCCCTCATGAAGTCCATTCCCATAATGACTTCATCCACAATATCTGGAATCAGTACTTCATATTGGAAAAGAGTTCTTCCTATCTTTATTTTCGCAATCTTTTTACCTTTTATTATTGAACTATCTCCAGTTGCTGTTTGTAACTTCAATCCGTTAGCTGGTTGTATACCTTCATCAATCGGTTCTTTACGGACAATCGTCCGATTTGCTGCCATATCCAGGGCGATGATGCAGTCTGTGCCATCAATGGCGCCTTTGATTGTTAAGCTGTCACCGCTTCTTGCTACTTTCGAAACGCGGATAGAAGTTATAGGGTAATCGGTTATGGGATTCAGCTTCTGCCCCTTTAAGCTGACTATTTCAAGTTTAACGACTCCGTCGTCATGTGGCCCTCTTGTTTGACCACTGCCTGTGCTCCGCTTGGTTGTCGCTGTATAGAAGATGGTGATCTTCCCCGTTTTCTTTTAATTTCCCAGCAGTTTCAAGAGATTTTATCACATGGCCAACATCTGATTTTGCCGCTTCCGTCTCGGTATCTTGGTGCTGACCGCTCGGTGTTTAGGCCGGTGAGGTTAACGCACAAGCGATGGTTTCCGCGAAGGTGGCTTTAGGTAACAACATCACCGCCTTGCATGTCTTTGGATCTCGAATGCCGTCAATGAATGCGTCAATTTTTAGCCTTTCCATATAATCGGCCGACGTACTGGTATGTGCTAGATGTACTAGTCGCTCAATTGCCGATGAAAATTCCTGTATCGATTCTCCTCCCTTTTGATAGCGACTTTTCAATTCCATGCGATAGATTGTCCGCTTGTGGTCACTGCCGTACTTCCCATCCAGCGCCTTCATAATTTCGAGATAACTGTTGCGCTCTTGTTCCGGGATGGTTTGTAAAGCCTCTGCTGCTTCGCCTTTGAGAGCCACTATTAAAGCTGCGACACGATGTTCACCGTTCCAATGGTTTTGATTAGCTGCCGTTTCAAATTGAAATTTGAGTATGCCAAAAGATGTTGTTCGAAGTTTGGTGGTTTTAACTTAACTGATTGAACGGTCTGTACCACTTGTGTCGTTGTTCCACTTGCCTTGACATCATTTAATTCTTTCTCGAGTCGTTGAAATTTCTCCACAACTGTTAAACCGTCGTTTCTAATTTTTCTTCAACCTTTTGAATCTCCATTTGCAGCTTCTCCACTTCGCCGTGTATGTTAGTAGATAATTCGAGAAGTTTATCGTCGATTCTCTTATGACCATCTGTAATTTGGTCTTTAATTTCTTGGTTAGACTGATTTTGTTGTTCCAACTGTCGCTCGTTTGATTGCTCAATTTTCTCCATTTGTCGCTTGTTTTGCTGTTCCATTATTTGGTTCATAGCAGCCATTAATTGCGACAAATCGAAATTTCCAGATGGTGGTTGTGTTGTTTCGGCTGACGGTTGTTTATCTCCTGCTTTCTGCTCTACGATTGCCGCATCGGTTACTTTCTCTCCAAAATCATGATGCTCCACATCCAGCCCTTCCTTCCCCATGGAACCACGTAGTCGCCCTTGTAAAGCTGCTTTACTACCATCAGTGGCCAAACTCCGTTTCTCAAGTTCCCTCTTTAATTCTGGAACTTTGAATTCGTTGAAAATCATTTTCTTTATATTATTATTCACAATCCCACCGCTGTCACCAATTGTTACGTTTTTGCCTTGTCAATCAAGGTTCGTATCACTGGATTGTGAATAAAACAAAATCAATTTAATTTATCAGCAACGAATATATTTATTTAGCACAAAATTTATTACAACACAATTTATTAATGATAATTCACAAAATCACTTTATATAAATTATTCGCACAATTTTTCTGACCACATTTACTTTTTATTTTGCACAAAAACACTTTTTAAATCACTATCGCTTACCAAATACTAAGTTCATGACTTTTCCAGTAAGAATAGTGTAGACACATTTAGAACAATTTTATCATGGAAAATTCCATTTTAGTACAGTATGGAGTCAGTTGGTTTGGATCTCCGCTACACGAACCCGATTATCTGCTCCAGCGAATAATTAACTCACCCTACCCATTTTCCACTGATTTACCAAAGGGTTCTCTTATTTGACGAGCACCACATCATTGATTTTCAGGCTCTCCTTCGTTTTACTCAATTTTCATCGGCCTTGCAACTACGTAATATACTCTTGATGCCAACACTTCCAGAACATTTGCGTCATTTTTTGTATGCCATTCCAATGATTCAGTCTATTAAACGGCACTTCGGTCATGTCCGGCTGTGCGCTGTTGGCAATGTGGTGACCAGCCTCTGTTGGCACAATCTGCACGATTCTGTTTGGAGGTGATATGCCGCCATTTCGAACGTTGCTGTACTTCCAAAATCTCACTCGTTTGATTTGCCACGTAGGTCTTCTATTTGCGTGGTGGCTCAGCAAGCCAATCCAGCACAATTGTGGAATCCGTTCACCCGAAAATTTGTTAATCTGGTACCCTTAAGAGATTCTGGACACGTTTGATTAATCAGATTAATAACAAGGCACCGTTTAATTCTAACCAGGGTAAGGAAACATGTTTAATCGATGACACCTTCGTTTTTTCAGCGAATAAATTAGTAACATAACTTCCCTGTTGACATGTTCGAAGATAAACACTAGCCGCAAATGCAATTTCCTGATTAGTCACAAACAGCCATCTCAGTATGGCCAGAGTGGATAGATCGGTCATTTCGCTTCGAATTTTCACCACTGTTTTTGAAGCTTGGATAGTAATTTGTCGCCCATACTATATCTACCATCCACACCGCTTGGAAGAAGCATTTAGTTTTATTGACAATTGGAAACGTCAAGCCTAATGGGTCGAAGATTCGGCTAGCTTCTGACAATATAGATCTCTTCGTGTTTGGTGTATTATTTTTAAGCGTACCGTTATACGTAAATGTATCTGCAGCCGGTCACCACTGTAACACATTTGCTTTAGCCGCTTTTTTCCTTCATAAATTCTGGAGAATTAGAATACCATTTACTCAGAATTTCTGAAATTGGGCTGCAATTAGGATAGAATTCCGCTATTCCTCAACAGATTATGATGAAATTTGAGATGCGTCTTGCATAAGGAATCCTGAAATTGTTGGGTGAATTTTTGGAATATACGAGTAAGGCCAATTAGGAATATGGCCAAGCATGATAAAACTTGACGCTTCCTCAACCGTTTATGATGAAATTCGACATGTGAATTCGGAAATGGGATTCTGAAATAATTTTTAGATAAAATTCTGGTATATTTATTCCAGTTAATACATTAATAATTACAAGCCAATAAAAAAACAAAAAATACAAAAATTGGAATAAAAATAGAAGAATTCTATGCCGAAAATCGACAATTTCGAGTTCTACTACAGTGGCAATATAAAATATGAGTAAAACAATATACAGCTCAGTTATCAAAAACAATATAAGATATGTATTTTCCAAAACTTCATCAGTAATACTCTCATTAAGCAATACCACGGAACAAATTGAGACGCCAGGCATTTCAAAGAGACAATCTTTTGTGGTTACTAGAAATACACGAAACAATAACAAGCCGAACAATAAAAATAACAATCAACATAATTTTATTTTACCGACGGCCAACGAAACGAATTGTTTCCCTAATATGTCAAAACAATCACAGTATAGCGGGACAATAATGTATCGTAAAAACCATGCTCAACAATTATTATAAATTTCTTCCGGTAAAACACATTTTCCAAAATAATTTTTCTAAGAGTGTCTTTCTTTACATTTTATAAGCCAACCATCACTCACCACAAAAGACTTCACATTTATAATATTCTCTGATTTAAGCGAAACTATGTACATACTCGTATGTACGTATAATATAGCACATGTGTACACAGTTGCTTAAAAAGGCATTCCGTTCCAATTCTGAAAAAAAAGTTTAATTAAAGATCAAATTTACGATTTAAAGATAATTAAACGGTTTTATTTGTTAAGATTAGATCACATTAGTCGTTTAAGTAAAACATCGTTGCTCGAAAGATTGTTTTCCTCTGCCCATTCTACCGCGACGTTGAAGGAATCAATAACAATAAGTATGTGCTTTCTGTGAGATCAGATATGCGACTTGGTATTGACTGCTGTCAAGCACTTTATTGTAGTTGTGGCTACGTTTACAATATGCGTTACATGGTTTTAGGGTAGATGTCGTGACATCCCCAATTTTTTCAAAATTATAATACCTATAATTGTACGACTAATTAAATTTTTGAAAATTATAATATAAAACTTAAATTTTACTACTAATTCATATGTACCAAACTGCTTAATTTAGAATCAATTTATAAGTCTAATTTAACTGGTTTCCTGATGATTCCTCCAAGTCTCGTTTGAGTAGGTTGTATAATCTCTTCATTAACTGTTAATGATTCAGATGGATTCGACTCATTAAATTGTAGTGATGAATTATTTTTTGAAATGTTTATATCTTCATTAGTTCGCTGAACTTTCGATGTTCCATCAGTATCAGGATGATATGATAATTTCACTGGTACTGGTATGTTTGCCTTGGTCCTATTCAATTGTGAAGAATTTCTTCTGTACGTTTTTCCTTCGTTCGTTTTAACGATATGGGATCGTGGTGCTTCCAAGTTCTTTATAACTTCTCCTGAAACCCAATTTCTGTGCCCTGTTTGAATAGCTATTTTCTCCCCTTCTTTTAATTTTTCCTTAATGCTTGTGTGATTATCGGCGTAGTATTTTTGTTTTAATCGACTGTTTTGCAGATTTGTTGATACGTTGTTTATCACCTTTGGTTGAAGTACTTCTTTGGATGTTGGTAATAAAGATTTTGTTATTCTGCTCATTATTCGTTGATTTGGGGATTGCAAATTTACGTGTCTTGGTGTGTTTCTGTAATTCAGCATTGCTAAATTTAAATCTGTGTCGTCTTTGCTGCATTTTTTGAGAAGCATCTTTGCTGCTTGTACAAAACGTTCTGATAGTCCGTTCGATCGTGGAAAATGTGGACTTGATGTCTGGTAAGTGAAACTCCACGACTTCGAGAACATTCTGAATTCCATTGAACTATATTGTGGCCCGTTAATTGTTTCGAGAATTTCCTGTATTCCAAATATACTGAACCATTTTTTCAGATGTTTTATGATTTCTTCTGACGTCTGATGTTCTATTTTGACAAAATCGTACCATCCAGAATAGCTGTCTGCTATTAACAAGTACGTATCTGCATTGAATTTGAATAAGTCCGATCCACCTATTTGGAATGGATATTGTGGAATCTCCTTTAGTATGGTTGGTTCTTTCGGCTGATTTCGCTGTGTTGATTGACAAACTTGGCATTTTTCAATTTGATTTATAATATCCTGGGCCAAGTTTTTCCAGTATACCGACTGACGAGCTCTTCTTATTGAACTTTGTATACCTTGATGGTTTACTTTTAGTATATAGTTGATTAATGAATTGGGTATTATTATTTTGCTTCCTTTGAACAGAACTACATCATAGTATGAGATTTCATCCTTGAAATTAGAGTAATATTTTATGTTTTCCGAAATTTTTTTGTTATCTTCAGGCCAACTATTAAATAGATAATATATGATTTTTTGCAATCCTTCGTCCCTTTGTATTTCTTGTCTCAAATTGTTGCCGAATTCTTTCGACATCGGTAGTATTAGATGTATTTCCAAGTTGTATTCCTTGTTGTTAGTTTCTTCGTTATTACAATCTCTGCTTGGTGTATCTGGAATGGGTATTTCGTTCCCTTTTTTATAAACTACTATTGGCGCATATTTTTGAACATCAAATGTTATTCTTTGAAGTCTGGGTGGTGCCCTCTGCAACGGTTTTTTTGAATATGGACTCTAGTGGTTTATGGTCGGATTCTATGGTAAGTGTTTTTCCATATATATATTGGGGAAATTTCGAGCACGCGAATCGTATTGCAGCTGCTTCCTTTTCGATTTGGGGATAGTTTTCCTGTGCTTTTGTCATCGCTTCTGTTGCGTATGCAATTGGATGTCCGTCTTGCATTAATACTGCTCCGAATGCTTTCGAGCTGGCGTCCACTGATAATAGAACTTCTTTATTGACGTCATAATATTTTAGTACTGGTGCTGTTGTTAATTTACCCTTAAGTTCTTTGAATGCGTTTTCTTGGTCAATTTCCCAGCCAAACTGTATATCCTTGTGCAACAATCTTCTCAAGGGTTCTGTTATTTTAGATAGATTAGGGATAAATTTGCCTAAATACGTGGCCATTCCTAGTAGCCTTTGTAGCTGTTTTTTATTTGTAGGTGCATTCAACTTGTCTATTGCTTTGATTTTTTCCTAGTCTGATTTGATTCCTTTTTCTGTCAATATATGCCCTAGAAATTATTAAATATACACTTGCTTCTATTGAGGTTTAGGCCGGAGTCGCTGAGAATTTTTAATACTTGTTTTCTGCAATCGATGTCGCTTTCTCCAATTACAATAATCTGGTCTCTACTATATGATAATAAATTTTTTGTTTTTGATTTATCAATTTTCGCGTTTAACTTCGATGGGATTTTTAGAGGTAACACGTTGCACTGTGCGCCCGAATCAAGTTTAAACTCGATTGTTTTGTTGTCAAACATCACTTTTTCTACCCAACTGCTACTGTAATTCATTAAATCTACTTTTATTGTTTCGATATTCAGTTGTTCACTATTACTTTCTTCGGAGTGCTCTCCGCCGTCACTGTCATGGTTTTCTAGGTTAAGAACTTTTTTCTGAGATTTTTTATTTTTATCTGTTTTCCTTTTCTTGTATTTTTGTTTTACACATACTCTCGAAATGTCCTTTTATTTTACACTTATTGCCTATTTTGCCGTAAGCTGGGCAGTTTTTACGTAAATGTTTGGATCCACATCTCTTACAATAAAATACTTTCTTATTTTTAATTTCAATAGCGTTGATATTTTGATTGTCACTTCTTTCTTAATTTAATGACTGCAATTGTTTCACTGTCTATTCTGATATCTTACAGATTTCGATTGGCTTATCTAACGTTAAACCGGTTTCTGTCAATAATTTCTCTCTAACGTTGTCTGATACAATTCCTACTACTATTTTGTCTTTGATTTAACTATCCATGAGTGTTTCATAGTTGCATTTTGAACCTTGCGTTTTTACTTTTGTTAAAAAATCTTCGAATGACTGTCCCGTTTCTTGATGAAGTTTATTAACCATATATCGTTCATATGTTTCATTTCGTTTCGGAGTGAAATACTCTTCGAATTTGTTTTTTATTGTTTTAACGTCTACCTTTTGGTTATCATCAAGTTTGAATGTGTTGAAAATTCTTATTGCGTCTAATCCGATAATTGACATAAATGTTGCTGCTTGTATTTCTCCATTTTTGTTTGTGAGGTTAGTTGCAATTTCAAACCATTTATATTGTTGAAGCCATTCTTCACAATTTTTTGCCACATGTTCATTTACTGTTAGCGCTTTTGGTGGCTTTATTAGAGACGCGTTATTATTTTCTTGAGTCATCTTGATTTTTTTTTTTTTTTTTTTTTTTTTTATATAGGAATTTTTGTAATTTTTACTTAGCTTACTCTTATTATTTTTTGTTTTTATATTATATTATATAATTATATAAATTATATTAATGATTATATTTAATTTTTTATTATTATCTTTTTTTTTATGATCACTTCTGACACCATGTGAGATCAGACACGCGAGTTGGTATTGACTGCTGTCAAGCACTTTATGGTAGTTGTGACTACGTTTACAATATGCGTTACATGGTTTTAGGGTAGATGTCGTGACACTTTCAACTTCTGTTGGAAGATTATTTACTGCTATTTAAAAAGCCACGTTTCCCTCGTTGCCGCCAATTGCCCAGTCCATTACTATTTTCATTTACAGTTAAATCGTAAAGTCTCACCAGGGGAACATTATCCTTTTCCGTAAAATAATCAGCCGGTATGTTGAATTCAATTTCGTCAATCGATGAAAACAGATGTTTAAATTAACTTTTCACAACTGACTGCGGAAGTTCATTCCACGCCTTTTAAATGAATTTTTTTCAGAGTAGAAACAAAGGAAAAAGTGTTTGCTCTGCCATGGCCGCTGACATTATCCGCTAATATCGCTTTTCTGGTAATGCTTTAGCTTCCAAGTGACGAGAAACTTGAGGGGCAAAAAGTTCGGTGTACCACTCCTTGAAGACCGCAGAAGTTTGACAAGCATGTTTACATGACTTATAATACAACTGTATTTCAACATCTTGTGCAATCCTTTGTATACAAAACCGGTTTCGTTATAACTATAAATTTGTTCCGGTAATAACCCAATTTGTGCAATGATCCTCTTAAAATTGGTTATAAATGCAGTAGCAGTTTTAACATCCCAGAAAAGTTTTCCACCAGGTACCGTCAAAAACCGAGTTCCGTGACGTTTTTGAATTTGTCGAGCCATTCATCGCTGGCTAAAAATTCGTGTCCGATAGCACTGAGTGACCTATTCAATTTTTTATTTATTTATTTAATTTATTTCACTAACAAAAATTTGGCGTAAGAGTTTAACCTCTTGCCTACCCACTCTAATTTGAGAAGCTCATTCTTTATAGAATAGGGAGAAAAAGGTGGACAATATAATTTCAAAGGCAGGATTACAACATCCCTGCTGCAGGATCACAACATCCCATTCAATACTGCATGCTTCTTCCTTGAATGAAACCTTTTGCTTGGAGACGTTTTAAAATCATATATATTTTATGTACACAACATCAACTGAAGCCACGGGTATTTACAGGTCCCATCCAAATAATTCGCATTTAAAATCCAAATTTTTGAATGATTCCATAATATTTTTGAAGAAATAAGAAAATAAAAATTCTAGCGCTTGTACTTTAATCATCTATTTCGAAACCATTTCATCTGTCTCCCGTCATCATCAGAGTTTTTCGCGAATTCTTCCAAGTTTTCTTTGTTACTTTTTATTCTCTTAATCGTCGACTTATGAACGTTGTAACTTGGACAAATCTACTTTGAGTTCTTATTATCTTGAAGGACATTTAAAATTCATAATTTGTCTTATAGATATTTCTAATAAATAGAGATTCGGCCTTTTTCCTCGAAAAAGTAGAATTATGAAAAACAAGAGTTGCTTTTGTGGAAATTTTGCGGGGAAAAATGTTGCTAATGTAAAGGTTGCTACAAAAGAACGTTACATGTGCGGAAATTTATTCTATAGAATGCTTACTGTATATTCAATAAAAATATTAAATGCGGGCCTATGGTTTTTGGGATGTAGACAGGAACCTTTGGCTTGCAGCACTTATTTTATAAAGGTAGACGAAGTAAAATAACACTTGACTGTAGAAAATTAAAACACTTGGTCGAAGATATAAAACGTTATTTTTAAATTTATAACCGAATTCCATTTTTATTTTATAATGTTCGTAATTATTTACAACATTTGTTGCAGGGATGGAGTTGTGGCTTATTCATTCTCCCGGCTTTGGAAGTCCTTGAATTTCGACTTATCATTGTCGCATGGAAGTGAGCATTTTTGATGGATTGCCTGCTTCTCCGTAAGTGAAGTAGTATTGTGTGGCAACTCTAATCAGCTCTTCGCCCCAATTTCCATATCACTAGAGGCAAATTTTGTAATTGTTGATGACTTATTGACCAAAGGCAACATTTCTTGGTGTGTTGATTCAATTTTGGCGGTCGAAAACATATTACTTGTGCCATCTATGCCGGAAATGTTGAAGAAGTTGTTGAGCGAGTTGCCATCGTTTTAATGTTAGAATTTTGTTGCTCTTGACGTCATACTCAGGTAAACCATTGAGATGCCGCCCTTCCACTTGCTTGATAAATGTACATAATTCTTCGACAATGAGAGCCGCATTGTCCATAATCCGCTTAAAGTGGTATTTTGCGGATTTTTTAGCGGTGCAAAATGCCACTATATTCTTTCTTGTCGACAAAACGCTTGAAGAAAACCTTTATTCTGCTGAGTGCTGAAAAAAAGATATAATCCGCGAAGCTCGTTCCTCGCTGTGATAAAATTTGTTGCGTTGTCGGATTATGTATTAATGCATAAGCCATGGCTTGAAACGAATCGTTTCAGCGCTGCCGTAGTCAGTTCCGAAAACTATTCGGTATGGATTGCCAAATATGATTTTGTTGGCGCCTTGCCACGAATTTATTAGTACCTCTAAACATTGGAAAACTCCAACCAATAATTGTTTTTACATCAAAAAAATTAATATTCCAGGTTTTTTCGATCTTTTTCTTGCTCGGCTCGGAACCATTTCTTGAAAGCCATTTTGATGTTAAATCTTGTGTATTGCACATAAGAACCTAGATCTTGTTTTGATTTTAGATGTTTATTTAATTTTTTGCCGATATTCACACTTGCATAATAGATTGTAACGATTTGTGGAATAAATTCCATTCAATCACTGGATTTTGCAATTAAACGACGATTTCATTGCCACTGTTACTTCACTTATAACACTTTATTTCACTTGATCACTGATTATTATTCTTTCACTAGTTAAATTAAACTGCCTCTTTCCTATAAATCGTTTGTTATACTCAAATGCTTATACACAAATTTGGTACAACTTTCGATATTTGTTTTATCCGTCGTTAGATCCAAATTGAGGATATTTGGGCTCTTGTAATTTGTTTTGCATGTGCTCACTCGTTTCTCTGCGAGTTTTGCAGTGGCTTGAACCCTATGTTTATCCAATAATGCCGATATTAATTTTGATGTATTCTGTTAGTCATAATCATCACAATAAATATTATGCGCATGCATACCCATTTCTAGATTTTTTTTAACGAAAACTTAAAATTAAGAAATTAAAAATATTGTAATTTAACGTCACATAATTAACTTTCATTTATAATATTGTAAGACTGTTCTTAATTAGCCAACACGTTCACTCTGATTTCACAATCGAGAATACAAATTCCACACAGCCAAATGTAAGGACATATCCATGCCCGAGCAGAAATGAATCATCTGTAAAATTATTACGTAAATGTGAAAATAAATTCTCCTTGCGGCATCGGCAATGCCCCTGATGTAATTTAATATCAACATCATCGGTTAACAAATTCGGTAAACCTTTCCGCATCGTAAAATTATTTATTTTAATCCCGTATTCTGAGTAATTTAGTAATTCAAAATTTTCTGCAATCTTAAAACCATAATTATATATTTCAACGGAAAGCAAATAACTCATTTTCTAAACTTACCTCATCATAAAAGATGATTGCATGATTTGATGAGATGTATTTGCAATTTCCGCACGATGTTAAATTTAAATCATTTCCATCACCTTTTCCGATTGTTAATTTACGATAGCGCATAAATATCGAATTTTGGGTATAATATCTAAGCGGTAATAAAAAATTGTAATGTAACAAAGGTCGAAAGATTAATATTTTAGCACTTACTTTATTTGAATGCTACCATTACCTTTGTCCACCGTGTGAATTGGTGTTAGAGCAGCTCGGCATTTTATTTCTGAACTGTTGCTTGATGAGGATTGTCTGTGTTTATAACAAAAAAAAAATCATATTTGAATACTCCGTTTATGATTAGCCACCCAACTCACCGTTTGTCCTGAACAAGCTTCCGATAGATTTCTTTATTTTCATCCACATTCAAAATTTGACTGGGCAAAAATTCTTTGCGTCTCTTTCCATTTGCATTCGTAAATTGTTCGGCCACTTGTAACAAATTTTCCACATTAAATTGTTCACTAAGTGGTTTTCGGTTTGCGGGTTTCTCTCGATATTGCTGCGTCAATTTTTGAAATCTAGGTTGCAATAAATTTGACTTATTTTCTTTATCAAATTCAATACATTCGGTTTTGATGAGATTTTCTTTAACACGCTTTTCAATGAATGAATTATTTAATAAGCGAAAATTTTTTAATTTTATTTCTTTGTAACGGTGAATCGCTAATTTTTTAATTAGCTCAATATCGAAATATTTTAATTCGCTGTTTGCTGTGGGAAAGGTGGAAAAATTAAAAAAATCAGGCAAATGAAAAAATGAGAATTTTGCTTAAACTATTTTCGCAAGCTAACGGAAGTCGTCTTTAAAAGTCACTATTGGTAAATTATATGGAAACATTTTGGTGATGGTTTACTTTCAGTTAGACGGAGAAGGAAAATTTCAAAAATAAATCTTGCCTGTTTATTTTCAAGCAATCGATTTTTCAAATTCCTATAAACTGACGGTTATTTTTCTAAATCCCAAAGCGGCGGAATGCCGCGACCAGACACAAATCTTCTTCGATTTTTTCTTTATTCGATCCCAAATGAAAACTAAAATTTGACCTGTGACTGTTAGTTGGTAATTCCCTATGACCAATTTCAAGAACTCCTTCAACATTGTAAGGTTGTTTAAATATTGATCTACTTCAGAATTTAGAAAAAAATTTCAGATATATCAGAATTCAACATTCGAGGTAATTTGAAAAAGCATCAGTTTTCAAGAGACCAACTGATTTCGTATAGAATTGATCCTTCTGAGCAAACATTCAAGAATATTAAAATAACCGTAAAATATATGAGATGACTAATAAAATCATTATCAGTCAAACCATACCCATCATTATTTCACTCTCTGGTAATAGCCCCTACCAAGCGGAAAGCTCAGAATAAAATAGATTCGAAAAATAGATTCAAGCTGGGGTGGAATCTATCAAAGTGGTCCTTCGAGTCAACCAACAGCTGGCGATAAGGCATTGTCTAGACCTTCAACATAGACATGAATTGTTAATTGTAATAATAAACCAATCAGAATGGAAACGCTTCCTGTCTGTATTGTCAAATGTTTTTATTATGTAAAAGGTATAAAGTAGTACTGCATTTAGTAGTATTTATTATACCATTTAGCTTTATCAAAATTTATACCATTTAGCTTTATCCGGCTCGAAGGACCATGTATAATTTTGTCTGTTTCAATAATATTTGTATATTATAATTTTTAAATAATAAATAAAGAATAAAAACATTTGACAATACAGACAGATTCTGTCTGTATTATAAAATATTTTGATAAAGCTAAATGGTATAATAAATACTACTAAATGCAGTACTACTTTATACCTTTTACATAATAAAAACATTTGACAATACAGACACTTCCATTTAGCCAAGACCGCGGCTGACATCAACAAAATATATTCCAACCACAAAAAAGATGACAGCAATAGTAACACAAAAATCTATCAAACAAACAGTATACAACAATTGAAAGAAAATTATGAAAAGTTTCAAGAGAGGGATGAGCAGATAAAGCAACTACTAGGTATAGACAGGGACCATCTTTACTTCCAAATACAAAAACAAGAGGAAAAAACATACGAATTTATTGTCGTCATGCGAGCCAAACTCAACGACTGCCCGCCAGTTACACCGACGCAGATGAAGTATTTCACAGAACAACACTTCGAGGACATAGAGCAGAGAATAAATAAACAGAGTTGGTAGCAAAAACCAGAGTTGCCCCGAACAAAAGGAAACTGATAGTTCCTTGACTGGAACTAAATGCAGCGCATCTGCTATTCACGCTTCTAGTGTTAACACACACTAGAACACCATAAACTACCAAGATGTAGAGACGTTCACTTGGACGGACTCCACCATAGTTTTCGACTGAATAAGTGCTGACGTCACAAAGTTAGAAGCCTCTGTAGCCAATCGAGTATCTCAGATTAGAGATAATTTACCTCGGCTAAAATGGAATTACGTACCACCAGATAAAACCCAGCTGATTTAGCCACAAGAGGATCAGTAGCAGCATCTACTAATACGCCAAAAGGCTCAATGTAGTGGACGGGACCAAACTTTTTGCAGGAAAATTCTTATAAAAGGGGTTCACAAGTACAATCTTACAACGACAAGGACAGTGCGGAAGATATCATTTGTCTCACAATAACCTCTGGAGACAAAGCAAACACACATTTCGAAGCATTCATAAGTTGAAGCGTACATTTGTTTCAGATTTAAACAAACAACGCTCAACCAACTAATGGGCGATCTACCAGTGGGCACATGATTATTCATTACTCCTTTTATATACCGCACTTCGTAAAAAACGAAAATAATCCGAACATTAACTATTGTACAGTACAAACAGGTAAAGCGTCTCTGGCAAAATACAAGCAAACTTTAGGAAGAACCTCAACAGTGGCAATCCTTATCTTAACGTGATAGAAAATGGTCGCAAGTTGCAGCAGGCGCAACAGAAATACGAAGCGAAAATTGAACTCATCCGCACGAAATACGCAATTTTACAAAAGCAATGGGGATGGTTCTCCCAAAAGTTCATATGGTCGAAGCCCAAATAAAAACAACAAGCCAGAGTTAGCCTATGCAAGTAAAAATAGCTAGCATGTATGTAGTAAGAAATTAACTTAATAATAAACTGGAACAAGATGATCGTTTCGACACTTGGTTGAGGCAAGCGCAAGAAACAACTAAGGAAGACAAAGTTACTGAGAAAGCCAGAGCTTCGTTTAAACAAATATGGGTAAGGAAGTCGGTTCCAAGAAAATTGCCCGTTTTCTGGAAACCCAAAAGATTGGTCAACATTATATAATACGTATCAAACATCAACTAGAAAGCTGCGTTTATCCAACAAGCAAAATTTCATATGATTGAGGGAATGTTTGAAAGGCGAGGCATGGGACACGGTGGAAGATGATTTCGCGAGTAGTTTCCCAGAAGCTGTACCAAGCGCCATCAAAATATTGAAAGTTGTTCGACAGACCTGACAAATATTAAATGCAGCTTGTAAAATGCAATACCACTATCAGAATTGAATGACATCATTAATTAGATAATCAGCAGCTGTCAGAGCTCTGGTTTCACATGTAGATAAGTAGTGCGGGTTAGCTAGACCACACTAATAATCGGAACTTATTCCTAGAAGTGTTGGGTTGTTTGCCCAGTTCTACTCAATTAGATTGACAAAGACACAAGAACATATCGGCTTTAAGTAATTGTTTCACATACTTAGCAGAAGTTGCTAGTGAACTAATAGCAGTTCAGGGGATCAAACCAAATACAACTAGTCAAAAGTCAATGACGAAACCAAAAGACAGCGCGATCTCTCGTTGTTTTATTACTGGTACGGTTGACGATGAATAGGAGAAAAATATCCAAAAGCAGCAATTTACAAAACGGGCAAGTCGGCGTAAATGTTACATATGTACGAGTATGTAACAATGAATCTCATTCACTAGCACATTGTAGGCCAGCCACCAAGAGATGGGATCTAGTCGTAGAGAGAAGGCTCAACAACTGCGAAAGAATTCATCACCGTTTGCTGCGTAAACGGAAGCATATAGCACCAAAATATGATCAAAACGCTCCACGGACAGTGATACAAGGGCACCTGGGAGCGCATATAGCGATGCGAGCGTCTGTATTGTTTCGTCTGGTACCAGCAACGTTGCATAATGAGCGGTATTCGGTAGAGAGCTGTGCATTTCTCGACGATGGGTCATCTGTGACTTTAATGGATGAGCAACTGGCAAACGAAGATTTGTGTCTTAAGTGGGCAGGAGACACGTCTAAAATAGAAGAAGAATCTAAGTTGGTCGATTTAGAAATCGCAAGTCGAGAGAGTAGTACAAGGTATCGATTGATCACGTTGCATGAGTCGAATGCAACACGTGCATAGGGCGAATGGAACACTGATAAGGTTCTTCATCAACGTATAAAGACACAATTTGCTCTTGAAGAAGGAAATGCGAGGCGGATGTGCGGATGGATCCACGGTTTAGCGAACTGATTAAGCAGCAAATGCAACACTATAAAGAGAAGCGCTATCTTACAAAGCTCACAGCTAACGAGACGGATCTGAATAGTTGGTATCCACCAATGTTCGCAGTAGAAAATCCAAATAAAAATTTCGAATTGTCTGGGATGCAGCAGCTAAAGTGGATGGTATTTCGCCAAATAGTTTATTGCTGAACGGCATAAGTTAAAAAAGTTTTTGGGTACCGAATCAACACACTAAGATTTGGAAATTCTCCAAGGGACCAAAATACATATTGAGATTTGTGAAGAGCATATACGACCCCAAAGGCTGCATTGATTTGCTGGTTATACATTTCAAAATTGTATTCAGGAGGTTTGGCGTGCTGACACTGGATGGGATGAGCAAATAAAGGCAGTAGAGTTCACCAAACGGTTAAAATGTATTGGCTTGCCCAAGTAATTGGAAAAGATCAAAGTTCAGCGATGTTATTCACCGCTGTTGTTGTCGTCAGCGGTGAAAAGCATGCAACTCGATATAATTTTAAGCCCGTAAGCATTCCACGTTTGAAATTAAAGGCGTGCTTGACAAGTACGCGAATGGTGAAAACAATTACTGAAGATCATTAGGTCGGGTATATCATTGGACTGACTCAGCAACAGTATTGAAGTGGTACGAGTTTTCAAAATAGCTAAACTTTGGCTTTAAAAGGTTTACAGTGTTAAAACCTCGTTGAGTTGCGAGGAGCCTTACAGCACCTTACGAATTAGTTTCTTAAAAAACTAATAATTTTACCTCAACATGGCATAGTACCCGAACTCTTGGTAGCTCACTATCACAGCCGATTCCCCCACCAAAACCATGAAACAATTGTGAATGAGATGACCCAAAAGTTCTTGATTCCAAAGCGGAGAGAAGTTTTAAAATTCATCCAAAAGCGATGTCAAGTTTGCAAAAACGAAAAGGCCAAACCAAATCCACCCGAAATGGGAGAGCTACCATCGACCTTTCACTACTACTTTTATATATGTGGGGGGTTGGTCCATTGTTAGTGATGATTGGGCGCAACCAGGAATAAAGGTGTGGAATATTGTTTACCTGATATGAGCTATACATTTGGAGGTGGTATGCGCCATGACGACGGATTCCTTCATATTCACATCGACATTAAGGAATAGAAGCTTTCATGAAGATTCGATGGCGATTTAACCCTTCTGGAGCGCCCCATATAGAAGGAGCCTGGTAACGATTGATCCGGACTATAAAGGTCAATGCCTGAAGATATTGAAAGAATTATTTCGCACTTGTGCCATCACTAAACCCAATAAAACGAGATAAACTTCAAAAAGTTTCAAAGGTTTCTGCACTAATCTCGATTAGTCGCTAATCCTCAAATAAAACGAGATTAGCTAATCTTCAACTTGACTCACTACAGCAAATCTCGAAAAAATCACTAGCCGCGCTTAGCTAATCCCTTGTCTGTCAAGGCTATTAAGAATTGAATACTTCCTCCGTCTCGTTTTGACTTCCTTGTTTTATATCTGTATAAATTTGCCGAAAATATTAATGTTGAATGAATAGAAATTGTTTTTCAGTTTCAAAAAGAGCTTAAATGTATGACGTCACATTTTATAAAAGCTTCCCCCATCGGCATATCACCCGATACCTCCTCCACACAGGGGGAGTTTATAAATGGATGACTCATTATCAAAAATTACGAGTACGTCCCTCCAATCGTTAATTCTTTACTCCCATTATAATTAAAGCCACACACACACACGTAAAAAGCCTGTGGCAGCACCATCGTGGAAGTACCCAACATAACAACATCGAAACGAGCAACGGGTAACACTAATTAAAAAAGGTACGACAGACAACACAAAAAACGTTTTGACAGAATACAAAAAAGTCTCTTGTGTGCGTCCGCACGATTAACACGTCTAATAGATCGACGAATAAATACAATTTCAATTCTTAATACATGTTAAACTACTGTGAATAATTATGCGTTTTATTTTAAGTGGAATATAAATATTCGAACATACTACCGCATAATTATCGCCTTACTTATCAACTGCGCCATAGTTGATCTCGCCATACTACGCGCACACCATAGCTCATAAATTGGAATCTATCCATAATTGGTGACAAACGACATGATTTTTTCAAGTGAAATTATCAAATAACATTTTATAGTGAGTGATTTCGACAGTGCGCGATTTTTAAGTGCATTTTCTTCGCATATTAAGTGTATACAGTACGAACACGCGGTAACGAAGCAAGTAACGGTAAAAACACGCGGTAGCATAGGCAAGCGAAATCGGTTAGTTGATAAAATAGTATTAATTATCAAACGATATACTATATACTTTTGCTGTCGGTCGACAAACACGAAATAACGATTAATTTTTTGTCAATTTATACCGATTCAATTCATAACAAAATATGTCTGACGATTACGAAAAAAACGTTCACAAAACAAACAGCGGTGAAATAGCACGAGTGTCTATTAAAGTGCCACCATTTTGGGTGGAGTGCCCCGAAATTTGGTTTGCCCAAGTAGAGGCGCAATTCGAGACATGCAAAGTAACAAGTGATGCTACGAAATTTAACATAATCGTGGGCGGTGTCGAAAGCCACGTATTAGCGCAGGTATCGGAGGCCATATTAAATCCACCTGCTCAAGGAAAATACGACAATTTTAAAAAATGTGTTTTGGAGGTATATAGTGTCTCCGAGCAACGAAAAATGCGAAAACTCTTATCAGGTGCTGAACTGGGTGATCGGAAACCTTCACACCTTTTGAACGAGTTAACGAAGCTGGCTGGCGCAAAAAACGGTGAAGATTTTCTTCGAAGCATCTGGCTGGAACGACTTCCACCACAAATACGAGCGATTTTGTCAACGAGTGAGGTTACACTTAAAACAATGGCGACATTAGCAGATCGAATCATGGACGCAGCTGGTTCCTCTACCGTTTTTATGGTCAATGAAGAAGCACCGCCATCAAATGCGACGAATCAAGTGGAAAAACTGACACAGATGGTAAGCAATATCGAGAGACAAATCGAGATGATGGACTTACATTACCGGCAACAACCAGGCCGATCGCAAAATCGTCAGCAATCGCGTAGTCAATCACGAACGCCTAGCCAGGATGAATTATGTTGGTACCATCAAACCTACGGAGACAAAGCAGCTAAATGTCGAGAGCCTTGTTCTAAAAGACAGGCGCCTAACGTAACCATTCCAAAAAACTAATAGGCCAGTCGCCTAATACAGACGGCGCGGGTCGTACAATAGCGCGACTTATCGCTATTGATAATTTAACAAAGTCGAAATTCTTAGTCGACACAGGCGCGGATGTTTCAGTACTTCCGCCTACGATCAGCGAACGGCAAAAAACATCCAGCAGTGACAAAACTATTTGCAGCTAACGGTAGCGAAATTGAAACATATGGCACCAAACGTCTGACTCTCTCATTGGGTCTACGAAGAAGTTTCACCTGGGATTTCATTATAGCAGACGTTACTACATCGATCATCGGAGCTGATTTTTAACGCCATTTCGAACTCTTGGTGGACATCAAAACCGGTCAGCTGATCGACAGTCTGACCAAATTGTCGGTCAAGGCAGTTCAACAAAAGACAGGTGAGCAAACTTTGACAACCTATGATATTAATTCCGAGTTTGCAGATTTATTGCACGAATTCCGCGACGTAACTGTCTTCACGAATACTAAGAAAGGAAAAGTCAGTACGACGACTCACCACATCACAACGACAGCTCAGCCAGTCTGTGCCAAAGCACGAAAGCTGTCCCCCGAAAAACTTAAGGCTGCTCAAAATGAATTCCAATTTCTAATGGATCAGGGGATAATTCGCCCTTCCAAAAGTAATTGGTCAAGTCCTCTGCATATGGTCCCGAAAAAGAACGGCGAGTTCAGAGCTTGCGGAGATTACAGGGCGTTGAACGCGAAAACAATACGAGATAACTACCCCATAAGTTTTATACAGGATTTTACTCATTTCCTCGATGGCACCGAAATTTTCACGGTACTTGACTTACAGCGTGCCTACCAACAAATACCGATCGAGCCAAACGACATACCGAAAAAGGCCATAATTACACCTTTCGGATTATACGAGCATGTTTACATGACTTTTGGGTTATGTAACGCGGGCCAGACGTTTCAAAGGGTTATTCACGAAGTTTTACGAGGATTGAACTTCGTTTTCTCGTACCTGGACGATATTTTTATTGCTTCGAAAACACCGGCGGAGCATAGATGTCACGTCAAAATGGCACTTCAGCGATTATCAGAATACGGCTTATGCATCAATACAGCGAAATGTCAATGGGGTAAAAAAGAAGTGCAGTTCCTAGGACATCTGGTGACATCTAACGGCATTAAGCCATTACCAGAAATAGTATAAGCCATTGACAACTTCCGGAAACCGAAGACAGCGCAACAACTGAAAAGATTCTTGGCCATGATAAATTTTTATAGGAGATTTATATCACACGCCGTTGAGAATCAGATGACACTGCAGAAAGTAATAGTTGGCAACAAAAAGAACGACAAGACCGAGATTCCATGGACAGACGAATCAACAACCACATTTCAGAATTGCAAAAGCGATCTACGAAACGCAACATTGCTTGCACATCCGAAACCGAATTCCAAATTATCACTTTACGTCGACGCATCAGATGTGGCAGCAGGCGCGGTCCTTCATCAACAAGATGAAGCAGGAGTTATCCAACCATTGGGTTTCTACTCAAAAAAGTTAACAGAGTGTCAGCAAAGATATTCTACGTCCGATTGCGAACTTCTAGCGATGTACCAAGCAGTAAAACACTTTCAACATATGGTTGAAGGACGAGATTTCTTCATTTATACGGACCATAAACCATTGGTTTTCATGTTTCGTCAGAAACTAGAGAAGGCATCACCGCGACAGGTCCGTCATATCGACTACATCGGGCAGTTTACATACAAAATTTTGCACGTCGCTGGCAAAGATAATGCAGTAGCGGATCTACTGTCACGAATCGAGATGATTGATAATAACGATATTATCGATTTCAACGCAATTGCAAATGAGCAAAAAGAGGATCCCGAATTAAAAACCTTATTGGCACGTAATAATTCTAATCGTGTTCTAAAGTATTTTGCCATTCCAGGATCTAATGAAACACTGTGCTGTGATGCAACCTACCAGTTAATCAGACCATTTGTACACAAAAGGTTCAGGACTCTGATACTAACCCGACTTCACGGTTTAGCACATGCAGGCATTAGAGCAACGAACAAATTGTTACGACAAAAGTTCTTTTGGCCTAGCATGAACAAGGATTGCAACGGTTTTGTAAGAGCTTGTCTAGCGTGTCAGCGAGCTAAAGTTTATCGACACAACAAGACGCCAGTGTCCGATTTCATCGTACCGGATAGCCGATTTCAACACGACAATATGGATCGTTGGCCCATTACCGATCAGTTCAGATAAGCGTTACATTTTGACATGTATCGACCGTTATACGCGATGGCCAGAGGCTTATCCGATGTCTGACATTACAGCTGAGACGATCGCACGAGAGTTTGTATCAAACTGGGTATCACGATTTGGTACTCCATCACGAATCACCACAGATTTGGGTCGACAATTTGAGTCCGAAATCTTCAGGGAGTTAACGAGACGTTTGGGAATTAACCATCTAAAGACGACGCCTTACCATCCCCAGTCGAATGGGATGATCGAAAGATGGCATCGAACGCTAAAAAGCGCATTCAAAGGCTACCAAACTAACGACTGGATCGATGCATTACCCACAATACTACTAGGGTTGAGGTCAACGTTCAAAGAAGACATCATGGCGACGCCATCAGAATTGGTATACGGGATGTCACTGCGGCTACCGGGCGAATTCTTTCACGAGGTTTCAGCAACAGAAAACACAGCTGAGTTTCTGAAAAATCTAAGGCGAATGATGAACAAACTAAGACCGAAACCTGCGAGCCATCACGATCGGTCGAAGTTCTTTGTGCAGAAGCAGTTAACAGATTGCACTCACGTTTTTGTGCGAAACGACGCGGTGAAAGGTCCACTTCAGCCACCTTACGACGGACCATACGAGGTCGTGCAACGATTCGACAAGTATTTCAAAGTCCGGATCCATAACCAGGCAAGAAAGATCTCCATCGACCGATTAAAAGCAGCGTTGTTGCCCTTAGGCGATCAGCCTATCGAAGTGCCAGTGGAGAAATCACACGACAACGAGCAACCTACACAACATATCGAGGTTCCAATGGAGAAACAGCACGACGATGAAAAAACAAGCGCAACCACATCGAGATCTGGACGTCGTTTTCAGATTCCTCTCCGTGTCCGATAACCTGAACACTGCGAGGGGAGTAGTGTGGCAGCACCATCGTGGAAGTACCCAACATACCAATATCGAAACGTGCAACGGGTAACACTAATTAAAAAAGGTACGACAGACAACACAAAAGCGTTTTGACAGAATACAAAAAAGGTCTCTTGTGTGCGTCCGCACGATTAACACGTCTAATAGATCGACGAACAAATACAATTTCAATTCTTAATATATGTTAAACTACGAATAAATAAAACATATTACACTGTGAATAATTATGCGTTTTATTTTAAGTGGAATATAAATATTCGAACATACTACCGCACAATTATCGCCTTACTTATCAACTGCGCCATAGTTGATCTCGCCATACTACGCGCACACCATAGCTCATAAATTGGAATCTATCCATAAGATCAATGTATTTTGTATTAAAATCTAGCAGTTTTATTTAAATTGAGGTTATGTTTTACTACTGTCACAAAAATTTGCGTTCCATTGAACATCTACTCACAAGTACTTGGCAGTAGCAAATTGTTTCCAATGGAACACAGTGATTAACTTCATTTCAAAGATATCAATTAAAAACCAAATTTCCAAAAAATCAAATCTCAACAACGTTCTAATCTAAAGTAAGCCACACCCAAATTCATCTAGGCCCACAATCGACATGATCCTACTTGTTTAATACAAACAGTACTAGAGTGTGTTGATAAACTCTGCATTCCACAAAGCGTTCGTCATAAACTTGTAATTGTAATTTTCTACCCTGCTAAATACTGCGTTTCTGGCTATCATTGTTACAATATCGTTACAATGTAAAGTTTATGAACACACTCCTGAGGGCTGACATGTTATAACCATCACTTTTTTCGCTTCGATGCATTTTCGACAGAGTAACGGTATCTTACAACTAAATTGTTTTAAAATTTTATATTTTTAACAAAGGAATACAGTTATTCTATCGAAAATGCATCGAAGCGAAGAAAGTGATGGTTATAACATGTCACCCCTGATCATGACACTTAACGGTTTTAATGGTCTTACCTTCTTTAATTTTATTTTCATATTGTTCATCTTTGAAATCCATGACGATAATTGCTTAGCGATTTTTCTTCAAAATTTTCTTCTTAATAGTATAATAGACTTTTATTTATATTTCGTAGTTTATCAATAAATACAGCCGAACGTATCTACACAGTACCCGTGCTAGATAGGTTAGGATTCAATTTTCAATAAAGGATAATGAAAAAAAAAAAAATAAAACTTTAATTAAAAATGACTTTAAGGAAAAAAACGATTTCCTTTTGTTTTTGAGATTCGGAATGGACACTTGATTTAAAAAACGAAAAATAAATTTTTATTAAAGTTTAGAGGTGTGTAGGTTCTTTATTTTGAATGATGACGATCAATCACCCATTCCACACGAGTCGCGCTTACGCTGTTGCATTTCTTCGTCTCTTACCTCTTTGCACTGTTTTTGCCTATAAACTAAATTTTGTTTATAGGTAAAAACAGTGCAAAGAGACGAAGAAATGCAACAGCGTAAGCCAAACTCGTGTGGAATGGGTGAATAAATTTTTCCTTTTATAACGGTTGTTACCTTTTGCGTTATGTTGGACAAAAATTATTGGACGCGGTCTATTTCATCGAAATCCAACCTGCCGAAAAAGCCACCTTAGTAAAACGATTTTTTTTTTACAGTTCATCACATTTCCGATTTTCAGTTAAAAGAAAATCAAACAATTTTATATTACAATAAAAAATATTCCATAAAACAAGAACGAAAATTAATGTAGTTTAATTTTAACAGTTAAGTACACTTAATTACTAAACTTAAGTAATGTCCTTAAAGTACAATGGCCGTTCTATGAAGATGCCTCCCGATGAAACTTCTCATAAGATGTGGCGGCAATCTTTTTTAAAGATTCAGCCTCCTTATCCCCGGTCGCTTCGACCATATTTCTCAACACACCATTCACATCCTGCAACAAAATGTGCGGCACATCAAATTCTTTGGCTGATCCTGCGTCCATCACGAGTATGCGATCCGAATCCATTACGGTATGTAAGCGATGTGCTATCGTAAGTACGGTACAATCTGCGAATTTTGTACGAATTGTCTTTTGAATTAGAGCATCTGTTTGTGGGTCAACATTGGCAGTTGCCTCGTCAAGGACTAAAATACGATTTTGTCGTAAAATTGCACGCGCCAAACAAATCAATTGTCGTTGGCCGACGCTAAAATTACTACCGGCCTCTGTAACTAGAAAGTCTAAATGTTCGATTTCACTTTTAAGTTCAACCGCTTGAAGTGCATTCCAAATTTTTGCGTCATTATACAACCCGAACGGATCCAAATTGTAACGGATTGTGGCAGAAAATAGTACTGGGTCCTGCGGGATGATTGAAATTTTTTGTCTTAATCCATTTAACGAAATTGTACCCGTATCTAATTCATCAATTAGAATTTCTCCATCGATGTGAGCGAGTCTAAATAGGGCCCCGATTAGAGATGATTTCCCAGCACCAGTACGACCCACAATACCAACCTTCCACGTTGGTTTAATATCGATATTTAGATTTTTTAGGACTGGTGCTCCTTTCACGTCATACTTCAACGACATCCGTTTGAACTGGACTTTCCCGTGAGCAGGCCAATTTTTCGGGGGCTCCTGTTTTGGACTAAACTCTTCCTGTAGATCAGTGTATTGAAGAACACGTTCCACACTAGTCATCTGTTGTAATGATTCAGTAGCCTGACGGATACCGTACTGTACCATACCGGTGAGTATCATCGACTGGGATATGGCGAGTCCTACATTTCCTGCGAATATCGAATCCTTTAAGAATACAAAACTGAATGATACGGCCGAAACAAACAGTATACTGATACAATCCAACCATAAGCCGCAAGCAGCATTTGAAGCGGTTGTTAGGTGCCAAACTCCTGAATGAACATTCTGCAACTCATCAAATTCGAACGAGACCTTATGTTGCACACTATTCACTCGAATCGTTGTCAATCCATTTAGTGAGGCTGATAGGTGGCCAAATATTGGGCTACGGCATATACCTTCCAGGCGTTTTAAATCCTGCGCTGGTCGTAAATAAACCTTTAGAATGAGGCCATAAAATATGATTGCGCATAGTAACGGCAGCAAAAGTGTGTAGTTCACAATCATCACCATCGACAGAATTCCGATCATGACCAAGAAAATTTGAATTGACTCCATCATGGAGCGGGGCAGCATCTCGTCGATTGCGCCCATATCGCGCGAGAACCGATTTAGAATTCTACCACCAGGATTAGTGTCAAAGAACCGCATTGGTGCGTGGAGTATTTTATCGAACATTTTATTGTGTAGATTTTTTGAAGCACGCATGCAAAGATTGAAGAAGAGGTAGCTGCGCAAAATGGTCATGATGATAACCCCAATGATTAGGGTACCGTAAATATAGAGGCACTCCTCGGTACTTAACGCGCTTGTTTGATTACTAGACTTTAAGAATTCCTGGCGGGTCCAGAATGTGACGAAGTAATCGCTGCCACTCGTAACACCTTGAGACAGTGCCAACACAATGATGAGGATGAATATGAACATGGCACTTCCACCAGCCAAAAAGTACCGCTTCCAAACGTTTACTGACATACCACCTTCCGCTTGTTCTTCTGCCTCCTCTTTAACTGATGCTGTATCCTCAACGATACTTGAAGATTTTCTCGAAGTCAAGCTCGTTGTTCGTGCCTTGTACGCTTTAGCCCCGTCAATAAACGGAATTTCCACATCTTCGTCGCTTTCGAGTTCCGCGTCTTTTAAATCATCTTCAACCACTTCACTAATTGGCTCTTCATCGTCGAGCTTTTCTAGAATATTAGCAAAATCCATATCGCTGTTCTGGAGATCCCGATATGTTCCCTGCTTCATTATTCTCCCCTGATCGAGCACAATAATCCAATCCGCCTCCTTTAAGAAATGTACTTGATGCGTAACCAATAGACGTGTTTTTCGCTCCTCTGCCAAATAACCATTAGGACCGAGCACTTCATCGAACAAGTGTCGTCCAACATGTGCATCTACAGCCGAAAGTGGATCATCCATCAAGTAAATACTGGCATTTTTGTAAACAGCACGGGCCAAACTAATTCTCGCCTTTTGACCACCGGACAGCGATGAGCCACGTTCCCCGATCAAAGTCTTATCAGCATGCGGTAACTGCTCAAAATCGGCTACGAGTGCACATCGCTTGACCACATCATGGTACCGTTTCTTATCAAAACTATTCCCGAATAGAATATTATTTCGGACCGACCCGGGGAATAGCCAAGGTTCTTGCGATGCATAAGATAGTTCTCCGTTTACAACAACATTTCCAGAAGCAACGGGCAATTCACCTAATATCAACTGTAATATAGAACTTTTTCCAGATCCCACCGGCCCAATAATGGCACATAAATTTCCAGAGATCGCCCTAAAATCAATCCCATCGAGAGTTCGTTTTTTATCTGCCGTCCATGATGCGGACACATTTTTAACCTCAAGCACGGGCTCATTCCGCTTGGTCACAACGTCTCGATTGATTGTTAGTCCGCGTAGCGTTGGATCATGTTCGTCTTTGTCCAAAAATTGTTGTATTCGAGTTAAAGAGACGAGTGCTTCGGCACCCATCGATAAGGCGAGTGGATAGAAAATAGCGGCAATCAATTGTAACGTATTATAGTACTGAGCAAGTGAAAACACTTTGTCGGCACTAATCGGTATATTTAGTAGAACACAAGCGGCCACCGTTATAAATAATGTCGAGCGCTCTGTAAAAACCATCGTACTGAGATAAACTGCTCGAATGTATGAGGCGTATCGAATTTTTTTGATTTCATTGCGTCGTGTTTCGGCGACCACTGCATTAAACGGTTTCTCCCATGCATACATCTTAATCACCTGAATTCCTTGAACAATTTCATGCATAATACTAACACGTTTATCGGTTCGCACCGCCACTTTCATACGCAATTTAGCCGACAGTCGACTTAATCCAGTTTGTACCGGCAGCGTTTTAATTAACAATCCAACAACACCAACAACAGATGCAATTCCAATTTGCTGCCAAATCAACCAACATATAAATATCGAAATGATCGGTAATATCCAAAGATAATGGGCGAATATAAATCCATAATCGAGTCGTGATACATCATTTGAGAGTAGATTTACAACATATCCAGCGGATATTTCACTACTTGCACGTTTCGAGAGGCGTAACACTTTACGATATATTGCCGAACAGCATGCAATACGCATCCGTGCGCCGAGTAATCTTTGTCTTAAGTCCGTGTGATGCATTAAAAATATTGTTACCACAATCATCCCAACTAAAATTAGTGTTAGATAGGTTATATCGGTCCAAATTATGAAAAACCAATTATCTGGTGCCACATGAAAGAATGAGCGTTCAAGCGTTATTTTGGCGGTGGTTGCATTTGACGCCGCTGTTATATTATCTGATTCTAACATTACAGTTTGTATAATGCTCAAATTTTGGTATTGAATTAAGAGTTGCGCTAATACTACTGGCAGAAGGCATCTAGAAAATAAAAACAATTACATTAAAAATTTGATAAATATTTTGTGCGGGGGCATTGGATATTGTTACCTACTTTAGCATAATGTTGATGAAAATTAGACTGCCATCAAGTAGAGTATCTTTGTAGAATGTATAAAATAATGCCGTTCGCAGCCGGGCTTTTTGGCTTTTTCGTTTCGCTCGATCGCATTCTTTGTTCCATTCCCTAGAAATTAACAAAAAAAAAATTAATTGGTAAATTATTAATCTCCTTCTTCCTCTGTACCCCCTAATAAGTAAAAAAATGTTGTAATTCTACAAGAGCAACTGTTATAGTGAGTGGACTTTTAATCAACTTGCCGGCTTTCAATAGTACAAATTAAAAGATCAATCCAATCTACACTGATAGAAACTTCATTGTTCAGAATTTACTTTGCCTTACAAATTAATTGAAGCTAAGCACACAATTTTTTTCTATCTTGAGATTACTGGTTCTGAAATAATCTTTATTGTAACAATTACACTAAAATATTTTAGAGCTTTGATTCAGGAGAGTTTCGGAAATGTATTTTCTGTAAAATTTGCCTGCAAGTCGTATTGCCTTAAGAGAAAAACCAATAACAGCTTCTCAGAAACCAGTCTGCAAAATCAGGTTCCAAATTCATAAATCTGCGCGTTTCTGTATACATCATCGTCGGCAGTGACACATTACGTTACAGCTTTATCAAAATCTAAATGCAGAGACTACTAAAGATAAGATCGCAGATCGATACCGTTTGCTCCAATTTAAACTCATCCCCTGCAGTTTCTAGGTGAGAAGATCTTGACATTGGAAACGTTTGTGATAATGTCATCGCCGCCGAGTCATAATATGATCACCGACACCCATCTAACGTCCGGTCAAGTAAAGATTGTTCAACAATTACTCCACCCAACAAAATTCGTTCGCAACCACGAAGCACACCGTCGGCCATTTGCATCAGTTCAATGTGAGAACTACGGAGAGAAGCATTTACGTTCAACCTGCAAATATCGAAGCAGTACTTCTACGGATCGCCTACAGCGTATTTGTCAGATCAGCCATCTGGAATAAATTTGGCTAACTTTCAAAAGAATTCGATCCAAATTCTTGGTTGCACTGTTTGTGACTATTGGAAACAAATCCGCATCTGGGGTTTCGATTGGTTCGGAGCCTCCATCCAAGGGATGGATTTAATCCGACCAACCAAATTTTCCAACGTTTTTTTTAGAAATACTAGCACTTATTCTCAGCTGTATCAAGAGAACTTTGTGCCTACTGGTTCCATTAAAATTGAATCGAAACGTCGTACCGAAAGTGGAAGTGCAAATGTTAAACCAGGAGATTTTGAAGTTAGTGAACTTTACTTCATAACACCTGATGGATAAGTGTGGATTTGCGGAGATTTTCAATTCCAACAGCTAATCATTTGCTTGGCATCAAAGAGGTTCGATATTTATCAAGTTGGATTTGGCTGCCACAACACTCAGCTGACGACGATGACACGAGGATTCGTATTCGAAACAGACGGATAAAGTGCAAATAACAGACGGGACATAGATGGATAAAGCGTAAATAAAGGCTTTTCTTGAACTATTGAATTTTAACCAGGCATTCGTCAAAATGAAAGCTACTATCGCATGGCAGCTGCCTCGATGCCTTATGTCATCGGACTACCCCTTCAGCCAGCCACCGAACGTTGGTGTCCAATCGGCTAGAGGCTTTGTCAATAATCGCCAGCATCAAGACGATCAATGAGTTTGTCAATATTCATGAATTTTCGAGACTGGCCGATCACATACAGGTCATGGGGTTATTTGGTGCTTTAGATTTGGGTGCTAATTTGGCTGAAAAATCCGCACCAGCATTGCTTTGCACAAAATTTCTAACATACACTATTTGTTCGGGTTGGAAAATTCGGGATTTGCTGCGTAAATTATAGCTAGTAGTATTACGACAATGAGCATTCCGGAGGTGTGCAAGAACAAGTTGCTGAGCTGTGGATAAACGAGTATTTATATCGGTGGCAGAAGCGAATTTATCATCCAGAATACATAGTTCACGCATCAATGAATACGATGTGCCATGACTTATCATGTGTTGACCGAATGTCAAAAAATATGGTGAGAACTCTAACTCTGTTGAACTAAGCACAGCATTCCTCAAAGCACTACTAATTTCATGAAGATGGTTATCCCATTGTTTTTGGTCGTCCTGGATATAAGCTCGGATGGCAGAAATAATCGTGCGGTTCACCCGTTCCGACGCGTTGGACTATGGAGAATATTTCGGAGTAAACTGATGCTTTACGCCATACTGAGTTAATAGATCATTCAACAATGCGGACTGAAATTGTTTCCCATTAACGCTAGTGATAAATTCTGGAACGCCGAAAACACTAAACACTCTGTTCTTTAGAAAAGTAACTACACCTACGGCAGTAGCGATTCTCATTGGTTCTAAAAGTACAAATTTGGTGAATTGATCTAAAACGATAAACAAATATGTATTTCCATGAGAACTTCGAGAGTAAGGACTCAGAAAATCAATATATAATTTTTGAAAAGGTCTAAAGACTTCAAGAAATTTTCCCATTTCTGGTTGAGTACAGAAATTCGTGGGCTTGATTTGCTTACAAGTTTCACAATTGTTGACGTGAACTTTAACATCTCTAGCCACAGTCGACCAGTAATAATGTCGCTGTAAAAGTTCAAGAGTCTTAGCAAATCCAAGATGTGCACTTAATGGCTGGTTATGGGCTTGTTGCAGGAGTGAAGGAATTAAACTTTCAGGAATCACTAATTTCCATTGTGATAAATCAGTAACGTTTTTAAAATTCTTGTTAAGCAATATGTATAGCTTACCATTAAAGACACGAAAATTTGTCTGGGCTTGAGGATTTTCCTGAATTGCATTAATTCGACGTACGTAATCAGGATGAGTAAATGCATCAGAACTAAAATCGACATGTAACGGATTCACATTAATAGAGGAACTACTGGGTTTAAATAAAGATTCTATATCAGCTCTGGAAAGCGCATCGGGAACAACATTTTGCGTGCCTTTCCTATACTCGATATTAAATTTAAATCCTTCAAGTTGCAAACTCCATCTTGCTAATCGACCTGACAATTCGCGTTGATTCATCAACCATTGAAGGCTCGAGTGATCCGTAATGATTGTGAACGTGTATCTATCTACAAACAAGAGTTCGGTCACACTGTATTTTCATCTAGCGGGATTTGCCAAAAGGCGTCTTTTAAGTCGATGGTCGATATATACTTCGTTTGATCCAGACGACTTAACAATCCCTCAATCAATGGTAATGGATACGCATCTTTGACAGTGACCGCATTCACTTTCCTGGCATCGAGACACAACCTTACTTTACCAATTCCTTTCCGAGCAACCGTAATGGGAGAGGACCATGAGCTCTGGTTATCCTCGATAACTCCCAACCCTATCATTCGGTCAAGTTGGCTAGTCCATGCCAAGGTAGAGAGGCTGTGTTAATCCTGGGGCAATGTTTAGTCGTAGTTGTTTAATATGACCATTATATGTTACGGGTAACAAAATATGACCGATTATCCGTTGTTTTTCCCCACTCGCGGTGTTTAAAAATATTGATAAATAGTGTATTTTCGTGTTGTTTTGTTTGAGAAACTCCTCAGATTCAGCTCCCAAAACGCTAATGTTTGCGCCGCTATCAAGTAATCCCATATACGGAATTCCATTAATAACCACTTCAGCATAAGGACGTTTATCTTCACATAATTGGAACACGGATTCTGAAATTATTTTCTTGATATTTTTCCTGAGCCTCCAGTATCTCAAACTTCGACTAATTTTTGGTTTTTAATAAGACGCGGTTTGGGTGGATTGCTGGCAGTATCTTTTGATTGGTGTAAAATGGTTATGGTCTTGCTGAGTTTTTAATTGATCGAGTTGAATATCATATCTAAAGGGGTTGGTTGGAGAAAAATTACTATTGCCTTGTATGAGATTAATATGCGTTGGATGAATCAGTGATGAGTTTATTGCTGTTGTCTTAGCAGTTCCGGACATGTATTGGTAGCTGCTTCCTCCATTCGACTTGACCTGTAGGTCTACTGTGTATTCCGATCTGAAAGTAAAACCGATCTGAAACTTCATTTTGACTATGAAATAAATTTGATTTTCTCTTTTTTCTCTATACAAAATTTCTGAATTCGGGAAAAATTACTTTCAGATCGGAATACACAGTAGACCTACTGGTCATATCTGTTGTTATGGGAATCTGAGGACCAGTTGATCTGATATCACTCCTTGAGTTTTCCGCATTAGATGAGTTGCAAATTTGGCAATTAGGTTTAATAATATTAGGAGCACCACAACCATAACAATATCTAGCTGCTGAAGTACTTCTTGTTCCACGGGCTGAACTACGATAATTACTTGCGGCGTCATCTATTTGTAATGGATATTGATACGCTTGATCCGACTGACCGACTGAACACACCTCGCGAAATAGATTATGATCAGGTTCTAAAAATGGATTAGGTATTCCGAATTGAATTTGCTGAACATCTGCTTGTGTTAAACCGAAATGTGTTGATTCTTGATTCGACAACTCGCTCACAAAACGACGAGGATATACCTGTTCTGCCGCTAACCTTCTCCAGGTGTCTTCTATGTCTACGCATTGATGTACCAAATCTGAAACAGACTCAATTCTACGACCACTAAACGGTAACACGGACTAACAACGGTTGATGAAATGCTAATGTTGACTCAAGAACATTCATGTAAACATTTTTAAAATTCTCTTTAGGCATTTGCTATCTCGAAGCAATTGTTTGCTTAATTTCAGCGTCACTTCGCCGATATTGAAACATAACCAACATCTCTTGTTTTAAAAGTTCCCATTTAACATTCCCGTTTCTTTCCAAGGACGACCAATACCACTCCAATGCGGGATTTTTCAGCAATAAATGTAAATCATTTACTAATTTGTCGGTTGAAATATGATTACTCCACGCGAGGCGCTCTACGCGGTACAGAAAACGTTCAATTGGTTGACTTCCGGGAGAACCAGTGAAACAAATATTCCACTTATGAATTCCGAGCGTCTGGTTTTGAACATATGTCCTCGATAGCTTTGGTGTACTGACGGTAACTTGTTTATTCCCTAACGGCTTTTGGTTATGTAGAACGGTATTTTCATCAGGTGATAATTCTTCGCCAATTGAACTAGTTGACACCTCATCCGCATCTTTCGACTTCCCATTTACACTTGTTTCTTTCTCTTCCAATGGCACGTATTCCGGAATTGCTTTGGAAAACGATTCTTCAAATTCACTAATTTCCATTCTGGACTCTAACAATGAATTGATCATTTCTCTTGTCCTCTCTTTGACCAATTTCGGTTTCGATAATTTCGTGAACCTGTGGCTTATGATCTTTCAGCTTAGTAGTGCAAATATCAAGCTCTCTCTGGGGAGCTTTACGAGCCCCCAGATGCGGAACAGTAGGCGGTTCCACTTTACCTTCATTTTCTTTCTCTAATACCTTAGCTAAAGACTTTAATTGTTCTAGCACAGATCCGGAAATACCCCGAACGACACACTCTATGTCGACCTCATCACTACGCAAAAAGATAGGATTCATGTTGAAACATAAAAATATTGCGATTATAGACAAAAAAAAAATTTTGATTCAGCAAAACTCCGTCATAACCGCATACGTAATTTTGGCTTTATACTTGATGTGTATTTAAGAGAGATTACAGTGGCTCAACCCAAGATAGGTTTGCATGAACTCTTGATATTCGTCAAGTAGCTAAGGATTCTGTGAGAAACGATTGCACCTTCTCGCGATGTTACAAGCGGTGATGAATTATAATTGAACGGTATTTGCACAGTGCATCCTTCATCGTTTCGAGAGTGAGTTGATCCGAAGTTCCTTTTATACTGAATTTTAGCCGCCATGAGTACCCCCATGGTTAGGGAAAATTTTCGATTGCCAAAAACAATGTTAATATATAGTATTGACACTGTTGTAATTCTCGATGATCACCCAAGAATTCAGTGGAAGAGAGGTGGTTGTTTCATGTGCGAATGGGGAACCGTTGCTGGACCCTTTTATATATATATCCGTTTATGTAGAGTATTCCGAGGACATCAGCCTAAATTATCAGACCGATTTTGCTAGGTTGATTATACTGAGGATCGGCCAGCTATAGCTTCTCTGTTTCTACCCACTGTTGTGACAGGCATCGTCACAAGATTTCAGAACAAGTTCTTTACCAATTCCTTAATTGAAACTGAGACTATGGTCGCCGCAATGAACCAATCCGGGCTTTGGCTCCTTCAATCGTGATTTTGCAAGAAAAGTGGTGGAAACATGTAAAGCACTGCCAAAGGAACCAATAAGCTTTAATACCCCTTTTAGAGTATAAGTTAATTTGCAACTTAATCAATAGTATTGAAAAGATATAGACCGTGCTTGGTTGTGGTGGGCGGGCCCCTCTTAACCATTGGGGTAATTTCAAAATTAAAATTTGAATTATTATTAATTAAAAACTTGTAAATGATTGATTTGTCACGAGTATGCCTATCTTCTACGTCTAAAATCTACTATCGTCTACGTAGAATACGTGTTAGCCTATTCACTGAATATTCAATCTTTATTCATTGATTAATGATGAATTCACTCATTATTCAGTAGATGTACGTAATTATTAACCGATTTTTAGTTATAATACCTATCACTAGAAACAAATTCAATCGTGGCCTGTGGCTTTGAAAATAATAAATCGAAAACTAAATCCCAATCCATTTTTTTCGAAACAGGTATTCACACGTTATTCTCCTGTTATTCACTCTTATTCACTCATTATCCACTGATGAATTCACTTAAGTATTATTTCACTAATGATGATATCACTCGTTATTCAATCATATGCGTTTCTCACTCAGTTTTCATTCGCTGATCTTTTCTGTTTTTTTTCACTGGTTATTCATAGTGATTCATTGTTTCGTCATTTCTGAATATTTACTTTATTATTCACTAATAACCCATTCATTATCACCAATTATTCACTCATTTGTCAATCTTTCGTTCGTTATTCAGGCATTATTTATCCTTTATTAACGTCACATTCACACGGTATTCTGTCGTTATTCACTGATTATTTATGCACTCTCTATTCCCTGATTACTCACAGATTTTTGTCTATTTATTTACTCATTATCTATTGATTATTCCCTTGAAAAAGAATAATGAATAATGAGTTATGAGTGAATATAATCTGTGAATAACGAGCGAATAATTAGTGATCAATGAGGGAATGATAAGGGAATAAGGTGTAACCTCACAAGGAACAGAAATAGTGAAAGGCAGTTATTGATTAAAAATATATATACATAATTAATAAGTGAATAATTAAAAATGCCAATGATTTGAACGGAAATAAATAAAATCATGAGCGACGTGATTCGGTAGGCGATATAAATATTGCTAATAATAATAATGAATCTTGGAATTAGATTTTCAATCGGACATATTGAAACGTGAGCGAGACCTTTTTGAGTGAGAGAAACGATTATTTCAAGATGAATGTGAATTGATAAAAAAATCTGATTAACTTAACGGCGCGAGATGACTTGGAGTGAAATGCTGGCCCTAATAAATGGTGTAGTACCAGATGAGGTCATAATTAGGTATGTTATTATGGTCATTTGTTAGCGATCTCTTTGAAAATGCAGACAATTTATACGATCGATTAATTGAGAAACGTCTAGAATGGTACACAAGTCAAACCAAAAATTTGACATATCTGCTGAGCATTTTGTTAATTCGAGGGGAAAACGGAAAAGAAATTGGAACGTCCATTAACCCAGGTGCATAATGGTTTTAGATTAATCGAACCAAAAACATGAGATGATTTGAGTATTTTCACATTTCTCTAAAGTGGTTAAAACCAAATCGACGCGACAGATGTTCGAAGGAATAGAAATGTTAGCGTGAAGGATTACAATTTTTACGTTAAACGGGCTGAAGTTGGTATCATTGAGAAGTCAGATTTGGTCGGTTCCGGAAGTGAAGGATCAATGATTCCAAAATACATTGCGTATTATTTGAAATTAATGTTGATTCCGTCCAGTGTGGATATTAAGGGTTTCGGTGGTGGATGGTTTACAGACCGGGGAATAGTTAAATCAACGATCGTTATAGACGAAATAGTGAGAGAAATCGAAATGTATGTTATAAACAAATAAATGTTGAATACAGATCTGTATTAGGATAAAACTTTATAGGCCAACCAAATATAATGTTAACCATTGGTGAATGAGTTGATGATATTAACCTAATCACAATAAAACCAATCCGACTGGAGAAAATATCGAAGGATGAAATTGTCAGTGGGGAACGAGAACAATTAAGTGTTATTGGTGTCAATAATTGGGCAAAGTTGGGTCTGATGGAATGGAAATAAAACTGACGAATGGTGATCCGGTGGTTTACAGTTCATAGCGCTTATCGTTCTACCAGCAAAATAATTTGAGCGTAATAGTCGATGAGCTTATACATAATGGTATCATCCGGAAATCGGATTCACCTCACCCTAGTCCAATCGTTTTCATGAAAAAGAGCTCAAGTGGGACAGGGACTTTCGTAGCCATTGGTCTGGCAAGTGCTCCAGCGATGTGCCAGAAGTTAATGAATAAAGAATAACGCGTAAGTTGATTGATGAAATGTATGGGCGATATTATTGTGCGAAACGATCCAGGATGGTATGGTAAAGTTGGAAAGACTATTGGCTGTTATTTAACGACACGGGCTAACGTTGAAACTAGATAAATACGAATTCCTGAAGGAGAAAGTTGGATTTTTGGGTCCTGAGGTCTCAGCGAGATCGCTTACATTGGGAACTTTTAGGAAGGTATTTTCGAAAGTTTGTGACTAATTTTGCCATAATAGTTGAACGACTGACTCGAGTAACAAAAAATAATATTTATTTGCTTGTTAATGCTTGTTGGGTACATTCAAACTAAACTAGAAGATTACTCGCCTGGCGAAGTGGATTGTAAATTATTACTTGCAAAGGGTCGGGTAATTGACAATTCCATTGCTTTCATCTCCTTTAAAATTGGATTAAAGGATGCTCATTTCAATAAGCTAAACAGTTCCATTTGTAAATCATTCACGACAGCCAAAAAACAGAGCTGCTATAACGTTCCAACAACACCGATATGATTGATGACCGATATGCTGATGCAACCAACACTATCAACGATTTCACCTCGATCTATTACCTCAACGCCTCCAGTATTCGAGGTAAAGCTAAAGTTTTTCGTTTAGGCGTACTTAACAACGATTATGACGACATAATAATCAGCGAGACCTGGCTTACGATAAATATGTTCTTCGAAGAATACTTCCCATCTGATTACGTCGTTCATAGAAAGGATGGATACGATTTTGACACCAGTCGTAAGGGTGGTGGTGTTTTGATTGCGGTAAAGAATTCGGTACCTAATGATGTGATTGCCTATCATCCTAGGCTAAACGTGATTGGTGTCGAGCCAGATTGGCCATTAATACTTCGATTATTGTAGTCGCCGTGTATATACCTTTCAGATCGGACTTGGATTACTACAACACTGTTATGCTTCTAGTTCTTCGCGTATTTTCTGCATCTTCTAGCGATGTGAGGGCATTAGTTATCATTGATTATTTTGCTGGCATCTCAACTACACAGCTCAACAGAATTAGTAACAGTCGGGGCAAATTCCTTGATCTGTTATTTGCTAATGATGTTATGCATGCCGAGATTTCTGCGTGTTCGGACTTCACTGGTTGTGGGAGCATCTACCACGTACCGATTACGATACATATTTTTCATTTTAATTGTAAAACCAATTATGTTTCTAATGATTTTAATTTTAATTTTAAAAAAGCCGACTTCACATTCTTGAATGAATTTGTCAGCATTTCTGATTGGGACTTCTTACAACGCGGTGGTGATTTAAACTATATGGTGTTAAGTTTCAACGATCTTTTCAGGTGTGGTATCGAAAAGCACGTTCCGCAGGTTAAAATAAATAAAATCGGCCGACGGGAGTCATGGTATAACAATGAGTTGGTGTTGCTCGAGAAACGACGTAATAAGCTTCATTCATTGTACAGATTGCATGCTGTTAAATATTATCCAGATTTCGATAGAGCCCGCAAGGAATTTAAGTGCCTAAACTGGTTCCTTTACAACAACTATGTAGTGCGAATTGAGGAAGAGTTAACATCTAATCCTAAGGAGTTCTGGAATTTCATTAACAGCAAGAAAAAAGTGGCTGGCTTTCCGTCTTCTATGTCGTACCAGAGCTCCATCGCTAGTCAGCCTGTTTGCCAAATTTGTTGCGTCGGTTTATAACCCTGTTCTGTCGTCCGCTATCGTATCTCCAGCTTTGCCCACCTTCGATCAATTAATTATTTTCAAATTTACCGAGGAAGAAGTACGGGATTGCTTGCTCCAGCTCGAGGTTGGAAAGGGAGCGGGTTATGATGGCTTCCCGCCGATTCTGTTTAGCTGTGGTGCTGAGAGTTTGACCCTTCATATTACCTTCATATTTAATGAAAGCCTTCGTCGCGGTTTTTTCCCCGAGCCTAGGAAAATTTCTTGTATTCAGAAGTGAAGAAGTGAAGTCAGTAATTATCGTGAGATCGCCATTCTTTCTGTCTTACCCAAGTTGTTTGAGTCTATGGTTCATAGAATCTTCTTCTTCCACACTAAAAACTTCATTTCTCCTTTACAACATGGATTTTATCCCGGTAGGTCTACAGTAACTAACATGATTTCGTTTTGTGGCGACTTATTTGATAGTTTAAATTCCAGACATCAGCTTGACGTTGTTTATACAGACTTTGCCAAGGCTTTTCATATGATTGACCACTCTATTCTTCTAAGTAAGTTAGAGAGCCTAAATTGTCAGTTTATTCCTATTAAATGGTTGCGTTCCTATCTCACTGATCGTTGGCATTCCCTTAGGATGTTGGGTTCTCACTCCCAATTATTTCATGTGCCATCTGGAGTGCCTCAAGGTAGTCACATTGGACCATTGTTGTTTTCATTATTTATCAATGATGTGGTGCAATGCTTTGAGTTTGTTAACTGCCTCCTCTTCGCAGATGACATGAAAATATTCGCCCGGGTTTCTAGTTTGTCTGATTGTGTAAAGTTGCAGGAGGACTTAAACAGATTTTCTAGTTGGTCAATTAATAATAGACTAGCTCTGAACGTGAGCAAATGTAAGACGCTTCCTTTTAATCGTATCCGCTCACCCATTCTTCACCAATATCAGCTGTACAATGGAGACCTTGACCGAGTCGAGTTCATTTCCGATTTTGGTGTGTTTTTTGCAGCTGACGCTAGATTTACCAGGCAAGTTAACACCATTATTTCAAAGTCGTATATTATGTTGGGCTTTGTTAAACGAAACTGTAGGGATTTTAGGGACCCAATAACGTTGACATCACTGTATGCCCCGTTTGATCGGTCTATGTTGGAGTATGCATCTCCAGTTTGGGCGCCATCCTACTACTGTCATTCCGGGAGGATTAAGAGTGTTCAGAAGCAATTTGTTCTGTTCGCGCTCCGATGTTTGCCGTTCACACGTGCTGTAGAATATGTCCTCCCACCTTATCAAGATCGATGTAATCTTTTGAAACTGCAACGTCTAGACTACGCCGGAACGTGGCTTCCGCACTGTACGTGCGCGATATCATTAATTCCCGTATCGATTGTACCGAGTTACTCGCACGTCTAAAAATCTATGCTCCCGAACGCCGAATGCGTCAACGTGATGGGCTTTTATTCATTGACCTGGTGCCAACAAACTATAGTCTTTCAGAACCGATCCTGAGAATATCAGTTTTTAGGTATCAAATAAATAAATAAATTTGAGTGGGCAGACGAGTAATATAAAGCATTTGACCAATTAAGGATGACGTTAGGAAGCCGCGATGTTTATTTAATCGGACACCGATTTAAACTTTTAACCGATTATGCCTCCTTAAGGGTGTTTCGTTCGAAAAAGGATCTGATACCCCGCATAGGCAGATGGCGCTTCAAGTTGGCGGAAATTGATTTTGTGGTGGAGCATAAGGACAAAAAACTGATGCATCAAGTTGATGTGTTGAGCAGGAATAGCGAGATACACGGCGAAGAACCAGAACCAGTGACCATTAATGTTTTTCAAATTTCTCAATGTGAAAGCGATTGCCTATTTGGAATGCAGCAACTCGATGAAGAGCTGTTAAAAATAATCGAACTTCTAGAATGAAAACCTGGGACACCTGATGAATTGCATGAGATTAATAAAAAACTAAATGATGGACGTTTTTTCCGCTTGTTTAGTGGAAGCAGAAGATTGGTTTACAGAAGATTGGTTTAACTTAAATAAATCAGATGTCGTATTGTTATGGCGGCGTGGAGAAAAAGGTAGACAAAATCAATGAACATTTTTGGTTCCTAGGCGTAAATGATTTTGTTAAACGGTACATTTCTGCTTGGATTGAATGCTGTAACACAAAAGTTCGGGAGGCCGCACGGAGGTGAGTTGCATCCTATCGAGAAGGTTGCCGTACTATTCCATACCGTCCATTTGGACCATCTCAGGCCATTCCCGAAAAGTAAATCGGGAAATAATTATCTAATTGAGATGGTAAATATTCCATATTGGAAACCGCATTTGATAAAGCAAGTTCTACCAAATGACTGATATATTACCATGTTGAATGTGCCGAACAGTGAAGACAGGGTTATGAATATGTGCATACCAGTGACCGATCAAATGATTCTGATGAGGGGATATTAGAGAGGTCAAGACGATTTTAAATGCACAGTAACTCTGAGTAATTTTAATGTTGGACAAAGCTTTTGAGTGACCCTGTTTCAATTAAAGAGAGAGTTGATTAAAAATATACATTTGTAATTAATAAGTGAACAGTAAAAAATAATTTGAATGAATTTACATTTTGTAACGATAGACCAAGACGTGTTTTATTTATAAGTGATGTTTCGCCTGATATGAGTTTTGCGTTATTAGCTTTCGTACGTGTTACAATTGAGTAAATAATCGATGAGTTAAAAGTGCATAATGGGTGACTAATTAGAGATTAATGAATAAATAATCTGTGATTATTCAGTGAATAAGTAAACGAATAATTACCGAGTAAAAAATGGAGTTGTGGCCAACACACGACTTTCTTTTACGAACAGAGAATTTTGAGAAATTTTATTTTTTTTTAATAACTTTTTTTTTTAAATTTTTTTTTATAATTTTTAATTTTTTTAATTTTTAATTTTTTTAATTTTTTTTTTAATTTTTTATTTTTTATTTTTATTTGGTTTTAATTTTAGGAAACATTTTGTTTAAAGTAGTTTTTTGTAAACCTTATACTTTTTAAGATATTTGCAAAATAAATTTTCTGGACCAAGGGAGTGGCCACTTCCGGTTAGCCGATTTGGAGTAAAATTCACTGGGACCTCCCAATTTATCTAAAAAGCTTAAATCTGAAGTTTCAGTTCGATTGGTTAAACCATCTGGGCTGTAGAGAGGACACAGACAGACTGACAGACTGACAGACTGACAGACAGACAGACAGACATCATTTCGAAACTCACTTTTTCGGACTCAGGGGACCTCAAAACAAATAAATCTATAAAAATCTCAAGGTCCAAAATTTTCATGATTACTATACTTTATTTTACTAGAGTAAAAGAAAGTAAAAGTAAATAATCATTCATCATTTACATTATTTTGTACTCATTATTCTTCGCTACAATCGTCAATAAACTGGTTTTCCTTCCATCCAGCTTCTTCCATTTTCTAGAAACCCTCTTACAGTCGGTAGGGATGATTTAGGTGTTTTCAACTAAAAAAAAATGTGATAATTCGAAAGTAGATTTTCCCGAAAGCCATTCTATGTTCGTATTTGTTAATTTATTATAAAGTGTTTTTTACCCAGCAAATATTAATGTTTGTATTAATGCTAACTTCATGTTTGGCTTTTACAAATTCGACTGAGTTCTTAATATGTAAATTCGAGGCGAATGGATTTTTTTCTAAATGATAAAAATCCGAAGCGAAGCATAGCGTACTACGTGTGGCGTTCGGAAAGTCGCATGTTACAGAACGAGTATGCAAGCTCCAAGTCCAGTATTGCAAGGCGACAAATTTGTTGTTTTTCTGATGGTTAGTACTAAATTATAAAATTGTGTAGGGTTGGTTAAGTTGAATAGAGATCGGAAGTTCTTTTACCGGGATCCTCTTCAAATCTATTTTCGCACTAATTACTATAATCCCTATTTGTTAGATCAAAATGACCGCAGCTTAGATCAAAATGACCGCAATAAATCCATCTTTTTGATCGGATATAGTGTATGACTAACGATTTTCAGTCTTCCATAATTGTTGCATATTTGAATTATCTGGTCGTATCCGAATATTTTCTAAGCGTATCTCTTCAAAAATGAGCAAAAACACGTAGAAGTATTAGGTGTGTGAATATGACTCCGCCCTTTCTCAATTGGTGTCGTTATTTTTACTGCTTACGTAAACTATAAATGCGCAATACTTGTATTCTATAGTACTTGATGTCAGCTATCAAACGCAGTATACGACATTTGGAAGTGTAAACAAATAGTATTTTTAACTCTTTCAAAATGCCGAATTTTATTCCAAATAAACATCATTTGCGGGAAGTTTTATTACATTATTTTATTGCAAAGAAAAGTGCGGCGGAAACTTATCGTTTGCTTGTGGAAATTTACGGTGAGCATGCTCCATCGAATACAACGTGCAAAGAATGGTTTCGACGATTTAAAAATGATGATTTTGGCATTGAAGATAGAGAGCATGGAAAACCAACCACCCAAAAAATTTGAAGATGCTGAATTGGAAACGTTATTGGCTGAAGATTCTTGCCAAACACAATCAGAATTGGCTGTAGCATTAAATGTTGATCGATCAACTATTGCAAAACGTTTACAAATAATCGGAATGGTTCAAAAAGCTAACAACTGGGTTTCACATGAATTAAAAGAAAGAGACCTCGAAAGTCGAAAAACCATTTGTGAAATACTGATTCAAAGACAACCAAGAAAAGAAACTGGGGTGCTATTCTTGAACCATTACGAAAACTTTCGTATTGCGAGTTAGTGTCAAAGTATTACGAAAACCCTAAAATCGTATTCTTGAAATCGAATTACGAAAATTTTCGCAACGGAACGTTACTAAAATTTTCGTAATGGTTTTTTCGTTTCCCATTGCATTTCGTAATGAAATCATTTGGATTTTTGTGTTAATTATATTGATAAAGATATTCATAAAACTCAATACATATGTTATAAAAAAGTGAAAACAAAAGCATACATATTTTTGCCTTTGTTTCACGTGTTCTTAAAAATATGTATTATTTATTTCGAGATAACGATGTACATAACTATGCATTCGGTTTTGTTTACTACCTAACTAGAACAAAACCATATTAGTAGTGTTTTTTTATTCGCTCCGGATAGCTGCTATCGAGAGCCGTCATATGAAAAGTGGCTCCGGATAGCGCTCCGTATAAATAGGTAGAGCCAAATATTTTTTATATCAAGTTTTCGTTAAACAATTGAATTAAAAATGATAGTTTGATGTTAAATAAGTTTAGTTTACCAATAAATAGCGCGTCAAATTTAAATTTAGGCGTAGAAAAATGACGGCTCTCGATAGCAGCTATCCGGAGCGAATAAAAAAACGCAACAATTTTCTTCTAAATTTTTGTATTTACATGTCGTATACCTAAATCTTGGGATATTTTTTTAAATGCTTGACCACTTTCTAATTTTAAACAATACGTGTAAGGGTATGAGATTTTTTCGTAATTGACAATTGGGTATAGCGGACAAAAATGGAATATGTGATTCAATACAACAAAAATATGTTATTTAAAGCTATATTGCCTATTTAACTTTTATATTTATTTGTTAAAATTGTAATGATTGGAAATTAATTAATGCAATGTGTAATTTAAAGTGTGATTTTTATCATTCATTAGTTCATTTGGAACAATTTTGTTTTATCATTTTAAATGCCCTGTCTTCAAACATTAAGAAAATTTTCGTAATGCACAATATTTTCGTAATCGTAATGGTGAAATCATAAATTATGCTGTGTGCCTCAGAAGACTTTTCAAACTAAACTTTTGTAAGACCCAGTAATTCATGCAATATTTAAATAGATGTCACTAGGTTAAAAGTATTCAACTGTGCCTTATACCAAACTAAACTTTTTATATGTATATTTTTTGTAATTTGTGAATGTTTGTCATAGTATTATTTTTATTTTATTTGTAGGTAAAAAGACTATAACAAAACTGAAATTTACAAGCTATACATATATATATTTGCTAATGATAATGCTTATATCCGCAAACAATTGAGTGTCTGCTAATTCGCTTAATAAAATTTGCGGTCTCTTCGCTCAACATCAAACTTTTAAAGGTTTCAAATTTTAAATAAAATTCCGTGTTTCTTTGTTTCTACATTGGATGGCCAGTGGAGAGCGGGCTATAGGGTCACTGGTATAATTTGCAATCTATCAAGATATTCTGTGAGAACAATTGATCACAAAATTCTTGATATTGGTAAAGCTCGCACCAAAGTTAGTCAAACTGCCAAGTTAAATTCATATCGGCCACTTCAATATTTTCGAAAGCGTTAAGTGCTATCGATGGATACCACATAAAAATTGGTGTACCTACTGCAATACACAGTCAATATATGAATCTTAAACTTGATTAGAGCATTAATTTAAGGGCAGTAAGCGACAGTTCTGGTAAATTTATTAACATTTGTTGTGAATACTCGAATATTCAATTATATCGCAAACAAATATTCCCACCTCATGGATTTTTCCTATTGGGTGACAGTGAATACAAATGTTCATTAGACCCGGTAGCTATTATCGCACCGTTCGTAAGAAAAGGCAACTTAACCGCAGTAGAAAGAAACTTTAACGTTATGCATAGCAAAGCACGAAGCATTGTGGGAAATGCATTTGGAATAATGAAAATCGATGACGTGCCATTTTTTTAAAATCACTGGAACTGAACATTTTTTATTTTTCAATTACATTTACATACTACGCATACTACATGTTTTAAACAGTATTTATTTATTTATTTATTACATAAATTTTGGTACGCCTTATTTTGAGCAGGAGCTCATTCATCATAGAACGTACATAACCGACCAACATAAAATAACAGTACTATGTGAACTGCTAACAGCCGCTACACTTCGTCCAGAGTTATTCGTTCACCATATTTACGATTAATAATTCTAATCCCAATTGTCTGAGCTGCTTGTTTTTTAACCATAATCAGCACAGCCTCTAATCTAACAACATCGGTTATTATCCGTTCACTTTAGGTAACTGTGATGATTGCGACATCGCGACTTCGTGGGTTCGCGGTTAAATTTTGCTTTCCATTTCAGATCATTTGTATATTAATTTATACAAAAAAATTAATTTAAAATTTTCTAATAATAAAATACAAAATAAAATTCAACTGACTGACTCTAAAGTCAAAGCCTACTCATACAAATTGAAAATTCGTCGAAAAGTAACCTCTTAAATTGACTTTTCATCTAGCATCTATGAGGAAATAGCGAAAACTTCAAAATTTGAAAAGTTTAGTTTGAAAAGTCTTCTGAGGCACACAGCATTAGTATTCTTGAAGCCATTACGAAAATTACGAAGAGAGGAATAAAAAACTAAGAAGATTTCGAAAGAGATGATTAAAAATGTTAGTTTAGTATAACTGAGAATATTAAGCGAAGCGGACGCTTTCTTTACTTAAAATTATAAATTGTTGTGAATTTTTGTCAATAATGGCTTATTTATTTAATATTAAATTAAATATATTAAAAATGATTGTGTATGCTACTTTTTCGTTTAAAGGGAAAATTACTTCGGTCTAAAAAGACCAATGTATTGAAATCTTGTCAAAAATGGCCAAAAATTTGTTTGATCCAAAATCATTTATCTCGACGTTTTGAAAGTCCTTAAGTCCGAAAAAGAAAAAAAAATATGTCTGTCCGTCTTTCTGGACGTCTGGATGTCTGTACCCATGATATCTCGAGAATCGCTTATCCGATTTAGAATTTGTTTTTTCCAAAAATCTGTTTTTATGGTACGGCGGTACATATGATTGTATGATGGTACGATTGAACGATGATATTATGTTATGTCGTGTATGAGGGCATGATGGTATGGTAGTACGATGATATGATCCTATGCAATGCCACTACATAAAAAGCCATGAAAAAAAAACTTGTAGTGGTGTTAAGGCAATAAAGATTTTTATTTTCCAATGGAACGTAAACACAATCATATGGGATTTTGTGTTGCCTTTATTTTCAATTTAAATGAAAATTTTTATTGATAAATAGAAATAATTTTAAATTAAAGACAATCTGTTTCGTCGGCAAGTGACCCCTTGTGTGTTGGTGATAGCTTTTCACATTTTTCATCATATCTCCCAAATTATGGGCTCGATTTTAATTCTGTTTGCGGTTTTTTAAAGCTTTTGAGTCACTTTATTGGTTAATTTGCACGCTAAGCCAGGGTTTTGTAAAGAATGTAACAAATTATGGGAAAATCACATTTTTTTACTTAAACCATTTTTTTATTTAAAAAAACCTCTACTTTTTAAAAAAATGAACTGTAAGTCGAAAAAATAAATGTCCCATGGCATGGTTATTTTATTTATAATTATTAAAACATTGTTACTACCTAACTCATAAAATATACGAACACCAATTTGTCGAAAAAATGGCGTTTGTAGCCGTTTAGGTATAGTGATGTTATCTAACCAAATCTTTTAAATGATCGAAAACTCAAATTGGTAAGTAATAATAAATAGTTCAGTTGTTCGCTAACCGATCATGTGACACTGTCACACATGTACTCTCCGTGTTCTGTGTTTTAACAATTTTAAGTTTGTGTGAAAATTAAAAGAACAGTTTGTGTTAAGTAAACGCTTAATCATTACAATGACACATTTGCGTGATCTACCACCTTCTCATGTAGCCGATATGCATTTTGTAAACCTGTTCTGTAATGGAAATGCACGCGTTGCTGTCGAAAAATACAGGCGTCGATATCCAACAGGCCAGTACTTGGGTATAGGACATTCATTGCAATACATCGACGTTTTCCCGAACAAGGATTATTCCAACAACAACACGAGTCCAGCGTGAATATTAACGTATACGTTGGAAGAGGATTTATTACGATTAATACGCGCTGACCCTACGATAAGTATCAGCCGCCTGTCTATTAGATTAGGCATATCGAGGTCAAGAAGCTGAAGGCCTTAATCCTTATCACTTCCGTCGTGCTCAATATCTAGGAAATGTGGACCATCGTGCCAGATCAGTTTTTTGTAACTGGATAATTTCACAGCAAAGAAGTGATGTCAATTTTATAAGAAGAATATTGTAGACAGATAAAGCTACTTTCACCAGGGCGGGTATAACAAATTATAGAAACCTCCATGTTTGCGCCGTCGAAAACCCAAACGTTGTAAGGGAGACAGCTTTCCAGAGCCAATTTGCTATAAATGTATGGGGGGGAATGATCCACGATTAACTTATCGGACCTTACGTGGTAATAAACAAGCTTGATCATCATGTATTATTAGAATTTTCAGGAATCACGTTGTCATGGAAAAAGTGCCATTGTTGAGGAGAAGGCGAATGCAGCTGCAATTAGTTGGAGCTCCAGCACATTTTGCAAAGATAATACGTGATAATTTGAATGAAAATAATCCACGGTGGATCGGTAGAGGAGGTCCTGTAGCCTGGCCGCCAAGGTCCCCTGATCTTACGCCCCTAGATTTTTATTTCTGACAGCAAGAATTTTCGCTGCTGCAGCAGAAATAAGAGGCAACCCTTAACAATTGCGTTGGACAACAACTAGTGTGATCAGGAGGGCCCTTGTTGGTTTACAAGAGAGTGGAGAGCATTTCGAACATGTCATTTAATTAAAAATGTTTAATAATTTGTAATAAAAATTGTTTTTATTGATTATTAATAAAATAGTATTATTTTATTTCTTTGACTTTAATTTAAACATCTTTTTTGTTTAATTTCCCTACTTTCTCTAGGTGATTTTTGCGCGGTATTTTTAAGAGTTAGCTAGTAACAAAGTTTTGTCAATTTGTAGATATTATGCTGTAGATTAATAATAATAATTAAAATAATTAACTTAATGGGACGTTTTCACGGTTTACAGTTCAGTTTTTTAAAAAGTAGAGGTTTTCTTTACTAAAAAAAATGTTTTTTTCCCGAAATTTTTTACATTCTTTAAAAAAACCTAGCTAAGTGCCCGAACTATCAAATAAAGTGACTCATAAACTTCATCTTTTCAAAAACCGCAAACAGAATTATAAACGAGCCCATAACTTGAAAATGAGACACCCACTTTAAAGGATTTTTTGCGATAATTTTACTTAAATATTCAGAATTTTCCGGCCGGTCACTTGACGACCAAACACATTGTTTATCTTGCAGCTTGTACAGAATTTTAATTGAAATTAATAAAATTTTAATTAACAATTTTGCATTTTAGTAAATTGATTTTTAGAGAAATTTAGGGAAATCGTTAGGCTTCGTGTTTTTTTTTAAATTTCTTTTCGTAGATTACTAGATTAGTTTTATTATAAATCATGGCTGTTTATGTAGTAGCATTGGTAAAGTAATAAAACTAATCTAGTAATCTACGAAATGAAATATTTAAAAAAAGCACGGAGCCTGACGATGTTTGAGAATAAAAATCAATTTACTAAAACGCAAAATTGTGAATTAAAATTTTATTAATTTTAATTAAAATTGTGGACAAACTGCAATTCGATGTATTTAATTTAAAATTGTTTATATTTATCAATAAAAATGTTCATTCAAATTGAAAATAAAGACAACACAAAATAATTCCAATATGATTTTGTTTATGTTTCATAGGAAAATAAAAATCTTTATTCACCTGGGGATTTGACTTTTTAGACTGATGTCACGGCTGTTTATGTAGTGGCATTGTCCTATGATTCTATGGCGATATGATTTTAGATCGTACTGTCGTACGATACTATTATGGTATGATGGTATGATTGTATGACTTTACGTACCATTTTTATTAGCCGCCTGTGATGGTATATCAATCCAATTCCAATTACAACACGCGACATTTAAAAATACATCCCAAATTGTCAATTAGTATTGTAGCTATTACCCTTATTTTTAAGAAAATAATAAACATACCACAAGCAAATAGGTACCTTTTTTTTTGTGGTAATAAAATAATAAATATTTAGCGAAATGTAAATACATATTATTTTTAACCATCAACAGAAATTATTGATTTTTATGAACGTCTTTGTATGAATATAATTAAAACAAAAATCTAAATGATTTCATTACGAAATGCAATAAGAAACAAAAAAACCATCCGAAAATTTTAGTAACGTTCCGTTGCGAAAATTTTCGTAATCCGGATTTCAAGAATACCATTTTAAGAACTTACATTTTCATCTTCTCTCTCGAAATTTTATTATTTCTTTTTGCCTCTCTTCGTTATATTCGTAATGGTTTCAAGAATACTAAATTATGATTTCACCATTCCTATTACGAAAATAGCATTACGAAAATTTTCGGTTACGAAAATTTTCGTAATGTTTCAAGAATAGCACCCCTGGAGATGAAAAATGGATTTATTATGGTAATCCCAAACGCCAAAAATCTTGGGTGAAGCGTGGTGAAGCTGGTCCATCGCAACCAAAGCAAGATATCCATTGCAATAAGGTTATGCTCTGTATCTGGTGGGATCAGAACGGTGTGGTATATTATGAACTGCTGGAATCAGGTGAAACTATCAATGGCGACGTGTACCGACGACAACTAATACGTTTGAAGCAGAGTTGTTAAACTACGTGAAAAATATGATAAACTACATTAACTACGTAGTTAATGTAGTTAATGCGTAGGCACATGTACTTTATGTCGTTTTTAAACGTTAAATTATTTAGTTCAATTCGACTTTCGTGAATAAAACGTGTTTTTAACAAGTTACTACCAATTTTTAATTTGTTTAATTAAGTGGTGGATTTCGGTGGATTAAGCTAGTGTATTTATATTTTTAAGAAACCGTGTTATAAAAATAAAAACTACCAACAATGAGCGGAAGAAAAATATCGAGCTATTGGGAAGAAGGGAAATACGAGCCCTTGAACGAAATCGATAAGAATGGGAGGAAGCGGATAGTTGCTTTATGCACATTTTGCAAAGCTATCCTCAAAAATACATCTCAAGGTCGTCTTATCGCTCACAGGTACACACAATTTAATATTTGTTTACATGTTTTATAAATGTCATTAAAATTTAATTAATTTGTTAGAAAATTGTGCTTGAAAAAATTTCCATCGGTGATGGATATTTCTACAAATGATAAAGAATCATTCTCTGACTATGAAGGGAATACTACCGTCCAAAATGAAAGTGGAAATTTAATAATTTTTGTGGGCGATGCCGATGACGAACAACGCGCCGATTTCAGCGGTGAAGGCCCATCCGGTGGCATTGAGATTTCTACACCGGATATTGAAGCAAATCTGGCTTATGACGATTCCATAATTGAAGCAGAATTGGGAGTGAGTTCTGTTCAAAACTATTAAATAACCTTTTTAACAGATGGGAAATCAGTTCACTTAAAATTAACGTTATTTAATACTTTTTTCAGGCCGTTCTTGCTACCGAACAACACTCAAATGGTGGACATGAAAGTTCCACCCCAACTTCCGCTTCATCCACGCCATTACGGCCATCAGAAAATGACAAGAGGAGCATTGGACAAACACAAGAGACTGTATTATTAATAGATGGTTGAAAGAATTCATCCAATAACTCAAAACAAGTTGTCACCATGTTACAAACAACGGATAACAAATTATGTTTTTTGGATTCTCACGACTTTACTTGCATTTCAGAGACGGGAGATGAAATAATCAAAATATGTGAAAAATCTATTAAAATGGCAAAGGCGAAATTTGGAACCGAGATATACGGAGTAGTGAGCGACGATGCCAAAAATATGAGACAATTGGGCGAAAATCTCATTTATGGCACAGTACATACTGGCAATTTACTCGCAAAGGATATTATTGATAAAGAAATTGCTGCAAAAGTAAGGAAAGTACTTGTGCAATTTAAAAATCCAGATATGGAACGTCTGGTCATCCAAAATAGGGGATCAAAAATAAAAAAGCCTGAAGAAACTCGTTGGTGCAGCTATATAGATGCATTTTCTTCCTTTGTCAATAATTTATCGGTATTTAAAAAGATTGCAGCGGAACAAACTAATCATAAATTAAAAACTGAGATAATTCAAATGATTTACGATGAGGAACTTCTGGAACGAGTGAAACACATAATAGAAATTTCCGATCCGGTTTGCATATTAATCAACAAATCACAATCTATATCTTATTCAATTGCAGACGCTGCACAGGATTGGTTAATTTTGAAGGTAATTAAATTATGCCACTCTCTAAAACACGAATCTAGTTAATCTATATGTAATATATAACTTGATTGGTCTATCGGTCTGCACTAAAACTTATTATTCTCTCAGCTTCCAGAAGAGTATGAAGAGCAGCTTAAGAAAAGAAAATTAATGGCTCTAAACCAATACGCGTTAACGGCAAATTATTTGCATCCTGTTTATCGAGGGAGGAATATGGATGCGAATCGGTTAGATGACCAGTTTCTTCTGGATATTTTAGATAGTAATGGACTGGACAGCCTTCAACAGTTCAAATTAAATGAAGGTGTATTTGAAACATTGAGGGTCAAAGAGGTAACAAAATCGCGAACTTTCTGGTACTTAACAGAGAGACGACACAAGGAGCTTGCCAGTGTGGCTAACAAACTACTGAAGATTCCAGCATCATCAGCCCAGTTGGAGCGTTTGTTTAGCAACTGGGGACATATTCATAGCCTTCGGCGAAATAGACTGCAGTCCACTACATCCCAAAAATTGTTGCATACCTATTATTCTTTGAAACTTAATGGTGAATATCAACATGTATCAGAATCAGAAGATGAGATTATATCTGATTAATTAACACGACCAAATTTAAGAAGTTACTGAATTTTTAAGAGAAAAAAAATGATAAATAATAAAGAAAACATTGAATTTTTGAACAAAACTCTGCTTTTTAATTTTAAAATTTCATTTTCTTAGGTAATTCATAAAATCGTACTGACGTAGTCAATGATGTAGTTAATAATGTAGTTAATTGAAAAACTTGATTACGTAGTTTTTAATAAACTACGCGTAGTTTTTGACGTAGTTTTTTGCGTTTTTAACTACTTAACAACTCTGGTTTGAAGCGAGCTATAGAGGAAAACGACCAGAATGGGTGAATAGACACAACAAATTAATTTTTTAGCACGCAAAATGCAAAACCACATGTTGCAAACGTTGTGAAAAATTATTTACAAGGACAGGACTGGAAAGTTCTACCCCACCCGCCGTATTCACCAGGCATAGCTCCTTCAGATTACTACTTATTCCGGTCGATGCAGTCGTCTCTTTCTGAACAGCGGTTCAGTTCTCGCGCAGAGATCGAAAATTGGTTTAATGATTGGATCGCCTCCAAAGACCAAGATTTTTTCAGAGAGGGAATCCGTAAACTGCCTGAAAAATGGGGGAAAATTTTAGCTGCAAATGGAGCATACTTTCAATAAATAATTCTTTCATTTTCTAAACAAGCAAATATGTTTTATTTTAACAAAAAAGGGCGGAGTTTTATTCACACACCCAATATAAAGATAAGAATTTGTATAATTGCATTTACTCGGATTTCAACAAACTACATGACTTAGTCAATTGTATTATTTCAATAAATTATTATCACAAAATCTTAAATGCATAATAAATTTTAGGAATTTCTAAATCACACGAAATACATTTTTAAGGCGGGTAATCAAATAAAATTTGATAAGAAATTATTACGGGTAGACCTAAATATTTGAGAGAAACCGGTTCAAACCCTACAATTTTAGGTCTTGAATATTGAAAGAAACTTAATTGACCTTATCGAGACGAAAAAAAAGTGCAAGTCACACTTATACTCGTATTATGTATATTGGAAGAAAAGATTATATACATTTTTTAAAATAATCATAATGACTTGACAAATTTTGTAAGATAATAAAAAATGTGTCACCGACCTTGATTAGTATTTTGCCCACAAAGAACTAAAAATATATTTTTTCCACATGTTACAAACTATTCTCGCTCTTTAATCGCAACATACTACAAAGTTAAAGAGTTAGTTTTTATTATGATTAAAACGGATCAGTTATATAAGATGTGTGATGTCTATTTACATTAAGTGCGACGAAATTGAAATATAAACGCGATTTTATTGTGGCTAAATTGGTTTGTCGCGCGATACAAGGCAATTGACTAAACATGTAAATTGATTTAAATTAATATGTGCGAATTGAGTTTTAATTTTTATCAATCAAATGCGCTTAAGGCGCGAAGTATTCGAAAATCAATAAATTGTAGCTTACTACTAATAGTTTAAAATGTATCTGATATTTCTTATTTCATTCAAATACAATACTTGACAAAGCGTGTGTAAATCACAAGACGTTGTAATTTTTAAATATTTACACAGACAAATAGGAAGGCTTTAGCGATTATAAAATACAAATAAAAGACTAAAGGTGATAACGACCGTTCATATCGTTTTAATTAACTCATATTGTTTACGAACTGTCATATTTATTAATAGTAAATAATGTTTAGAAAATTAATAACCAGCAAATAAATAATTGTTTAGGGTATTTTTAGAGTATCACAATTAATTAAAACATTGTATGTACATTTGTCACACATTAAACAAAATAAAAAAAAAACACAAAATATTAATTTACCTTAAAAGCAAATCCCCCAGGCGTTCTGCCTCATCCTTTGGCATTGATTTTGTGAGATCATCTGTTGTTAAACCATGTCGCGATCCTTTGTACAGCAGTGGAAATATCCAACCAAATATTAATTGACTTAATATATTACTCTTACTTTTTGGGTTTTCAACCATCGGTTTCTTTGAATTATCCATATTTTGTATTGTGTACTTTACTTATTTAAAATAAGTAATTATTGCAATATTCCCAAGCGTTTAAAACGCACAGCTAATAATCCAGATATGCAAAATAAATAAATAAATAAAAATAATTGTTTATTGTAGCAAATTTTTTTTAGATAAAACAAAAATTAAAATAATTATTACAAAAATTTACTTCAATGTTGCGCCAACAATTAAACACTTTGACTGTCTGACAGTAGTGATAGATAATAAATTTAATCAAGCGTCAAAAGCAAATATTTTATTCATAATATTTTTATTTAGCGGATGTAAAGACATTTCAATAAAACGATAGATAAGTAAATTTTATGTTTTTCAATTCATTAAGCATACAATACTATGTGTACGTCAATATTTTATGTAATTTATTAACTGGCTACCAAAGCAACTTTAAAATTTTAACACAAATGTTGATAGAAATTCAATCTGACGTGCATATTTTAGTGGACGGATATGTTTATACATAAACTCAAGTTTGTTTGGTCTGCAATCTGAACAATTTCTATGAGTGGAATACCAATAAAAAATAATATTGAAACTTTTTATCAGTGACTTTGATAGGGAGTTAAAGAGGCAATAATTTAGGCAGCTGTTGTTAATTTATGTGTAACAAATTGTTTAATTAAACTTAAATATTCTTTTATGAAAACTAATCATTTTATACGCTACACTTTATGTATATGTACTACATTTTTGTGTACTACACACTTGAACATGTATCAAACTAATTTTAAATGTTACAGAAAAATGGTTTAATAAAAAGTATAGCACAGATCAAATTACACATTTTATTTAGTACACTTTTCTGAACTAAACCGATTTATTAATGTTACAAATCCACCTACACGAATTTATCATTTTAAATCTAGGCTTGATTTGTTTTGTAATTAGAATAATGTGTGGGTGGAATATCAACAAAAGGTAATTGAAACTTTTTATCAGTGATATTGCCACTTGCTAGTGATAACAAGTAAAATAGGATTTATAATGTTGTAATTTAGAGATTTTGTTGTTTATTATTGCCTGGTTTAAGCTTAAAGATCAGTTTCTGGATAGACATTTGGTACATTGTTTTTGTAAACTACAAATTTCATGCCTCACACTTTAAATGTATCATATTTTTGTGAACTCCACTTTCAGTATTTTACTAAATTTCTAGAAATCCAGTGACGTATGCTTCCTATTTTGCTCGTTTGCTAAATTATAATTTTCTATCTTCTGCTAGGCCCGCCAGCTTTAGTTGGGCTTCGCTCTTCTACACTAAATATAAAGCGTAACTAAACTCTCTTGATTCTCAAGGAAAGGGCGTTAAATGCAAATTTTTGCATTTTTGCAAATTTTCCACTTTTATAGAGAGATACGAGCCGAACTTTTTTTTTTTTTTTTGCGAGGTGGCCAATCGCCAATAATAATAAATGTACCACATTTTTGTGAACTGCACTTTCAGTATTTTACTAAATTTCTAGTTATCCAGTGACGAGTGCTTCCTATTTTGCTTGTTTGCTAAATTATAATTTTCTATCTTTTGTTAGGCCCGCGAGGCTTAGTTTGGGCTTCACTGTTCTACACTAAACATAAAGCGTAACTACACTCTTGGTGTCAATAGTCTAATAAGAAAACAAATTAGAGCCTTGATTCTCAAGGAAAGGGCGTTAAATGCAAATTTTTTGTGTTTTGGACGTTTTCCACTTTTATAAAGAGAGATACGAGCCGAACTTTTTTGAGAAATAACGCCTTAATTAATTGAATCACATTTTTATGGAAAAGAGAGATTAAATTTGAAAATTGGAATAGAAATTTCCCTTTTCTGGAATTAAGGAAAAGGAAAATCTAAATTTTAAAATTCTGAAATAGAAATCTAATTTTCTAAAATATTTTAAAATTGAAGCTTTTTCTCCAGCAATTCTGGAAAAAGAGGATCTAATTTAAAATTAAAATTAAATTAGAACGGAAATGAAGATTTCCATTCTAATTTTAAAATCATTATTATCATTTATATTATTATTTCATTTTCCAGAATATTTTAAAATCCTTATAACTTAGTGGTGAATGTGAAAATCCATATAAAAAACATTTTGAGAAAAAATATTTGGGGAGTGAATCGTGTAGTCATTGTACAAAATAGTTGTGCTTTTATTCCGTCAAAAAGCAAAAAAAAAATCCAAATAGATATTACCTATGTTAATTAAGAAATATTAATTTTAATAGTTCGTGTTATAGTTTTTTTGTTAATTGTTGCTTAATTAATTGCGTTCTTGCTAAATATTTTTCTTTTATTGTGCGGCTCTTAGTGTCTAGGGCTTGCATGGGGGCGGGATGCAATGCCCGGGAAATTTAAAAAATTAAAAGTATTCCCGATCGCTGGAATGTTATAAATATTTCCCAGGAATATTTTGGAAAGTCCAATTTCAAGACACCTCTACATCGTTTATTAACTTCATGGAATTAATCAGAATGTCGCCGGTGATGGGTGAAACGCTATAAAAAATAAAGACACATTAAAAAGTTAGAGAGTTAAAGAACTGAATATTATGTTATATACACACATCCGCTGGATTACTTTAGGGAGTACGTTGGAAAATAGAAAAATAGCACTTCGGGAACTGAAAATATACAAAATATCCGTATGCCGCTTAAGTTACCTTCGAATACCCAAGGCAGTAGAGACTTTAGCATTATTTAAAAGAACAGGAAATCATGTCGAATGTATGTAATTTTTCGTGGTCCGCCAGTGTATGTTGAAGGAAGTATCACCATCGACACGAAGTTTATTTTGGTTGAGGCGAATATAGAGTTCATGTTCCATTTTCGCATACATATCCAACAGATACTGATGAAGTAGTTGCCGGTAGAGTAGAAGATAATTTATTTGACTTTGCATCACCATTAAACGGTAAGAGCAATAATACATAGCTGATATAGTTTTGCTGACAGTATTACTTGTTCCGGGAATAACTTGCCTAATGTTTATTGCATAACCGTCTTCTCCTCTTGGAAACATGAGCGGATGTTTCAGTGCATCATAAGATATGTGCGTTTCGCTGATTCTGTTAAGCTCATTGCTTCTTATCTTCAAGACAATATCTCTGTTTTCGAAGTCATTTCCAGCAATGATAATGGCAACTTCACTAACTGTTGGTTTATTAAAAACTCTGGCAAGTCCTGCGTGTGGTTTTTTATCAGCTTTGATCACTATTTTCACGTCATCTTGTAGATTTTCTTCTAATGCAGTTTTGAATGTCCTCACGTAGTTATTTTGTTCATGTAACCCAAAAAGTAAATCTGTAGGAATTTCTCATCTTCGTGAGGCAGCGGAAGAAGTGAACCGCTTCTGTGATACACTTGGCCTTGTATGTAGAAAGTTGGCATGAACCCTTTGTTTTTATTCGTTGGCACGGAAGTACCAAAAAAAAAGTCATTTGAAAGCTTGAATTGTATTTCCGTATAACATTAAGAAACTCCTTTGATTTTTGATGATCACCATTCATCAGACTGTTTAATGGATCTGGTAACTTGTCGTAGTTGGGAAACTTCACTTTCCGTTAGAACAATATAAACCGGGTGTTTCTTCTTTAAATTTGAGTGCTCCACAGAAATTTCACTTATTGTCCATCTTACCAATAAGAACTTGCGGAAAATTCATGTATTCCAATGACGGATCATAATGAAATGCTTCTTCTTTCAGGTAAAGGCAGTTGTTAGCTCTCAATTTTCTTTGTCGCTCCTTTTGTATTTGTAGGCGGACATGAGTTACATCAGGTGTTTCGATTTACCGTGACTTGGATGTTCCTTTCTCTATTTGCCTCAAGACGACACGGCAAAACAGACATTTCCGTTCATCGTATCATAGTAACCTTTCCTTTTTTTAAAAAGCGCAAGCTATACCTACTTCGATTTGCTTTTTTAAAAATTAAAATTAAACGTCAAAATTCAATAATACTCTTAGAAAATTATTAATATAATTAAGCCGTGTTTTCCATGAGAACTGCACTAGAACTCGATAAACTTTAAATTCCTATTATTCTATGTAAAACGAAAAAAAAAAAAATTCTTAAAGCACGAATGTGTAGTGTATTTGATATAATTACATATTTTAAGTTTAAAAATTTCCCCCTACAGTTATTTCATCAATATTTTCTAATTTCTTGCTGACGTCATTACACGCAACTACACTCGATAAATTCATGGGTTTATCCAGTGTAACTAAAAAATAAGCTATAATTATCATTATTTATTGCTGTAACAACTTAAAATGTGTATTTATGTGAAATGCACTACACATTATCACTTTATGAATTTAATTTTTTTTCTGTTTACATAGAATAAAAGGAATTAAAAATTTATCGAGTTCTAGTGCAGTTCTCATGGAAAACACGACTTTAATTATCCGTAACTCCTAAAGGACTCAACTTGAAGAGCTGAAAATAGTTGTGTCAACCTAGAAATCAGGAGACCTTTCCAAAATGTCCAGGACCACCTTCCTAGCACGCTCCGTCTAGAAGGAGTTTAAGGGACGGAAATCCGGATAAACTTTAACAATTATAGTAGAGATAACCATAGACCTTTAACTTCTAAAAGACAGAACAATGAAATAGCATGTATGTCGTAGGACCACTAGAGATAGAATTCAGTCTAAAGAGCCAGACGTGTATAATCCAGCTACAGAATTAAACCAAACTACCGCACAGTGTTTGTACCCAAAACGCTGCCCCAAGGAAAAGTAAGAGGCTAAGTTTAAGCCAAGAATGGAAAAACAACCAAAATTAAAAACGGCCCACTTCCCTATCAAGCCAATATCCACCGAAAATGACAGAAATTTTCTATTAGCTTCTAACGAAAATGAAATCATCATTGGGCTCATTCAGCCCGGCCAACTGTTGGGAATATGTAGAATAAAATCAACGCTGATAGTTTAAATTTCATTTTCCCCATGGCGGGGGAAATAAGTACTTTGTTAGCATTTGAGTGTTGCTGTTAGTCTCTTAATAATGACAAGCTTAAAAGGAGAGAACCATTTAAGTGAAATGGACGTCAAAGAGATGTGTAAAATGTGCACAAAAGTACATGTGGTGAATTTTTTCACAAAATGTGAAGTGGATTATCATCTGTTACATATAAAACAACAGTTGACATTAGGAACTTTAAATTTATTTGTGATGAGTGCATCAAACATTAACAGACAGTTTCTACATACTAAACGGTCAAGTTTTTTGATCCGTTGATCATAAAAGAAATTCAGCTACAATTGAAAATTGCGGTGGACCCTAGATTTGCTGAGATATTGAATACAAAATCAAAGTTCATCAATTGTTGGTGTGCTTGTCCCGTCTTCATATGTATTGGTGCTGATGAAGGCTCAAGAAGTAATCAGAACCGCTGTTCTGGTGAATTAGAAGCTAAATGGTTTACTCGGAAAGGAAGGTATTGCGCCCAATATTTGCTGATAAACTGAAAGCAAAACCAGTACATGTTACAGCCTTTTCGCCAAATATAGGAGTAATTGAAGTAAAAAGCAAGACTTCAGAAATTATTTCCGAAGATTTAGATTTTAGATTGAATATCAAATATATGCGTAGCATCGAAATAACGTGGTCTTACCCCTAATAAAAAAATTGATACTTGCCGGATACGCTACGCAACAGAGGCAACAAATAACTTACTAGATATTTATATTAAAACTATTGCACCGAAATTTTGACTTTATTTAACCAGTCTTATACCTCTAACTTCCGAGGATGATATTTTGGCCCTTGCTAATAGATGTTTATGTACCGATTTTTTCAAATTAGATTGGGCTGATTCCGAAAATAAGAGATGTTCATGACTTGGAATACTATTGTTTAAATTAGGAATTAATGTTGATCTTCGTGATAAGGCTCTAAATTCGGAAACATGGCCACTCACTAAAAGTTTCAATTCGGAGGAAACACTCCATTTTCGACCCAAATACATCGTTCAAAGGAAAGATCGACATGTTTTTTGTACCAGCCTGAAGGGAGGAGGTGTGTTGATCGTTATTAAGAACGAGCTTATTGCATGCCATCCAATTTATGATGTTATTGCTGGACGTATTAATGTAGCCACTTCCTCTATACATAATCATGGTTGCTGTATACCTTCGCTGTGGATCTACTATGTAATATTACCTTGGAATATTAGGTAATTTCATCAATTCTGCTATTACACCACTGGTTCGTTTTGTTAAACAACTAATGATTACTGGGAACTTCAATTTTCCTGATATTACTTGGATTGATGTTGATGGAGTTTCCACGGTCACTCACTAATTACTTCCTTAAATTCCTCGATTTAGTTTTTCAACTGACCTTATGTATTCGGAGCTATCGCCGTTTGAGGTTTTACTGGATGTACGAGCGTTTATCATACTCCAATCATGATATAGATTTTTCAAGTAAATTGTAATACTAAGTGTACATTTTGCAAATCGAAGATGAATTGAATTACAATCCAAAGAATTTCTGGAATTTAATAAATTGTAAAAAGGTTGTTGAATTTCCTACACCAGTGACTTTTCAGAATTCTTTCGCCAGTCAGCCCTCTGATATATCTAATTTGTCTGCCAATTTTTGTGAGATTGTCTATGAAGTATCTGCGATATCACATAACAAGCCTTTAATTAACCGCGATCGCTCTGATTTTATTTTTTTAAAGTTTACTGTAGCAGAAGTTTATGATGGTTTATCTCAACTTGAAGTTAATAAGTGAGACTTCGCTGACTATCATCTTTAATAATGGCCTATGTACTGGGTTTTTTCCTGAACCTCAGAAGTTTTCTTTTATTCGTCCGATTGCCAAATTTAAGGCAAAAGAAGTGAAATCAGCAAGTAGTATTAAGTGGTTGCACTCATATCTTTCTGACGTTACCAATTTGTTAAGATGATTTTAGCTATCGTTCAATTCTGGTTATCTGAATTCCTCAAGGAAGCCACATTGGACTGCTTTTATTCTCATCATTTATTATTGAAGTTGTTAAGTGTTTTGAATTTGCACATTGTCTACTTTACGCAGGGTAAGGTGTTTCTAATTGTGCGAAATTGCAATGTGACTTAGATAACTTTTGCAGGTGGTCGTTTGACAACAAATTGTTGTGAAATATGGGTAAATGTAGAATTTTGTTATTCTCTCAGATGTGCTCGCCAGTATTTTACTATACTCAGTACACTGCTCCATTATAAGCCAGAGTCACATAATGCTATTAAATATTCCATACATCGAACACCACCAAAGAGAGATGTGAATATACAAAAACAAGTCACGAAAAATAATGGACACACGGTATCAGCCACAACCAAATTATCGACCACCATCATTATTGCTAACCCAAACGCCACCAGATTCAACATCGAAAGCACCATCACAACTTCTGCGTATCTGTCATTAGCACTGAAGCCAACCAAAATGTTTCCAGCGCCGGACACAGTTATACCAATTGGCACATTGGCCATTCCGTCAGCGCCAAAGCTCCTCACTATTACCAATCCGCAACCGCCAACTGGTCCATTACAATCACCAGTAGCATTACCCCTAGCAATGCCACCACAAATTTCAGCTGTATATTTGAGTCAACAAAAACCAATGGCACCAATGGTATGTATCCATCGACGAAACCAAATATCACCGGTTAGGTTAGGTTAGGTTGGAGTGGCTGCTTACGCACACTTAGACCGGTGACGGTCCATTGTGATACCACAGGATGTATCCCCTTTTACCCCTATTGGAACCATTTCGAGCTACTTATGTAGCGTAAGACGTCCCGCACTTTACTGTTTTCGAGATCCGAGAGGCAGTCCATCTTGAACTTACCTAAGTGTTTGTGCCTTCTGAGAGCCAATGCTGGACACGAGCAAAGGAAGTGGACCAACGTCTCTTCCTCCTCTTCGTCCAAGCAGCTTCTGCAGAAGTCATTAGCCTCCAGACCCAGCCTTCTTGCATGTTCTCCAAAAAGGCAGTGTCCCGTGAGAATTCCCACGACCGTTCTTAATTCACGTCTGCGTAAGGATATTAATGCCCTAGTGCGCCCCAAGTCCAGCTTTGGCCAAACTTGTCTTGCAACTCTACAGGTGAGGGTGTTAGACCACCTTTCACCCGCTGAGGATAGCGCCTGCTTCCCAAGTGCTTGTCTCAGCGCTGTAATAGGCCTCCCCAGACTTGCCCTTTCCGGTTGCAGCTGGAGAGTCGTACCATGCCTAGCAAGTTCATCTGCCTTGCAGTTCCCCATGACGCCCGAGTGACCTGGGACCCAGACTACCTGGATATTGAAATGCTCACACATCTTATTTAGAGATGAGTGACAACTCAACGCCACCCGTGACGCCAAAGACACCGATTCTAACGACCGGATCGCCGCTTGACTGTCCACATAGATTGTGATATCGCCTGAGGATAGCACATTATGTTTCAACCACGTCATGACCTCCTCAATCGCTACGACTTCAGCTTGGTACACGCTGCAGTAATCAATATATAAGTATATCAATATCAATATATATCACCGGTTACAACAACAAATAATTTCGAGGTGATGTCGTGCACCTTTAGCAGCATTTCCCTTTGGGGCAAATCGATATTTAGCCACTTACTCCAACCAAATACCTGTACAACAAGGTCAACAAAAGTCAGTACAAGGAAATCCGCCAATAGCTGCATTCGGAACAAATAATGAAAGCGATAAATCAAATGCAGCTGTAAGCATGTTTCAATTCCGAGATACAGAGATGTCCTATAATCCACTTAAAGCGTATTCAAATTCAACAAAAGATAACATTCCAGTTTTAGTAACAACAAAATTAGATAGCTTACGTCAAACCTAGGTCTTGCTATCAAATAGATCCAGAAGTCTCATCCCATCATTAACCGCAAAATGGCCGCCAGAAGCAATTAATAAACTTTCACTTGAGTTTGATCAAAATGTGCTATTACTTGATCCAGACAAAGGTTACCATCGCATCCTAAGGAGTGGGAAACCAACTTCTAAATTACTACATTATCAACAAAAGACCATAACCTACGATATATCAACACCAGCATCACTTTTAGCCACTATCTCACTAGCATTAATAGTGCAAGAGTTCAGTTTAGGTGGCACTGAGGGGTGGGGGGCGGATGGCTTTTTGGCGGTAGCGGATTTGGGAAATGAACGCAGATTAGGTTTTATTAAAAAATGTCAATCCATTTATTACTTTGTAATTTGTTCTTAAACATTGAATTGAAAAATTTAAATTTAATTGTTGATTTTGATTTAATTCCAAATTTGAATTTGAGTAACTCGACTCTATTTAAGTAAGTAAAGTATGTATAGAAATAACTAATAATCTCGATTTCGATTTTGATTTTTAGGAAGTCCCGTCGAACCTCTGAACCTTCCAAAAACTTCAAGCATCTAGCGGATATATAGTTTTAGAATGATGTCGTCTTGTGCTAACCTTTATTTTTATCATATTATATGTAACTCTAACCACATAATGCGTGTTAAATTTAGTGATTAATTTGCTGTCCTTGCAATTCAGATGCCTAATTTAATTTATTTTTAGGGTCTTACAACAGGTGTTATACGAACCAGTTCGTTATTATACAGTATTTATAAAATAATCAATTAATTTGTTTTAGTTTATAAACACCTAAGAAACCTAATCCTTTAAGAGGCTGGAAACGCTGTATGTTACCAACTGATTGTGAATAAAACAGTTTATTCGTAAAGTTCATATGTTGGTGTCTCTACAGCCTAACAATAATAATTCGTTCAGGTTGAAGCTTGTGAAAAAAATATAAAAAAATAAAGAAAACTATAAGAGATCGATTTATTGCTTGCGTCATAATTTAAGTCAGAAATGCACCAATTGCACTATGTTTGCTGTACACTCATCAAAAATCACAGCAAATCTTTATTTATTATGCCGTCCACCTCCAAATAAGCGGAATAAAAAATATTATAAATAATGAAATTATTTGCACAACAGCTATGCTAATATTTACGGTGCATTTCTAATTTCATATTTCACATCAAATATTTTAAAGATAAGCATATCCATAAATGATCACCAGAAGATATGTTTCGGTCATTAATCAAAAATTTCCTTTTTTTTGCAGCAAAGCAAATTTGCTTGAATGATTGTGACCGTTTAAATCAGCTTAAATCAATTATTTACTTTAATTATTGATAACTAACTAATAAATTTTACTAAGTTTGCTCGTTATTAATCAATAAACAAATATTTATTTAACCTTATTACAATCAAAAATTGTAATTTTATCTTCGCTAACCGCCTTATCACGAACTCGCTAAATAATTTTGTGTAGCTACCAATAAAATTGCAAAAGACAGATCAAATTTGAAAAAAAAATGTGAGATATTCTCAAAATTTTGATATTTATAGGCAGCGAATGATGTAATACATGTGTTCTATTGCAAAGTTTACCGGCCACATATTTACTTGTAGTTTTCAGGAGAATTGTTGTATTTTTAATTATAAACTAAACAAGTTTGTGACCTAGCATAACGAATGCAAATTATAGTAGTCTTCATATACGTTTCTATGTACAAAACGATTGCAAGGGGTTATTTTTAGAAACTCAAGTCATCATAAATCAATTAACGAAAATTTACGAATTTTGGTTTTGTTTGTATGTAAGTAGTAATCCAATCTAATGCTAATATGTGAACAATATACAAATTATTATGTTTAGAAATGAAATATAGAATTTATGATTGATAAAATTTAATACGTTTTGTATATTTCCTGTTTAATGTCATTTTATTATCAACAATTGGCTATCGATATCACCAAATTTCTAAATCGATAATATAAAAGCTTCAAGAATAATTATAGAAGCTAAGCAATTGCTTCATGTGTGGCCTCTCTATCACAGCGTGCCTCGCCTATCCTCAAGCCCTACATTTTCCTTTCAAAACGATATTACATTACCAAATATTTCAAAATTACATGAAGGTCAAAATTTAAAGAGGAGCTTCGCTAATGGTTATAAATTTAAACGACCCGAAATTTTCTTTATAATTAGAAATAAAAAACATAAGACTGACAACACAAACTTTTTTGAATACTCTCAATAAAAGATCTTGGAAAAGGATTGTCTCGAGGTCATAAATATAAAATATCTCCCTCCACCAGTTTAATAAAATCAAGCATGGAATTAGCACTAACGATGCATTGCTCAATGTACTTAATAAAGTGACTCCTATTCTGCCATTTATTTGATATTGTTGTAAAACAGGTTTAATCTTCTCATGAAAAGATAAACTCTCTTACTTCTAATGTTTAGGCTGAGAAGGCTAGGTTTACACAATTTCGCTAGACTATCGATGTCTTCCTGTAGTTCGTTGGTAGATTTTGAGGTCATCTGTAAACTTTAATACCTTAGAATGCTGTATTACTTCAGCAACTGATAGTAAATGGAAGCCTTTTAGTACCCTAAGGTAGTTTGAATTAATTCTGAACTTCTATTCCTAAACTCTATACTATATATTGAATAAGGTTGCTCAAATACGGTTTAAACCAAGCAACAAACTGTTTGGAGAAACTGAATCTGAACTGCGTTTTTCAATTTATTTAATGAAATTGCGTGTAAATTCAATAAAATTTTTTGATGTGGCAAACTGGGGTAAAATTTGTTATGGCTATAAAACCGTGCTGACACTGTGAGATGAATCACAGATTGTAGAAAGATCACTTCTTGCTCCCTAGTTTTGAACATTGGTGTTGCTCTGATTATTTCCCTTATCTGTTGAATCCTGCTAGTTTTAATTATTGATTAAATAAAAGACATCGAGGATGGCCAACATTGTGAATTACTTTAATAATGAAGCTGAAATCCAGTTAGGACCACATCCATCGCCGAATACTTCTGAAAAAGAGCTTTGACTGAAAAGTTCGGATGAGGACGTGGTATTAATCCAGGAACACTGGATTAATAATAAGATCTGTGACCTCAGAACCAAGGGATACAAAATTGTATCCTCTGGTAGTTCTGAGAAGATCAGATATTGTTTTCTGGGGAGAAATAATTGAAATCTATTCCCACTTCCTCAATACAGAAAAGGTGATACAACTGCAGTCAGTCTGGAGGTAGGCATTTGCAGATTCTGACTAGTTTCAGCCTACATGAACCGGGAAAAGGAGGTTCCTCCGGATAACCTGGAGGAGCTGATCCTCAAAAAGGTGAGTCACTTGGGCGGGAACCCACATTTATTACTAGCAACACACAGGAGATTCTAGATGTGACTCTCACCTCAAATAATATTTTTCATATGGTTAAAAAATGGAGGGTGGATAAGGAACACCTCTTTTCAGACCATTGACATTTAACCTATGGCCTCGATGTTCACCCTCCCACCCAAAATGGGAACTGGAGCTTGGAAGGCAGAATGGAGGGATTTTTGCCGTGGACCGTGGATAACGTCACTAGTGCAAGTAACCGGTCCTATAGTGCTGCTTGCTCATTAACTAAGCCTAGGGAAAGCAAAAACCAGTACGATGGTCCGGAGAACTGGGGACCTATCATAAGGCTTGTAGGACAGCCTTTAATAGACCGTTTTTTCATTAAACGGGACGGGTCGTGGATGGCTTCTAATAGAGTCTTTGGAGATTCTCTGCGAAACCGACTTACCAGAGAGCTTTGACGACGTGATGGTGCGTAGTACTTATCAGGAAACATTTTCAGTGTGCACAGAGGATATCGTAGCTAAGAAACGAATCCTATTGGCACTAAAAGGTTTTAAACCATATAAATTGGCTAGTCCGGATCAGATTATACCAGCGGAATTTCAAAACAACACAGTAATTATTCTTCGTTATCTGGAAGCTACATATATTCAAAGGGTGTTTAAAGCTGGTTTATATCCCTAGATACTGGACGGAAGTTAATGTGCTCTTTATCCCGAAAGCGAGGAAAAGTTTACTTGTCTATCGTAAGCACCTAAGACCTATAACTCTATCATCCTTTCTTTTGAAAACCTTGGAAAAGCTGTTGGATATATACATTAGAGGGAAAATAAGACCCGGTAAGTGGGCACTGTCTCAGCGTGCGTATATTAAGGGTAGATCTGCGAACATAGCTCTGTATGCCTTCGTGCGTACGATTGCGAGATTGATTCATTCGGAAGAATTCTGTTTGGTGGCCTTCCTAGTGTTTAGTGGCCTTCCTTTCCGTCATTTTTATAGGTGGATTTCCCTGTAAGCAGATTTATTAATCATATGCTTGTAAACAGCATTGTTACCTCGGATCTGGCGGACTCCACCATTAAGAGGCGAATAATTAGGGGGGACCCCGCAGGATGTCTTGTTGTTGAGAGAGGGTATTGAAGTTATCGCTTACGCAGATGGCATGGCAATAGTTGTTCCCGGGAAATTCCTGGGCAGGATTATAAACGTAATGCAGAATGCGCTTACAATCTTTACGAAAAGAACTGGCAAATGTGGACTGGGACAACTCGTCCAAAACAGAGCTGGTACTTTTTACTAAGAAATACAAAATCCCAGTAGTTGTCCCCCTACCTTAAATGGCACGAGTCTCACTTTTACTGACAGTGCAAGATATCTGAGAGTTATATTGAACAGTTAGCTTGCTTGGATTCCCAACATTCTGGAGAGGATAAACAAAGCTACTATAGCTATGTACTCCTGTAGGAACACCGCCGTAGTGCAACCTGTACCCATGTATCGGGTGAGTGTATGGTGGCCAGCTCTGGACAAGCCGATTTTTAAAAAGAAGCTACAGAAAATGCAAAAAAAACGGCATATATGCTTGTAAGCGGGGCATTGAGGTCGTCACCGACACTTTTCTTAGAGATTATGCTGTACATACCCTAGGTGGAAATGAGGTCTTCCGGTTCAGGAAAATCCACTCTCTCCGGAGGTCGGTTCCATGGATTCTAGATGGGACCAAACATTGCTACAAAATTATAATGATACCAAAAATAAGCTAAGCGATATCAACGCAACGCTCAAAAGAGTAACGAGGAACCACTTTCATTCCGAAGGGGCTCCATTACAATCAGATCACCAATACAAAAAATATTTGCAAACAACGCAGTCTCCACTGAAAAAGTAACTTCATTATCAGAACAAATGCCGAGTGCATCAACAAATATTATAAACAGCGAGGAGCTGTTAAATAAATTTCAAAAAATGGAGAAACTAATCGCGCAGCTGAGCAATGAAGTTGCTGAACTTAAGAGAGAAAACTCTACACTAAAAGAAAAGGTTAAAAATAGCATAGCTGAGGATTCAGCATGAGTTAACAACCTTTCTTGCTGCGGCAATTCTCAGTTTTTCAACAGAATAATAGATTCAGTGCTCTGAGTCAAGAGGATTATTGCACAGATGAGGAAGAACTGAAAAAAGAAGTTTCCAGTGCTGATAACAGAAATGCTAGGTAGGAAACGCAGGCGCACAAAAACGAAACTCCTCCAAAAAATACTACACAAATTGTGATCAATAACACTGAACAGAAAAACCCAAAAATACCACTGCCTCCACCCATTTACGTGAGCAATATCAAAAATTTCGAACTGTTTCGACAAAAAGTAATAAAAACCACTAGTGAATCAACTAATTTTAAGGCGCTTTCAGTGACATTAAAATTACTTTTCAAAATGAAAATGATTACAGAAATGTCAAAAAATTACTGGAAGAATTAAAAAAAGAACCCAGCAACCAATCAGAAAATATAGAATATCACCCCTGCCAGCTGAAGAGCGAAAAGTATTAGAGTGGTTATCAGAAGCTTACCATCTTCCATTAGTCATGATGTAATTAAAGCAGACTTAGAAAAAATGGGACATGAAGTCGCAGGTATTACTAACATACCATACACAAAATGGTCACAACTAATGGTGTAAAAGACAGGAAACACTTTCCATTGTTTTACATCGACTTAAAACAAAAAGACAACAAAGAAGTATACAACATCAAGAAACTTGCGTACTGTAAAGTTAAAATTGAGCCACCTAACAAGACAAGGGACATTCCATCCACAATGTACGAATTGTCAACAACTTGGGGGTCAACATACTAAAAGTTTTTGCTATCGTCAAACCAAATGCGTTAAATGTGCTGGAGATCATCACACGACAAAATGCAAAAAACAACCAGATATTGCGCCTTCATGTACTCTTTGTCAACAACAAGGACATACTGCAAATTATAAAGGATGCTGTGTATATCAGAACAAAATTAAAAGTCAACAGAATAATAGAACAAGAGTAGTACAGCGATTACAAACCAAAGCTTGTAAACCACAAACAACAATCACACCATCCACAGTTGGATTATCACATGCGCAAATCACCAAATTATCTACTGATGAATCAAACCAAAACAACAAACACATAGAAGTTAATAACGAGTCTAATAACTTTGAAATTATTAAAAAGCTTAGTCAAATTCAACAGACACTTGGTCACTTAACAGAAAGGGTGGCAAAACTAGAAATTAATTTCTATCCGCCTATCAAAAAAAGTCAGCATACACACAAATGATTAGCTCGTTCCTACACTCAAAAAAATATGCGGTGTTAATTAGTTTTTTATCCGAAAAAGTATTTTATTTTTGCCCAATCGAATAAAATTAAGCACGCATCAACGGATAAATATTTTGAACTATCCGAAAAGATAAATTTTTAGAAAAACTTCTTTTGAATTTAATAAAATACACCTTTCGGTGTTTTCCTAATAAAATACACCTTTCTGTGTGTTCCTACACATGAATATTTCTGTTTGGTTTTTATGCGGTGTAAAAGTTTTTATCCAAATGTATTTTATGTCATTTTTATTCAAATATCCGATTGGATTTAAATTTTAAATATCCGATCGGTGGGACACTATGTAACACCGATTCGGTGTTGTGGTGACCCTTTATTTTTTTGTGTGTACGCATTGTAACTTAGAACGCTAATGGGCTCAACCAACGAGCCCAAGAACTGGAAATATTTCTCCATACAAACAACATAGATATTGCACTTATTTCAGAAACGCACTTCTCCAACAAAAGCTTTTTCAGAATAAAGGGATTTAATTCCTACTGGACAACCCATCCTAGTGAAAGAGCCAGAGGTGGTTCAGCTGTACTAATTAAAAATAATATCAAACATAATCAACAAGAGGATATTCGAGAAAGCTACAAGCAAGCAACTGTTATCTCAATCCGATATAATGGCGCAGATCTAAATATTGCGGCAGCATACTGTCCTCCACGGCATACACCAACGAAGTTACAATTTAATAACGTCTTTAATAAGCTCGGTCCAAGATTTATTATTGGAGGGGACTATAATATAAAACATACAGCTTGGAGTTCCAGGCTAATTTCTCCTGGGAAAGGAAATGCTTTGTTCAATGCCATTCATGAAAACAAATGTGAATATCTGTCTCCAAGGGGGCCAACGGATGCAGGAAAAATACCAGATCTGCTTGATTTCTTCATCATAAAAGATATTTCATCCAGTTACACTAGAGTCGAAAGAATTAACGACTTAACATCTGATCACATTCCTGTACTGTTGTCAGTAAGCGCTATAGTCATCAAGAAAAAGAAAAAGCGAAACCTTATTAATAGATTCACGGATTGGGATCTCTTCAGAGAAAAACTGAAAGAGCTAATTGAATTAAAAGTAATGAAGAATTGGAACAACAAACAAACAATTTCATTGAATACACTCGTATGGCCGCCAGTCTAGCTACTCCAGAATTAAAGGACAAAGCGGAGATTGAAGTCAAATACCCGGCTGAAACCAGGTAACAAATCAAGGAAAGGAGAAAGGCAAGGAGAATATGGCATCTCACCAGAAACCCCGCTGACAAGTCCACCTTCAATCGAATAAGTAACAAAGTCAATAGGCTAAGCAAAAGCTTCAAACAGGATTGCTTCGACAACTACTTAAGCGGGCTAGGTCCAGAAATGGATAAGGACTACTCGTTATGGAAAGCAACCAGAAAATTTAAACGACCTGTAGTTCGAGTACCACCTACAAGAAATGCTCAAGGCAATTGGGTTCGACAAGACAAAGAAAAAGCGGAACTCTTTGCTCAACACCTAGCAACAGTGTTTCAACCCCATGACATTCAATCCAACATTGACGTAACATCTGTCTATCAACCAAATCAGGATTTTAAAAGGGGCACGCCAATGGAAATTGCTAAAGAAATCGACAAAACTTTTAGCCAAAAAAAGGCACCAGGAATTGATGAAATATCACCGGGGCTATTCAAGGAACTTCCACGCAAAGCAATCATCATAATCACATACTTAATTAATGCCTATATGAGATTGAAGTAGGTACCCAAATGCTTCAAAACGGCCCAAATAATTATGTTGAAGAAACCAGGTAAACCAGATGAAGAAGTAACATCATACAGACCAATTTCACTGCTTCCGACCTTATCAAAGCTGTTTGAAAAACTACTACTAAAACGTCTAAAGCCAATGGTAAACGTTCCTGATTTTCAATTTGGATTCAGGAATAACCACTCCACAATAGATCAAGTACATCGAATAAATATGGTAATAGAGCAAGCGTTAGAAGAAAAGAAATGTTGCCCCGCCTTATTTCTGGATGTATCTCAGGCCTTTGATAAGGTTTGGCACGAGGGATTGACATTCAAGATGAGCAAAATGCTACCACAAAACTATTGCGAGCTGCTTGGATCATACCTCTCTGATCGCCAATTCAGAGTCATCCATGAAGAAACATGTTCTGACTTTTATCCAACGCTAGCGGGAGTTCCGCAGGGAAGCGTATTGGGACCCCTCCTCTACCTTCTCTACACCGCGGACATATCTACAACGAATAAAACATTCATCGGTACGTTCGCTGACGACACTGTAATTATGTCAGTAGACGAATCACAACCAAGGGCAGTGGAAGTCTTCAACGAGCAATGAACAACGTTACTAAATGGACAATTGACTGGAAAATCGTGCTTAATGAGCTCAAATCAACCCATGTGACATTTACGCTCCGACACAAAAATAACAGTCTACACATATAACTCAATGGGGCGCAAGTGCCGCAGGCTGAATCGGCAAAATACCTTGGTCTGCATTTAGATTCAAGGCTCAACTGGAAACATCACGTGACACAAAAACCTGAACATATACGATTAAAACAACGTCAAATGTACTGGTTAATTGGGCATCATTCCAAAATGAACCTGTAATGCAAAAGACTAGTCTACCAGCCTATCTTCAAGCCTATATCGATGTTTGGTGCACAGCTATGGGGTTGTACTCATAAATCCAATAGAGACATTATACAACTTAGCCAAAATAAATTTCTTCGCATGGTCACCAACGCTTACCGATTTGTGACTAACAGGGAAATACACAATGATCTAAAAATACAATTGATAGACGACGTCATCCGCGAATGTGCCATTAAACATGAGAAGAGACTTCTTAGCCACACCAACGTTGAGGCCGTACAACTAGTGCACAGTACAAACCAATCAAACCACATGAGCCGTATGAATATTATATCTCAAGGGAACTGCACACTGGTCCAGCAGACCCACACAAGTTTATTCTTATCTCATAAGTACTTATGTCAACCTTACTAATGAATTAATAATGTTTAAGATTGTAGTAGCCATATCAATAAAGGTGTTTAAACAATAAAAAAATAAAAAATAAAAATCTCCCTGATTACTGCAGCGTGAACCAAGCTGAGGCGATAGCACTTGAAGAGGTATTGGCGTGGTTGAAGCATAATCTGGTATCATCAGGTGGTATCATAATTTACATGTACAGTCAAGCGACAATCTAGTCGCTGGAATCAATGTCTTTGGCGTCACGGGTGGCGTTGAGTAGTCACTCATCTTTTAATGAGATGGGTGAGCATTTCAACATTCAGTTAATCTGGTGATCACCCGGACGCCATGGGGAACTGCAGGGCACATGAACTTACTAGGCACGGTAAGACTCTCCAGCTGCAACCGGAAAGAACAAGTCTGGATAGACCTATCACAGCGCTAACACTACCACTTGGGAAACAGGCGCTAGCCTCAGCATAGAAATGGTCGTAAAAATTCTCACGGGGCACTGCGTTTTTGGAGAACATACAAGAAGGTTTGGTCTGGAGGCAAATGACTTATGTGGAAGCTGTTTGGACGAGGAGGAAGAAGAGACGTTGGATCACTTCCTCCGCTCATGTCCAGTATTGGCACTCAGAAGGCACAATCACTTGGGTCAGATAAAGATGGACAACCTGTTGGATCTCGAGAATAGTAAAGTGAGGGACGTTTTACACTACATAAGTAGCTCAAAATTGTTTCAGCAAGGGTAAAGGGGATACATCCCGTCACCGATCTAAGTGTGACTCAGCAGCCGCTCCAACCTAAGCTAATACCGTTCCTGTACCGGTTATACACTCCGCGTCACTTGAATAGAGCCAACATAATTTGCTTCATTTTTCCAATTTATTATTTTCCTTTTCTCTTGAGTTATTCTCTTTTATGCGTTGTTGGGAAGAGTAATCAATAACAAAAAAATTTTAATTAAATTTATTTTATTTTAATTAAATTTATTTTTATTTAATTAATTATTTTATTTAATTAACATTTTTTTTTATTTCATTATTCTTCATCATTTTTTTTTTTTTATATCACCGCGCGATGTGGGCCGCATGTTGCCTTATTGAAATTCGAGACCAGACTGAAGTAAGTGGAAAGAAATATTTTATTTTGTTTTGTTATTTCTTCATGTGGAAGAGACAGTAGGTCATTGGTTGAATGCGTGTGTTCCCAAATGGTAATGTCAACGTTGAGCGGCGTGAAGACGTCGCATTATTGGTTGGGTTAACTCAGACGCCAATGTATGTGAGATTATTTTTTTCCAAAAGAAATTACAAATATTTTAACCCTATATGTACTTGGAAACACACTTAAATTTTTCAAAACGTTGTATTTTCATACTTTCTTTATACCTATATTTTTAATTAGTTTAAATTTTAGTTTGTTTTAGACTTTAATCAAATTTATCTTTAAAATTGCTTAAATTAAAACAACAAAATTTGCAGTCAAAGCCATTTCGTAAAATAAATAAAACAAATTTGGTTCTGAAACATTACAAATGCATTGTTTTGTTTATCTAAGACGAGTTGGGTACAAAATCTTGTTTTCCAAAATCTTGTTTTTTATAAATTCTGGAAAATGGGGATTTCGGTTACGAAACGAAAATAACCAATAATATAAATACAATTGTAGAGGCTAACGGCTTCGGTAACTCTCACGAGCACGCGGGATGTCACTGTGCTCCCCCCCCCCCGCTTAGCCCTCCGAGGGCTTTAGATTTGAACTTCGGAGGATGTAGGAGCCTGGAACAGCAAACATGTTGGTATATTCAGCCCTACTATGATTGTCGAGTCGACCGACAATCGACACGACTCTGTGTTTTTTGTCCGACGACTCGACAATCATAATAGGGGTGAATATTCACTTTCTGACAGTCGCAAGAATTCTAAGGACGTGTCCGATTTCTGTGCGAAATAATTTTTTTGTGATAAATTTGACATTAGTGAAATAATTTGCTCTTCCATATTTGAAATAAGTTCATTTGCTGTCCGAATACTGAAATAATTTTGACATAATAAAATTGACATTTGGAAATACAACAAACGACAAATTGTACGTAGAGAGTTATTTAAAAGTGTGTATCAAAATGATAGAGGCCAAATTTGATCAAAATATGGTATTATTTCTATTAATTTCGGGTTCATTGTGTTTAATGAGAAGAACACGGAACCTTGCGTGACCTTTAGGACGTGTTCGAAGTTTGTAATAATTTTGTTTTTGTAATAATTTTGACAGGACTGAAATAATTTTCTCTTCCATATTTTGTAATAAGTTTTATTTGTACTATTGTTTTTAGAAATAAATTAACGTAATACGGCTTAATTATTGTTATTGCGCGCTTTTGTTTATGAAAATTATTACAGAAGTGTCAAATTTACAATATCTAGTGGCTGTGAAAATTTGGTTGCATACAAAATAATGTCATAATTATTACAGCTGGAATAATTATCACAAACTTCGAACACGTCCTTAATAATGGATCTCCTAAACTCCTTTCAGGTATGTATGTTAGATATTGCTCTCTCTCTCTCTCTGGATATTTATAAATATTAATAAAATTCATCCTTTGCAGTGACTAATAATGTACACAATTCTCTCAACAAACAGTATTGTTAATTCAATACTTAGTTATAATGATCCGGTGACGAGAATGCATTTAAGGATATCGTCTAACGTTTTCATCGCTATTAGCAAATTTTTGCCCAATAAAAACCATGGTTGGGGACCGAAAATGGAACTAATGATATTTTTGCTGTGGCTGGCAAGAGAGACTAGTTATAGAATTGTAAGTGCAGCAATGAACATGACAACATCCGCAGTTTGTGATATTGTTCAAAAAATGCTGGACACTAGAAAATGCTGGAACTTATTATATTATATAAATAAAATAAAATTAAATTATATAAAACTTATTTTGTTTACTTCACCGGCACAGAAACAAGAATTATTACGGACATGTCAAAATTATAACACACCGGTGCTGTGATAATTTGGTTGCGTACAGTTTAACATTAATTTATCACAAAAAAATTATTTCGCACAGAAATCGGACACGTTCTAAGTAGTATTTCTCAAGCTATCGGAATAGTTTAAGTTAATAATGCAAAGAGCTGATGTTCGTCCTAGGATACCACCACAATTAAGTATAATAGCAAATACAACATTAGACTCATTCAAATTTTCAAGTGTCCAGAGATAACATTCGAAATCGTACTAAAACAATTATGATATCGATTACGTAAAAAGACCGATTAAAAAAACAGTAAAGATCAAACATTCCCTTACCCAAGACGTTATTTCTCGATTAAACTAATAACAAATTGATGAATCCACAACCTTGAGAAACAAGAAAACAACAAAACTATGATGTTATAAATTACTTTATATAATAAAAAAATTGGTTTGGCGCCTTTAAAGAGGCGAATCAGTCCAATTAGTATATTGTAGCACAAGCACACACTAGCTTACTGCCATCGTCAGCAATCGTTACAACAATTTACTCCAAAATACTCGCTTTCAAACTACTTTTAAGTCAAGAATATAATTTTTGTTTTATCTCGTCATAGTGCATAATTATAGTTGGTTGGTTATTAAAAATAATTAGAATGAATCACAAACCGTATCGCTTCTATCACAATTCACAACAAATCCAAATTTCACACTGTTCATAAACACAACATTTCATGTGTGCATTTCACTAAAAAAACTTTTACAATAAGTAAAACCTTATTTATAGTTTTATCTAATAAACATATACGTAACTACAATAAAAAAAAACTTATCGCAGACTTTAACACTTCCGATTTTAACAACAGAGCTCACAAAACTGTGCACATTTTGCAAAAATAACGCATTCTTCTTTGTTTGTGTATGTGTTCGTGAAATGTCAAAAAGAAATGATCGAATTTGAGCTCCAACACCATATACCGCATGATAACAGAAAGTATTTTGATACTTTTCTTCTACTTGTATATAAATACGATATTGTACATTAATGTATTATGTATGAATTTGGAACTAATATTGATTTATTGTACGTAATGCAAAGTTATTTAAATACATAAAATATTGATTATTAACATATATTTTTGTTATATTTTCTTAATTTGAATATATTTAGTGTTTACATGATTCAATTCTTTACTAATCTGCATTATCGGTTTCAGTTATTTTTTTTGTTTTTGTTTTGGTAAAGAAGCATGACACACACATGATGATAAATTAGGGGTGTGAACCATTTTAAAACAAAGCTTGTTTGTTATATGATTTGTAAGAAATTTTTGGATGTATGTTGAGTCAAATTGAGATAAATTGTTCCTCTCTGATCATTGACATAAGTTTCATTGCCCTCACCGCAAATCGTCGTTATCTGATGATTTTGTTCAATTACGTCGACTTCAGACAAGTTCAATACGTATTATTGTTCATAGTCGAGAGATGTCATCAAAAAGGTTGGTGCATGCCACCAGTGAGTACGTTTATGCTTAGGGTTCAACCTGGTTTGAACCTAGGTTAACTTTTACTATAAACGGAGTCGAGTCATCTTGTAGTTAACTCGACTCGACCTAAAATATTTCTAGGGTCGAGTCGAGTTAACTCTAAAAACATTCACTATAAACGGAGTCGAGTCGAAAAATAAAAACAACAAAAAAATAGTAATAAAAAGACACCATTTTGATTTCTTAATTCGTGTGCGAATCTTCGATTTTTGTGTAGCAATAAAACTTTGTTATTTTATTTTTATAAAATTCAGAAAATATTACAAGAAAAACATATTATAAACATACGATGGTAAATGATTTTTTTGTTGACGTTTCTGACTCGGTTTCAACCTAGTTTCGACTCGACTACGATTTGACTCTGCAGTATAAACGCTAAAAGTTATTGTCGAATGCCATGCTTGTTGCGATCCAACACTGTAGCAGATATTTACTACTACTACGAGTTGTTTTGAAGTCAATCTAAAATTAAGAAATAATTGTTATTAATTAATAGTAAATCCAATTTAAATTTATATACATAGAATTAATACTTATCTCATTTAACATTTCCTATATTTAATAATTATCCTGAACTAATCCAATTTTGTAATTAATTTAATTTAAATTTATATAATTATTGCTTACCTTTTGTTTATGTAGAATTGACATTTAAAACCTTACAAATGTGAATTGAATGTAACATAATTTATTTTGAACTGCCATCTATTGTAAATAATAGGTATATATATAATAATTATGAATGCGTTCCATAATTATTTAGCTTAAACTCTGATGTAAAAATTTAGTACTAACTGAGTGAAAATTGATTCGTCATTAATGTTAAGAAAAAATAATCTCTCTTACATTTCAACTGCAGTACAGTAAACATTATCATAATTATATAAAAATAAAATTGTACATACATATTGTATTATTGCATTATTATTTGTGGCTTTAAAAGAACCAACAACTATTTAAAATAGCATAAACTAGGCATAATAATACTCCGCACAATATACGATTTATTTGCGGGCGTACGCAATCACCCGATTATTTATTATTTGAACAATACTCTTGAGAAGATAGCCACATAAAATGAGATCTGCATTATTTTCCTGGCTATCCACATGATACCAATTTATTCCATTCGTTACCTCCTGTATCTCGGAAACACGTTACACAATAAATTCTTTCAGCTGATATGCGGGTGTCCTAATCCATGCCAGGACTATAGTCGAGACTGACTATAAGCATATTTTATCAAACTGGATGCCTAAAACATTACTGTGCTTAATGGCTTGAATGTAAATGCAGGCCCCATACGAAGCTTAACTAGTACCTGCGTAACCGTGAAGCTCAAAAGCATCCGGTTATTTGGCGATGATTCATCAGGCATTGACTAACTGACTGAATCGAACAAAGGTTATCTAAAAATTCATGAAATTGATTTAGCAAATCTGGCGACAGTATTTGATCCCATGAAACCTGTTAAAGCCAAAGCTTTTGCAAAAAGATCTTGGCTCTGACGACTACTGGTGACGTGAGACCCAGCGCGAGAGTATCTCACGTTTTGTCATAGGCTTCCTGTTGCAAGAGTCATAGATCCCTCGAGTCCCAAAGTCTGAATAATTGTATTTGGGTTTAATTGATCCAGATCAGCCTCAATTTTTCTGTCATTGGCAGGAATAGTATTCAAAAATCGTGACGAGCTCGATAAAAGTTAATTAATCTCATTCTTTCCGTGGCTAACAGCTCGCATAACTGGCATCTATACATTGATAAGACGAGAACTCCTGTCATGACGTCATCGACATAAAAATCACGTAATGCTGTTCACCCTAAGGAAATTGGTCACCTTCATCAATGCCGATTAGAAAGCCAGCCGGTTTAAAACCATATAACGATAGCGAGTTCATATGCTGCAATCGGTTCGTCTGAACACAAAATTCTCTGAAATCGTCGATGTACAGGGGTGAATTCCATTTGCCTGTATATCTTCTCAATATCACCCGACATCCCGGGTCTTTGGCCCGTAGTTCCAATGTAGTCTTTGCCAACGTGTCAAAGACTACTCGTAACAGTGGTGCGGCAAGTAGTATGCAAATGAACTGTCAGTTAGAACCTTGTACTCACGTTGCACACTCACTTCGATTCACTAAGTGCTTGAACGTTGTTGCGAAATAGTACATTTACAACGATCATTCCAGTATAATCGCATATATGCGTGTGAACGAAATTATTTTGAGACTCAGCTTGGTCATCGGATAAATGTGTGTTTCGACACCAAATTATGGGGATCATCGTCTGCAGTGTATGATGAATGACATAAACGTGAAATTCATGCTCCCAGTCGATTCCCAATCGATTTTGCCAGCAATGATGTAACCGAATTTGGTTGTGTGCAGTGGTGCAGTAAATCTTCTGAAATTTTGATGCACTCTTGTACAAGAAACTCGAAAAAGTATTGGGCGCCATTCAACACGTTGGTGATGACAAATTAAATTATGAATCGGCGAGTTGTACATCATGAAGTATTTCGATACCTTCAAAATGTATGGTTTGGCAATCGATCCCTAATTGTTGATACCATACCAAAAATTCTATATTCAGACTTTAATTGTCAGTTTTAAGTGATCAGTTTTAGGATAAATGTGGATGCAGTATACCGAGTGTGCGCGCGCTTAGAGAGATCTGGGTATTTCGCTAGGTATCACATGATACGGCATTTGTAGTAGCGAGAATGCCACCAATTGATCTGTTGGCAGAGGAGTGACACAAGCTACTCCTTAATGGATCCCAAACATCGGCTAGAGCGAATCGCAATCTGAGTGGCAACAACATTGGAACCGCCAACATGGTGGAGTTAACTTCTACCAGACCCAGCCGCTGACCGGTCATGAATGTTTCCAGTCATAACTGTATAGGTTCGGACAGGACGATTTGCCCGAGTAACTGGACTGAAAGGGAGAGAATGCAGAACATGTGTTTTCTTCTACCTTTGATTCGTGGAAGCTAGATAAAAATTCTCAAGTATAGGCTTAGGCAGTGCACGACACCGGAGAACATCATCTTAAGTATGGTGGGCTCAAATGATAACTGGTCTGCTATTTGCAGCAAAAACTTTGGTTAAGTTACGGTGCCTTGAGAAAGAGGAAGAAGCGCATGAACCACAAGAACTGTATAGGTAAATAAAATAAATTAAAGAAGACCTCCCGAAGTAATACCTAACGTTATTTTCGGAGGATAAATGGTTAATGAAAGGAAGTGTTTTTTAGCCGGCAAGAATCCGACATTACCATTTACAGGGGCAGATAGTGTATGGTATTTCGAAGAATATTACACAGCCACAGGTAAAAAGGCAAACAGACACAATCCTTCACACATTCATTTATACACACCCACACCAACACATAGACCTGTGTGGGGTTTGCTGGTTCCTCCATAGGGCGCCTCCCCAGGTAGCGGATAGGGGACAGCCCGCCAGATATGGCAGTTATCGGGGAAATCAAATACTCGGTGCGAACCAAAAACCAGCACACCCAAGCTAAGGTGGCACTGCATGCGCCGATGGCTGCGTGGCTAAGGTGGAGCTTAGTCGTTAGCATGCTAACTCCGAATTTGGCGACATTCGGTTTAAACCCGTAGCCTTCCTATGATAATGCAGAGCTCTGTCATGGGTGACCGTTATTTCTCGTGCTACTCGTGGGAATGAATATGGAACCAAATAATAATAACAAAAATATTAACGAAGTAACTGATATCACTGGCATGTCGGATCTTCTCGATTCTGCGAATTTAGGAGGCAGTCAGCAGATCATTAGAAAGAGCGCGTTGCAGAGAACTCCACCTCAATCACAAGGGAGTGTGAATGAGAGACAGGAGAAAGCAGCGACATTGAAGAAAAGTAGTGAAAATATTTCAAGAGCTCAGAAAGAAGGTGCAGTGATCAATACATTGGAGCAATGTTTTTCATCATCGGCTCTGGGAGGAAACAAGATGGACAGTAACGAAATCACTCTGACAAGACTTGAAAAGAAAATTGAAGAACTTGCAGAGTTTGTCAAACCTAAGCTCAATATACATGGTGAAATCAAGAGGATGATCAGCGTCATCAGCACACTCCATAGAGTGAAAGAAACTTCACCGATTTGCAAAGAGATGATGGAAGTTCCCGCATATCAACGTATTATTCGTGACATGAAGGAAGTGGAAAAAGGCGATAAGGAGAATTCGCCAATACCCGAATCCAACAAAAGGAGGTTGTCCACACCACCCAAGAATGACGAACGCTCTCGATGGAAGAAGAGGAATACGAAGGACACTCTACAAAATACTCCTCAAAATGTTTTGCCTCCTCAAACATCATAGAGGGAGCTAAACAAAGAAAAGGAAAACGGGGACACCGACCAAACTGGTGAATGGAAGAAAGTTGAACCCAAACGGCGTACTAAGAAACACAGGAGATATTCTCGTCCAGATGCGCTATTGATTAAAGCGAAAACAGATATCTCATACGCGGACATACTACGCAAGGTGAAGCTGGATCCTGATCTCACTAGCCTGGGGGAAAAGGTTAAACATATCCGCAAAACTACACAAGGAGATCTTTTATTAGAGCTGCAAAACACTGGAGACCAAAAAACTACTCTAGAATACCGAGCTAAGCTAGAGGGCGTTATTGGACAGGAGGCCGATATAAGATCTCTTACACACAAAGTTATGGTCGAAATCAAGGATATTGATGAAGTAACCACGGCGGATGAAGTGCGAGAGGCACTGGAAAAAAGTTTGAGGACGCGAAAGGCGTCTGAGGATTCACCTCCAGCAGTAACATGGACGGCTGACCAACTACAACGGTACGTCAACGAACAACTACGACTGAGATTACTTGAACCAGCTTCCAGTAGTTCATCGGCAGGAGTTACATTGCCCAACACATCACAAGCCGCCGTAATACCACACAACCAGATAGAACATATCATCTTTAAGCCGCCACAAGTGTTGTACACGCTAAATCCAGCTGTATGGTTTAACATACTGGAGCAAACTTTTGAGCTATCGGGAGCTTTTGAGCTAGCCACGCCGTTGCAGCTTTGGATTCAAGGCACCACGAGACATTTGCAGGCCTCATCTTACGAGATAAAGGAACAAATCCTTACACCATTTTTAAAAATGAAGTTATAAGGACATTAGGCGAATCCGAAAGGTCAAAATTAAATAACTTGTTGCATGGGCTTACTTTGAGGGATCAGAAGCCATCACAGCTATTGAACAAGTTACGTCTCAACGCTGGAGCAACTTTTGACGAGGAAACACTCAGGCAGTTGTGGATGAAGAGATTTCCACACCAAGTACAGCTCATACTAACTACATTCGAAAACGACATTGAGTTAAATACACTGGCAACGCGAGCAGACAATCTGGTGGAAACGCTTACACAATCGAACACCTCCCAGATCAACAAAATTTCGACATACACACTGTACCAACAAATTTAAACGCGCAAACTTCCTTCGGCACTGAAAAAACAGAAACTGACAAAAGAATAGATAAATTAGCAAACATGATTTCGGAACTATGTGTCGCGTTCAAAAATACACGGTCTCGTTCAAACAGTAATTCAGGTTATAGTCAGAAACAACGATCTCGTTCGGTTTCGCGAAATAAAATTAATCCCAAATTTGATCAATGTTACTACCATTATAAGTATGGTAGTGATGCAAGAAAATGTGCTCTCGGTTGCAAATATTAAGACGCACCAAAAAATCCGGAACAGATGAAGGATTTTTAAGTTCCCATCAAAAGGCAACGGCGGCCATTTATGGAAACAACATAAGTCGATTGCTCATTTTTGACACGCGTTCAAAATTAAACTTCTTAATTGACACGGGCGCCGACATTTCGGTACTACCATCCAAATTTTACAGAAACAACCTTTTGACAAATACAACAAATTTATTCGCAGCCAATGGGACACCGGTCAAAGCTTTCGGCAATAAATTATTGAAATTGGACATTGGATTACATAGGGAATTTATGTGGGAGTTCATTATAGCGGATGTGACCATTCCAATGACAGGCTCAGATTTTCTGAAGCATACCGGGTTGTTAGTTAACATCCAAGGACAGAGGGTAATTGACCCATTAAACTCCTTGTTTGTCAAAGGTTCCATAACCAATGATGCAGAACAAGCTCTATCATTGTTGGACAAGTCACGGTTGCACCCCAAAATTCAAAATCTATTTTCCAAATTTCATAAAATTTCTAATGTCGCCTTAAGTAAGAATTTAGTCAAACATTCAGTAACACACCGTTTAGAGACAATAGGACCACCAACAGCTTGCAAAACGCGGAGACTAGCACCGGACAAATTAAAAATCGCAAAACAAGAATTCGAACAGTTAATGTCACAGGGCATTTGTCGTCCCAGTAGCAGTACTTGTTCGAGTCCATTACATTTAGTAATGAAAAAAAATGGTACCTGGAGACCATGTGGCGATTACAGGGCATTGAATAATATCACGGTTCTAGACAGATATCCGATACCACACCTTCAAGACTTTTCGTATCAGCTTGAATGGTGCACAATATTAACGTCCCTAGACCTTGTTCAAGCGTATCATCAAATTCCGATCGAACCATCCGATATTCCAAAAACTGTCATTACGACACCCTTTGGTTTATTCGAGTTCACTAAAATGACCTTTGGCCTTAGAAATGTAGCACAAACTTTTCAAAGATTGATGCATTCAATATTGTCAGGCCTCAATTTTTGCTTTGTCTATTTGGACGATGTCTTAATCGCTTCAAAATCTTTCGATGAATATTTGGAACATCTAAATGTTGTCTTACAAAAATTCTCGGAACATGGTTTGATCATTAATCCAGATAAATGTGTTTTTGCTTCACACGAGATTACCTTCCTAGGGCATACGGTTAATGAACAAGGCATTTCACCCACACAGGAAAGAATCGAAATAACAAAAAAATTATGAACGTCCAACTACAGTTAATCATCTCAAAAGATTTTTGAGCAGCTCTAGACCAAATTTTATTGAACGATTTCTTGAAAGGTTACAAGGAAAACAGAAAAACTCCGGTTAAATGGTCAGAGACTTCAATACAAGCTTTCGAAAATTTGTAAGGATAAGCTATGTCAAGCGACGTTACTTGCACATCCCTCATCCACAGCTAGGTTGGCTATTATGGTCGACGCATCGGACATAGCGAATGGGGCTGTGGTCCAGCAGTATGTTGCAGGTGCTTGGCAACCACTTAGTTTCTTCTCAGTACGACTGAACGAAACACAACAACGGTACAATACTTATGACAGAGAGTTGTTTGCAGCTTATTCTGGCATCAAGCACTTCAAATATTTGTTAGAAGGTCGTGAGTTCACACTGTACACGGATCATAAACCGTTAATTTACGCGTTTAAACAAAATCCAGAAAAAGCATCACCGCGACAATTTCGACATCTTGATTTCGTCGGCCAATTTACTTCTACAACACATCTCCAGCGTAAATAACGTCGTAGCAGATACCCTCTCACGTATTAATCAAATTTCATTTTCAGAAAGTATTGATTATACAGCAATTGCGGATGCTCAACCCAATGATGACGAATTACGAGAACTTCTGAATAATAATTCAAACACTTCACTCATTCTTAAGCAACTTCCTCTAAAATTCAACTCAAACAAAACTATTTGTTGTGATGTTTCAACCGGTATATCGAGACCTTTTATTCCACTAAGTTTTCGGAAAATTGTTTTTGAATCGTTACATAATTTAGCACATCCGGGCATAAGAGCTTCAGTGAAAATATTAACTAAAAATGTTACATGGCCCAACATCGCAAAAGATTCAAGAATAATGGCTCAAAATTGTATACCATGTCAAAAATCAAAAGTTTCAAGGCATACACATTCACCTCTCGGTACATTTGCAGTCGCATCGCAACGCTTTTCTGAAATTCATCTCGACAACATTGGTCCATTACCAATTTCTGGAAACAACCGTTATTGTGTGACGTTAATGAGGCGATTCCAGTTCCGGACATTACTGCTGCTTCGGTCGCATTTGCTGTGTATTCAGTCTGGATAACCAGATACGGCGTTCCTGACCAAGGCGCACAGTTTGAATCTATTTTATTTGACGAATTAGCAAAACTATTGGGATTTCTGCACAAGCGTACTACAAGCTACAACCCTAAGTGTAACGGAATGGTAGAGCGGTGGCATCGAACGTTAAAATCTGCACTAATGTGTCATAGAGTAGAACGGACTGGAATAGCATAGATCCGCTGATTCTATTGGGATTACGGACTACATACAGTACGGAACTGAGGACCACACCAGCAGAGCTAGTTTACGGAAGTACTCTGCGAATTCCTGGACAATTTTTTGACCAAACCACAAACAACAAAATTTTACAAACTGACTTTGTACAAAATTTAAAAAACACTTTGACGAAATTAAACCGACTCCAGCTTCCAGACATTGCACCGAAAAAATATTTATTTCGAAAAATTTAACGGATACAACTCAAGTTTTTCTACGAACAGACGCGGTACGGAAATCCTTGGAGCCACCATACAAAGTAATAAACAGAAACGAAAAAATATTTACCATTGAAATTAACGGCAAACACAACAAGGTATCAATCGATAGACTTAAACCATGTCATGCAGAGCACTTTAGAAAATACTAACGTTACTCAGGACGGCGAGACAACCTTGAACAACAGAAATGCCGACAACAAAAACGCCAACACTCGCAAAGTTTCTTTCGACGTACCGGACAAAATTCCAACAACTAAAGAAACAACGTACACGAGAACAGGACGACTCATCAAAACACCATCCAGGTTCAAGGACAGTTAACGAATCAATACTTGAGGGGGAGTATTGTGACGTACTGATTTTTGGTGAATGGTTTGTTCGCGCGCCAAAATATGTACAAAATTATAGAAGCTCAAGTAATTATGGAAGAGTGAAAACTGCTGGTTCTCGGTGTGCCTGGCAAATCAATGTTTTTCTGGGAGTTTTTGTTTTTTTTTGTATAAAAATTGGAAAAAATAAAATATTTTAGTCAGTTACAAAAAGATAAAGAAACAGTTCACATAAGTCTGTTATATTAAATAAAATAATAAAAGCGAATAAATCAATGTTAAGGTACGGTTAATACAACTTAACAGCTTAAATATATTATGTAAATAAAAATTGAATAAAAAACAAAACTATGAGAAGTGTTATGTTTATTGTGTAGTGCACCCTTAGAACTCCACGTATCTATATACATACAAGTATCTAAAGATCGCTGCGGGTGAGTTAAGTGTGTAGTGAAATCGCAGCCGCACTTCATTTCTGTTTGTATTGTGTCTAAATACACACCGTTCAACGATAACATTAATAAGTTCGGCTGCTATATGCCAACGCCAAGTGAACACACTTCTTGTGAACCCCTCTAACTAAATAAAGTAAATTGTGGAATATAGGATACCAACCGCCTATGTATCTATAGTTTTATATTGTTTAATTGTGTACTGTATAATTAATTATTTTTAAGTAATTCAAGTTTTTCTGGTACTCTGCATTATAAATGAGCTAGATTAATATGTAAATTAATAAGTCAAGAATAAACATAAATAAATAAATAGTGTTATAATTTATTTGACGACTGTTAACAAAAAAAAATCCTCGCATTGTCTTAAGGTCTTTTATAATCTGCTTCTAGAGCTCAATTTTAGCGATCTAACTCCTTAACATCGTCAGCCTGCCTGTAGTAGTTGGTCGGCAAATCGCAATTCATAAAATTTTATGTAGAAGCTGTTTGTATGAACTCCACAAATTTATAAAACCTAGAAAATCTGGGAATACCAATAACAGGTGATAAATAAAACAAACTTTAATTACATTTTTTATTTGATGAAAATAAAATGGATTTATTCCTTTTTTTTATTTTTTTGTGTGTAAAGTTTTTTTTTTCATCATTTTGTAGATTTTAAATTTTTTTTTGTTATTTTTTTCATTTTTAATTGTTTTTTTTTTTTTTTTTTTTATTTACAAACTACTATTTATTATAATATATTGTATTAATATAATAATATAGATGTATAGATTTTTTTTTCTTTGTTTGTTTTTTAAACTACTTTCTACTAACACATTTTCTTCATTTTTTATTTTAATGCTAATTTTGCATAGCTGAATAATAATTATAATAAAAAAAAAAAATAAAAAGTTTTAAAAAAATAAATATTAATAATTGAAAAACTATAAAATAATAATTAATATAATTAATATAATAGGTTTTTTTTGTTTGTTTTTTTTTGTTTTTATATAATATAATATTTAATTGATCGATCGCGCGGCGTGTTTAGTAAATTTGACGCACGCTTAAAAAATATTAAAATTAATAAAAATTAAGCAATACACAAATTACCCTCGGTGTACAACAGAGAGGGTGTTAAATATTTTATAATTTCCCAGTGAAACACATGCTTAACACTAAATATACATTTAAGTACACACATATTTAAGAAACAACGCATCTCTACTCTAATATCCCAAAAAAAAAAAATTTAATAAATTAAAATAATTAAGAATTAAGTAAATCCACGAAGCGCGCATGTTTCAAACTGAGTCCTTGTAAAAATTTTAAACACGCTGATTCAATTAAAATACTGCTTAATAACATTTTTTTGTTTGTTTTTTTTTGTGGTTTTTGATTACAAACTAATATTCAATTTGAATTAATTAAAAAAAATATATTTTGTTTTACTAAACTAACCGAAAAACTAAAACAAGAAAAAAAAAAATTGGCGGCTTTTTTTCCTTAAATTTTAATTTTTTTTTTATCTAACTTTAAGATTTTTGTTTTTTTATTAATCTATTTGACATTTAATAAACTATTAATTAATTAAATTATAAAACCATCTTTTGTAAAACAAACATCATAGCAGCACTCAAACCTGCGGCAACTGGAACCGTTACAACCCAGGCGTACACAATATTTCTGAATAAACTCCAGTCAACTGCGCCCGTGGTTTTATCCTGGATTATACCACTCTCATCGTCGTGTTTCTTTTGAAGTTTATTCGATATGTGACCAACAATTACAACTGAACCAACTTTACAATGTGTGGTCGAAATTGGAAGACCAATTTTACTGGCAATTAAAACAGTTAAAGCAGCTCCGACTTCAATAGTGAAACCACTACAATATAAACGAAAAATAAGCAACGAGAACATAAAAAATAAAAATGTTTATAATAATACTCACGTTGAGGTTGTAATTTTAGTCAAATCGTTACCGATCGTTTCGATCACCCGACGACCCCATAGCCACAGACCAAGCGAAATACCAATACCACCATATATAAGAATATAAATTGGTGTTTCTGCTTGTTGGTTTACCGCGTTAGTTTGATAAATTAAGTACAATGCAATTAATGGACCAATTGCGTTACTGTAAATAAAATAAAGAAAAATGGATAAATTTGTTACAATTCCGTACAATGTTTGCTGCTTTTAATGCGACTTACCTCACATCATTCCCGCCATGTGCAAAACTACCAAATGCGGCTGTTAAAATTTGCAAAAATGAAAATAATTTCGAAACATCCTCATTCTCTTCGACTGGTTTACTAATCTTAAAGCTACTTTCAGTATTGGTCGCAATCAATGGTACCTTACTCGAATTTGGCGAAAGCGTCGTTGACATATGATTTAAATTTATCAAACTGTCTACATTATTCAAATCACCATTCATCGGTTTGGAATTATTATTATCGGTGGTATTCAAATTCATAACTTGAATTGTGTCTCCAGTGTGACTCGGTGTACGTGGCTTAACCAGCCCCCCATTCAACGTTAATTCTGGTGACTTTGCACTATTTCGATCGTTAAAAATTGAAAGTGCTTTACCACTTCCAACACAGCCATTTTGGTGCTCATCAATAAAATTTAAGCTTGTTACTGTTAAATCCGTATTATCTAGACTAGCTTTACCTAATAAATTTTCAGCCTTTTGTACAATTATTGGATCAATTTTATATCGACCATTTGGAATTGGGAACGGATTTGTTATATCCATATGTTGATTATTATTGCATAAAACCGGTGTTCCAACCTTATTATGATCACCGTTCTCGTGTGTAAGCGAAACTAGTTCAGTTAGTTCAGTAATTGCGGGTAATTGCTTACCCTCGCTTATTAGGGAGACAGGCCGTTTGGCACGACTAGGACTGCCGTTCGGTGATGGTTCACTTGAATCGCCAAATGTAAAATGAACTGGATTTGTAGTGCTGGGTTGAGCTAAAATTTTTTTACGTTGCCATGGTACAACATATAATTGAACCAAGATGCCGGTGAGTATTGCGACACCTACGCTCACTAAAAATGCAATCCAAGTTGGAATATTATTTAAATATAACACTGAAAAAAACAAAAACAAACCATTACTAATCTGTAAATTGATTAAACCACGAAAAATATAAATACTCACATGAAGGCCCATCATGAGCTACACTGAATACATTTACAAATAAGGTCGCTCCGTAGAAGAATGGTAGTGCGATTAATCCCATTTTTAAAGGTTCGCGTGCACTTAATATGAATTTATTTATAACTAAATACAACAATGTACTAGCTATACCACTCATTAAGGGCGACACAAACCATGAACCAATAATTGTTCCAAGCGTATTCCATTTTAAACCCTGTGTACCTTTAGCTACCAAACTAAAACCAATTGTTGAACCAACAATACTGTGTGTACCGCTAATAGGAAGTTTAAGGAATGTGGCGACAAGTAACCAAATTGCACTACTAGCCAAGGCGGCAATACATCCCAACATTAATTGCTGATTGCTACCTTCGTACAAATTAACATCGAGTATTCCTTTTCGCATTGTGTCCGACACTTTGTAACCTATAAACAAAAAAAAAAACAAAAACATAATTTTTTAAAATCCACTTAGCATATCGAATGGGACGTAAGAAACTAACAAAAAGAAAAGCAAAACAGCATGAATTCATGGAATCAAAGGTTTTCAACCGTAAATTAATTTCTCACACTTGAATTCTCCTTCAATTTCTTAAATTATTTTATGTACAAAAAATGGCAGAAAACATTATATACGACAAAAAATTTATTGAAAGACAAGACTTTGCATTATGTTCGTTTGAATTATGACCGCATCGTTTGTTTGTTGTTTTTTTTGTAACAATTGCAGAATACTTTTAGAATGCAAATTTTTCTTTTCGAATCAAACTGGATATAATCTAACATAATTAATTTCATAAACCGTTTATTCATTATTTATTTGTAATTCAAAACGGTTCAAATAATTAAAAAAACCAAAAATGTCATAACAAAACTAACAATAAAATCAGATTATACTCGAAATTTATGAAAACAACAAGTTACAGGAAATTTTTTGGAAATACGAGTTCCAAAATTAAAAAAATCATTTTCTTCGATAACAAAATACTAATGTACTAAAAACTCTACGGATCTCGAAACATTCAGAACGTTAATTAGAAATCTTGAAAATCCACGAATTCCGCTTTTTTTATATCTCTTGACAAGAAGCGGAAGATTCCATCATATGCAATATCAATACACTTAATAGTAGTCTAAAAAAACCACTTAAAATTGAATAATACTCAAAAAACTGGTTTTGAACACTCAATCTCAAGCATCTTCGGCCAACAATTTAATCGGATCACTTGTAAACAAGCGTTGACATTTAAATAAAATCTATCTAGGCATCACAAATTATAAAAACTAAATTAACAGGCGTTGATAAAATTTGCAAATTCAAACAAAAAAAAAATATAAAAATAAAATACTCTACTGATAAGCCGGCGACTTAAGAAATATAATACACATGTATTTTACTATACACAGTTACAAACACAAAAACATTTTTTTTTTATGTAATTATATAAAGAGATCATTGCAAAAAGGTTATCATGAACTCAGGGGCTTATTAAAATAATTCCTAAATATTTAGTAGTATAGTATTGGAACGATCCACTTACCAATTAAAACCGCCCCAGCAATTTCACAAATTGTTGCTAAAACACAGGCTTGCCGTATTGTTAAAACACCAGATCCGACACTTGTTCCAAATGAATTTGCGACATCATTCGCACCAATGCCAAATGCCAGAATAAACGCGATGATAAAACCAAGAACAACCAATACCAGCTCGGAAGTCATTTTGAATCCTTTTCTTTTAGTGTTTTTTTTCTTTTCTTATGATTTAATATAAACTTTTACAAGTTATTAAGCAAAGGAGGTGCACTCTCTCTTGGTATATAATGTAATCGCAATTATGATCAAGTTTTTATGTAAGTATGTAAATTAAGTATTTTGTGAGGTAGAGACAAACAATTTTTAATAAATTAAAAAAAATAAAATAAATAATTTAAAAATTAAGAACAAATCACTATTACGGTAATTTAGTTTTGAAATAAATTATTAAACAAAAAATTATACAAAATAATTATATTGAACGAGAGAAGTAAAAATAATAAAATTATATATTTAAACGTAGTAAATAGTGATAAGTATGTATATAGGTAAAAAGAAAATCTAAAATTAAATTAAAGTAAAAAAATAATAATTAAATCAAATAAATAAAAAAAAAAGTTTAAAGTCAACGCTTTAATTTAACTAATTTAGGTAATAAGTTTCTTCTAATTAATGGCCCGGCCATTTTGTGTTTTTAATTTTTTTGGGTGGGTTAAGTGTTTTGTTGTTGTTTATTGTAAAACCGGACTCGAAATTATTAATTTATAATAATTCGAGTTTAAAATTTAATTTGTTATATTAAGTTTGGATGTGCGTTTGGTTGTCAACAACCGAGCTCGTTCTCTCCAATTATACACAAATTTGGTAATTTTGTTCAAAATCGTCGAGAAGCTTTTTGCGCTTTTAATTCCTTACGAGTTGTTGATTACTGGATACGTGACTTTTGTTTTGTAATAGTTCATAGTTCTGAAAATAGACAAATAAAAGCAAAAATTAAAATTTGTATAGATTGCGGAATATAAATTTAATCAGCCTCAATTTCTTATAAAGCTTGCCTACAACACATGTAATTGTTTCACTCTTTTGCAAATGATATTTAATTTTTTTAGTTCATGGAAAACATTGTGTTCCATATCATCCGCAAATATTTCCAAAGGAAATTCATGTTTATCAAAAAATGAATACCAAGCAATGGCCTGCAATCGAAATTCACAAATTAACTAACTACAAGCATAATAACGAAAATTTAATTTGACTTGAAAAAAATTGATTTTGAATTGTAAATATCTACAAACTTTAAAAATTGAATAACTTTTAAAAATATTTGAATTTATTCTACATTTAATTGAAGTTACTTTGAAAAAACACGAATTTCCTTCGGCAAAAATTAAGGATGAGATGGAAAAAATTGTGAACGAACTACAAAAAATTGAATATAATTTGGAAATGAATGAATTTGAACTGCAAAATCTATCTACCAATCAAGCACAAATCATCATGTCCATTTTTTTACATTTGATATAGTTATGATATTTTTGAGGTCAAACGGTTAGACAACCAAAGAATCATTTGATTTATGCTCAATTTATGATAATAAGTTTGTAAACAGCGGCCAATTAGTGATTAAAATCTTAAAATTATTACGCATAGATTCAAAACTAGAACAAATTTGCTTTATTACACGCGACTTTACATAATTTATTTATGATCTTCATCTAATCAAAGATTACACACCTCGAAAACTGAAAGCGAAACAAACTTGTAACCTCGGTGATGTTTAAATTAGATTAAATACAAAAATGCTGACATCGCATAGGGTTGCCAAGTTAGTACTTTCTGTGCCAAATTTAGCACTATCCATTTTATTACAGCACCCTAACAAACAGTTCTGCACCTAAGTGCAATTTGGGACTATTTTGGTAAATTTAGCACTAACTCCAGCACTTTGCAAAGCAACTTTGAAATGATAGATTTCTTTCGGATTCAACTTATTCGGTTGAATTTATAGGTTAACTTCTATTGTAACCAGATTTAAGTCAATTTTTTTTTTAATTTGGAGAGTCGCGTTAACTCTATTTTATAAAACTGGAATAGGTATATCGTGGCGACATTATGTCCACACAATGCAGTGATGCAAGAATGATTTTTTAAATATTTAATTTAGATAAAGTTAATGCTATGTTCAGACAAGGGGTTAGTAATCTCGATTAACTAGCAAACCTAGATATCCTTTTAGTGAGAACAACGGAGATTAATTTAATCCCGTTTGAATTAAAGGTTTAAACTAATCGTCAAAAAATTGACAAATTTAGTCTATAATTCGTGAGATGAGCGCTTAAAATATTGCGGTGTTAGTGCTAAATAATTTTTTTTTAAATTTTTTATTTAAAATTTATAATTAATGCCATGATAAAGAATAGGATGTTGAACATTTTCAACCCTTTTCAATCGCGATTTTCTCTTACAATATGAACGCCAAAAAACTAAGAGTACAAGTAAACTAAGTTTATTGATTAAGAAAATCTGGATTACTAATCTGAACAAGCTTTAACAAGTATATCTAAGTTGCCTGGACGCACAATATTAACTGAAGTGTGTTTGGTAACTTTTACAACAATAGTTGCTTAAATATTTCTAAATTTTGTCGCGACAATGAAGAAAAGCGATAATTCATAATTTAAAAATAAAGCTTGTTGAAACTGAAAAAATTGTGCATTTTTCAATTTTTTCGTTGTCAAAATGTGTCGAAAGCACAGGTATTGAAAGATTGTCAAGAACTGGTGTTAAAAAGCGTCGAAAACCGTGTCAAAAATACCTGTTTTCGACATGACCCATCATCTCTGGTTTTGAGTTGAATCTCGAAAAAAAAAAAATTTAGCACTGTTTACACTCAATCTAGCACTATTTTGACTACAATCTGGCACCCAGCAAAAATAATTGTTGGCAACTCCCATCAGCTATCCATACATCCTGATATTTTAGTCAAAAAATTTGGGTTTAATTTCATAAGAGTAATCAAAATAAGTTGAATTAATTTATTTGGCCGTGGAGGATGGCTTTTGATGGAAGATACCTAGCTTAGATTAGTTCGCGATTAAAGCCCCAGGATTATGTTGATTTATTGCTGAGTAAAAATATTGGGTGGGCCCGTATGCAGCCCGGACAAGAGCGGGAAGCAGTTTAACTCAATTTTGGAACTAAAAAATCACGTTCGAGCTTTGCGGTTTGCATAAGACAAGCTTTTGTGGTGGATAAAATTCAAAGAAAAAAAAAAAAAATATAACAGATCTTTATTTCTTAATTGTCCCAAAATTATCTTCAGGGCTACTTAGTTTATCACTCGAATATTTCCTTACGTCTAGCAATTTGCTAGACTGATGAAAATCTCGTTTTATTAACTATTTACACCAACGAAATATTCCGACAAATTTGCATGAGTGAAAAATCACCCTTCCCACGTGGCAATGCCTTTTTGGTTAAATACCAATTTGGTAGCATATGATTAAATAAATTGCGAAGCATTCAATCTTCAAAATCTATCAATAGTTGCTAGTTTTACCAAATTATTGTAATATTTTTTCAGTTGTATATTACTGAATACATATTTGTGTAAATAAATTCTATTATTAAACAACCAAACGAAAATACAAACAAACCAAATATTCAATATATGTAGTTGCTACTTAGCAACTTGTTTATTATTAAAATGTTTGCTCATTTGTGTGATCACCAGTTCATTAGTAATCGATCAAAACTCATGCTGATCCATATATAAAGCAAGCATCTGTCAATTATCAATGTAAAAAAAAATTATTTTGGATAGCATTATACACAGTAAATGTAAATCTGGTATCCATTAACAATTTGTTCAGTATGGTAAGAAAATCAAATATTATCTAGGTTTGTTTGGGTATTTCCAAATCATATTGGCATGATTTCCGATCAAGCTGACAGATTAATCGATTGTAAACTTCACGCTAACAATTAAATTAAATTACAAAAAAAAAAAAAAAAAAATGAAATTGCACACATCACCTCAAAAATCAAATCGCGTAAATTGCACATCCGCGCGGCAATACCACGAAAATATAATATGTATATTGTACATCCATGAATAATAATAATGTTATGCGTATTATTTTCATTTCCCGCCGCACAACAATTACATATTATTATTATGCTATTGTAATCTCACATACAAACATTTGCTATATTAAAATCCCGCGCACACAAAATTTATTCATAAATCCATAATTAACATACAATTTATTAAACCTTTAAAAGGAAAAATAAAATACGAGATTACAATTCCACAAATCGCACAGGTAAACTAATTATTAACCAAGTCATGCTAAATAAACATCATACCTTGATGAGCAGGCAGCGAACACTCCCCCGTTTTAATTATTTATCTAATTTTTGGATAACATTAGATAAGCAAAAATAAATAATTTCGCACTTCTAAATTTATAAAGTGTCAACTGGAATCTTGTTTTAGCTAGCACATAAGACAACAACAAAAAAAAAATGTGTTTTTTGCGTTTATGACGCCAAGTTTGTGTATACACTTATATACATTATCTTGACGTCGATTCGCACGGCTGACTAAGCACCAAAGTAACAAACTAATATATACATATATTTTATTTATACATATAAGCATGACTTTTTCACGTGATTTATTCGTGCAGATTCTGTTTTTTTTTTGCCATTTTGTTTATATAAAACAGTTAGTTAGTTACCAACGTTATTAAGTCAATATACTCACTCATACAAAATATTAAAATATACTAGTAAAATTTGTTTTCCAGAAATGCAATTTTGCACGACATCCTTATGTGCTTTAAAAAAATTAATTCTATAATTGTATTTGGGATAAGGCTTTTGTCGTCGTCTTAATATTGGATTCAATCCAAACACAGAAAATGTAAATTTATCTATAGACATGAAAAAAAAATACATTTCGGTACATGTATATTGATTTTGGCAAAGATTTTTATTTTCATTTTACTCTCATAGGCGTCCCAAATAGAGATGATCATTTTTTATATGACAATCATAAATTACTTTAATTTCTATCTAATTGATCTTGAGAATTTCCCGAAATGAAAATTTTACTTCAAGGATATTTATCAAAAGCATACATGATTAATTTCAATGATTTACATTATAATTCGCGCGCGGTTAATTAGGAAGTCCAAAAAAAAAATTATGGTATACCATGTAAACGATAATAATTACTAAGTTCAATATCAACAAACTAGGTATACGTAATATATGATCGATCGATAACATACAAGTATGCGTCCACCGATAATTGATATATTTATTTGAAACGTGATAAAATTTGTGTACGAATCTAATTAGCATCGACCAAAGTTTGCATGATGAAATATTTTGGTGACAATAAATTAGATTTTCCAATTTCGTGATAAATTCTGGTTTTTTAAAACATTACAAAAAATGAATCACATTATCATTGGCGATCTCAAGTACCTTTCGACGAGTATTTTAATTCACATTAATTGGCATTTTGGCGCACTTTAAACTCAAGCATTTATTTACTAATTTCCGTTGACTAAGCAAAATTTTTTTGAAAAGCTATATTTAATCATTGTGGTGATTCGGAAAAAAACACACTTTTTAAACACACTACATACGTACAATAAAATGCGCTAAAACGTTATCCAAATTTCTATATTTGCTTTCGGGCCAACATTTTCTGATGACACAAAAAAAAAAAATAAAAAAAATTGCGCGATAAGGCTATAATTTTGACAGCACATGTAAATTTACGTTTATAATAATAATGCAATTTGAAAATTTCAGTAGGTACTAATTTTATCTTTTACTCACTTTTACATTCAACTAATGTGTGAAGTTGATGAAATATCTTAACACTTCTTCGCGAGGTTAATTTTAGAAGAAAAATTTGTGAAATTTTTTTTTACAAAAATAATTTTCACTTGTAGGTATACAAAAACGTTACATATATATAAAAAAATATATTTAAAATCACAACTATTTTTAATTTAAAATAAAAAATATAAAAAATAAATTAAAAAATTTTGTTTAATTAATAATAAACAAAAAATTACTTGTTAATTATTCTTGGGTACTTGTGTACAAAATATCACACAACTTAACTTGTAAATTGCTCTTTTTAAACTAAATAATAAAAATTAATTTGTAAAATATTTTATTAAATGAGCTAAACACGTGCACCAATATTTTTTATGTAGTAGTGATCGTATACATACTTTCTAACGATAATTTGATTGCATGCGATCGGTGTATAAGTTCCGAGCATATCGCGCATCGTGGTGGATCGTATCGCGGCAAAAGAAACTGTGCGTATATACTAGTAAGCGCAGAATTATCAGAACAACTTTATTATCACATACCAAAAATTTCTCCCAATCATAGCTTGTTCCGATGATGATCGTTTGATATGATGAGTTCGCGTAAATTTATATTTAACACAGTGTTGGTTTTGAGTCAACGCTACGTGTATACATACATACATATGTAACACATACGATCGTTTTTTTTTTTTAATACATGTTTTATTCGCGATTATATATTTTATACATAAATAATTTTTCATTTTCTACGTCGCGCGATCGCGTTTGCTGTAGTTATATACACACGTATGTATATACTATACATTCTTAGAATTTGAAGTCAAAGTAATCCGAGTATAATGTAAAACGTTTTATTTGTTGTTGCTATTGTATTTTGTATAGTAGCTGAGAGATTGCAATAAACATAAAAATTGGATATTAGTTTGGTTGAAAATACGAATCATGATAACCAAACCAATAATTATCATATCATACATATCATATAATAAAATAGGCGGGAAGTGTAACACAAATGCTTTAAGTACTAATTGAAACATGTGATTACATACAATTATTGCACATGGGTTTTTTTGCCATGCTTTGTTGTTTTCTAGACCATCACATAAAAACTGTTCTTACTTTAATTGAAAAGAAAATTTATATCACTGCCAAGAAATGATCGTATTTCAGAAACTATTTTTTAAATTATAAATTGAATTAAACTAAAACAGAAATGCTTTGCTTCATTCCTAGAATAAATTGTAGTTACACCTAGATCTAGGATACTAAAAAAAAAAAAAAAATGTTACCTCAGCTTAAGTCAAAATCATCAAATCGATGAAACTTGTTTGTTTACCGAGAAACGAAATCAACTGTGACAACTTTCGTTTCTCTTTTCGTGAAATGGTTGGTACCTTCCATAGTTCAATTATGTTCTAAGTTCGAAAAATATATGCTTACTACATTAACATATTTTATACAGAAATTATCTTCAGGAAACATTACCAGGAAAAGTTTTTCGAATTTCTATTTTTTGTCAATCATCAAAGATAAGGGTGTTACTCCTAAAAATGTTCACCTACTGGACACGCAGTAGTTATTTGACAGTTGTTTGAGTTAGTCGATATCAACGTTTTAGAGTTCTATACGGGAATCCTGTCCTCATTATTTGCCATAGAAAAGATGATGAGTAGACTGCAAGTAAAATATTCTTGTACTATGTACAAAGTATGCAAAATATAAGCAACTAATATGCAAATTAGAAAAAATCAAAATTATTTAAACGATGCGGGCAAATGCATTTGAGTTTTGTCAGAAAATTTAAAGTGGTAATCAAATTGCCTAAGAATACTTTAGATTACAGTAAACCATAATAAGTGGCTCTAAATTATTTACAGAGAACTGATGCCGCTTTTCACTGAATATGAGCTTAAAAGATGAGAAAGACCTTTCTACATCGCACGATGTAATTGGAGCATATTTAGAGTTGCCCAATAATCTTTCTCAATTTCATCAAGCTATGTTTTCGGTTGGAGAAGATTTCTTTACAGGATTGGTTTAAGTTTAAAAGATATGCATTGGCCACAATATCCCGGGATGTCAGTCATATTTGCTAATATCCCTTTTATTAAACCGATGGATTCCGATAAAGCTAGTCTCACCTTCTCTAGTTTTTTATTATGACTGGCAATGCAGCAAAATGTGCTTTTATATAAGCTAAGTGTTGGGTTACCGTGTTATCTTGAAAAATATCTAGAGCCGATGCAATTGAAGCAGCATCTTCTCATGAAAGTGATTCAAAAACGTCTTTAATTATTTCAAAATTTTCGCAAAAAAAATAAAGCAGCTTCAATCCAAATTCCCCATCTGGTTATAACTGGTTCAGGTGGCAACAGAGTATTTGGTAGTACCATTTTATAGAGGTGCTTTAAAAAACACTTTTTTTACTGAGGAAATAAATTTGTTTACTGACGGAAAATAAAGTCGTACATCTTCTGCAACACTATTTAAACCATAAGATAAATACGTCTAACATTGCATTTTTGGATAAAATATTTTCAGGTCCTTAGCGGCTTTCAACATATATGCAGCTGCATCCATCACAAGCAGTAACATTTTTTCTTCGCATCCATCTGGCCAGAGAACATGTAGCGCAGTAGTGACAAATCGGGCAATAGTGTCATGATTTGTTTTTTCTAATTCTTTGCATGCCAATATATTTGGTGTCGACGCTTCATTTTCAGACATTTTTCCTACTATCAAATTGGCAATAAATTGCCCAGTGACGTCAGTAGTTCCATCTACTGATATCCAAGCATTGTTTGGCCAAAATGTAGCAATCCTCGAAATAGTTGCGGACAGTTGATTCAGTTGATATTTGCTAGTTTGTATACTTGCTGCGTAACCATTGCTTGACATAAGTTTAAGAAAAATTCCTTTCTTCTGGAGCTGTTTGCATTTTCTTCATTGTCTTCATTGACAAGACAATGTTCTTGTTCTTTTAAAAATGTATTGTGGGTTGATGTATTGCAATGTTGCTTGCATTAACCCCGATTTCCTTTGGCAATTTACTTCTTTATTGCACGCTTGGCAATAAATGTTTTCTACATTAATAGAAACATTTTTAAATTGCTGTGACCCGATCCAGCTATTTAAACTTAACAATCCGGACTTTCTTGTTTTACCATATTCTAGGTTTTTTAAATGTGTTTAACGTGTTGATGTGTTAATGTTTTATATGTGGATATCTGAAAAAGTTAATTGATTTAACGAACCGTCGTAATAAATCTATCAATATTAACAGTGTTATTTTAGATGATCGGAAAATTCACAAGGTATAAGCGAAATATGCAAAGTTTAAGCAAAAATATGCACGATGTACAGAAAATATGCAAACAACATTTTTCATTCTGAAAGTATAAATAACTTACTATAAAGGTATTTTCAAGTTCCTATCTATTACGTGGAAAATATGCATGTGATGAGTGTTCGGAATGGCCAAAAATTGCGACCACCAACGATAACAACGAAAAAATTATTCGACGGTCTATATTCTTCTAGAGGTTTTTTTTAAAATTATTTGTGAAATTAATGTAAGTTTTTGATTTCTGGTACATTTAAGCTTAGGATGCTGCTCGGGCTCACTCAATTTTGAACTCCGTCCAACCATGGCTCTCCATGAAATCACAGATATTTCTAGATCATTATTTTGAGATTTTTGGTTTTTTCGCGATAAGCAGATGACCAGCGAAATGGTAAGCGGAATTTAGCATTTTATTACTTTTAGCTAGTTAAGTTTTACGTCAAATCCCCATTACAAACGTATCTTAGCTTGATCAAAATATCTATAATTTATCAAGATTAAAGATATAGCAGAGGCTATCGGATATGGAAGGTATGCGTTGGTATTCTGCAGTTAAATTATGGTCTGAAGAATTGGGCATACATGTAACCTATTAGCGCATTGTTTAATGAATATTTCCAATTTTTTCTAAGCTCAAAGTTTGGTTGCGTCCGAAAAAAATCTCAACTGATGCAGTGGAAGATAGTTCATTTACCGGTAAAAATCTTTACTATTTATCGGTAAACATTGACGTTTTCCATTTACCGGAAGTTTTTCGTATAAATGTCGAATTTTCAAAGTATCTTGAATATTTTAGAAAATTTTCAAATATCGAACTATCCGAAATTATGTAAAACTGAAGGAAATCCTATATGCGCCTAATCACCGCCATATAAAATTTAAATAACCTGTACGTTCTTGAATAATTTCGAATAACCTAGGAAATCGAAGAAATATCGAAATTTTGGCATAATCTAGAGAAATCATAATTTATATGGGTGATTCTACCAGTTCCCCTCAACTCAAAGATAAGCGTTGAAAATTACCATATAAACTTCGAATAAATTCGAAAATCTCGAATAATCCTAAACTAGTCCAAAAACAAGAAATCTAGAATAAACTGCGGAATAACCTCGATTAATACGAACAAATTCAATAATACCAAAAAAGCTGGATATTAATGAATAAATTCGGCAAGCCAGTTAGAAAACCCACGAACATTTCGAAAAGTTTCGAAAATTCATGAAATTAACGAATTATTTGTCAAGCAACTTAATATTACTAATACTATTAAGCAAGTTAAGGCTAAGCTCAACAAAATAATATGTAAAATTCAAATAAGATTGAAAGTTAGAACCCAATAGTATCGGATAATTTCGCAAATATCGAACAATCATATTCATCGAATAGGCTCTAAGATTATCGAGTAACATCGAACAGTCAAATACATTCGACAATCTCAAACATACTCGAATACTCTCAAAAATCTCGAATAACTTGACTGTTTCGAAACACCGAATCACCAATTAAGTGTCGAACATCACGCAACTCATCTCCACGCTACACTTCAATAATCTCGAGAAATTTTTAAAGTGATCAAAAGATGAAATTCGAGACAAGGCGCTATGAAATCGGAAAGCGACGAGAATTTCCAAAATCAGGATAATCGCATCGAGACCAAACAAAAAAAAAACGCCATCCAAAAATTGTTTTCAGCCGTGGTCAGGTATTTTTTTATAAGAAGAAAGTTTCAACAATTTCTTTTTGATTTTGACAATGATTCATCGCAAACTCCTTAGCAACAAATCAGATTCATCCTTTTTCAAATCAAATTCAGAGTTCTCTAATCAAAAGTTGATTTAAAAAATGGATACATTTTAAGGGGCAAAACATAAATTACAAATAAATCAATCCAGCAAATAATAAAATCGTTATCATTTGATGTCGAAAGCTTTAATTTCAAACGAGTTTAGCGAATTTTCTTCTAAACCTAAATATATGTCAGAATCTAGAGGCATTTTTATTTCTATGGAATCGCTTTACCTGCTAAACTTTGTTTACTCAGACATTCAACTTTAGCAATGGATAAGAAATTGTTGGGCCTATCTTAAGAAAACACTTAACAAGCGAAAGGGACAATTACTCTAATAATTAGACCACCGCCTTTTCTTAAAATTTTCCTAGAAATGTCCTGTTTTGCTAATTTGAAAAAGTAGTCTAATTTAAGCTTAATCCAACCTACCATCTTTCTAATTTTGATTTTTAATTAATGTTCGAACGTTTGATAAATATCGTCGGCCCTAACAATCAAGCCCCCTCCACCCGCCGCAGGTGCGGGTACCTAGTTACGCCACTGGAAGAACGTTAAAGCGATCTGCGAAAGAGTTGGATGTTGGAAATGCCTCTTTGATTTAAAAGAATGCCACATTCATCCCACATCTATTGTTCGTCAACCAAATTTTTCATCTTCATTAGGAATAATAAGGTGACTATAGGCGTCTATTTGGAGTTTCTTCCAAGTATGAATTGTCCGAGAATTATCTGTGAAGAAAACATTTAAAATTTGAATTTTGTATTATTTATGTATATGAATTGTAATCAGTAATGCAAAACGGAAAATAAATTCATAACATTACATCATTCGGTTACACGCTATGTCTCCCCCACGGAATAAAAATACGTAGGATTTGACTGAAACATTTTTTTCGATTCGTGATAGATGGCGCTGTAATTGACGATACTCAAATTTTTTCGATTTCTTCTACTGAGAATCTACGCAAACGATTCTGCAATAAAAATATCACGGTTTCATTGTAAATACTCGAAGTTAGTCTTAAACAATTTGTATTTCTTAAATTTTCAATTACTGAAAATGGCTTCTCATTTCCGTAACCCTATCGTCATCGTCATAGTGAAGAATATCGTTAATTGCAGCGTCATCTATCATGAATCGAAAAAAATGTTTCAGTCAAATCCTACGTATTTTTAGCCATAGAATCCGAATCTGCAATAAAAAATAGGGGTTTCATATTTTAGTTTCAAATTTACCCCTCGCCCTACCTACAAGGAGGAGGGCGGCGTACTAATTTTAACACTAATGTATTTCCCCCACGGAATAATTAAATTTTGATCTATACCATTTTTTCCGTAGTGTTTATTTTCCGAGATATTTGAGTGTATCAGGTTAAAAAAATCACCTGGTATAGTATTAGCTCCTTGACTACCATTTAGTGGTATAATGACATCACTCGCAAAAATAATAGATTATAAGCGAAGTTCGAGTTTTTTTCTTTTAATTTGAATCAATTTCACTATACACGCTAAGAGAAAATTCTCTCAAGGTGCGTACATGGTACAATTCTGGTGAAAAAATGTATACCACGAAGTTACCTACATGAGTTGAATACGTAACCAAATGGTGGCTAGGTTTGTAACCCTGCGGGTCAAATTTGTGCCCTCTAAACCAAAATTGTTGCCCTATGAACCATCATGGTTACGTTATGTTAGTGACCCTTGTCAATATTTTTGTTCTAGGTAGAAATAATTTAACTCATACAGCTAACTTCGTGCTGCACATTTTTTCACCGGAATTGTACCATGTATGCAGCTTCACGGAAGTAGTTTCATCATAATCGCTTTGATAGTAGTGTAAGACAGGGTGATGTCTACACGGTGGTATCACTAGCTACAGATGGTTAACCCCGACACTGAGGTAAATGCAGCAGTACATCATACTGTTATTGATAGAATTATAAACATGGGAGATAATCCGAATCCAAATTTGGAATTATTAACTTGTAAATGTGTATATTGTTATCTAAAATTAAAAACTGGGAGCGATAGTTCCATAACTGTCGCGAGAATACTCTCAACTATCGAGTTCTGGTCAAATAAGAAAGTGTGAAAGGGCTCTGCTAACCCTAACCATCTACAAAAAGCATTACAAAAAGCATTTCATTTAAAGACGATGCTATTCTTGATGCGATTATGAAGATTAAATTTAATTACAAAACAAAACAAAATATACCAACTCTGAAATTTTTTTACACGATAGACTTAAACAAGCATATCGCAGAAGGAATACGGATATTTATGTTTCTATCAAGAAAACAAGTAACATAAGAAATTCGTTTCTAAGACATTTTTATTTGTAAGATTATGTCTAAGGTTTCTCCATCCAGATTGTTATAATTATTCATCCAGATATCGGATATAATTGTATTCTTAGTTTGGTAAATGTTCAGATTGGATCAAATTATTTTTGAAAGTATATTAACATAAAAAAACAAATTAAATTCTAAAACTTGATAAAAATTTGAATTAAGAATAAAAAAATCCAAAAACGAAGTACAAACAAATCAAAAAGAAAACAAATCAAATCCAAACTCTGCCTCATTTATTTAAGAACTTATTTTTTTAAATATCCGATTATTTCTTCAACACTTCGTTTAATTAGATAAATTTTAATAATTAAACTAAAAGTGGCTTTCAAATTCTCTTGTGTTTGTCTCCTTGGTTTAAAAATAACTGTAACATCAGAAAAAAAATACGCCATTGATAGCTGAGTAAGAGTACAGAAGAGAAAGCTATAATTCAAGATTTCAAGGAGAATGGTTTTAAAATCCGCCAAATTGGTACTAAAAAAAGATTCCACTATTAAAACCTCGAGGGCAGAAGATTTCAATACTGTCAAAGAGCACTGAATTAAATGAAGCTAATACACTTACATATTTAGTTCAAATGTCTTGCTTAAAGTATCCGTGACGCTTGGACAGATGCTCAAAAGCCTATAGCAAGCAAGGAATTTTTCTATGACAAAATAAAAACGATTCTGATTCTATTTTTATTTTTCGCAAAATCATAAAATTTCGAAAAAATTAACACGAATTTAAATTTGCATGCTAAAGTTAATCGAGAATCTGATTTTCGACTGGCAAGTAGTTTTCTTGCTATAGCCGATCGAACTTGTATCCAGGACCTGCGATTGCTTTCCGCGTTAATTTTCAAATACTTTTGTTCGCCTAGCAGGCAAGGGAAGAAAAAGAATCACAAGAGTAAATACTAATGTCGGATTCTATTGACTCAAAAAACCGGAACCTAGTTCAACAAATACTAAACTCTTCATAGTAGAAATTGATGGCAGTTCAGTTTTTTTTGATCTAAATCAGTTTTTTTGCTTCTACCCTTTTCCTTTCCCTTCCCTACTACAAGCGAATAACAATATTTGAAAATTAACGTCGAAAGCAATATGTTGCGTAAAGTCAACACGTTGAGACCTGAGCGCACATGATACATTCAAAATTGGCACCTTGATGTTATTTTTTCATCGGTAGATTTTTTATGTCAACATGATGGGAGACCTGAATATACCCATTGTGACAGACCGAATGTCATTTTGCTCCATCAGTAAATTTTTAATTCCACTAAAAATAACACAGCTGATAAATACAATTAAGAATATGGATACTTTTCTTTAAGATCAATCTAAAATTGAATGTCAAGAGCTCCATCTGAATTTAGGTTTAAGTTCAGTTTTACTCATGTCTACTTAGGTTAATATTATTAACTTTAGTTTCCCATTTATTCGTCAAGTCATGATTTTAGATGTTTTCAAACCACCAAGGTTTATTATTTGTTTTTGTTTACCGAAATTTAATGTTCAAACTAGTTTTTCCAAAAATAATTAGGCCACAGCTAGGCACAACCTAATGAACTTTTACAAAACCAATTAAAAAACTGAAATTCATCCCGATTTCGATTAGCCCGATTGAAACTACATATGTATATACAATATGTATGGTATGATGTTTGCTATGTTAAATCACTGGCAAGGCTTTATAAGTAAGGCAAGTAGTTCATCAAGGTTTCCATCGTAAATATCTTATACATATATCTTAGAAGTTAGCCAAAAATGTATGTATATGTATACCTTCCTTGTTTATTTGTTATGTACGAGTATTTTTATACTCTTCCTAATTTAATTTAAACATTTAAATTCACTTTTTTCAACATGACGTATTCAAGGTAATTTCAAAGCCGACTATTGCTGTAGTGCCAAATAAAATATATGGTCTATTAAATTAATTAAGTTAAGTAACGAGAAAATCAAAACTCTGCAGAAGGTTAATGTAACCCACCAAGGTTGTACGCAAAATCTATATTTATAAAGAGATATGACTTGACATCAAGATATGTAATATTAGTTTGTACGCAGGTTTCGAGCGGTAAACTAAATTTTAGTTTGGTTTTATGCTTGCAAATGCTTGACATTATATAAACGAGAGGCGGACAAAAACAAAACGCGAATATCTCACCAACGTACATCACGTGACTGACTTATGTTTTGTATAAATGTTTTTTAATTCGTTAATTATTTTTTATTTTTTCGTTTTGCTGAATTTACATATTTTTAAAAATAAAAAAATTAAAATTATTAATTTTTATTTTTAGATCGATTCCACGAAAATATTGGTACGTTTTGTGGAAGTAAAGAACCAATATTTTTAAAGGTTAAGACAATTTATTGGAATTGTTGGGTAGAATATACACTACTAATTTAAATTGATGGTGGTGGAGCATGGTAAGCTCGTGTTATGGTGATTCATATATTAAAAATATAAAGAGTTTATACATATAGCTTTTGGATTCTATCAAAATAGCTTTGTAATTATTATTTTATTTATATTCTGATTAAATTGTGCTGATTTGTATAAACAAAATGTAAGTATCCATAACGCTTAAATAAATAGGTTTAATTACAAATTATTAAGAAATTTATTTTATTCTAATATTGTCAAAGAAAACAACAAACATACACCCGATTAAAACGATTAACAATTTCCAAATATTTGTGATAACCACTTTTTGTGATTTAGGTACAATGTTGTGTTCTGCAACAAGATGCATCTTATCTAATACATATTTATACAAGAGGTCAATGTACTGCAAGTCTTTCTTTTAATTAAATATCATATAGCAACGAAAGCCAAATAACGTTATTTTGTATATTTTCAGTAGTCAAGTGACGTACAGTGACCTGTTTTGAGTTAAAATCAATATAACTTTCAGCCGACCGCCAAAAATTTTCTAAACGAGATTTGATTATCCAGAATACAATAGATACAACCAGAATAACCCAATGATTCATAATTGTATCTTTTCTATTTCGTAGTAGATGAGTTTACGAGTTTGTTTACGTTCGAAATTAAGTTAATTAAAATTTATTGAAAAATGGTATGACCATGAAGTGAGTTTTAGTGAATTTATGGAACAACCAATTTATTCAGCGTAACAACTGTTGTTGAAATCTTGTTCAGTAAGTCGCAAATTTTAGTTAATCGAACCGAACTAGATCGCAAATTCACGTGGACTTGAAGATGCCTTGAAACGCGCTCTCAATTTTATCTTTAAAATTTTAAATCTGGCCTTTGAATCTGGCCATTCAATTCTTTCTCTTACAACTACCCTCATAACTCGAAAGTTCTGGTTGGAAAAAGAGTTTTCTAATAGTTTAAATAAACCATCGAAATCTACAGGTACAACCTCCCATTACAGGAAGTTTCCACCTTCATGTATTGTATAAAATAAAGATTTTTTTCAATTTAGTTAACAAATTGATAATTTTAAAAATAGCGATTGCCCGGAATTTAATGTTAACGACTGATCTAATAATTTATTGAATCGACTTATTTCTCGCAAATCTCCTCGACGATGCCCCCTTTTAATACTTTTTCAATTCTGACCATAAAACAAAAATTATTTTAGCACATTGGCTACTGATTCAACTTAAACATTGCATCTAAGAATAAATTCAACTGGTCTTGAAAAGCTGACGAACTCGTATATGGAAAAAATCTTTCTTGTATCCCAACAGTTCTTGATTTTAAAATGGTACCATTATATTCTCTCTATTTGTCCTGAAGATTTTCGGTGTCGTAAATACATTTAAGTGTCTAAACGATTCCGAATTTTTGTGGCCTTCGACAGAAAAAACAATTTAACATGATGTTCGTTTTAGGTTGAACATAAAAGAATAACAATCATAATTTTGTGTTGAATTTGGTTCTATTTCCATTTCCCTCTAAATTTAAAGTCAGCAGAAAACTTTTAGGTCGAGTCGAGGTCGGATCAATCCAAGCTGTAATTTGTTAAACAGGGGGTCAATTCTCGTTCTATGGAAAAATTTAATGAAAAAAAAATCTTTTCATTTACATCTAGTCAACCATTTTTATTTTTTGAATGCAAAAAAAGAAAGTTATATAATTTTCACAATACCGTGGGCCGATTCTGTTTCCATGAAAAATAAAATGAAAACATTTCTCAGTGTAAAAAAACATAATTCCAAAGTGTTTTTAATGAATACTTGATTATTTTCGTCAAAATATTCTCATATGAAAAGAATTTGTTCATTGACCATTTTGGTGGTGAGAAAATTATTTAAATGTGTCTATTTTTATCGATATATCGAAAGTTGTGTCCAAAATCTCAAAGGGTTGTGGTTAACCGCCATCAACTGATCGTATTTCAAGCAAACTTGGTAGTTTTCATAGTTTATAAAGGTATTGAAAAATAGAAAGAGCTTTTGTTCATGTTCCAAAATCCTAAACTATTTCAAATGTATATTTTTGAAATTTTTTAATTCACATTGATGTACAGTCGTTTTAGGTTCAAAGTTCTTGAATTCTTAAAATCGACTTAATTCCTAGATTTCCAAAATAGTCCTTTTAAGCCTTAATTTTAAAATTCTATAATTCCCTAAGCTTCTTTAATTCTAAATTCAAGCACCTGATTTCTACTCCTATTTTAAAAATCTGTAAATTTAGAATATCCTATTGAATCTAGGGTTTCAAAATTATAAATAGTTTTTCGAAACAACTGCATTTAAAAATTCGAATTTCGGTGTAGTAAATAAAATTTAAGAGTTTTAATGCTTTCACAATAGCGCTTCACACGCTTAGACTATGATCGGTCTTTGAATATTATTCAGATTCTAGACATTTCAAAATAAAGAATATTCATAAACTCAAAAGTACGTTCAACTTGAGACTATATATGGAACATTTTAAATTTTATGAAATTCTTACTATCCAATTTTCATAAAAATTGACAAATACAGGTTATTGGTGAAATTATTGAAATTAGTAATTGTTTGGGCTTTTTAAGATTTCAAATTTCGACATAACTCAGAATTATTTTATAAACATTTCAATATTGTGTATTTCAAACTCTCTTGTACTTTATCTTAGTTCGAACTTTAAAAATCGAATTTTGTAAGTAGGGATGTACAAAACTTCTGTGTAAAATATCAAATTACAAATTCCACAAATAGATGACCGTATTCCTGATGTATACTTTATTAAATGTATATGACAGAAATATATACTTTATTAAAAAAAAGTAAAGCCTAAAAAAATTATTAGTGTAGTATCGAATTGCGTTCATTGTGGTTGCATAACTTAATTTTTTTTTTTTTTTTTTTTTTAAATGTTGCCAATGGCTTTATTCTTGAATCTTTCAACATAAGAAACTAACAAGAAGTAATCAAATCTTAAGCTAAAAATTATTACATATTTTAAGTCTTAACCAATGTTAATACTTATTGTTAGGGCTCACAATTTAATTAATTTAGACTACACTTATATGTATATATCGAATTAAATTTACAGGTTCACAGGTTCATTAGTTCGAGTGGATCTGTTCTTCTCAGACGTCTAAATCGCGGCTGTTTTAGTATCTCCCTGGCCAATTCGTTGGGATGTGCTTCTAGTTTTGAATAATATTTCGAACTGAATTCTTTAATTGTTTCTTTAACGGTTTTAATCCCAAGGTCGTGATGTATATTACTATTTCGAATGTACCAAGGAGCATTGGTGATACTGCGAAGTATTTTTGCTTGGGTTCGTTGCAGGAGTTCTCTGTTTGAAGCGCTGGTGGATCCCCATAACTGAATACCATAAGTCCATATGGGTTTGATTATTGATTTGTACAGTAAAACTTTATTGGCTAATGACAACTGAGATTTTCTTCCCATCAGCCAATACATTTTGGAAAATGTAATTTTTATTTGGTTGCGCTTTGTTTCAATATGATTTTTCCACGTTAACCTTCTATCCAGATGCAAACCTAAGTATTTTACCTTCGTTTGTTGAGGAATATTTTTATCGTTTAATTTCACTGGTGGGCAGGTGCGTTTGTTTAGCGTGAATGTGACGTGAGTTGATTTGTTTTCGTTCACTTTTATTCGCCATGCCTTTAGCCAGTCCGCGACCTTGTTTAACTGATTCTGTAATTCCTTTGAGGCAATTTCAGGATTAGTGTGAGACACCAGGATGGCAGTGTCATCGGCAAATGTTGATATTATCACTTTGTTGGTTACAGGTATATCAGCTGTGTACAATAAGTATAATATTGGTCCTAGAACGCTACCTTGCGGGACACCTGCATTAATATCATTTAAGCAAGTAGTTGCACTGTTTTGTTTGACCATGTATTGCCTTTGAAGAAGATAGTTTCCCAGAACTGAGTGAAATTTTTTCGGTAGAAGCTCCTTAATTTTGTAAATTAGTCCATCGTGCCAAACTTTATCAAAAGCTTGTGCGATATCCAAAAAGGCAGCAGCACAATATTTCTTTTCCTCGAAGGTGATTTTGATTGCATTTACAATCCTGTGTACTTGCTCTGTAGTACCATGTTGGTTTCGGAACCCAAATTGATGGTCTGGAATAACGCGCCGTTCTTCTAATATTGGTTTCAATTTCATTAGTAACATTTTTTCAAATAGCTTTGAGATTGTGGGCAGCATGCTTATTGGACGATATGATGAGATTTGCGTTTCTTTTTTCCCTGGCTTATGTATCATTGTGATCAAAGATATCTTCCATTTTTGAGGAATATAACTGGTTCGCATGACCGCGTTGAATACAAATGTTATTAGTTTTATGCATTTATCCGGCAATTCCCTTATCATTTTTCCAGTAATAAGATCATGTCCTGGTGCCTTTTTCGGGCTTATGCAAGTTTTAATTGTATTCTTAACTTTCTTCCAGTTATACTTTATAGGTTTGTAGGATAAACCATCATCCGTTGGCTGGGGTAGCACAAAATAATTATCTTCTTCGTGTGGGACGAATACTGTTGCTAGATGAGCAGCAAAAGCATTGGCTTTTTCTTCATCACTTCTCGCCCAATTTCCAGTTGGTAGTCTAATCGGTGGATTCGAATTTGTTGGCCTTTTTAAATTTTTTGTTGCCTTCCACAAGGAATAATCTGTCCTCTCGGTTGCCGAGAGATCACTTAAGTAGTTCTTTACGCGCTGGTTTTCTTCTTCGCTCAAAGCAAATCTTAGGGCCTTAATAGCTCGATTTAATTTCCACTTCAATAACGGTGATTTTGTTTGCTGCCATTGACGGCGAATCTTTCGCTTTTCCTGGATTAGTTCCTGTATATTATGTGACAGTTTATTAACTTTTTCCGAACTACTTATGCCGGGTGTAGCCCTTTTAGCAGATAATGTCATGACATCTTTTAGATTTTCTGCGGCCGCATCAATATCAGCTGGTGTGATCAGAGGAATATTAAGTAGACACTTTTGTTCGACTAACCTCCTATATTGATCCCAATTAGTTTTTTTGTTTGTAAGACGGCTCGGTATTTCGTTCCTTAGGACATCAGTACTCAATGTTACTATTACCGGTGAGTGATCAGAAGACAGATCATAGCAATCAGTGGCCTTAGCATATGTACGTGGAATGCCCTTAGTTACACAAAAGTCAATTAGATCAGGAGTTTTCTTTTTATCCGTGGGCCAGTAAGTTGGGTTACCGGCAGATAAATAATCCAGGGACTGTTCCTCTATGGCATCATAAAGTTGTTTACCTTTCGGCGAAGTTAATCTGGAACCCCAATGAGTATGTTTAGCGTTGTAATCACCGCCCGCAAGAAATTTATTACCCAGCTGGCTGAAATAATCCAAGAACTGGAGTTTTTTTATAGCATGTTTTGGAGGGCAGTACACTGCTGATATGACGCAGTTTCCAGACCACTCCTGCAGACAAATGCTCGTTGATTGTATATGTTCTTTCTCATATTTTGTAAGTTCGTAGTGTTTTAATCTTCGCTTAATCAATACAGCAGTGCCTCCATGTGCTTTACCATCTGGATGCTTGGTGTCATAAATAGAGTACCCATTAATTTTGAAATAGCTATTTTTGGTGAAGCGTGTTTCTGATATTAACATTATGTCAATATTGTGTTCAGTGAGGAATGCATGTACCTCCGATTTATGTTGTGTTAGGCCGTTTGCATTCCATATGGCTATTTTGATGATGGTCATTTTTGGCTTTTTACGACTATCTGCATCAGCGTGCTCATATTCTGCATCATTAGATCCATGGTTCTCTCCATCATCGCCATGAAGCTTTGCATCATATTAGTCAATTTGTTTAAAGCTGTTGTGATGTTTCCCTCTTCACTTGCTTGCACCTTAGGAGCGGTACCTTTGAGAACACTTGCGTATGAAACCCCTTGGTGCACGCTGCCGTTTTCAGTTGCGCACTGATTTTCATTTCGAACGTTTCTGTTTAAAATTTCTGGCCGTGCTTCTTTTCTAACTGAAGAATGAAGATTAAGGATTCGCTGCTCTGCTCGCTGCTTTGGATTTATTCTCCTTTTCAATTCCAGATAAATTGGACACCCTCTATAATTAGCTGTGTGACTTCCATCGCAGTTGCTGCATTTTCTCACTGATGCTTCATTTTTTGCTTTATTGCAAACCTTTGAATTATGGAGTTCACCACATATAACACAAACATCGTTCAAAGTGCAATAGGCTCTAGTGTGGCCATATTCTTGGCACTTAACGCATTGTACCGGCCCATTTCTTTTCCTGGGTTCCTCAATGGTAACCCTTCTGTGCAATAGATATTTTAGGTCAAATATTGCATGGTTGCCTTTAACCTTTTTATTGTCTGGTTCTAATTCCAGACGAAACAATGGCTGAGGAACCTTCTCCCGATTAAAAATATTGGTAATAGTTTTGCACTGGAAACCTTTTTCAGTGAGAGCAGCTTGAATTTCGTTTGTATCCACGTAACTCTCTATTCCTTTTAACACAACAACCAATCCTTTTTGGCTCTTTAATTGATACGTGTAGTAATGTTTACCAACTTGGTCGAAATGTTTAATTAACGCTCTGTACGCATCAGTATTGAGCGGTTGAATTTTTGTTTCTTTTATATTTCCTCTTTTGATCCCGGAAATATAAAATGCACCTTCAGTGATAAACTCGATCGTTTTAGCAAGTTCTCTATTTGATTCTTCCCTCAAATAGATTGGTGGTGGCTTCTCAGCTTTTGAAGTTTTTTCGGGCGGCGGCTCGTCAACAACCAAGCAAGAATATCTATTACCATGCGTTAATTCAACGCTAGCTAGCTTAGTGAATTTATTCGCGCTTGCACTGGCCGCTGATCTAGGGCTTCTTCTTCGTTTTGATGTGACAGTAATATACCGGTCTATTCCCGTTTGCACTAAACACTGACCTACATCACTGTTTATTTTATTGTCATCTGATGTCGATGCACTCTCATTGTTTTTTTTATTGTCAATATTTGGCGACGATGCACTTTTATTTTCGTTATGGTTCAACACACCAATGTTATTTAAATTAATAATTTCACTTTGATTTAAATTGCCTGGTAAGGTAATTTTTTGAACATTTAAAGTTTGTTGTCGCTTTGGACTATGCTGCACTTTTGTATTTTTATTAAAAATATCTGAGGTCGTGACGTTCGGTGGCAAATCGCTTGCGGACATCGCTGTCTGCTGATTTTGCCCAGCCTTTTTTACTTGAGGCGGAGATGAGAACATCACGATTTCACTTATTTTTCACATCACAAAATTTTAAAAAAAAATAAAAAAAAATGATTTAAACTGCTGATTCAACTTTTCACACAAGTAATAAGTAAATTATTTAAATGTTTACTCGGTGGTAGCAAAATTGCAACTGCATAACTTAATTAACATAAGATACCTATCAACATACGCACAACGCACATAAGTTAGTCACTTATTGCCACACAAAAATTACTGCAGCTCTAAATATTAGACTATTCAAACTAAACTTTTCAAATTTTGAAGCTTTCGCTATTTCCTCATAGATGCTTGGTGAAAAGGCAGTTTACAAGGTTACTTTTCGACGACTTTTCAATTTGTTTGACATACAGTTTAAAATACGTATTCAGTAAAGCCCCGTATACATTGAGAACGAGTAACGAGAACGATATTCCCTTTTTTACCAAATTATGTAACATAATTATTAAAATAGTTAAAACTGTATGATTTTAATGAACTATAGTTAAAATATCGTGCATTTACTAAAAATAAAATTCAGCTCAATACGCATTTTTATGTTTGGACTTGGTGTTCTCTTCTCTGGATTTTAGCTTACTGCCAATAATCGAATTCTATCCACCACTTCACGATCATTAATATGGTTTATGTTCAGAGGAAGTTCTCCATGCTCAATCACCATTGAAACGTTTCCCGGAATGAATTTTCTCATAGTAATTCCAGTCGGCGTTTGATTTATCAAATCTGTACCCAATAAAAAGTCAAATGCTAATATTCCATCAGGAACTATGTGAATTGTGGTCTCATATACTTCATCCTCTATTTTTAGTTTTGCATTATTTATTTATTTATTTATTTATTACCAACTTATATCTAACTGGTTACATCACTTAAATAAGAAATTTAATAAAATTATATAATGTTAAGATTACAAAGATTACCAGTAATTCAAAAGAAGCTTCGACATCAATTCCTTAAATGCATTTCTAGACAGATTAAAGTCAAAAGCCGGCCGTACTTTATTAAAGAAAGCAGAAGAATGATAAACCGGCTCACATTTACCGTAGTTTTGCCTACAAAACGGCAACTTAATTTGGAAATCTTTATCGCGCAGCACACGTAATGGAGTATATATATCAAGCAAACTCAAAATTTCCGAACAATCGATTTTAGACACCAATAAATCTCGAACAAACATTGCGCTAATTTCAATTCTACGAATAAATAGCGGCTCCATATTTATTAATTTACATCTACCTCGATACGCGGGGAGTATGAAAGCAGGTGCATTCGCATCTCTAGGCAACCTTCGTAGTGCGTACATTAAAAATCGCTTCTGAACCCTCTCTATGCGATCTGAATAGTTAATATAAAACGGATTCCATATTACAACACCACATTCCAACAATGAACGAACAAAAGAGACATATAAAGTTTTAATCACGTAAGGATCATGAAAATCCTTAGCAAACCTTTTAACAAATCCAAGCATAGAATTCGCTTTAGAAATGCAACCTTCAACATGTTTATGGAACGATAAATTCGAAGTAAAGGTTATACCTAAATCTTTAAAAGTATCAACAGTTTCAATACTACAACCATCAAAGAAGTAATCGTAACTAGTGGGTAAGACTACGCGGGTGAAACACATTGTTTTGCATTTGGAGATGTTTAGAATCAAATTATGCGATGTACACCAAGCCTTGAAGTTTGTCAGGTCAGACTGAAAGTCAAGTGCATCATTGGCGTAAGAAATAGTTTTGAAGATTTTTATATCGTCCGCATAAATGAGAATGTCGGAATGACTTGGACAGTTGACCACATCGTTTACGAAAATAATGAAGAGCATGGCACCCAAATGGCTGCCTTGAGGGACTCCTGAAGAAACATCAATCACTCTTGAAGTGAAGCTGCCAATTTTCACAAATTGAGTTCTGGATTTTAGATAAGATCTAATCCAATCAACTGGCAAGTAGTTACAATTCAATGAAATAAGTTTCCACAACAGCAAGTCATGATCGATCTTGTCAAAAGCCTTACAAAAATCAGTGTAAACGACCTGCACAATATTACCATTTAATAGAGCCCTTGAAATACAATTAGTAAACAAAACTAAATTAGTAATAGTTGACCTACCAGGGAAAAATCCATGTTGTTTGGAAGAAATGAAAGTTTTAACATGAAAGAATAATTGATCTTTAACTAGTTTCTCAAAAAGCTTTGGTAAAACTGAAAGAATACAAATACCTCTATAGTTCTCGACATCGCTTCGAGATCCGGATTTGAAAATCGGCTTAATAAGTGAGCGTTTCCATGCAATAGGAAAGCAACCCTCAGCGAGACTTTTATTAAATAGTACGGAGATATGGGAAGAAATTACCTTACCGGTTAATTTTAGAAAAATGGGTGGAATAGAATCGAAACCGGCACTTTGGTTAATATCAATATTAGACAATTCGGATAAAATAGTATCCACTTCCATACGAAACATTGAAAACTTAGAATTACTTGCAACATCACTGAAACTACCAAAATTTGATTTCGAACTATATACACTCTGAAAGAAATCAGCAAATAAATTACAAGTAACCTGTATGTTATCACAGGAACGGTCGCTCAAATACATCGTAGAAGGGTAACCATTAGACTTACTTTTGTAGTTAACAAAATGCCAAAAATTATTTGGCTTCGATTTAATTAATGATTCAAATCAATAATGATTCAATTAAACCTACCTACGGGTGATACATCTCTGGACCCCGCACCATGGAATATTGTGCACTCCTCGCTAAATTCGCAAATTCCCGTTCTAATGAATTTTTTATGTGACATTATCCGGCTTCCCGTATCAACTAGTGCACAAAGTTCCTTTCCATTGAACATTACATTTTTGACAGCTTTAGATGAACTATCATTCTGATTCTCTATGGCTGCACAAGATTTAGAACTTTGAACCATCAGTTTTTCTCGCGCAATCTTTTCCTAGATACCCGGTTCCACCACAGTTGTAACATCTTGGCATTCTTCGGAATCTATTTGACTTTTTGTTCTTAATTGACTTTGTTGTTACGCTCTCGATTGGTGCTTTTATCTTAATTGTTTGTTTGATTTGTTCATAAATTAAGAGTTTACTTTTGAAATCATTCATAGAGGTTGATCCATATAAAACCGCCTTACTATGTTCATAATCGGTTATTCCACTTATACAGTAATCGATTATCGAAGCATTTTCCAAGTTGCCGGTTTGACCTAGTTCACGCATAGCGATTAAATAATTTTTGAAAGATTCATATTTCTTTTTCTTCCTCTCTGCCGTGCGCCATAGCAGAATTCACTTTCTTTTTGAACTCATCGACTAAATGTGTGGTTAGATTTTCCCAGGTATCAGTAACCGCCAAACGTAAACTGTCTTTTGCGTTCCAGTTAACAGTCTTCTGTTCAGCATTCCATTTCATATATACAGCAGCATCTTCGACATCCTGAATCCATTTCTCGACGGGATAATCATCCTCCCCGCTAAACTTCGAAAGCGATTCTTCGACATCTCTAAAACTTAAGCAAGCTCCAGCAGCAGGCACGATAGTCGATTTCATTCTGATTTATTTATCTTCATTCTGATTTCTTTATCTTTCAACGCCATCTCCCGTGTTCATAACTCTTCTAATTGGATATTATCTTCCTGTTGGTTGCCGTTAAGTTCGCTAACGTTAGTCTCCCTACTTCTATTTATCATATCTCCGCTGTCACCACCCTCCATCATAATGCTGCTTTTTGGTTGGTTTAATAGCACTGTATTATTTGAATTCACCGACTCGTCATTCACAACTCTTCTAAACATTTCCATCATCTTACGCATAAAAGCGCCCTCAATTTCATGTGAATTATGAAGATTATATTTGTTTTCGGCCCATCTTAGTTAAAATTTCTTAATAATTTGTTATTTGTTAAAACAACTTTACTTCATATTTAAACACAATAAATTATAAGAACCGTTCTAGTTTTATCTTTTATCTTTACTAAATTAAAACTCTATCCAACAACACTTATTTTTAAATTTCACGCAAATGTCCTTGGTACACAACACGGTACTTTATATTTCTCGACTCACGAATTCGGTGGTATTCAACGGCACTTTATATCACCACAAATCTTGGTATATGGAAAATCCTTCACGGATATAAAAATTCGCCAACTATATTAATTTCAAGATAAAGTTTTATACATGTTAATCACCACAAACTTAAATGTTTAATCGATCGGTTTTCCCTGTTTGGAACACAACGTCTGAAACGCACCAAAACTAAACCTAAACGTACAAAATTACACATTTGCTTCAAGAAAATACAATAGGTTAAGGAATTTCCTTAATATATGTTGCTCAAAACTACCCGCTGATCGATCCCGGTTGAGCCCCAAAGTGTAGAGTTTAATTAGTTTTTAAGAAAAAAGCACGAGTTGTTTACTACTCGAAACACCAAAATCAATTGCTTTAATCTGATTGTATAGTTAATAATCGTTTTACGTAACAGGAATAATATATAAAGCAATTATACAATTTAAATATAACATAAAATACGATACAGGCTGCATCCTAATTGAGTTGAACAAATTCGGATATCTTAAATCCTACATATATGTATATATTAAAATGTTATTTCGAATTACATACTTTTAATAAACGACTCGGTTTATTTTTTATTAGACGTCATTTATTTAAACGAGACGTTGAAAAGTTTAGTTGGCTAAAAGGCACAATTGAATACTTTTAACCTAGTGACATCTATTTAAATATTGCATGAATTACTGGGTCTTACAAAAGTTTAGTTTGAAAAGTCTTCTGAGGCACACAGCATTAATACAAATGTCGATAAACAAGTGTCTTGTGTAAACGAACAATTATTTGTCGTTTACTGTTTCTTCGTTATAAAATTTATATATTTAAATTTCGGAGTAGGCGCAAACTATAAAAAATTTATTCAAATTGGAGCTTGGTTTACACAGAACTATTTTTTCATTTCACTTTTTTCACGGAAACAGAATCGACCCCACAGAAAGAGTCCTTCCGCTATTAAACTTTAGTTTTTATTAAATTTTTTAAAAGTTTTTTATGTGTTTCTATCCAGAAATAATTATGTTAAATTTTCGGAATCAGTTTTCATGTCCATTTGACTGGTCCTACTTTTAGTGAAACATTTAAGATACTTGATACAAATAATTACTTCGATGTATAATTACTCCGATTTAAGGACTGAAATATTTTTGGCACAAAGACATTGCATCGTGAAATTCAATTTTTGGCAAAATTACTGCATAAGCAATATCAAAAGTATTAAAAAATGGAACAAATCTATAAGTATCACCTTAATCTTCCTTTTAATTTTATTAAAAATGATTTAAATTCATTCAAAAAACCAAAATTTTAAATTTTGCTGGGCATATCCGTCCGTCAAAACATAAAATTGGATTTTTGATGAAATTAAATCATTTTTAAGAAAATTTTCTAAGAATAAAGTGGTATTGTATTTATAGATTTGAACAATTTTTTTGAATAATTTTGATGTTGCCTTTAAAGAAATTTTGCCAAAAATTGGATTTGATGGTTTAAAATGCCGATTTGCCAAATAGATTATCTTTGCTTGGTTTGGAAAATAGAAAATTGTTGCCACAATTCACCAAAAAGTGGAAAGAAGATAAATCCAATTAGTGCCAATCATGTTCTTGAAATTCACTTCCAATGATCGTGCATTGAAAGATGTTTCATCTTCGAAACTATAAAACACAAAGATGCCCTTAAACACCAAACACCTCATCATTCTGGCTATTCGTCATAAAGCTACTGTTTGGAATGAGCCTTCAAAAAAACTTGCAAGTCGTTTTATTATCTGACGTGAACCACCACTATTGAGTTAATTTGTTAGTAGTCGATTGTGACATAAGTAAAACACCCATAAAACCCTTCATAAAAAAAACTATCTTGCCGAATTCATACGTAAAGCCATTAAACCACATCTTCTGGAGTTAGATATTAATTTCTCGTCTCCACCTCAAATCTTACGTCAAGTTAATTTTTCCCATTTGTTAAACCCAACTACACAACACAAGTGAAACTTGTTTTATTTAAAAATAACCGGAAATCAAAATAAGAAATTGAGAACTCATCTTTTCTTGATGCTTCCGAGCTCGCTAACAGTACTTTTGTAACTCGATTGAAATTTAGCTCGTAAGCTGATCAAATACGACAGAATTCTGCATTGTAGCTTGTTCTTTTTTCCCCTTTCCTAGAGTTTGGTTTCCTTTATATTCGGGACCATTTCCTCTATCTCCGAGCGTCCATTGCATTCGGTACTGTACCACAATTTTGTAGTTGTAGTAAAGTTGTTTTGATAGTAAAAGCTGGTAAGTCTAATTCTAAAGACCGTAAATCAAACCGGGCGACTAATCCGTTCTCGATATACCGTTCCGTTATTAACTCTGAATAATAAAAAGTGAATATTTCAATGGTACTTCGTGTTTTACGATTAATAGTGCTTGTATCAATTTTGGTGTTGATTGCACATTTTGCTAAGATTGCTTATCTGATTCTATCAAAGTTCTCAAAAGCTTTCGACCCGGAACATGGATTCGGGCTTCTTTGTCCAAAGTTAAGCTTAAAATCTTGATGTATTTGTATCAGAGAAATACCTGAATGTCTAGATCAGACCACATACAATAAAACACCTTTGTGCTATCCTGGAGATTTGGACCCAAAACGTCTTTATTTATTTACAAATCGTTGGTTCTACCGATACTTTCATTTGCTTCTGTTATATACCAAACTTAATAGTCTATAAAATATTGATCGTAGAGAAGTTACTAGTGCTGTGTCCTAGATGCCACTTCTAGCTAAGAAGTTCATTCTGTTTTTGCCTCTTGTTATAATTCACACCCCTTGCAGACGATAGAACACAGTTGTTACACCTGGACCTGGTATGCAGCTGCTAATTTTAATTACTGTAACGAAATCAATTCAAATGATCGAGCCCCGAAGAAACACGAAAGAAGATCGATCATTGAATCCCAAAACGATCATTTTAGCTGGCTAAAGCTCAGGGTTGGCCGTGTTATTATCTGGAGTTTTAATGGATCTTGCTATAAATCTCAAGGAATAAAAATAACAGGAAGTAGATGAGAATCCACTTACCCTGCCTCGTTCCGCTAGTAATTTCTCGGCTAATTTAGACGTTGGAAGTTCTTCTTTGGTTCTTTCGATCATTTGAAAGAAGATCGATCATTGAACCCCAAAACGATCATTTTAGCTGGCTAAAGCTCAGGGTTGTGCGTGTTATTTTCTGGAGTTTTAATGGATCTTGCTATAAATCTCAAGGAATATAAATAGCAAGAAGTAGATGAGGATCCACTTATCCTGCCTCGTTCCGCTAGTAATTTCTCGGCTAATTTAGACGTTGGAAGTTCTTCTTTGGTTCTTTCGAACTTTTAATTATTCACAAGGCATGTATTCGGCCACACAAAGAATATAATTCTCACATCTAGGTGGGGCGCCTCATACCACTATGAATTATTTTGGATTACAAAATTGACTCTGCCGTTTGATAGTCGACCCACAAATAATTAGTCTTCCGGCCTCGTTGGACCGCAGGAGAAAGGTTGGATAGGGTGTTTTTTAAAACTGGCACCATTTTACAAGAATTATCACTGCCAAAGTTCGGATGAATTGAAGAAGGTAATGTCGGCTCATAAACCATATTCTAGTCCCATAACTTTAGCCTTTGCTGCGTTAAGTATTTTAAATAAACCATAAATAAAACTGGTTGACGACCAAGATTTACCTGTGACTGAGAGAAAGCAAGAAATTTTCAAAAGTTAAAAATCAGAGTATTTATTTTTAACATGAATATGTTGGGTGTAAATATACCAAAGTCGAACCGTAATTGAGCTTTTGGCTCTGATATTGCAATCATTTCGTTAATGGGTTGAGATTTATGTCTATTTATTTAAAAGATGAGAAACAAAGTATGCCGCGTTTGATAAAATGGAAAATTATAAGCTGCAAAATTATCAAATTCCCGGTTTTCAGATCCCTGGAAAAAACTGCAATCCTTCAAATATATATTCGAACTGTTAGTGCTGACATGAGGTACACAACAAATTTAACTGTGATTTGTTCTCAAACCTTTGTGTGTATAAACTCCATGCTTCAAACACGACGTATTTGTGGACGAATTTAGTAATGTTTTGGGCAGCTAATAAATCTAAAAATTTGTTATTTTTTGATAAGATTTCTTCATTTGATTACGTTCTTATGATGTCATCTTATCGCTTGAAGTCTTTGATAAATGAACCTACTCGCATTTCAAACAACTCGTCCACTAGTTTAGATCATTTGTATTTTAGGCATTCTGGGAAATTCCTTTTTGTTTATGAAACTATTGTTCATGATATTCACATCACTGATTATTGTATGACTTCTATTGTTATGGTACCTAATTCTATTTTTAATGAATTAAATTCTATACGATCAACTAAATTAAAAATTATTACGATTAATTTTTCAAAACTGGTTTATGATTTAGGTAATGAAACTTGGCTTTCGATTTATTCTAGGACTGATGTTTCTGATGCGTATAATTGTTTCATGGACTTGAAATTTTCTAGAAAGTCAGTAAAACATCCATATATGTAACACTGATTTAAAACAAAAAGTTAATGAGCTAAGTAAATCAATTAAAAAGGAAGTGAATAGACTAAAACTAAATTCTATGATATAACATTTAAGAATGCAAAAGGTGATATCAAAAAAAGTTCGAAGTTACTTCGTGAACTTTTAGGAAAGGGAATTAAACATGTTGCTATTGATGCAATAATTGCAATAATAATTATTATTGTTGATGAGCATCACGTGGCCACACAAGATGTTGATAAAGCTGAACTTTTTAACAAGTTTTTTGTTAGTGTGGTTCAAGACTTAAAAATTAATGATTTAAACGGAGATATTTATTGTGATGATTTAATTGCCAACATTTCTCAACTCATATCTTTTGCTTTTTATGATTCTTTTCCGTTAGAAATTCTACAAATTATTTCGTCACTTAAATCAACAAATTCGTCGGGCAATGATAAGATTAGCAATTTTATAGTAAACAAATGCTGCATATTTATACTGTGGATGTTTTTTCCTATATAGCCCAATGTAAGAAATTCGGCGGCTTCAGTTTTTGTGTGTTATTAAAAAAACTATTTTGTGCTAGATTTCGTGGAGCTAGTATTCAATAGTTTAATTCTTACTTCTCGAATAGGGTACAGAGTGTAAAAATAAATGATTGTGTTAGTCAAAGTTTAGTAATTAATGATGAAGTTCCTCCACAGGGGTCTGTATTAGGACCATTGCTGGTTCTTGATTTATTTAAACTCATTATTTTACATTGAATTTTATTCTGTTGTGGTTGCTTTTGCAGATGACTTAGTATTCGTGTACAATGAACCGACAAGGATTGTTACAAATAACCGTATTCATTTTGACTTAGCATTGCTCAGGAAATGTTGCGATACCCATTCCATATTGCTTAGCACAAAAACCAAAGCTATGTTTTATAGTCTTAATGATGCTTCTATTTCGGATCATAACATAATACAATTATGAATTAGAATGTAACCAGGCGACATGCTCCTCCAAAGCTTGTCTTAAAATCGAATGTGTCCCAACATTTAAATACCTTGGACTCACAATTGATAATTCTTTAAATTGGAAGTGTCAGACTGAAAATCTTCTTAAAAAAAGGTATATTTTAAGAGTTTGTCCCATTGCGGATTTGAAAAACGTGTATTTTGCACTTGTTAACTCAAAATTGTCTTATGGTATAGTTTGTTGAGAAGGCACGTATGATGCTATGACCCAGCCACTGGTTACTGCACAGAAACATATATTGATAATTAGCAACATTTGTTTGTGTTTAAAGTATTAAAAGCCGTGTTTTCCATGAGAACTGCACTAGAACTCGATAAACTTTCAATTGCTTTTATTCTATGTAAAACGAAAAAAAATAAATTCATAAAGCGCGAATGTGTAGTGTATTTGATATAATTACATATTTTAAGTTTAAAATTTTCCCCCTTCAGTTATTTCATCCACATTTTCTTATTTCTAGCTGACGTCATTACACGCAACTACACTCGATAAATTCATGGGTTTATCCAGTGTAACTAAAAAATAAGCTATAATTGTCATTATTTATTGCTGTAACAACTTAAAATGTGTATTTATGTGAAATGCGCTACACATTATCACTTTATGAATTTAATTTTTTTTCTATTTACATAGAATAAAAGGAATTTAAAATTTATCGAGTTCTAGTGCAGTTCTCATGGAAAACACGACTAAAATAGTTTTATTTAAAATTATAGTATGTATAAAATAAAAAACATTTACGTACATAATTTTTATCTAATTATAAAACTATTATGAACAAATTAACGTTAATTAAGCATTAAAATTAGAGAAAAACGAAATTTGTTTATGAAACGTCATATTATAAGAGAATTTCGTTTTTCTCTAATTGTGAAATAATTTTCGGGCTTAATTAAATTTGATTTGTTTGTATACAATTTTGATTATTTTGCATACAAGTGTGTTTTATAACATAATTTAAAAACCAATTGTTTTCTCGCATTCGCAATTTGCCCTTGGTGTGAAAAGTCCCTTAGTGTTTAGAAGAACGCAAATGACCCGTGTAGGTGACTTATCTATATGACAAAAATTTACAAAAAATATCGACAAAACCGAAAAATTAAATATTGAAAAACAACCGACAATTGCAAGTACATTAGAATTAGTAATGTACGGGTAACGTACAAATAATACGTAAATGGATCACACCTTAAACTGCTTTGTGTATTATTTTGCAAACAATACCTTTTATAATGTTATTTTGGTTTGTTATTATGTGCACTAGAGTGTAACACAAAACAAAACGCTTCTGGTAAAACTGGAAAACGTATAAGTTGTTTACATACTCTTATTACAAATTTAAAATATACCACGTCGGTGGCAAATTTTTGTGTATTTAATTAAAGAAGACAAACGCCTAAAATTACAAACCCAAATACAACATATCCATTCCGGTATCGATTGATTGGTGTTTGTACTAAATTTTTAATAAACATTCGAGTATATACAAAAGCATTTTAGTTCTACATAACTAGTATAGTAAATAATATATTCGCTGACCCTAATATCTATTTTCTATATAAACTTCCTCGTACGTAAATACCTTAAACAATACTTCTAATTATAAAGTGAAATCAATAATCATTTTTCATTAGCAGTCGCCGTAGATAAATCGCGAACCAAACTATATATACAAAATTACTAAAGCAAAAAAAAAACGAAATTTACCTTGAATGAAACCACAATTTATTATTTAGTAAAATGTTGTTAGTACATTATAAGTGTACTACATAATATGTACACTTACATATTATGTAAATATTATCTGCTACTAACTATATCGGAAACGAAATACAGATTAACAATTTTATACGTTTTTGTGTGTTCAGAATAAAACATAATTTGTATAATACGCTACGCATAAATATTGCAACAGATTATTGCGAATAAATAATCGTTAGCACCGTGTGTAAAAAATTATCATCTTAATTATTTTATAATTATAAAACAACGCCTTGATAAAAAAATTGTACTAACGTTGGCTGACGTCTTTCAGTAATCAGCAATTTTATTTTTTACATTAAAATAAGGGGCTACTAGTTTTTATTTTTAGAAACTAATTTCTTTTTTCTAAATGAAAATCAAAAACTGTTTATATTTATTTCTCAATGGCAACAAATTGTTGTATATTTAATAAGTTCACCTATTAATCTGTCATATATCTGTTAAAAATTATACTTCTCTTTATATGAAAATTGTTTACATTCGTTTGTCAGGCGGGTCAATTACTACAAATGCTCCCACCAAATTTTATTTCATAAATCATCACGGAAGTATAAATGTAATAAACCATGTTATATTGACAAAACAAGTTTTAGATGGCATCATGGCAGTACGAAGACAAACAGAACTAAATTTTTAAAACAAATCACTATGTAGAATGGCTGCGAACTGGACTCGTGCCAATTGCACAATATTTACAGGAAATTAATATAAATATGTACGAAAATATTTTCCGCAAATTCATGTAAATTTAAATATGACTAAATAAGATTTTATTGCCTTGCAATAAGAAATTATAAAAATTGACATCACTCGAGAGTAACGCAGTTTAAGTTATCAGCACAAACGTGTAATAATTTCCCGAGAAATATAAATATGTACTTTAAAGTCAATACTAAATCATATTTGTTTGTACATAATGTTAATAAGTAGAATAATTTTTCTTATATAAATCAACACCCGTACCGAAAAAAAAAAAAAAAATTAAAAAAAATCGCGAGCGATTCAGCTCAAGGAACAACTGAATATATAATCAGGTTCAAAAATAGCTTTCTTTATAATTTTGTATATGTTTTGTACTTACCAATAATATATATGATGACGTACTAGTATGGCGGCAAATTTTATATTTCACTTTGCACAGGAAAAGGTGTATTATCTGGAAAAAACAAAATATAAAAAATCCGCCAAAATCCAAGTTTTAATCAAAAATAAAAAACAAAAAAATAAATGTTTAGCAGTAAAATTATATTATATTTTTAGTAATATCGTGAAAATCATAAAAATACAAATTTCTGTGCGCGAAATTGCGATTTCAACATAAAAATATTCAGCGTCTCAAATATCGTAACAAAAATACTAAGGGAATAAATAAAAAGCAAAACTACAAGTTTTCAAGTCGAATTTAACTTCAAACTATGATGAAAATTATCTTTAGAAACGAACAAATTATTTTATTATTTTAAATCAATATAATGATTCAAAACGTAATTATTATAATTTGTATTAATATAATAAATTTAAAATCCTTACAACTCCTAATCGCGCTAAAATGTTACTTTAGGAATATAATAGCTAGAATCCTAAATCTATCCTAGCAATTATTGATTAAATTAAAATAAATGGCAACTCCCGAATACACAAATGTTCGGTACCCAACTGTTTATTTTTTAGATTTCCAGCTTAATTCAGCAATTCTCGCTATAACATAAAAAACACTTCCAAACTACAATAATCGGTACAAATTCTTAATCAAAAAAAAGTTTGGTAAAATTTATCGCTTATAGAATTTTATTATGTACTTGAAAACATTTTATGGAATTGATTTATTTTTTTTATAAAATTGATGAAACGCGCTGTTTACTCGCGTCAATATAACTAAGGAAAAACGACAGTTAACTTTAGAATTGAGTACAAAGTGCACAAAATATAACAAAGCTTCTTAATACAGTAGTCGAACATAACATCGAAATAATGTTTGCGACGATATATAAGCACGTGGCAGAAATCAAATTCGGCTCATTAAAAATGCTCATTGACTGATTTTAGAATTAAATTAACTGGGGAGTAGTAAATTAGAAATATTTTTATGTATATTTCCAAATCAGACACAATGTGAGAAATAGGTACATATTAAAAGCTTAAGATTACAAACAGAACAGTCAAACAAAAATCGTCCAATGATTTGTTCAAATAGAGCGATTAATGTGGGTTACCAAATCATTAGGGCACGTCGAATCTTGTCGGGACTTGTTAAATCGTAGATCTTTTTATATTTAACTAAACGTTTTAAATTGCAGCCAAAACAAACTATTATGTTTAAAAATGTTGTTCCAAATGTTGTTCTGTACTAAATAATATATGTACAATACTAAAACTGGAAACAGTATTTTTCTGAATTACATAAATCTTCAGAAAAAAACAATTTCTAGTCGAGGTAGCTCAAAATATTGAATGAATGTATTGCTATGTTTTGTGCTAGCTGGACTAGAAATAGCTCTTAGGGAATTATACATGAATATTCATATATTTAAAATTAGTACACATTGGTCTATGTACTATTTAGTACACAAACAAAAGTTATTTTTGAAGAGTCAAATTATATATATGGGGCCTTCTTTGTGAAATCAGTCACCCCACCTGTCCAAAATTCAGAGCAATAAAAAGCTTTATTTCAGGGCTCAAATTTTAGCTAAGGTTCTGAACTTTTTTTGCCGAGAGGTCTTTTGTAAAAGAACAACATAAGAGGCGTCAGAAAGAGATCACGAAAAAATAATTGTAATTTTTTAGTTTTGGAGATGAAAAACAACGTAATCAACGTAGCAACGTAATCCTTGTTGTGCTCAAATTGTAGGCATTCCAGATTACTTTTGTCGTACATAAACACTTTTCTGAAAATAAACATGGCGCATCCAATATGGCGGCTTAAACGTCGAAAAACAGAAATTTACGCTAAATTCTGTTTTGGATAAAACATAAATAAAGAAAATAAATAAGGAAATAAATTCTTGTATGCCCTCTCCCTCATAAGGGTAAATGTACCTCTACCTTAAGGAACTTTATAAGACAAAATGGCCAGGTACAATGTTCTCAATCTCTTGTTTGCCAATCATCCTAAAGAAGATTAATGAAAAACAATTAGAGGAAAGAAATATACTTAGGCAACCGATTATGAGAGAAATTCATAAATGTTAAACTTATTATCGGGGGCAATTCAAATTTTAATAAATTTTTTCATCGATAAGGGTAGAACCAATTTTTCCCACACTGGGTCCAACAGATTTAGAATCATCGACACCGATAATACCTCAAATTATGCATAGAATATTATAATGTTTCCGCTTGTTGCATGTCCCAAGGGCACCGTCATTCCAAAGTGACACCAAAATTTCGAATTTTCATGAATTTTTCTCCCCAAAACGGTAAGAGAGATAGCTTTCACTTTAAATTGTATGCAGAATCCGAAGTAATATTTTGCCTTTTGAAACATTCGTTTTACCCTATTTGGAATTCATATTGGATACACCATATTTATTTCCAGAAAAATCGTTATGTACATCAGAAGTAGGCTGGAATGCCTACAATTTGAGCATAACAAGGATTTTTTTCAGCTCCAAAACTAAAAAATAAAAAAAAAATATTTCGTGATCTATTTCTATGAGGTCTTATTGGGTCCGCCATATTATATTTTACAAAAGGGCAATCGGCAATAAAAAGTTTAGAACATTTCTAGCTCAGCTAGAACAAAATACTAAGTGAAAGAAATGTAGAACCAATAATGCGGAGTAGAATATTTATTCTGTTGATCTAGCTCTGCTAGGAATAGATTTTTTCTGAAAATATACATATATCTAAGTATATTTTCCTTTTACTACTTATGTATATCAGAGAACTAGGTAGTAATCGGAAGGAGCAATATCTGGAGAATATACGGCTTTGGATTATCGTAGCGTATCTGTTTTCCATCAGCCGTCATCGTCATACGATTGAAAAAACTTTTCTTGTGTTTTCTTGTCGAAAGACATTTAAACGTTTAGAAATCGTTGATCGATCAACACGTAATGATTCTGCAAGTTCTTCCGCCGTTTGACTTGGTTCTTCATCGAGTAAAGTTTCCACTTTCTCATCTTCCAACTTTTCGGTTGGCCTCGACTCGTTCCTTATCTTCCATACCAAAATCAATTATAATAGCGTCGAAACCAATACTCACATGTTGAAAACATAATCACCACAAGCTTCCATCAGCATTCGTTGATTTTCCACAACACTTTTCTTGAAATTGATGGTAAAAACAAAGCTTCCCACAAATTGTGTTTTGTTGGCACAAAATCCGACATATTCAAAGCCTCCGAAAGCTCACTAAAGCCACGCCATGACTAAAATGAATACCCACTATTAATATTTAGTACAAAGCTAAATTTTATATTTTAAATGTACCTAATAATTAGAACATCCTTTTTTAAACATAATTGTTTTAGTTAAATACATAACTTGCGACTAATCAACATACATATTTCGACAAGATTCGATGTGATGATTTGGCAACCCACTGAATATCCTGAATCTTCTGAAAACGCTACCATTTGGAAGCATTATACAGTTTATCGTAATAGCATTATCGATTCGATTAGGTCGGCTAAATTATTGTACTTAAAAAACATATTTGATCTAAATCTGTCAAGCAGTGTGCTAAACTGCAACTTCGAAATATTTGCTCTCCAATAAATCAATGAATAAGCAAACAGTTCTCAAGGACCAAAAGATCATTCAGATTTTTCCCCTGACATTCTGTCTGAACCACTGGTTTCGGGTGATACAGAAACTTCCACGTGACTTTTTAAATAGGTGAGATTACTAAGCCAGTGATATTGCTTGATTACAGACCTATAAGCATACTTCCTGTTTATCGAAAGTTCTAGAGAAGATCATGAATAATCAAACGCTTATTTATGTTTATAAATTTAATTTATTACACCAGTTTCTGCTGGAGTTTCGTAAGAAGCATAATTACAACGTCCTTCCTCGCCAAAATTATTAATGATTTGAGCTTACCAGTTGCAAATGGAATAGTGTCTTTGTTGATGCTTCTTGATTTCTCTAAAGATTTTGATTTTGTTTGTAATAGGGAATGTAATACCGGTAACCGGTTAACCGATAAACCGCCTTAAACTGAATTACCGAATACCGGTAAATATTTACTTGTTATGGTTGGCCAATACACTTTCGGGATAATCGGGTTGAACGTCCCAAATCACCCCACACTATTGAAACATATGTAATGGAACATAAAAAAAAAATATATCGTCATATGGTGATGAGAACAAACATGTCGCAGAGTTTAATCTCAAGGGTTTATTATAGACAGCCGAAAACGAAACGGAACCAAATGAATTCGAAACGAAAAACGAACAGGTTATGATCCGTGATCAACAAATTTTAAAGATACCTGTTCAATATGTTGTCCCTGGGTGACTTACATATAGTTTGATTTTAACTTTGCCGTATTGACAAATTAGGCCTAACAAATTTCTAATTTTTGATGTGAAAATATCTTTAGCGGGGGTAAGTCAAAAATTTCCTGTAAAAAAAGGAACGGGAAATCCGGTACAAACGAAATTGCAAATTATATACATACGAGAAAAACGAACACAAAATACACCGAACTTGCACACTATACATAATTCGAATTACAATTTCCGTTCGATTAAAATGGAAAGGGGAAAAAATTATGCAAGTATAATGTAAGTGATTCAAAAAAGTGAAATGGAAATATATTAGAAACAAACAGAATTACACGCATACTTTAAGTATTAAATTAGGGAACTCCTCGCAGAAAAAAGAAGAGCGAGAAGAGTATGGCAACAAACAAGGGCCCCCCAAGATAAAACTCATTTGAACAATCTCACTCAACAATTAAGAAGAGAGATCAAAGAATTGAAAGATGAATCAATCAGCAACTATTTAAGAAAATTAACTAATGATAACAGTACTGATTATTCTCTTTGGAAAGCAACCAAAAGAATCAAAAGACCAATAATGCAGATTACCCCAATAAAAATAGCAGGTGAGAAATGGGCTAGAAATAATGAAGACAAAGCTCGAGAATTTGCCGAACACCTCGAAAAAATATTCCAGCCACATGAAGACCAAACGTTGGAAGCCGAGATAATAACTGAACAAGCTGTGCAATAAAGTAAAGAAATCCTACCCACAACACCAAAAGAAGTCATGCGTGAGATAAAAGCTAATATGAATACGAAAAAAGCTCCTGGGTACGATCTTATTACTGCAGAAATCTTAAAAGAACTGCCAAGGAAAGCTCTGGTGAAACTCACCAATCTTATAAATGCAGCATTTAGAATCAAATGTGTACCAAGCTTATGGAAAATTGCAGAAGTAATTATGATCCCAAAACCTGGGAAACCACCGCACATAACATCGTCTTATAGGCCAATTTCGCTATTGCCAGTCATGTCCAAACTCTTTGAGAAGCTTCTGGTAAAAAGATTAAATCCGATAATCAAGAGTAAAAACTTGATCCCAAATCATCAGTTCGGTTTTCGCAACCAACACTCAACAATTGATCAAGTACACAGAATAACCAGTATAATTGAGAAAGCATTAGAGGAGAAAAAAGTCTGTTCAACAGTATTTCTAGACGTTGCACAAGCGTTTGATAGAGTGTGGCATGAAGAACTTAACCACAAGTTAAGGAATCTTCTACCAATGCAATTTGCTAAGATACTGGAATCATACTTGAAAGATAGGTTCTTCAGGATTAAGTTAGATGATACATTTTCTGAATTGAAAGAAATCAATGCAGGAGTTCCACAGGGCAGTGTATTGGGCCGGTTTTATACCTACTATACACTTATGATCTTCCTACATTAGAAAACAACACGGTGGCAACTTTTGCAGATGATACGGCGATCTTAGCTGTTGGAAAAAGCAACGAAGAATCAACACAGAAGTTACAATCAGCTATAACTCAAATATATAAATGGACAAAAAGATGGAGAATAAAACTAAATAAAGCTAAATCAGTTCACAACCTCATCTTAAATGAAATCCAGGAAAAAGCACGGAGACACGAAGAAAGGCTGCGCCAACATGTGAACATTGAGGCAACTCAGCTCCTAAGCATCACGAATTTAGTTCGCAGACTTAAAAGAACCAAACCTTTTGAGCTGGTGTGATTGTCAGTTTAAGCAGCATTATGCTGATCTAAAATCCACAACAAAGATGTGGTTTACTTCAATTTACCAAACACTATGGAACGCCAATGGGAAGAATCCATAGATTAATTTAAGTTAGTAAATTAAGTCAGAAACAAATTGCTCATTAGTCCAGGAGACTAGATTGTAATTACATAAAATAAATAAATAATATTTATTTTAAATATAAAAAAAAAAAAAAAAAAAAGTATTAAATATTATACATCTTAGCCGGCTATGTGAAATGACATTAACGGGATGACATTGATACGGTTGAGGAAATCCATTTTGACCTTCAATTTAAATTAATGTGGGAACAATTAAGATTAAAATATGGTAATTGGACACAAGAAAAGCCACATTCGATTTATTGACCTTCGTCCGTTATTTAAACTGCGATAGTGAGAAACTTGAAGTGGAAAGTTATTTAGAACGTTTCGAACAATAACTGTTGAATTTTCGAAATTTTTTGAGAAATTAACCTCATATTGAGTGGTTTTAAAATATTAAAGCCCGAGTGAAAACTTTTAGCGACACCACTCGAACAACAGATAAAAAAAATTCCGGGCGCTTCTAGAAGACGGATGGATGGAATTCCTAACTATCGAAAATCATGTGAACGGCGAATTTAAATAAGCCATTTTGCCATTTTAGAGCCATTTGATCTGAAGCCAACTAATCAAATGGGAAAAATTCCATGAGAAAATCATACTTCCCAAAATAATATCTCGATGAACGATAAAATACGTACTCAAAATAATTTTCTTCAAGAACTACGAGATCGATATGCCGATCAATTTAAAGAAAACCTGGAAGTTGGGCGTATGAGCAGATTCCAGAAACCAATGATAAAATAAATAACATGATAAGTAAAATAAGTGATTGTTGTAAAAAAGTATCTATATAGATTTAGGCGAAGAAACGGGTGTTTTGAAAGCAGCATTGATATAGTGTTCCAACCAAAAGAACCAACGGCAAGCACAGCATCGTCATCAAATCCAAAACCACTGGAGGATTCATTTAATAATTCGTCATCATAGAACAAGAACAATGGTATTAATCGGAATTGAAATTTATTTAATACAATCGGTGTTATCCCGAAACAAAATCAAATCAAACTGGAGAATACAAATTTGTTCGAAGATAAACTACCAGAGTTGAATAATTCTTAAAGCTTTTCCCCTAGATCAAGACATGTGGTGGTACAACTGAAACCTGCCAAAACACTCGTGTCGACAGAACGAACGAAAAACACAAATATTTTCGACAGTGATCCGTGTTTATCTATCGGCTCGACCGCACCTTTGTCATCATCGTCGATGTTAGAAACAAGACCGATCGTCGACTCGTCCAAAATTACAAAACTTTCTGACGATCAGTTAATTATATGCTTAAGCGAAATAAGCAGTACTTCCAAGTGAAAGAATTGAGCAAAAACAAAACAGTTCGGAGAAAGTGAAAAACTCCAGTGATAATATTGCAAAGGGTCGAAATATATTTAAATATAACACAAATACAAACGATAAAATTAAAAACAAAACACAGAACAGCTTTAGATAAAAATAAAACCAGTGATAATGAAAATGGAACTAAACCCGAGATTAAAGAAAATAATAAATAAAAACTACGGGCAACGGCAATATTGGTACTGGAACCGACAATAATAGTGAATGTGAGATGAACAAGTGAGATGTCGTTAAATACGAAGAATATCAAGTAAATCTTCAACTGAAAATGATGACAAAAACGGCACATTATCCAAATCCAAAGCAAATTCATCACCAACGGTTGGATCAACATTAATATCCGGTAAATCTCGGGTATTATCCGGTACATCTAATGTCAAAGTGATTGGAGCAAAAGTTGTCATCGATATACTAACCTCCGGACATAATATGTTACGGCAATGTTACCGCGAGTTCATGTTATATCCCGGGCTGAATTTCTATATAATATGCATTTGTAATCATCATAACCATTTTCAAAATTCAGATACGAAAGCTCAATTATTGGATTTAAATTACAGTTTAAGAAGGCATGTTGGTTTTAAATTTATGCTATGCTCCCTCAAACTTTGTTCTGCTCAGATCAGAAAAATTGGTTCAATTTAATTCTCGATGTTATAAAAAAAAATAAAGAATATTTAGATTGTTCGAAAAGTTTTTTGCTCTGCAGCAGTTTAAAACCTTAACTCAAGTATTCGAGCTGTTCCACTTAATCGAATATTATTTTAAGAAAAAAACAAAATAATTTGGAAAATTAGATATATTTGGGTCCGTCCCGCAATCATCAGCTAGCAACTTCAATATTAAGCAATATTAAAACGGTTAAATGTTCTTTAGTTTATTTGAATCTTCCAGCTGTCAATTTGCAATCTTTATTTCCTACAAACATAGAATTCTTGAAAATCTAAAGATGACTGGAAAATCGTAAAATATAAAATGTCGTTACAAATTCTTAGCTGGAATTTCAACAAAACCTTAAATTGCAAGCCTACTTTGCCTATTTATTCCATACTATACAGAAGTTTAATATTTACATGACAGATTTCAAACCGGAAAACGAGTCATGACGGTTTAGTAAAACACCAGGCCTGTTTGCTTTAAATTAAAAGAAATGAACGAACTTTACGGGATTGCCAACTCATTTACCGCCCTTGTGAGGTATATCTATCTTATTAAACGAACAATAATTGTATATCTGTAAATTTTTTCTCGAAAACGGCACTATAATTTTTTCTGAAAATTGGCATACTACCATTTTCCGGTGTGAAAAAACGATCTAGATAGGTCATGACTTTGGGAAAATTCGTTTAGGGCCTTAATTTTGGGAAAACATTTTTCATATGAATGACGTCACAAATACTTGGAATAGTTATAATAAATGTTGACCTGTTTGCGATGACCGTGCATTAATCTCAAGGGCAAACGTTCGAATTTGTTGGCGTCGACCTTCGTACATCTGTCTTTAATCACGGTATGTTGTACGTAGCATTTTCCCGTGTTAAACGACAAAATAGCTTGAAAGTTCTGTTACCACCTGAAAATGAACGTCGCACGTATAATGTTGTGTGGAAAGAAGCATTGAACGCTCCTGATGAAACTTCTATAAGTCTTGATAGTGACAGCGACGACGGTTACCTCGGCAACATCGATTTTTATGTCTCAGTCGAATAAAATAAAATGAAATTAAAGTTGTTTTGCGAAAGAGATTAAAAAAACTGTCTTTCTTTTCACCGAGCGAAACTCGGTCTCACTATTAATAACTTTAAAAAAAATTTCTTTCGGTAAAACGGGATCCTTCGGATAGCTTCTTTTTGTTATTAACTCTATGTTGATTACTAATTAAATCTATGTTGATTACTTTCTTAAGCCATTTAGGTTTTCCATATTTTTATTTAAAAACATCACAGACAACGAAAAAATTAAACAATTAAAAATATTTATATTATCGCTTACAAATGCGATTCGACGATTGTCGCATTAAACCTTTAAGACGGGTGTGGGCGATGGGGCCGAAAGAGGGGTAAAAAACAATAAAATCCCAAAGATCTCTTATTTAAACAAGCTGAATTTTTTTTTTTTTTTCAAGTAAAAAGTACTTTCAGGCCTGAAGAAGTGGTGCGGTCTCTGGTGCATGGAAAAAGTACTATCAGAAATACTCTTGTATCATCCCTGGTATGTTTAGTATTGCTCATGCTGTTGCTGAGTTTGGTTATACGGGGAGTATAGGAAACAAAAACTATAAAAGTAGTAAGCAGTTTCGAATAACGGACAGATTTCTCTAAAGATGCACGCAAGGAAGAAGCCGTAGGAAATGCTATGATTTTCCAGGCAAAATGGCGTCTACGTCTAACAGAACCACCCTATTTCGTTAGTTCAAACTGATCAAATAAGCCATGCCACTTTGCTTTCTTTACCGGGTTTGCCGTGACCATTCACAAAAGTCTAAATATGAAATCTTCAACAAGATGTCCGTGTATGAGTAATGGAGACATGGCCATACTGAAATTTAGTCGTTTGTATTTTTCTTTGTCAACATATAAGTTATAAATTTCAATTGTCCATTAAACAATTAATGTCGGTAAGGTTCATCCTCCAAACCCAATATAGAACAATTTATTGACTTTTTAAACCAAAAATGTAACGCAATTTAAATACGAAAGCGAACGGCAGCCTTCTATCTGCATTGGTTACTCAGGCCCATCGAAGAGGCTTGAAATGATTTAATGGCTTATACATAAAGGTTTTCACATAATACTTTTGCGAGTTGAGCGTGAACTCGTCCGTTGTTTTTTTAATTAAATTTACGATCAGAGATTAAATTGGAAGCGTGTAACACAGTCGCGCCAAAATTTAGCACCTTTAAAATTTTTGTGTAATTCGCGGTCGCACATCTTAAGCCGGTCCTGCTTAAAACGAAGTGACCAACAAGCGTGAACTCTAAAATGTTTTTTTTTCATTCTGCTGGTCAAATATGTTCAAAAACTCGGTCACAGTTAAATGACAGTAAGCTCCGATTTCCTATGGTTCGCACTAGCGTGTTTTAAGAAGGAGAACAATTCGGCAATAAAAGATTGGAATCGTTTTCCGGCGTCTTAAAATTTGATTTGAAATTTAGTTCAAAATGAGCAATAAAATGAACTTAAAAACCAAATGGATTTGAATTTTATTTGATTAAAATCCGCGGGTAAGATGCAGATAAAACCAGAATTTAAGAAAATATTTACCGAAAATCGTTGAACTGATTTAGGCCAAATATTGCACTCCTTAGTTTTTAATTTGTAATAAACATAGTCCGTATAATGCAATGCAATAATAAGAAACAAAAAATTTTTAAATTAATTTAAAAGCACATACACGTAATTCTTTAAATTTTTTAAAATGTTTCACGCTTTAAATTCAATTTTATTTCAATCATCAGCAAACACTGGAATTGTTTTTGATAAAAAGAAAATTGAAAACTCGCAAAATTATGAATAAACAAATTGTTTACAAATTCTTTTAAGAAGTTTGGGTCTTTAAATAACAGTCCCAGCACCCGGGATACTCTTAGTTAATAATTATCAAAATTCAATCTCATTAACTTCTTTATAACCCGTTACAGCTTATACAGAGCTAAAAAATAGGGACAGTCCCTAACAATTTTGTAGACAAAATCAGCGGGTAACAGAGCTCAATCATTACATTTTCAATTAAATTAAAAAAGGTGCATCATTACGGTTTCATAAAAAGAAAAAATTTGTTTTTCAGGTTTTTAGCCTTTGTCCAAACTGGTATCAAAATGTTATCTATAATCATTGCCGAACACCTTGCGTAAAAAACATGTTTTATTTGCCAAATTACATCAACAAAGTCACGTTTCAAATTCCCATTTGGAATTCTTTAAATTCCTACCTTACTAAGTCGAGTCTATTGCTAATCCAATTCCAAAGTAGTTATTATATTTATTATCATGAGAGTTATCAAGTTTCATTTTTTTGCTTACGTTGTACTCCTAATAATAATTTTAAAAAAATGTAAATAAACAAAATCACGTATACATTTTTCCAAGGAAACAATATTTGTTATTTTGCAATAATAAGTTTCAAAGTTCTAACAGCTTTTATATACCGGTTATAAGGGTAATATAAAAAAAAAAATAAAAAGAATCCAAAAGCGAAAAACCAAATACTACAAAATCCGAATATCGCTTCTCCAGAAGAAAAGTGACACAACCGCAAATTACAATTTTCATGAATTGTAAAATAGTACATTTTGCATCAAGGGAATAAAATAGGAGATTAATGCTCGAGTGATAAAATTACCGCCCGAGGCCGAACGCCAGTGCAATTGTTGTTGCAGAATCTTTTTATATTTTTTTTAAATTACCAAGGTTGGTGAAATTGGTCCAAAATCTAAAACCCAATGTTTAGCTAACATTTTCAATATTTGACAAGATTGTTACTCCTACAAAAAAAAAAAAGAATTGTGATGTCAAATTAATCTGGAGTCGTAACCACATCCAGAATAATAAGCTCAAGAATAAAAAAATCCGCAAGTCAAACCTGAGTGTTTTTTTATTATTTTTATTATGTTAAATATTTCTATTTCCAGAATTTACACACAATGACACAATTTACAAGATATGGGATTTTAAGTTGGAATTTTTAAATTGAGCATTTGTAACCAAAATATAATCTAAATCCCTAAACATTTTCATTTATTTCAACCAGTAATTTCAAGGGAAACTCGTAAATTCAAAAAAAATCTAAACTTTATATGAAAATGTTTTCCACGCCTGCGGCTTCATAAACTTTGTATTTTTTTTATCAATAAAAATGTTTCGATAGAATTAATCGGTATAAACTCATGACACTATCACCAGTGCGAGACTTCTTATGACTTTGTATATTATTCTGTTTCAATTCAGGAAACAATTACTTCGATGTTCGCCGTCAGTAAATGACCTAATCAAAATTCAATGATTATTTGTCACTGAGAATCAAATCCAAGAAGCATTCGTAACTGATATGTGTTTCTAAAGCAATGTACAAAATACCCCTTAAGCTATTAATCAAGTTTTGTGTCTTTTTATTAGGTGAATTACTAAAACTGTTATTTAGCAGAATTTTAAGAAATATTGGCTGAGTATATAAGGATTCAAAGTACTAAACGCTTCCAAAGGACCTAAAACATTTTTAAAAATTTTATATTTTGAAACTCCTTAACTTTGCTTCTATACCTTTTCAACTTCAAATTGGAAGTTATCATTTTCAAATTGGAAATAATCATTTTCAAATTGGAAATAATCAATATCAAATTGGAAATAATCATTTACAAAATGGAAATAATCAATATCAAATTGGAAATAATCATTTACAAAATGGAAATAATCATTTCCAAAATGGAAATAATCAATATCAAATTGGAAATAATCATTTTTAAATTTAAAAATAAAAAACTCACAGGGTACAACAATATTTATGATCAAAACTTTATTAATATACAGTAAATTAAATAATCATATCGACTAAATTTTAAACATCTGCTATGAATTTTTGAATATATGCAACATATTTAGCACAATTTGCAACAGATAAATTTGGCAAATTCCGTTGTATAATATTTTCAAGCCTTTGTAAACGAAATTCGGTTTGGGTCAAATCTATCCTATTTTCATCTGCTGAAATCTGTGGCATTTCAGTTGTTAAATCTCGTTTAATAGAGGCCTTAAGAGCCGACCAAGCAAATTCTATGGGGTTTAACATTGGACTGTATGGATCTAATCTTAATAAGCGATGATTGATAAATTCACTTTCAAGAAACACAGTTTCAATAGGCGCATGACACGGAGCATTATCAATTACCATTACGACTGGTGATTTATATTTGGTTAGAGCATTGCGTAAACAATTGCGTATGAACTCATTCGCTTGCGAGGTTTTAAATGCTCCTCTTCTTACTTCGTGAATAAGTCCCACATTACCTATTAAAAATGATTTTTTCAAATTTGATATTGATTATTTCCATTTTGGAAATGATTATTTCCAATTTGATATTGATTATTTCCATTTTGGAAATGATTATTCCCAATTTGATATTGATTATTTCCATTTTGGAAATGATTATTTCCAATTTGATATTGATTATTTCCAATTTGAAATTGAAAAGGTATAGTTTACAGTTCTAGTTTACATTTAAAATTGAAATTTAAAATTTTAAATCAATTTAATTTATTGAATATTTTAAAATGCCTTTCTTTTTCCTGTTACCTTCAAAATACCTAAAAATTTTCAAAATTCAATATCTCGCATTTATATAATAAATGATGGTTTGTATACGGTAAAAAATTAATCGTACAATTAACTGGTGTTATTGGTAAAATCGACATTTAATAGGTGTTTAATATTAAGTTGACCGACAAACTTTTTATTTTATTTTGAAAATCGATAATCTGATCGAAATTTAAAATTATCAAAAGTAAAATTTTGTATGAACAAATTTGTCACCAAAATTAATTTTCGTAAATAATTAAGCAATTTTAGAGTTACTACTATTAGAAAATATGACTATTCGTGTCCGTAAGATGTTGAGTGTGTCCAAAAATAAAATGAGCAAGTCAAGATATTAAATATGGGTCCGCAAAAATTTTCTGAAAAATGCTTGCTTGCTAAACAATTTTATAAGATCGATCAAAAAACGCAAAAAAGCGTTACGTAATATGTGACCAGCCTCTAATTGAAAATGACTTTAAAATTAAAAAGAAAAATCAGATTAGCAATAGCTTTAGGTTTGGAGCGACGGGGAACTAAAATTTCGAAATATATATTCGAAAAATAAATAAAATTAGTCACACCAAGATTCGCCAAAGACAAGAGCTATAAATTTACTTGTGATATTGCAATTACACAATTGCAGTTTTTATTAATTTTATTAGTCATATACTCGTGGCAATCGTTTTGTTGAGTGTTTGCAGTGGAAGAAGGTACTATTAGAATGTTAGTAGAATGTTTCTCGATACGATAACAAGATAGTTTTTCCTTCACAACTTATACTGTAATAAAAATTATATACAACGTCTATGGAAAAACACGCTGTTACTTAACAAATAAGCAATCAATTATATTTAGGTTTCAAATACTTAATTGAGTTTAATTATTATCAATTTCTTTAAATATTTTTCAATTTAGAGAAATTCTTGATAATTTTTAAACAAAAGAAAATCTGGATAGAATCAGTTGTAGACTTAGTCGAGTTAAAAAAATTGATTTTTAAAACTATGTAATTTATTTTAATTGATTTGAGTCTATTCTTCTTTTACTTGTGAATCAATGTTTTCTGTAATAGACTTTACTAAAAATCAGAGTTGAAAATTCAAACTTCAAGGCGGGCTTAGATTTTAAGAAAAACTGCTGAAATATTCTGGCTAAAATTATTTAATTAAACAATTTAAAAATTAAATTTAATATCTCGACAGGCCAACGCAACTATAACGTTGCGATAGTGAGTACGGTTCCATAATTTTTTTTATTTTCCTTGAGTTTCTTTCAAATGGGATAAGTATACGTACTAAATTACATTACTCTCGAAAAGAAAAAGAAAAGAAAATGTGCTTCATAATGTAAATATAATTCATTAAATCCTTTCATAACGTCCTGTACCAGATGAATAATTTACATGTTATGAATAATATTAAAAAAACAAAAGAGTATCGTAAATTGACTTAAAGACGTCAACTACGAGTATGTTACCTGTTTTATAATTCAATAATATAATATGAGCAAATAAGATAATAAAACGAACTCCGTCATCATGTATTAAACTCATAATAAAGTATGTTATCACGATTTGCTTGCTTACGTGCATCCATTCAAATCAACCGGTTATTTGTTTATTACATTTTCGAGGAAATATTTTTACCATAATAAAAGCTTTGTTACACAATGTTTTGAGAAACCCAATCTATCGAAAACTTTCTTGGAACGAAAAAAAAAAATTCAACCAAAAAATAATTTAAATACGTTTGTTATTTATTGGCACAGCATTGATTGTAATTAATCAAGACACCAATTAACAAAAGTAAAACACCAATAATTAGAACAGTCAAGCCTTAGATTTTAGCCTTAGATTTGGTGATAGGAATAAATAATTTTAGATGCCAATAATAACACAGCCAATAATAATATTCTAGAATTGCCTATTAATATATATCCAAATCAAATCTTACAATTTTGTCTATTTTGGTTATGTTGCAGTAAAAACCGGTACAGATTGCCTAAAAGTAAACAAAACAGAAATCTTATTAAGATCACGTTAAACAAGTGATAAGACATGTTGAGGTATATGGTACCGTTCTATAGATAAACCTTTAATATAAGAATAAACATTACAAATTGAATTGAGAGAATTTTTCAAAATTCTTAAGAATTTCAGACACATACTAAGATATTCCCAATTGTCGACAAGTTATTGACGTACATATCACACATTTTCACACAAACACAATCGCGGCACAAGTGTTATATTTTTATTAATTTTCAAAATGACGTCTTCATCATACATATAAAACGCAAATTTCAAACGCAAAGAAATGAGATCACATTTGAATAATACGTTCTACATACAACCATTACTAGCTTCCACAAACCTACCTACACACAAAATTTTTACATAATCCGATTTACATAATTTCCATTAAAACAATAAAAATATTAAATATTAAAATCATTTTTAGGGATAAAACCTAATAAATATCTTTAAGCTAAACATTTGTTTGTGGTGTAGTAAGATTTAAGAGCACGCAAATAAAAGTTTTTTTTTTATGTTGTTTATGTTTACTAAGATTCTCATTACTAAATATTATTCATTCACACAAAAAACCAAATACGAGTCACCAATATTTTGTTTAAAAAATCGAAATGAATGAATTTTAGTTTTTTATTTACTAAATTTTATAATTTATGAGTGGTTTTGATTGTAAACTACAAAGTTAAATTAAATTTAGTTTTGGTATTAAAATAACAAATTCCACCAAATTAATAACGGATTAATTTTAATTAAGAAAAAAAATCTTTTCGAATATATTCTTCAGTCTTACAATTTAACGAGAATTTTCGTATTTAAATTAATAATTTTCCATCCAAAAACCTTTTTAATTGATTTGACATTCCATTCAATTAAAAAAAAATGCTTTTATTATTTTATTTAAATTTACGTATTTATCATACATACTCCATATTGGCAAAGAAAACGTTTTCGTCGCGTTTTTATTATTAAACAAAGTTTCAAAACAAATCTTGCAATTACATAAAATTCAATTTATTCAGGCATGTATATTTGTATTATACATTCTCAGTTCTAGTCTATACACCCCCTCTCATTCTTGATTTCTTAAGTAAACTGAAATATTTTATTTTTAGAAAATTATTAAATCATTAGCATACACTAAACACAACTACATACTAGCGTTTCTTAACCTTCAATATACTTCAGTTTACAGTTAGTACGCTCGAGTTCTGAACTTTCACAAGATGGAAAGAAATTAGCTGCCCCTCCTGCTACTTATTTCCTTCCAAATATTTTTTTTTGTACATTAGTATTCGTCTTTTACAAAGTTTTTCAAACACCCTCCGTTTTGGGTACGTATAAAATATGACGAATACACAGTTTATGTTTATTTAAAATCTTAAGTAGCTTCCCACAGAAAATCTTATTAATTTATGTAAGCTAACTTGAAGGTCATTTTGATTATAATTTTGACCTTGGGTTGTGATATCTTTTGGGCTGTGAATACTTTCCCCATTATAACGAAATTATAATATACTTACCCATTATAGGGTAAGTATTGTGGAAACAATTTATTTACAAAAAATGCTATAGTGTTGGTTGAAATTTTGCAGAAAGATAGGTTTTGGCAACAGGTAGTATTAAATTATGAATCTAGAAAACTGAAAAATCGATTTTCACAAACGGGGGTTGTAGTCACCATGTTTAGTAGCATTCATAAAAAACGTTACCTGTAATTTCTAATAAAACAGACCAAAGTGTGTTTCAAATAAAATTTCTATTTTGAAAATACAGTGGGAAAATTATAGAAGACATTTGAATAAAAAGCTTCATCAGGCCATAATTGCTTTTCATCAAACTGAAAAATCGAGTATCAGCGGCATTTGCTATAAATCGGTATTTTTGATTATCATTTTGATTTTCAAAATGTTTTTGATTTATTTTTAACGAAAACTAGTTTATGCCGCTGAGGAAACAGGCATATACGAACAAGTTCAATTGAGAGGCGGCACAATTCAGAAAATTACCTCACCTCAACCAAAATGAAGTTGAAAACATAATCCAGGAGCATCTATTTAGTACGTTAACAGAAGAAGCTTGAAATTACGACGTTAGTGGTATAATGGTTGGCAGAATATGAAGAATATATGGTATATCAATAAAATTGACTGATGAGCACAGGTTACTGAGCCCTTTACAAAAACTAATCGAGACAAGGATTTCGGCAGTGCCACATTCCCAGACGAAAAAGTATCTCAGTCGGATCTCGACCAAAAATTCCATTTATACCGACCGAAAAACAACAGTTTCAATCAAAAGTTTGTCCAAACCGTTCAAAAAACGGTCAAAAGAAGTGGTCAATAGCAAATTACATAACAGTTCTGTCAAATGTTATCTAGATGGACAATTAGAAGTCATGCAGTGACCATCAAACACACCCTTAAGTATATCTGGTTTAAAATAGTTTGGAATGAGGAATCACTAGCTGCCGCAACAAAAATAATCAATTTCAACAAATTTTTGAGAAGTGGACGCTGCATAGTGACAACGATTTTGGTTTCGGACTAATAAATTCAATTCCGAGAAGGTTGGGCGCAGTTATTGAAAACGATGGATTTTAGACAAAATAATTATTTATATAAATTTGTATCACTAATTATAGTAACGGACGATTTGTCCCAGTGGAATTGCGTCCAGCGAAATTGTATCTAGTCGAATTGTGCTAGGGGAATCGCCCGTTGTTCCGCTAGACACAATTCCACTGGACACAATTCCACTGCGACAATTCCACTTGACACAATTCGACTGGAGAACAATTTAACTTTCGTTATAACTTGTATAGGGGTTTTTCAAAGGTAATACATTGAGTTAAGAGACAATTATCGATTGTCGTATTGTGTACCGGCAGACTATATCACGAATCAAAAATAAAAAAAATCCAGAATTTTACTTCAATCGATGTGATAGATGCTGCTGTTGAACTACAAGAAAAACTTGACCTACTTCATTATCTGATTACGATCGGTGATGACGATGAACACAACTATGACCCTCTGTTGGGAGTGCAGAATTCATGGGACCTACCCATCTTTCATGTCAACACTATCGGCTGGTTAAAGCAATACAATGTGCAGGTGGTTTAAACAAAACGAGCCTATAGCCGACCGTCCTCGATTTAGCTACTACTGCGTAAAGTAGGGCGGTAAAAATGACCTTTGAAAGAGTTGCGAGTACCTTGAGCCCCAGAAAAGATTGCATAGATGAAAATATTAAAAAAGCGCTCTTACGATTGGTTTAAAAACCGAAAATTAGAGTTTACGATTATAACAGCACCAATACATCATTATCAAACACAAATTTTATTTTCCAAATTTTCACCATTAGGGGGAATGTGATTTCAGGACGAAATTTATTTCTCGAGAAATTTTCTAACATTTTTCCGAGAAAAATCAAAAAAAAACATTTGAAGTTTAATCTAACACTAATAGAAAGACAGCAATTTCTCGGGAAACGAGAAATAGAAAAACGAAAAAAATGTAGACTTCCTATTTGGTAAAAATGTTAGGCTCTTTCACCATTTGGTGAAAATGCTAGGCTCAATGATCAAACACATTCGGGATGTATTTCATTCTGAGGCGCACCAATAGTGTATAGCGCCTGTGTGCAAAAACATAAGGAAGACTATTTTCTGAGATATAAATATAAATCTTGTAACGATTAACAACGCCATATAGCGAAAATAGATTAAAGGAATAAAACGAAGTAGCTAACCAGCCTTACACATAAACAGTTTCTCTAATCCTCAAGTCCTTGATGCTGATGAAAAAGTAAATTCACCTATTTTATCACTACCTATATTTGAATCTAGGAATGGGTTGCGATGATTGGCTTTTTAAAATCGATTCTGATTCATTTTTAGATTAATCGTTACTACAGCTGGATTATTGGTTGGATTATTCTACACCACAGTAAAGATTTTAGTCGAGAAATAAAACGAACCGTTTTGATTTGATATGCTCGTATGTATACTGCATGTAATAAAATATTATACTGCACATCTTGATTGTAATATAAATGTATAGGAAAATCGCAACTCTCGAGTTTCATTTTACGATCAAATTCCGCGCTCTGAAGAAAAATTATTTCCGATTTCTCTATCTTGTTTTGCTGAAAATGATGTAATTCTTGAAGTAATTCTTTCTCGTTGTTCTTGACGATGCCTTTAATTTCATTAAAGATGACAGTCATTTTAATTTTCTTCAATAATTTGATAATTTTGATATTTTTTAAAAATTTCGGCGCCTCGCACTGCACACGTGAGTGGCGCTGTTGGACTGAAAATTGTCCAAAAAGCGTATTGGCAATGAGAATGTACCACAACGCGTTGAATACACTTATTGGTTGCTACACTCATAATTTACTCATCCTCTCCTCAGAAAAACTCCGATTGGCGAACTCTCGCAAAACTGTCGCTGCAGAAGCAAGATTATTTGTCTTATGGATAATAAATCTTCTATTATTTGCATTTATTTTATTTATTTATTTATACGGGATGTAAGAAATATACCGGGACGGTCGAATATTTTGAATGGTAGGTACAAACACCGCATCGAAAAACAAAACAATACGTGTTTAATATTTTTGAAAAAGTTATTCAACAATTATACTAAACTCGACACCTACCCTCCCACCCTTGGGTGGGGGTGGGGCAACTGATATTTTAAATGGAAACCCCTATTTTTTATTACAGATTCGGATTTTACGTCAAAGAATACGTAACTTTTGTCTGAAATATTTTTTATATTCGGTGCAGATGGCGCTGTAATTGATGTTAGAGAAAGTGAGAATTCGAACGACTAATCCTAAGAAATTGATAGATCAATAGATTAGACAGATACTCGTATATCACAATTTATTTACTTTTAGTATTACCCCGAGCGCCATCTGGCCCGAACACAACAAATATTTCAGACAAAAGTTACGTATTTTTTGACGTAGAATCCGAATCTGTAATAACAAATGGGAGTTTTCATTTAAGATAAACAAATTATAATACTCAATAACTAAACAATTATGAAATACAGTACAAAAGAATAAAAACTAAGGAAAGCAAAGGAAAAACATACTAAGAAAAAACGAATTATGTACCAACGAGCCAGATTTTTCCAGAGCTTTACTCCATGGATAAAGAAAGTACGTTGTATTGGTTTACTTTTACAAGATTTAGGCAGATTTAGATTAAACGTCCTCTGTGATTTGGAGAATACTTCGGTTTATCATAAAGATACTTCGGTGCTTTCTTTTTGGTGAAATCAAACATTACAGTCAATACCAGCAATTCCAGAAACCGGTTCTGACTTACACCAAATATCTGCTCAGAAAGTGAAATCAATCACCCATTCGTTTCAAGAAAATGCATCTAACACAATAATTAAAAGCAATGTTTAATTTTTCAAGGAAATTTTTGGAACATTACGAATATATTGAAGAACCATATGAAAGTAAAGGTTCCACAAGAGTACGAATGATATGACATTTCATAACAACACATTCTGTTTCAAAAATTGAACATTTTAATTCCAAAACGTAAATTACATTGTTATATAGCTAATGTAATGTTAATATCCTTAAGTCATGTGTGCCACACACCATTTTATTCACTCTTGTTTAAATAAAAAATGGTCGTTCCCTAGCATGATCAGATGTGGCGCTTTTATTAAAATATTTCTCGTACCAAATTTGTTTGTCTTGCCAGTTCGACTCTGAAAGTTCGCTGCACCTAGCATCATCAGTGTTTTCATAATTATAAGTAGATAGGTTTTAATTTCAACATTTTTCGGGCCTAAATGTATTACTTTCGGAAACTAAATTCTCTTGGCATTGGAATACGTTTACTCGAAACATTAGATTAGATTAGAATAGATTATTTGTTTATTGGTATATTAAGTTGTAAACTAATTTAATATTATCTTATTTCTTTGAATAATAAACTAACAGAATATAATAAAACAAAGAAAACGAATAAAGTAAAAGTAGACTTTTACCTTAGAAAATGGTTTACCCTTAGAATTGGGTTGCAGAATAAATACCGAATTTTAAAAGGTTGTATTAATTATATATGGCAATAAATTAATCTATTTTAATTTGGCACCAATGCCTTATTACATGACAGCGTCGGGACTGTATGGGGGTTAACTTTGAAAAGTCGAAATAAAATTGATACTAAAATATAGCTGGCAAACAAATGAAATTACCGACAATTGAACCTGCGGGCGAAATAAAATAAAATGAATTTTAATTTTCCGTCCGCATCGCAGATTTAATTGTATCAGAGGAAACTGAAATATTTTAATAGATCATGTTTAAATGTCAAATTTTCTTAAACCACAAGAGCTACCATCTTTTGGAAAACTCCGAAAACATAAGCAACTTTCACATAATGCCACTAGGTGTCACTAAAGATTTGCTGTCAAAAATTGTATGACATTTTTATGTGTGCATTTTGTAAACATAAGCAAAAATATTTTTGTGTTATAAAAGTGATTATTATTAATACGTGATAATTAAATTGATTTTGAGAAGTCGTAGACGTTTATTAAGTCCTTTTGAAAAACGTCAGTAATATTTTTTTTGATTGTGTAGTGACGTCTAGTGGCAAATGCTCGGTACTTTTTCTTTGATCGTGCTGCCTCGTTCAGAAAACATTGAGTAAAGAAATAAGTTTTGTGGCATTTACGATGGCGTAACTAGCATTAAATCGCATCGGACCATCTTCTAACTATATTCATGTTAAAGCGTCATCATTTCCCTCTAAACATCAGTATGTGTCATTTCATTGAAGTATAAACAATATATTACAAGAACTACTACCATCTTCCAGAAAACTCCGAAAACATAAGCAACTTTCACTAAATATTTGTTGTCACTAAATATTTGCTGTCAAAAAGTGTATGACATTTTTATGTGTGCATTTTGTAAACATAAGCAAAAATATTTTTGTGTTATAAAAGTGATTAATTATTAATACGTGATAATTAAATTGATTTTGAGAAGTTTTTATAAACGTCCTTTTTAAAAACGTCAGTAATATTTTTTTGATTGTGTGGTGACATCTAGTGGCAAATGCTCGGTACTTTTTCTTTGATCGTGCTGCCTCGTTCGGAAAACATTGAGTAAAAAAATAAGTTTTGAGGCATTTACAAAAGGTGGCGTAACTACCATTAAATCGCATCGGACCATCTTCTAACTATATTCATGTTAAAGCGTCATCATTTCCCTCTAAAAATCAGTATGTGTCATTTCGCTGAAGTACCTATAAACAATATATTATTGTTCTAACCATGTCAACCTTTGCACCAACAAAAAAAAAGTTTGCGGGAAGCGCTGCTTTCTTGTTTTAATGTGAAAAAAAGTACTGCTGATGGACATCGATTACTGGGTGAAGCATATGGAGAACATGCTCCATCAATAAAAACATGTGAGTATTGGTTCCGGCCAGTAAAGTTTGAAGACGCTTGGAGGCGTTATTGGAGGCGTTCGTGCCAAACGCATGAGGGGCTCGCTGAAACTTGGGGAGTGACTCAACAAGCAATTTAAAACCGTCTCAAGGCCATCGGTATGGTGCAAAAACAAGAAAATTGGGTTCCGTATGAGCTCAAACCCAGAGATCGTGGGATAAGCCCGGTCATGCATCAAGTTCAACGGCCAAACCGGAAATTCAGGGCAAGAAACTGTCAGTTCGGAGTGATCTACTCTGAGCTACTCCAGAACGTTATCAACAACAATTGATGGAATTAAGCCGAGTATTGAAGCTCAAACGCCCACAATACATATTCCAAAAGACATAACAAAGTCAACTTTCAGCACGATAACGCTCTGCCACATGTTGCAAAAGTCGTCAAGGAAACTTTGGAGGCGCTTCAATGGGATGTTCTACCTCATGCGCCGTATTCAGCAGACATTGCTTCTTCCGACTTCCACTTGTTCCGGTCGATGACGCAAAGCCTGACAAAGCAGCACTTCATTGCTTACGAAGAAGAGATGAGCAATTTTTTCGACTCGGAACCCGTACGCTGCCTGAAAGATGGAAAAAAATCGTAGCTAACGATGGACAATACTTTGAATAAAATACACTGTACCAATTTCTCTGAATAAAGCTTCAAAGTTATAGAGAAAAACTCACAAAACTTATTTTTTGTTGTTCTTCATTTTGTAGTAAGGAACTATTACATGTACTTAACGCCACTTAACCTACACGATAATAAAAATATACTTTAAGCACAAATTTCTACCATACATAAATATTTTCCTTATTTTTCAGTATTACGTGATTTACATTACAGACTAAAAGTTTTGGTCGATGCGTTTTTTATAATTAAACCATAACTCATAATTAAAATCATCGATATGGCCTCAATTTGCTTGTGAAATACTACCCGTCAAAGTTTCGATGTTCTTTCGACCAATTTATCGACCGCTACAACGCATCACCGTGTATCTACGATTTTTATACTTTTACAGGTGGTGAGAAGACTCAACCGAAGTTGCAATAAAGATATTCTACAATGAACTAACAAAATTGAATAATTGTTCACGTTTGAACGTTTTGTGGCACAAATTTAATTAAAAAAGGCAGTAAGCACTCATTTTCTCATCCAATAAAACGATTTTGAGAAAATTTCTAAATACACGGTAATTTACAGTAATCTTTTCATTCGAATTTTGGTTCGTCCGGCCACAGGATTTTTTCCATTAAGTAGTTTCCCCAATTCTTGTGGTTCTTTGTCCACTTTGAGTTATACCACCGAAAGCAGTGACTAGGCGGCTATGCACTGTGGTTAATGATAATTTATTTTCTCGAGTTAGGTTTATTTTAGACAAGGATGCCATTAACTTCCTATTTTGCTTAGATAAGTTTTCAGTATAATTATTCTCCCCATCAGAGGGGTGATCCAGGACGTTCCTTATGAAATTTGGTCGTATTCTGTCCAGTTTGTTGAAATTTTTTAAAACGGTAGATTTAGGGATTTTCAAGTTTTTCGCAAATTGAGCATGTAAATACTCTTCCTCACAACCGAACAAATTCAGATGGAAAAGATTGCCGTATTGCACAAATCTGAAAGGTAGTGGGTGTCTAAAGAATATTTTCAATGGTTTTAATTATAATAAACGGAATAATGTTATGACATAACGTCTACGTCACCGTTCTAAAGATTTTTCAATTTCGCAATAGTTTTAAATTTTGATGAAAATTACTATTTTGGTGTTTAATTTCTTTAGACCATAAATCATAGGAACCTACAATAATAGAAAAATTGATCCGCAAGCTTAGCGTAAAAAGTTCAAAAAAACGGATCAGGATTTCAAAATTTCAAAGTAACCAACTTTAAAAACTCGATCTTATATTTTTTGAAATGCCCTAGCAATTTTTAAATTTTAACAAAACACTAAAATTTAAAGAAACCAAATGTTAATCAATCACTATATACTGAAGTAGCTTCTTCTGAAAATTAGGCTTGTAATAAATAGACTTGTAATAAATTCCTTATCCTTTGTTAAACGATCTAAAAATTCGAGAGTTTAAATTTATCTAATGTATATGGAACTTAATGTTACAATATACTTTGCCTAATTTTTGGACCGATTTCGTAATTTGAGAAACACATTACTACTTTATTTATTTTTTATAACCAAAAATTTTAGCCGCGTCAATCTTGAACTACTAAATAATAATATTGCACACAAATTTAATGTTTGGTCGATACAATTTTTAGTTTGGCACAAATATCGACTTTTGTATATACATACATACATATAAAAGCAACAACAACAAAAAAAATGTCGATGGATTTTTTATTTTAAACTATTTATTACTAAAAATTTTACCTTTCTCAAATTTTTCATTATTTCACAGAAAATTTTTTGGTAAAAGTTGGGTTACTACCATGAATAATATAAATTTTTACATTTTGTAATGTCGTAATCACAATCTACGCCATTCGGGTACAGTAATAAATTATATTTGACATAAATTCTCAATAAAAAACGTATTTAAATATTTAATTGAATTAAAATATTTTAATGCAAATTATTGACGTCTTATTAAAATTGATAACGAAAACAAATTTATTTTTTTCTTTGGTGATTTCCCTTAGCCTGGGTCTGGCAAATAACATGTTTCTCATAAAGTTCAAAGATTTCTTCAATTTTATTTTTTATTTTTGTTAATTATACTGTTATTGGTTATTAGAAATTCGTCGTTTTCAAAATTTGTTTACTCTTGAAATTAGTGTTTATGATGAGTCATTACATTTTCCATTGTATACTAATCACACACTAATTTGTGTTTTATTTTTAGTAGAAGTATAATGATAAGGAAATATAACTGTTTAATTTGGCGGAGTCTTTTGTTCGAATGTTCGAAATTGGTTAATAAAAAATAAATTATGCTTTGTGTGCGATTGTGGGTGATGATGCGATGCGGTTGGCTGGTTTATTTAAAGAAAATTCATTATGAAATATTTTTTTTACAACTTTCGAGTCAATCAAGTTTTATCTAGTTGTTACCACTAGGAATAAGAATTAATATGCACAAAAAAAATGTTTGGAAATTCCAGCACCAACTTAAAACCATGTAAAATATTTTATGATTATTTTTACAAAAAAAAAATGATAATAAAAAATTTGTGGCGGTATTAATTCAATAATACATTTTCAACTATACGAGCAAGTGCAAACAAATGGATTTTCGTTGGCAACAATGCAATTTTATATTAAAGATTTTTTGAACGGCTTTATTTTGATTTCGAAACGATCTCATTATTATTTTTTTGTAAGTCACAACCACCACAACCAGCAAATTACATTTAAATACAATAATTTTTATCAAATTACTAGCGAATATTTTTTTTTTATTTCGTCGTTGTGACAGGTTAGTTAATTAATTTGCCTCCAATCAATCAACATTAACTAAAAAAATAAAAACGCCTGTATTTAAAATGGTATTTATTAAATACAATTATTTGATAATACCATCATCGGTCACATTCCTTAGAAGTTGAATAGTCGAATAAATTGGATATATCGAAATTCGAAGACACGGTCCTAAATAGGCTTCAAAAATTTTATTTTCTTGAAATCTACCACAGTCGAGAGAGAATCAAATTATTCAACTGATATCAACTGTGCTATCTAAAAACAAACTTCAAATTGTTTAATTTGATAACTCAGGCTTTAACTTGTTAATTCACACAAGGGATTTCGTATATAAAGCACGCATAAATAATATGCTTGATTTTTTTTTTAAATGGCGGTTAATAATATTTAAACTTGCGCAATTTTTTTGTAGATAAATTGGTTTTATCGTAAGTGTTTACTGAGAGAATGCATGCTATTGACCAAACAAATTGATTAAAGCCTATAAAATTATGAAAAATAAAATTGATCGTCAGGCAATACTATTTTCATTCCATCACAGTTTTTTTAAAAATTATCTACTGGAAATATTTATTAACATGATGTTCATTTCAGCACGTTTTTGCTAGGGTCGTTTTTCAACCGCTTTTTTATGTGCACTAACAAGATTACGTAGTATGACTACATTCTAATTTTCTTAGAGAAACGTGTAAAACATTGTTGAAACAAAATAAATCACTTCCTCGAAATAGAACAAAAAAAAAAAAAATATTTTGCGATTAACGCAAATAAAATTGTCTAGTGGTTTAAAACGACCATGTACAAAAAAGCGACTGTCACTTGCAAAGTCCTTGTTCGATTAAATGAATGTTATCCTGATCTCTGGCAATATTTACAACTGGCAGTCCTCTTTAAAAGCATTTTACAGCCAAAACTATTTTTGGAAATTTTACCATACGGGCATAACAACAGAATTACCTTTGCTTAATACCACTAATGATGAATCTTCAAGCCACTGAATAAATTTAAAGAGAACTTAATTCCGTAAAATACAGGAGATAAAGATATTCTTTAAAAGAAATAGAAGCAGCACAAGAAGATTTATTCAAGTGGAACCAGTTTAAAAATTCTTAATTATTAAACTAGGCTAAGATATGCCAACATATTTATTTATATTGACTGAGTTTAATGCCTTCATTCACAAAATGTAAATTAGGTCTCTACAGTAAAATTTCCGATAAATACTAAAATGGTATTCACTTATTTACTAATTTTTCTACCGCGGATAATTATTTAAGTAATAAGTAACTAACACAATATTCCATGTTTTAGGAAATATTAAAGCTTTAGATTTTAAACCTGGTTTAGAATATTATAATTTAGAAGATATAATCTTGCTTTTCATTCCCCTTTTCAAAATTTGTTACAGAAATAAAAATTCTAATTTATGAAGAATTCAACGAAGCTTTGCAGAATTTGAAAACAGTCATATTATTAATGAAATATTCGGTCACACCGAATTCATTGCACATATGATAGATATAGATCTGTGCCACATACAATGGATGAATTTATTAAAGGAAATAAAGGAAAACGATCTGTATTTCATTTTTTCTCAAATCCTAAATTGTTGTTTTATTTTAGCTAAGGGCTTCTGGAACTTGATCGGATATGCCAAACCATACTATTTTGAATTAAAAAAAAAAATCTCTCGATTATTGAGACCACAGACCGAGCGTACATCGAAAATTCAAGTCGAAATTCGATCAAGTCGAAATGACGATTAAATGATAAGATAGATACAAATGTAACTCCAATATCCTATATTTCATTTACACGTGTCAAAATATTATTCGTAATATTGTAATCATAAATAAGATGCAATGTTGAACGTATACATAAAAGTAAACATTTTGCACTTTGTTACATTTAAATGTAACAAATTATTCTTAGACTTAACTCCTCCGCTTCAGATAAATTTCGAATAGGGGAAAATATTTTTAGGTCATCGCCATATATCAGATAACGGAAAAATTTTATACTTTTCACTATATCATTTAAAAATAATATGAAAATAAGTGAACCGAGATGCGAGTCCTGAGGTATCCCAGAATATACATAAATTGGGTCAGATAAACTATTGTTAATTTGTACACGCTGCACACGCCAAGTAAGGTATGACTCTAGCCATTTGATCAAATTATCATTAATACCAATTAATTTTAATTTTTGCAGAACGATAAAGTGATGAATTGAGTCAAACACCTTACTGAAGTCGGTATAAATAACAACAAGTTAAGCATTGCCTTCACTAACCTCTGTTGCACGTTTCGTAAATTCTACTAAGTTTGATACAGAAGAACGGCCTCGGAAAAAACCATGTTGCTCATCTACTATAAGCAACTTAAGACCGAAAAACATATAATCACGAACAATCGACTCAAACAGTTTAGGAATGGCCGACAATAATGAAATGCCTCTGTAGTTAGATACTTCACTTCTATTTCCTGATTTAAATAACCAGGCCCAGAAATATCATTTGGGCCACATCCATCTGGGCCATCTGGAGATATGTGGGGAGTATACCAGCAAGTGTTGGTACAGTTGCCTTCATCACTTTCAAACTGGACAATACCAGTACGTTTATAAACATTTTGAAAAAATGAAGCACATAAATTAGCAATATCATCAGAATTATTGCAATTACATCATTGAACGACAAAAGTTGACGGAAACCTAAAAGTTTTTCTTTCGGAGTCAACGTAATTCCAGAATGATTTTGGATTTGAACCTTGGCAATAAAATTCTTGTATGCGGTACAATGTCAAACTGTTTCTTCGATATAATTTTTATGCACGAACAAACAAAACTACAGCATTTTTGAGGCGGTTTAGACCCTATTTCCAAAATTCATATAAAATTCAAAATTATGAATTTACATATACTAAATTCTACAGAAGAAGTTTCCAATTGCTTCACCTAACTTCAGGATTCTTTCCTTTCAAGATTGACTTCAATTAACCTCCAAAAAAGCCTCAGAATTTGTTCCGCCTTAAATAGGCCTTAAAATTTCAATAGTCTAAGAATAACTTTCAACGAATTTTGAATTCATTTGATTTTGTGACATTATTCTAACATAGTTGAATAATTTAATTGTTTCCACGGTGAACAACCTATTGTTGTTAAATTTACTCATTATAGTATTTTTTATAATTATTAGCATAGCACAAGAGTCCCAGGCGCCTAGACAAAAAAGGCAAGACCCAAGAAAAAGTTGCTTTAGGCTAGAACTATTGATTAAAATAATTTTTTGTGCGTAGAATTTAATAAAAATATCTTACCACACCCCTCCCCTCCCTCCTCTCCCCCCCTACAACAACTAGATATTAAAAAAAACGTGAGGAATTTTTTTTTTTTTCAATAAAAGTCTCATGAAGTTTTTTTGTCAAAATAGCCAGGCTAGGAATCGTAGCCAAACTTTTGTAAAAAGCTCAAAATAGAAATAATTGGAACTATGAACCACAGAGAAACCAAAGAACTAACATTTTTTCCCGTTTTTCCTTTTCTCGGTGGTGTTTTTTATTTTTGTAAAGAGCTCGTCCAAAAATCGCCCAAAATCACAGATGAAGGTTCTACGTCAACATGCGTGTAAATTTTTTTTTTTTAGAGAGAAATTTTCTCTTCATACATTTGGATAGATCTGTTTATTTTTATTTGGTAGTTTTCGAGATATTAGTGAAAAAAAATCATTTTGCGCCCAAATATTAAATTTACCAACTACCACTTCCACCTCTCGGACTGGTGGTAAAACCTAAAGCAATTTTTTCTTGTGTTAAATGATCAGCTGGCTCAAATCAGACTCAAAATGTTGCTAGTCATACCAGTTACTTATATTTATGCTTTCCATCTATAATGGTGTAGGCAAACTCGAGTTGATCATCGATTCTGGTGCCATTTTGTTTCCCATATGACTGACTTTTTGTCGTAAACATTTTTGTGGTCTGGGCCAGAAAAACATGAAAATTTATGTCATAAATGCAAAGTGATAAGTGAAAAAAGAAAATATTTTGAAATTTTCGTATTTATACTTTCCAATTTCTGTTCCATGAAATTAAAAAATATCGAAATGCAAAGTGTGGAGTGAGATGTACAATTTGCTAAAATTGTTCAAATCAATATACCGTACTTTGCCAAAAAAAATATGAACACTAAATGTTCCTTTTAATTTTTCTACATATTGGTAAATTAATGAGCCAAAAAAATTATTTTTCTGTTTCAAATATGACGATTTTCATTACCTGTTACCTAGTTCTAAGAGTATTTTTGAAATCCATTATCTCAATTTCTTCTGCATATGTGAAATAAATGGCTTTTGGCGATGAGAAGGTTTTTAATGAATTGAGATCTTCCACAAAAAATAATAATTTTTCATAAAATGGATTGTGTTTCTTCTTAATGCCACATTTGGCTCTATTGATGCTATCAGAGAAACATCAAGTTATGCTTATATTAAAGAATCGACTTAAGCCGAATCAATTGATTTTTCCCAGATTAATTCCCTTATAAAGGCCAATTTTATGAAAAAGTATAATTTTTAGAAAATTCTCCCAAATTCACCAAAATTTGTCTCACAACAGTGACAAGTGACAAAATTTTTATTTTTTTATCGTAAAATTTTAAATAAACACGACCACTTACTTAAAATTTGCAAAAAACACTATAAATGGAGATAATGGATTTCTAAAATATCTCAAAACTATTAATATTTAAAAAATAATTAAAAATTTGGCAGGTAACAAGCAGTTAAAAGAGTTTAGTTTTCGATCTTTCCAATTTTTTTATTTCTGTCCGTGAAATGGAACAGTACGTTGCAAAAAACGCCCACTTCAATATTTGAAACAGAAAAATATTTTCGATATTCGATTAATTACCAAAATGGTAAAAGAGCAAAAAAAAAATGCTATTTTTTGGCAGAGTACAGTACAGTATTGCTTGGTTCAAAAAAATCAACAAATTATTAATCGTTAAGGTAATATTTTTAAAGTGTGGGTGAATTTCACAAATAAAAAATTCACCTCGCAAATGCTAATTTTTAATATTGTTAGTGAACATTCCAAAATGCTTAGAAGTGGAATTTTAATTAGACAAACTGATGAAATAGTGCGCGCAAATAAAATTAAAAGTATTTTCATTTAAAAAGCATTGTCCGTTGATTTTATTATATATTAAACAAAGTCAACAGTTGCCAGGGATTATGCCGAGAAAGGCAAGGGATTTACGAAATACAGGTACATAAGGTTGGTTTTTTATGCATAAAATTAAAGTTTCTCATCAAGGACTAGTATAACCACTGAATTCATTAGATAATAACAAAATTAGACATTATTCCATTTCCATTTTCAAATATACAATTCGAGCAAAAAAATTGTAGAATGAACAAAATTCAAAATTTTACCTCAAAAAAGCAAACTCATGAATCTCAGTTATTTGTTTTGCTTTAACGGCTTATTACACATTAAATAGATTTTAGATCAACGGGATTCTCTTGAGGGGGCTGCCCTGGCTGGCCATCATAACCTGAATCCCATTTGGTGAAAATAAAGCTTTCACTAAGTGTTCCGCCGTAAACGGTACCATAATATTTTGCAAGTATATTTTCATCCATTTTATTGTTTTATTCAAAATATGGTGAAAATCACTTAGTAAGAGTAACTTAGGTAAATTTGTAGATTTTGCCGTCCGATAAAATCACGTTTCGCGACTTGTGACTATTGTGTTTTGCAAGATCACTAAACCTAGATTACCAGTATGGAAATCAATAGATGTTTAAATAATTATGCTCTTATCGTCGTGATGATTTGTTACAAATCAATTCTAAAGGTTGTTCCAATTTGAGGTTAATTTTTAACAAAACACATAAATTTCACTTATTTACGTATACTTCCACATAGGTATACTTAGATATTTCAAATGATAGTTCAAAGGTCCCGGTTTAGTAATGAAAAATGCTTAGTGACCGTGGAAATTGTAAGTGACATCCTGCTACTGTACGGCAAGCTGCCATTCTTTTATAAAATTTTCGATTAATATTCTGGCATACCAACGGCTCAATTTCTTGAATACAATTAATAATATTCTGCCATCAATTATTTCTGGACCGTTGACAGGCTTTTGCGTTCAAATAAACTCATAGGAAAAAATCTAGGGGAGTTAGATCGCAACATCTAAGCGACCAATAAATGTTCCCTCTTCGAGAAATTATTCGATTACCAAAGCATTCGCGTAAACGATCAAATGTTTCTGTTGCTGCATGGCATGTGGCACCGTCCTGCTGAAATCACTTATTCTGAACATCATATTCTGATATCGAGGTCCATTTACAGTAACAACAATCCCAGCTTCGTTTTAAAAAAAATACCGTCCTATTACTCCACCAAGCCAAAAACCACAACAGACAATCACTATCTGTGGATTCATCGCTTTTTCCTTTATTTCTCGTGAATTTTCTTCAACAGATTCGATAATTTGGTTTGTTTACAAATCAACCCAGTTCAAAATTTTCTTCGTCGTTAAGATGACTTTGTTAAAAAAAAATCGCACTTTCAAGTTTTTTTTTTTTTTTGTAAGGCCCATTTAACGAATTGACGATATATATTATCCAAAGTCTGATGGCTTTATTTTTTGAGTTATCTGAATCTAGTAAGGCTTCAACAAATGAAGATTTTTGTGTAAAACTCTGAATAAAGTGGTTGGTGGAATGTGTAATTGCTGTGAACGATGGCATCGGAATGTTTCTGTTTGCCATCTGTCAAATGATGGCAAATTTAAAATTAACCTCAAATTGGAACACTCTTTATATGAATTAAAACTTAAACTAAAGCTCATATGAACAAATTTCTGGAACTCTAAAATTTTAACCATAAAGAAAATATTTGTTAAACACTTAGCTACTAAAATTTAAACCATAAAAGACAGTAAAAATATTGTAATCGTATAAAATCCAAGTTAATAAAATTTGATCAATATAATTGCCACGCGATATAACCCCAATATAATCGCCACGCGTATAATTCGCTTTAACTCCATTTTATAGATTATACATTTTATTGACTAATTTGGAAAGTGTTTTATTCGGATCAAATAAACATCTGCCGTCAATAACCTTAAAGTTATGCAATATAATAATCAAGTTATAGAATCTGTTAACTTTAATTTTGGAAATTTTACAATTTATTTAATTATTTATTTATTATTTATTATAATTTTGGCACACCCTATTTTGAGCGTAAGCTAATTCTCAATAGAGTGCGCAGTGATTATCCAACATACAATATTTAGTATAAAATAAAAATTCGTCCAAGGCTGTACGGCTGATTATTCGCTTAGGTACGAGTAGCTTCAACTCCACATCCACCTGTACTTAAATACTAATCCCTCTGATTCTACTCCTCAAAATACTATGGCTCACGTGTGAACCGTTTTTTTCTTTGTAACCAATATTCACTTAGATAACTGCAATTCCGCTATTCTTCTACCCACCAGGATAAGTACTAATCGCGCCGAGTTTTTCCTTTATTACCAATAATAATAATACATAATAATATAATTTACAAAATAAGCTTAATAAACAAAAATTGTACGAAAAAATTAAAACAGCAATACCGTGACCAACACTTAAAATCGCTATCTTAGTGATCTAGCCAACATTTAAAATCCGATCCTGATCTTATCCATCTTAATACAGTTCGCTTTAGAAATAGCGATAAAATATAGGGGTTTGGCAATACTTTCTTTGACAAAATTATTTGGGTAATAATAAACTTTTTGAAAATATTACATTGCGCAATAAGGAGTTGCCGATAAAATCGCAAACCAGGTAATTTGAAAAGTTCGTGGAGCACCAAGTATATCTTATCCTAATTCTTCACATGAACGCATACTAAATTTCATGTCAATTTTTCAAATGGTTTTGTTCAGACAGCTGATTAAAGTAGTTTTTTTTTTTTTATTTTTTTAAAATGGAAAAAATTGAACATCGTGTTGCCATGGAATTCTTTGTGAAAAGGGTTTAAAGGTTATGGAAATTTATAATGAAATGGCTCCTTTAAAATTAGTGGCCTTCCGAATTTCGACGTAATCGTAAAAACCTTGTAAATTATCCTCGTTTTGGACGTTCAAACTGCTACTAACCATGAAATGATAGATTCTGTACATGATATGAATGTGGAAGACAGACGACTGACTAATTCTGAAATTGCCGAGGCTATGGACAGCTCAACTGAACGGGCATTTTATATTTTAACACTAGATTTACGGGTGTTGATTATATACTTATTTTTACTGAAGTGAGCCTATTTGACTCATACAAAAAAAATTGAAGCTTTTTACAAAAAAAAACAGTTCCAACTAAATTGAATTAAAAGATTTATTATTAAAAACTTCATTGAAAACATTTTTTACATACTATATAAACTCTGTTTTTGAAATACATTTTCCGCAAACATTTTTATTGCATTTAGCACAAAGACTCTTTCATCTATTTCTTTTGCATAATGCTTGAACTTGATAATTCTTCCGTACGTCAACAGCAAGAATTTTCGATATGGGAACGGAAGTGTTCTCGATATCGTCTATATAGTTTTCTCTTAGCTCTTCAGCTAATTGGAAAATAAAATCCTTTCTTGAAATCATTACTTGGGTGGTCTTTTTTTTTAGAATCCAAGCATTGATTGCTGCTAAATCTAGGATGTTATAGAAAACATGTAGAGGCCATCTACGAGAGCCTGCTTTAACGCTATATTGCCATCGCTCTGGCTATCTGGTCAAGTATATCCACACCATACTTGGTGCTATTATAAAATGCTACTCTTTCCGGAGTAAATTTTTTATTTTTTTTAATTATTATATTCTTATGTTTTGAGCTTAGTAGTAGGACTTTTTTATGAGGCTTGCTTTTGTAAATGGTTAGAGCATAATTCTCAGATTTATAAAGTTTTGTTGAAAACCTTTTCATTTTATCTTTTTTAGATTTCGCAATTTTAGGTAATTCTCTTCGGTTTGGACGTATAGTGCCAACCAAAGTAGTTTTCCTTGCAAGTAACTTTTTTGCAAGTGAAAGGCTTGTTCAAAAATTCTCTGTTGTAATATTTCCTCCACAACCTAAATATGCCTCTGCAAGCTTAGTTACTACAAATTCGCTCAGGGAATGCTCGATTCGCGAGTTTCATCCTTGCCCAAATATGGAAAACCATTTACAAGATACTTGCTTCTAACCTCGGATGCCAGCCAAAATTTGATGCCAAATTTATCAGGCTTGTTTGGCATGTACTGTGTAAATCGGCATCTAGCTTTAGCTGGGAACAATTGCTCATCGATTGTAAGGTTTGCGTCAGGTTTGTAACAAGCCTGACTATTTTCAATAATTTTATCCCATATTTTTGAAATTAAGGCAAATTTGTCAGTTTTCAATCTTTCACTGCATTCATTTTTTTATCAAAACGTATGAACCGGAGTATGTCCATGAATCTATCTCTTGACAGTGTTTTGGAGAAAAAACCCGGACCCCACTTCGTAGACCACAAATATGAACATTTTCAATCGTATGCTCCTCTAGCATACAAAATTGCTATAAAGGCCCATAATTCTGATTTTGTAACTGTTCATTCCTTATTCAAGACTCTACGAGCTTCAAGTTCGGTGCATGATTTTATATATGCCATCATGCTTTCGTCAATAATCAATTTGAAAGCACTACTTACCGAACCAAGCATAATATGGCTTTTAGCATAAGCAGTTGGACCCGAGACCTCTTTGAATACGGTATAACCTGGTAATCTACCTACATCTCTACCTTCTTTCAATGCTTTCTATAAAGTCTCATCAGCAGCTTTTTTGGTGGAAATTTCTTCATTGCAAGATGTATCAATAGCATCTAATTAATTTTTGGTTTCAGAATCAGATATAATCCTCGATCTTTTTTTGCTAGGGGCTATATAACGAAGATCCTCTTCTTCACTACTCGAAAATTCAGTGCTATTGACTTCCTCCTTATTTCATTTTTGTTATCACATAGTTCCGTATCAGTTGCATCCGATTCATTATCTGATTGGTCTTCCCTTATTTTGTTTAGTTTTTTCAGCAAAAGAAAATTTTTCTGATTTTTCCCCATAATAGCAACTCTACGTAATTAGATGTAAAATATATATCAATTGAAATACCTTTTTCAAATAAATATTGAAATTACCTTGGTGGACCAAATTTTTGTTGCAAAAATTGATTTTATAAAATTATATTATTTCACCAAAAACGTTCTGTTCACACGATGTATAAAACGGAATGATGAAAGAATTGTGTAAATAAGACACCTTTTGACACCAGCTAACTAATAAATTGACAAGATTGATAATGAATGTTCAAGCATCAACTTTCTTTAGAATTCTGATAAAAACTTTCTTTATGTAAGCCATAAGTTTCATGTGCTTAAAGCAATTAACTGTTAAATCATTTTATGAGTCAATTTGGCTCATAGCCGTAAAAATAGGTATACCACATTCGAATATGCGAAATGAGGGGGTGGGCTATACAATAGCAATAAAGTTTTAAATGAGTCAAATTGGCTCAGTCCGTAAATCTAGTGTTAATAAACGAAATATCAAAAACGACTTCGAGTTCAATTTTCTCAACCACATTTCGATCGTTTTCGAAACGATAAAACTGATTTCAAGCGCAGATTCGTTAATTATAGATGATACTTGGATTTCCCAGTAGGATCCTAAATTGCGACAACTGCAGAGTGGACTGAACCTGAGAATATACTAACTAATAAAGTTTTTTTAAGAACTAAAGGCTTGTTCCATTTCCATTCCACTAACTTTTCAAATCTAGCAACCCACTATACGTTTTTGGTCATGCTCTATCATGAATACCTTCAGCTTTCATTTAAACCTGACATGTTTAAATTGATACAACTAATTATATTTAACATTTTTGTTTAATTTTGGAGCAACGAAAAAGTTCCTCTTTTAAATTCGAGCTAATTTTTCAGATCCATTGAATACATTTTCCCATTTCGATCGAGCATTCCAAATTTTTCTTCTCTCTTTTGCGTTTGGAGCCATTTTACGAAAGTGAAAATAGTAACTTGAATACATTTATAGATGTTGCCCTTTGGTAATATTATATGTATATGTTTTCCAAGAGCACTGATCCTACGTTACCGGAGTTATAATCCATTCTCTTAAATATTTGCGCTGAAAGCGCTACTAAAGGCTTGTTCCATTTCCATTCCACTAACTTTTGAAATCTAGCAACCCACTATACGTTTTTGGTCATGCTCTATCATGAATACCTTCAGCTTTCATTTAAACCTGACATGTTTAAATTGATACAACTAATTATATTTAACATTTTTGTTTAATTTTGGAGCAACGAAAAAGTTCCTCTTTTAAATTCGAGCTAATTTTTCAGATCCATTGAATACATTTTCCCATTTCGATCGAGCATTCCAAATTTTTCTTCTCTCTTTTGCGTTTGGAGCCATTTTACGAAAGTGAAAATAGTAACTTGGATACATTTATAGATGTTGCCCTTTGGTAATATTATATGTATATGTTTTCCAAGAGCACTGATCCTACGTTACCGGAGTTATAATCCATTCTCTTAAATATTTGCGCTGCTGAGTGTTGTTTACATCGCCGTGATGATTTGCTTCAAATCAATTCTAAATGAATTAAAACGAAAGCTTATTTGAATTCTGCACTTTTGGCTGGAACAATAAAATTTTTGCAATAAGGAAATATTCGTTAAACACTTTACGCAACTGACATATTTAATTATCTAGGTACTAAAATTTAAATTACAATATTTACGAACGTAAAAATTTTGCAATCGTATAATATCCAAGTTAATAAAATTTTATCAATATAATCGTCTCTTGCCATAGCCTTGTTCATATTAATAATCTAATATATTTCGCTTTATTAACTGCACTTTAATTTAATTACTCCTACATAGATTAGAAATTTTATTGGCTGATTTCGGAACCCTTCCCAAGTCAGGCAATACAATTTCTAATCTTCTTTCTTCTTTTATTCGGATCAATTAAACACCTAAAATGCCATTGACCTTAAAGTCATTGAATATTTAAGTTAGAGATATATGAATTAATGTATTCGTGGTGAATTTAAATTTGATTCAATTGATTTTGGTTCAGATTTTCCACCTTAATAAACTTTTCTAAACTTAAGTTGTATGGGGCAATGTCAACCAATTTTCCAAACTACCTACGTACAAATTGCAATTACGGTATATTATCAACCAAGCGTTCTCAATGAACTGGTAATATTTTGAGCATACTTTGTATATTATTTACTTAAATTTGAAATTTACTTTAAAAAACCTGATTATTTATCATTTAAAAAAAAAAAGTTTTTTTCAAAATATTTGTCTTCTTATAGGTCACACTAATCTAATTTGGGATTGGGGTAATCTCAAATTTCTAGATTAATTTCTAGAAATTAGTTGTCTCCTCAGAGCAAAAATTCCGTTTGACCAATACACAGTATTTGATAAAATAGCAGAGTTTTTAAAAAGGCAACTTTTTTATTTCGAGATACTTCAAAGGTAATTCAAAGTAATAATTGGAAAGAATGTAAAAATTAGATCTAGCGATTTTCTAATTTATCTTTCTTACAACTTAAATCAGTGAAATCCCTTTATAACAAAGTCAAATGGAACGGATAAATTTATTTATTTACGAGTACATATGCACATTTTTTTTAATTTTAGTTCCTTATAATTTATTTGGTTAGGCCATAGTGAATTTTCATATAACAAAATTTCCATTTTAGCGAATGGAAAATTTAAACGAACTGGTGTTCGTTTTAAAGAGATTTCATTGTGTTTATAATAATTTATAAAAGCCAATAAATTTCCAAATACATAATATTATAAGCTCCGACCAATATTGCAACTAATCAATAAATTTCCCATTGATCATTTTGTCAAAATCAATTTTGAGATTTTTGTTTACAAACCGAGGGGGATGATGTTGTTTTCGTTTCATAATTATTATTGAAAAAAAAAGGTTTTTATCGTATACAGAATAATTTTATCCACTTGAATAAGGTCTGATTAGTAGTGACATGTTATGTATACGAGTAAATGCACACACAGATAAAATATAAATGTATACATAACAAATTTTGTATGTTGGCTGAAAAAATTGGCATTTGAAGTGTCACCAAATCTCCATGACCTAAATATTTTTTTCTTGTTTTGTTTTTATTTTTTGCGATGTTAGACAGTTGGTAATTTTGTAAATTAATTATATTTACAGAGAAGTATTATACTATACCGGTAATTATCGTGGCGCCATTAATAAGAAATCGATATTGTCAGTCGGCCATTTATGGTGGCAAAAATATTTTAATATTTTCCTTTTTCCAACATTTAACAATCTAATATTCTGGGGCATATAATTTTTACAAATTTGCAAACGTGTATGCGTTTAAATATTCGGATGTTATTATTCTATTAAAATTCATTATTCCGATGATTAGGCAAAAATGTTTTTTGAAATTTTCAATATTTAATGATGTATGGTACACATGCACAAACAAGAACAAAATTTCAAATATATCTCTAGCTTTTAATAGTTTATTTGTCATGAATGAGAGAATCCTATACAAACATCAAACGAACGAAAACGAAAAGTTATTGACCGCAATACACCACCACTAAAATAAATGAGAATAGAAATTATTAAAAGTTGTTTTATAAAATTTTTTCATTAGATAAATTTCCTTTAAATCTTTAAATTGAGCGATTCATGTTTATACACAAGCTTGTCTGGGCCTACAAATCGGGTAAGTCACAATACTGATTTACTACTACTCGTATATTTAAAAGTGAATATTAAATTTATGAATTAAAGGGGTTTGTTTGCGTGCTTGTTTCAAAATTATTTTGAAACGAAAATTACTTTTAATGACGACATTGGAAATTTCATGGCTATAAAAATATAATTTTTACCATAATAAAAAAATTTCTTGAAATAAAACATACAATAAATAAGTTTATGGTTAAGGAAAACATTATCGCGATATTTTCATATCGCGCAAATAGAAATTTACAATACATTCTTTTATATAACTTACCTTGACATGTATTGGGTATATGTAACAGTTTCGTTTTCCTAAGAGATGGCGTAATTGTGCTTATATGTATTGTATGAATCTGGTAATACATGTTTTTGAAAAGTCTCTTCATAACCTTCAAAATGTAGTAGCTATATGACATTTGATTAAAATATAACACAGTTTTTTATTCGATTTAAAATGAAGAGTTTTGTGCCAAATAATCATCATTTCCGGGAAGTTTTGTTGTATTTTTTTACTATAAAAAAAAAGCGCTGCGAAGCTTACGGCGAACATGCCTTTTCTGATAATATATGTAGAAGGTGGTTTAGGCAATTTGAAGAACTTTTATTCGATGTTGAAGACGCACAACGTAAAGGTAAACCGAAAAAATTTGAAGATGAAAAATTGCAAGCATCATTGGATGAAGGCAACACACAAACGCAACAAGAATTGGCAGAAGCTATCTGGAATACCACATAAATTAATAGAAAGGTCGAAAAATCACTTCTGAAATGCTTCTCGAAAGAGAACAAAGAAAGGGTTTTCTGCATCGACTTGTAACTGAAGATGAAAAAGGGATTTACTACGAGAATCCTAAACGTAAAAAAGCTTGGGTAAAACCTGGTGAAGCTGATTCATCACAGCCAAAGCGAAATGTTCATTGTGATAATGTTTTGCTCTGTATTTGGTGGGATATGAAAGGTGTTGTATATTATTAGCTAACTAATACGTTTGAAGCGAGCTGTTCAAATAATCGACCAGAATGAAAGAATAGACATAATAAACTAATTTTGCAGTCGTTAGAACCTACATAAAAGGGCAGGACAGGGATGTTCTATCCCATACCCCTAAATGATGGTCGAAGGTTGTGGCTTCTGATGGAGCATACTTTGAATAATGAACCATTTTTATATACCAGCTAAATAAACAAGTAATTTTAACCAAAAAATGGTACATACTTTTACATATACCCAATAAAATTGTCAACAAACAAATTTCTTGATACCCAATCGAACCGCCGCGTAATTGCGTATATGTACATACAATAAATTACTATAAGCGAGTTACTAATTAGTCGGGTTGATCAGAAATTGCATCGATAAAATAATATATTTTACCGCCTTATACATATTTTCATGTCAATAGCATTAGTGATTATAAGATCTCAATGTAAATATTGTACGTTAGTGTATAATTTGCGCGATGAAATTACGCACGCTTACTGTTTTATCATTGTAACTATTTTTACGCAATGTCTGTTAATTAGAATTTTTATTTTGCTAATTTTTTGATTAAATAAAATTAAATGAAAAGTTATGGTAATTTATAAAAAAATCGCAATTATTAGATTCGATACCAATGAAACAGTAATAATGTTTGTTACAGCATAGAATCAGTCGTTTAGAGCATGCCACTATAATAAAATAATTTAGATAATAGCTGTGAATCAAACACAAAATATATAATTAATTATAATTTTGACAAAGTGTAATTCTAATATTTTTGAAGAAATTGTTGAAAATTTATTACGAAACATTTTGTGTTGTTACTCCAACCACATTACCGCAAGAATACTACATATCTACAAAACCGAAAAAAAAAAAAAAATGTTGTTGAACTAAAAGAAAAAACAATGTTAGTAACCCAAATTTATCATCACTCATCGGTACCGCCTTTAAATTAAAAACTAAAATGGCAAGTTCATTAAAACATCAATTTTTTTTTTAAATTTCTGAAATTTTTAAAATTTTAAAACCTGGTTATACGAGTATGTACTCGTACATTCTACAATACTATGAAACTTTTTTTATGAGTATCGTTCTGCACAACTTGCTTTAAATTATCATAGTAGCCTTGGTTGTTATTTATTGTTACGAATTTGTGACTTTAGTCAAAGCGCCTAGATATACAAATCGTCAGCAACAGACCAATTTTGAAAGAAGCTTAATTTAAGGGGATACATTTTACAATTTCCCATAAGAACCCATGTAAAATTGAACACTTTGGATTAAAATTTTATCAATGAAAAATACTCGTACCAGTAAATATTTTTAGGTTCATATTTAAATCAAACCTTTGAGTATAACATATTTTAAAACCAAAAACTTAAATTTAGTCATTTATAATTAAATTAATATGTGAAAAATACAGCATAAAATTATAAAAACAAAATAAATTACGTAAGATCTTACTTACTATTTATCAAAGACATTAAAATACAATAGACTAGAAATAAACAAACTAAGCACAACCATTTTTAACAACAATAAAAACTAAATGATTTGTTTACATGAAAGAACAAAAAGTTTGTTTCTCCTCTTTAGTTCTCTTTGCTATTTATCTAATGTGGTTTTCGATTCACCAAAAAAGAGCAAGCCGGCTTGCTCTTTCTGCTGTCAAACTGTTCGATTCGCCAAGAAAGTCGCTCGATCGAGCAAAATTGTTGTTGTTTTACGAATCTCGATTTTTTGGCAGATTTACAAACACAAATAAGTACAAATAAAACTGTCATTTTAAAAGCGTCATTGTGTTTTGTGTTATATTTTGTGTTTCTGTTTATTTTTATGTAAATATTTTATATTAAAGAATTAACTTGTTGTTGTTATGTTGTTATGTATTATAACATTAGAATATGTTAAGTTGTTTTTATAGAGTATCGATTTTTTATAAAAATTAGGTTATGTTTATATAAACGTCAAAAACACACAGACAGTAATAAACGTCAAGTCACACATATATTTTACGGAGCAACTGTTCGATTCACACAGCCTAAAAAGTGATCTTTTAAAAATTTGGTAAAAGGTGAATCGAAATCGACACAAATTTTTAAATTATAAAAAAAAAACATGAACGAAATGTGAAACGTCATGAGATAAAGATGTGTTTGTAAATAAAGCGGTTTTAGTAAAACCTTAATTAAATATCTATAAAAAAGATTTTATTAATTGATTTTCAAATCATTTATTTATCAATTCTTCTTCTTGATAGCGTAGAAATCAAAATTCAGTTTTGTAAGATTTTTCATTTAAGAAAAACAATATTAAAAAAACATTACTTTTCATATGATTTATATGAAAAGTCCAATTTTTTTGTCTTTCTATCCCCCTTTTATTAAGTTCGAATTTGATACTGACGGCTTGTATTCAAGGTGCTTTGTTTTAGTAATGTTTAGCATTATTTCTGAGAATGCTACATATAGTGAAAAGTCGGCAAATACAAATGTATTATGAAACTTCGAGTTCAGTTATTCATACTTATCGTAAACTTCATCAATTTTATGACCGAAACTAAGAAGTTTACTCTTGGTCGACGCGCATCCCTGACTTCAGAGTATGTAGGATCCGCCCTAATGCAAAGCAAAGGTGTCCGTGTGATAAAATATACCATTTACGCAGTAAAATGTCTGTCGTTGGAATTTGTTGATGATTAGGCTAAATGCCAGTTTTAGGGATAAATGGCGACTTTATATCTCAATGGTTTTCGACCTTCTACCAATATTTTCGTAACAATTGTTACGATGAATTTTGTAAAATTTGCTGCTGGCGCTAAACATTGAAATAACTAAAATTGTTGAATTGTTCAAGCCTTATGTAAGAGAAAAATTAGGGGATGGGATAGAACTTCCCAGTCCTACCCTTTTATGTAGGTTTTAACGACTCCTGCAGTATGTGGTTTTGCGTTGTCATGCTGCAAAATTAATTTATTATGTCTATTCTTCCATTCTGGTCGATAATCTTAAACAGCTCGCTTCAAACGTATTAGTTGCCGTAGGTAGACTTCGCCATTAATATTGATTTTATTGCGTTTCTAGAATAAGACCTCCAAGTCTGCACGTTATCTGCATTATCTCGAAACAATTATATATATGTACCAACAGGGCTATAACGGTGAATTTCTTAATTAAAGTTCTAGAATAAAATTGTTGGATTTCAATAGCTTTACAATGACATACAAAATTTCATTTTCTTGCTTTCTTAGATCAAGGCCTTTCCAACGGTACGATTTCCATGTGATTATAATTTCCAAAAGTAACCAAACTGGTATATCTACCACCGGCACAATAAGGGACAGCGGCTTTAATATATTTATAACCTTCTACTTAAAAATCCCTTTCATTTTATTGAACTGACATCTACCATATTGTTTACTGGGTATACTTAGCCCCAGCATTAAAAAGTATCATTGTACTAAACTATTTTTATTTTATAAATATGGGACGAGGTGTTGATTGTTCACCTGAAGAGAAACGATTCATTTTAAATTTGCGTAGTGAAGGAAAATCGTACCGCGAAAAATTTGCGTACCGCAAATATGGTCGCTTACGCGATAAAAGAAAAAAATCCCAGAATAAACATGGCGTAAAGCGAAAAACCACCCCTCAAACCTATCGTCGTATTTCAAAAATCGTCATGACCTTTTTTGACGTCTGTGACTATTAAGATGGATCTTAATCTGGAAATTAATGCACGAACAATTCGTAGAAGACTTAGAGAACAATCTTCACGGCAGATCAGCTCGGCGAGTACCTCTGTTAAGTAAAAAGAACGTGAGAGATCGAATTAGTTTTGGAAAAAATCATTCAGATTCGAAAGGTGACCATGGCATACCAAAATGGCAAAACATATTGTGAAGCAATGAAACGAAAATAAATCTTTTTGGTTCTGATGGCAAACAATACGTCCGAAGACCAAAAAGTAAAGAATTTTCCCCACAATATACAAAGAGAACGGTGAAGCTTGGTGGAGGCAACATTAAATTATGGGGATGCTTTTCATATTATGGTGTTGGGCCTATTTATTGGATTAAGGGGATCATGGACCAGCACATCTACGTTGATAATATCCTACAAAATGTAATGTAGCCGTATGCCGAATATAATATACCTCTACGGCGGGTGTATATGCAAGATAACGACTCGAAACATGCCTCGAGGAAGGCTGAACAGTTTTTTGTGGACAAAAAACACAACGTCATAACTTGGCCAGCGCAGTCTGCAGAGCAGTCTGAAGAGAGCATATATGGAAAGACCTCAAAGTTGCTGGGCCTCCAAAAAAAAACAAAAATCAGCGCGAATTATGGTTGACAGTTAAGGAGGCCTGGAAGGCGTAGATGCCAGGCAGTCATTGAAAATAAAGGGCAGGCTACTAAGTATTAAAGATTCCCTTATGAATTTTCTTATAAATAGCACATAGCATTTATATTTTTTTAACATTATTGAATTGTCCCTAATTTTCTGGTCACCACAGTATTTATCTACCAAAAGTAACGAGGAATTTGATAACTAAAGTGCCACAAATAAAATTGTCCCATCCATTTTCAACTCATCGTGGTGAATTTGTTAAGGGTGTTGGGTAAAATTTAAGTTCTCTGAAGTTCAAGGTTTTTACAACGACAAGTATGTGCAACAACAGTGAGAAATAAACGTTTCGTCTACTGTCGCCAAAACGGAGATTTAAACAACCATTGTATCAGAAATAAAATTATTACAATTTCTTCAAAACCTTTTCTATGGAATACCGCATGTTTTGTGTAATGAACAGTGTTAGACTTTTCCTGGTAGTTTCAAGGCAAGACCTTTCCAACTACCAATAGCGGAATAACAATGAATTTGATAGCTAAAGTGCCACAAATAAAATTGTTCCATTCATTTTCACCTCTCCGTGATGAATTTTTTATGTGTGTTTAGTAACATTTGAGGTCTCTCGGCCTCACTAGTCAAGATTTTTCCAACGACACCTATTTCAAGTCTCTGAGACAACTGCAAGTGATAAACTATATTTCGTGTTCCGGCAGCATAACGTAGATTACAGCAACCTTTGTCTCAGAATTAAATGTATTGCGAATTCTTCAAAACTTATCAATGGAATACCTCATGATTTGTGTGGACAACAATGTTAAGTTCTCCTGACGATTTCAGATCAAGACCTTTCCATCGGTTACGCAACAATGTGGCATATCTTCAAGTTACCTGAAAACATTCAAATCCATAGTTGATCGGAATGTGTCGTATTGCTTGAAGCTTTATAATCGTCGACCATTTGAATGTACAATTCCACGAATTTTACCAGATTTGCGAATAGACTTATTCTGGCTAGATGATAGATGAACCCAACAACGGTGATGTCATCGAAAATGTCAGTCGCTGCGGTTATACCACAGCTAATAGCAACGAAGCAGCAGCTAATACCACCTGACTTATTTTGCGAAACTATTTGGGTTTACATCTTTAAAAGTTCCAATTGGTCTGCAAGAAATTAAGACAAACGATCATTTATTGCGCCATACGTTCACCGATTGGTCGCTTAAAACCTCGAACCTCGACATTAACTGTATGTGGCGAAGCTCATTTTTGGCTCTAAAATAGTTATGAATAAGTAAAATGTACAACTTGGATTGAATCAACTAAATGCAGAGACGCCTCAACGAGATGTGGTTTCAACAAACCGATTCTGCGTGCCATACTGCCCTGCCACACATTTGGTTGTTCCATTATTTTATAATAAAAAATTAATCTGTGAACTGGCCATCTCGCAGTTGTTGCTTTATTTATTTAACATCCTACCGCTGTTATTGGAAAGCTCTTTATTAAAAAAAAAAAAATAGAAAACAATGACTTCTGGGCACTGTAGAAAATCACAGTTAATGATCTTTCAATTCTTAAAGAAAAATCTGAAAAAGAGTTTCATTAACTTCCATTATGAGAGAAGTAGAAAACAATTAAAACCAAAAAGCCCATTCATCATCAACAAATCACGAGGAATATACTGGTAAAAAATTAAAGTGTCAAAGTATAACAATCCTTGTTATGTAGGAAAAACTAGAAGATCATTCAATTCTTATTATGTTTCTCCGTAAGACGTATGTTATATTTAGAAGTGCTCTTCAAATAAGTTCAGTACGCCTTTAAACAAGACAGGAAGACGCTATAAAATAAAGAAACAGTTGGCTTTGTTAAAAAAATTTCGTTTATTCATTTAATAAAGTATTAAGTCAAACTGTAATTTTGTATTTAAATGTCTAGGTAATTAATTATTTTTATTATGATATTCAAACAGAGCAATTCATGAAGAAGCAGTTCGTCCCAACTACGCAATTCTTTCTCTTGCTTTAAATTTTATTGTAAATGAGCTACTGCTCAAAATAGAATGTGTAAGCATGAGGTGGAAATTGTTTGAAAAAGTTTAAGAGGTTAATACTAAATTAAGGAGGTTTAATACTAAATTATTAATAAAATACTATAAATAAATAAATAAAGATTTCGACATGTCGCTTGGAAAGCTTTGGCCCACAGCGCCGTCCGCACCTATTCTGCATTGCCGGTCGGCATATTGTGGACACACCTTCATAAGGACCTTAAGAAAGGACTGATGATTTTTGAACTTTGAGTTGAATTGCTTTTTTCTTTATAACTTACCAACAATTGTGGGAGTAATTTTAAAATGGCGTGGAATGTACTGTAGACAAGGTTTATTTACAAAATATTGTTGACCGCTACATGTAGTTGAGGTATGTTATTTTTTATTTAGTTGCCAACTGTTGGCAACACGTGATTAAAATCACCAAATTGATTTTGTGCAAAAGAAATCCGCTGCCGCCAACATATTGGGAGACGTGAAAGCGCCAATCTAATAATTTGAGCGACAGACTGAAAAGAGTCTTGGCGGTAAGTCAACTGTATTCCGAAGAAACTATCAAATAATAAAAGAGAAGCCTGATGAGAATGAATAACCTCTGGCCAAGCCAAAAGCATCATTTAGTTAGTAATTGTAACCGGGTTTCTTTTGGTCACAAACGTTTCGCCAATGATCATTTGATAACATTATTTTTTAGCAAAAAAACACATCAAATCTTGATAAAAAAAAATATTGGCAAAGAAGCACCAAATAGCAAATACATTTTTAGAAATTATTATTTGGCTCTAAACCACATACTTATTTGGAATCAAAAATGTATCTAACCAAAAAAATTCTTATCGTATTTTCATCGAAAATTCGAAACTATCTAAAAAGAAAAACGAATTATTCTTTATTTCAAACTTCTTTTTCTTAATCTTTGAAACTCTTGCCAATAAAAATTCAATTAAATTAATTAATTGCCCAAATTCGAATGTCTTTTCTAATATGTCTTTTGTATTTGGCTTTCTCAGATGGCGATTGTGTGCCCGACTTTGATGTTTACAACTTTAACTTTTAGGAAAATGATTTCTTTCGACCAGAATTTTCGAACTTTAGTTTCATTTCAAAAGTCACATATAAATTTGGATTTTCTACCCTTCTGTTAAACATGGAATTTCGAGGGTAGTAGGCAAACGTACAAAAGATTTATAAATTTTAGTATCATGGTTTTGAGATTGAAATCGAATTATAGAAAGGCCAACTGAAAAACACTACTCTGTAATTAAATTTTTGTTCTGACTCACAAAATCTACTAGACTTAACTTAAACCTTAGTTTGATTGAGTCATTTGGATACTCTATTTGTAAGAATTTTGAAAATGCGAATTTATCAAAGCAGAGATCAAATTGTTGGGATATTTGGCAATATTCGAAAGAATCAAGCCGATTCCCAAGGAAGATAAGCCTTTTTAATTAATTGCCAAAACCAAAGATGGTAAAGCACACGGCATTTGTGCTTAGATATTTCCAGAGGCAACAAGAAAAACATCAAAACGCTATTAAATTGGAAAGAAGATACCAATTATGATTTCGAACAGGGCAAAGTAGATTTAGTATTTCTAACTAATTAACATTATTAACGGGTTCAATTGAAGCAGGGGGATATTCCTGAATAGGATCAGATTCACTTGGTTGGCTACATTTTCCCAAATATCGTTTCCCTTAAAACATTTGCCAAAAAATGTTTCCCCAAAACTTATTTCCACACTTATTTGGCCAAAAATTGTTTTGCGCAAAGGGTCCAGTGCTAAGCGGCTTTTGGGGAGGTTCAATATTTTAGTATATGAATAATTATCAAAAAACACGATTTTTTCAAAAATGTTCGAATTTTTATGACTGTCAGAATTTCAATAAATCGTTGAAGCGCGGTTTGAGGGCGGCAGACTCCATCCTCAAATGTATAAAACGGATTAAAATAATATTTCAAAAATATTTGATTTGAATTTTGATTTAAATTTAAATTTAAAATAAAAACATTAATGTTTTATATTATTATTTTTGAATTTTATTATTCTTCCTTATTGTGATAATGTTTTAGTTTATTTTTTAAAAAATCGATTTCGGAAATAATTCCTTCATCAGTTTATATATAATACTATATGATATAGTATTATATATAAACTGATGAAGGAATTATTTCCGAAATCAACTTTTTAAAAAATAAACTAAAATATTATCACAATAAGGAAGAATAATAAAATTCAAAAATAATAATATAAAACATTAATGTTTTTATTTTAAATTAAAATCGTGGTAAAAGTACACAAAAAAGTGATAAAAATGGATATCCAAAACATGTATTTTGATATTTGAAATATTTTGATTTTTGTTTTTTTTATTTATTTTGAATTACGATTCCAACCCTTCCCGATTCGCTCGTTTCGGGTTGGAATCGTTATCCAAAATAAAATAATCCCTAAAAAACAAAAAACCCCAAAGAATTAAGTTTTTTAAATATAATAAATTATTGAAATATTATTTTAATTTCTTTTATACCTTAAAGAATGGGGCTGCCGCCCCAAACCCCCGCTTTAATGATTTTTGAAATTCGAACATTTATAGAAATTGGAACATTTGTGAAAAATTTGTATTTTTTAATAATTATTCACATACTAAAACACAGAACTCCCCAAAGCCGCTTAGCATTGAACCCTTTGCGCAAGGATGACAGGAAAATGTCAGAAAATTTTCAAAAATATTTTCGATTAGAATAATATCTACATTTGTATTTCACATACTAAAATAAAAACCTCCTAAAAGCCGCTTAGCATTGGCCCTCCGTGCATAAGGATGGCATGGAATTATGTAGCTTTCTTTTGTTTTCTTATTGTAGTTAAGAAAAATTTAATGTGGCCTTCCTTTTTGATGGGGTACATTATTTTATATTTTGTTGGAATTTTTAGTTTTGGGAGTATGATGGTATCCAGCTCGTTTCTTATTTAAACGAAATGTCAATATTACACAATCGAATTCGTATCAATTTTAGGAGCAACCACCTGAATTCTCTTTGTAGTAGGTTGATGCATCAGATTTCGTAGAAGACGCTAAATATACATTTATAATGGGGTCCGGAGTCATAATGTCGCCTGAGAAAATTTTCTGAAATAATGATGCCTGAGAAAAGGCTTATTGCGCAAAAAACTGTGCAATTTTTTGTCAATCAACCTTTTCTAGCAGGCATAATTTTTTCAGTGAAAATTTTCTCAGACAATTTCTCAATTAATTTAAAAACAATTGAAAATATTAACAATAAAAATTAGATAAATGTCGTGTTGTGTTTTAAATGTCGATTTCAATGTCGGGTCAATACTAAAAAATTAAATATGCTCGTAAAAAAATAGGCTGTATTCGGAAGCTAACAATTTTGATGAAAAATGGGTCCGGTCATAATGTCGACTGAATAATCCCGGTCATTTGCCGTTTAATGACAGCGAAAACCCAAAAATGTTATATTGAAGACTTTCATGGGATATGTAATTATGTCAACCAAGAGCAATTAAAGTTAAAAGTGTCAAAGCAGCTAAGAAATTATTCTAAAGTGTTATTTTCTCTGGTTGTAAATACATATCTGTATGCTTTAAGCAAAAAATTCGACAAATCATAAGATCGGCATCTCAATATAAAGATCAAATAACATCGAACATTCACTACATAAAAGGGAAAGACCACTTCACTTTTTAATTTATATGATTTTAATATGTTTCGAAGAATGTAAGAGAATTCAATCCAGTTTCGAACTGATGAGCTTATGATTGATTGATTGATTGATTGATTGATATGAATGCACGGCCAAGCTTATGAAGCAAGAAATCCCGTGTTAGTGATGTGGTCATTAAACTGTCACACCAACTTTATAACACAGGTGAATGCTTTCCTTACTGAAGATACCTAAGCACCATTACAACAAGGAGAGCACAACCACTCGCGATATCACATAAATGTGACAGCATCATGTCCACCCCTGGCCGGGTCCCACCGTGCACTCTTTCACACATAACAAAACCGAAGGATAGGATAGGATAGTTAGAAGTGACAGAATCGGCCCGGTTACAGACACCTAGGTATAGCCGATAGTTAGTAAATTGTTAGTAATTATATAGTAAAATAGTTAGCACAGGACAACACAATTTCTAAACTACAGCTAATTTACTACTTCTTGATCCTGGAGCGTTGATTCAAGCTAAAATTTAATTCTGAAACTCAGGATTAATTTAATCCCTATAATAATGATTAATTCTGGAACTATGTTATATTCTGAAAATTGGTTTATTTATTATCATATTAAGGAAGAGATCCCTTTAAATATTCTCTTAACTAAATTAATTAATATACATTAATGAACAAAACACAACATAATAAAAAGATTAGCACAAGACAGCACAATCTAACTACATTATTAGATGATCATGTCTCTGGAATCCAGGGTCGGATACTCAGGACTCCCTAAATTTATAACAGGACTTAGAAAAATTATTAATAATGTTGTAATTTCACCCCTGTCCGCTTATCATTCATTTACCTGCTAAAATATTTAAGAAAAATATAAAATAACAACACTTATTTCCTTATTCATAGTCCTTTTATATTTAATTAATTAATTATTACGTACTGCAACAAGCATTAACATTAACATTTAAACATAAAATTTAACTTAAAACCAATCATCTATTTCCTACCGAATCAGAAAAAGAAAATACATAATAATAGATCCAATTATTCTATAAAATTTATATAAAATGATTTAAATGATAATGTTACAGTACCACAACACCTAGACTTATCAATAATTCAATTAGGTACTATAATTATATGAAGAATCAACAAATAAAATTAATATAAAAATTAATATAAAAATTTCCCTAAATTTAATTAATAAAACACCGTAATATCAAATTTTATTACTTAAATGAATAATTATTATAACAGGATCTTCAGTATTCACGATCACACATCGTATACACTCATTTACACATACCAAAACCGATGAATAGAATATGATTATAAGTTGGGACTGCTAAGCGATTGATATATGTATAGCAAATTATTAGTACAATAAATGATAAACAGGTTAGTACAAGATAGCCATTTTAACTACATGATTAGATGCTCGTTTCTCTGTAAACCAATGCCAGAACTCAGGATTCTTTAAATCTAAATCAGGACATCAACAATTATTATTATAATTAATGTTTTAATTTACTAATTTTGTTGACATAATTAAGAGAAACAAAAATCAAAATCTACGAAATTTATACTTATTATATACCCCATAAAACTTCGACTCCGTTTATGGACGTATTACCCTGCAAAATCAAGCATGCAATGTAAATAAAATAATAAATCAATGAAAGGAACCTGAAACGTTATTTTCTTAAAAATTTATCGGTGTACCATTTCAGTAAAATTGACGTTTGTATGTAAAAATTGCAACCTAAACTTCAAAAAATCCATTAAGTTAATTAATTAAGTTCAATACATTTAGCATAACAACTTGTCTTTACATAATTCCACGTTGTTCACATTCGTTTAATCAAAATTTGGCATGCATAAATAAATACGTCATTATGTGTTGCAAACCAAATCACAACTCAACTTAAAATTAATATTTCAAAATTAGTATTTAATTATCTAACTTAGTTAATTTATAAACTTATAATATTAATAAAAATCAATTAAATATAATTTAATGTATTTTATAATACCCTGTAAAAAATAAATCATACCCAAATATACTCTTAAATAAATCTAAATATAGTATATCCATAAAACTTTATCTCATTTCTCGTACATATTACCCTGCCACTAAATTATGCACACATAAATCTTAAGCTCAAATCATCATTTTCAAATTAGCATTTTATTTATATATTTAGTTACTTTATAATTTTATAATATTAAATTAAATTAATTTAAAATCAATTTGATGCAATTTGTAATACCCTGTAAAAAAATTATTAATCATAAATAAATAAACTATTTTCAATGAATTGTATAAGACGGATTCCAATTCGACTCAAACCCATTCGATTATACGAAGTATAAGAATCCTATTTTGTATAGTATCTACATTATATGCATACAAATAGCGTCACAATGCCTCGAACTAAAATTATATATAAAAGGAATACCAATCCATACATACGAACGATCACCACTGCCAGTATAGACACTATCATTTGTGCTACCATACATTTACACCGCTTTTATTCAGTGGCAATAGTTATACATAATTTCAAAAAACCAACAAAAATGTCCATACAAGACAATACATACAAAGAAAATATATAAATTTATATATTTATCTTCCATGTGCTTAGCAGGGGACATAACAAAGCGTACGCGTATTATCTATAATACCTATAGACAATTCACTTATGAATAACAAAACCCAATTATATGCATACGTATAGATCCACTCAAAATACAAATTATATAAACAAAAAATCATACTAAATTCCTGTTCTATAAAACAAACAATATTCAGGAACATATTTGTGTCGATTGTCAAAACCAACATTAATGTACCACAAACCTGATTGTCACCAATATTATAAATTTATTTTGCGCTTATACATGAAAGTATTGGTGATCGACAGATTATATAAATGAGTGAGAAAAACAAATTGTCGATAAAACAAAACAAACGAATTGTGGAGGGAGAATTGGGTATGTTAATAATGAAAAGAAAAAACTAATTGGGATTGGTTAGATGAGAGTATTTTATTCTATTTTTGCACCAACACTTTCAACTATAAGCTATTAAACGTAAGAGTGCATCTGTGTGCTTCATCACTGAATTAGGCCTGTAGTATTACATTAGTGTTGGTTTTGCGATTGCACATACAATAAAACACAAGAACACTTATAAATATGCGTAAAAATAAAATAAGATATGAAAATTAACTACGTACATTATATCAAATTAAACTAAAATCAATTTTAATACAATCCAATTATTAGATTTTAGTAATTAAATTGTATGTACAACCACAAGAAAATTTAAAATCATGCACTTAATCAAAAAATCAAGAATTTTGATTTCTTTAGCTATAAATACAAAACATTGCCTGATAAATGCATCCCGGTGGATTGCATTTTCCAAAATTACACTTTAACTATTATTTCACTTTAAATAAATTGAATTAAATTAAATTAAATTAAATTAGAATTAAAATGTATGTCCATTTGTATATAAAGTATATACATAACACTTCACACTAACACATAAATAAAAAATAAAAATTAAATTAAATTAAATTAAATTTTGAAGAGGAAAGACAAAATACGTCTATCCTCTTTGAATGTTCGCTCGATCCTCCGAACTGATGAGCTTATGATTATGAAAAAATTAATCTTCTCATTAGGCCACGGCGACTGGACTGATTATACCACAATTTACATTCTATGTAAACAGAATGTGCTGTGCGTTATGTACTAGCGAATCATACTAATACAGATAAATTCTCTTACAATTTTTTCCTCTTCACGACATTCACACAGCTCTATTTCTGTGTATGCTAATTTTACTTTTATTGATTTTTTTTTTTTTTTGTTGAATATTAGAAATTACTTCAAATAATTAACATTCAACAAAAAATTAATAAAACCAAAAAAAAAAAAAAAAAACACTTCACTGCTGTTTTACAATCAAGAATTCTGACCAATAAGATCAGAGGCCTAACTAAGCAATTCGATAATGTTTTCGATGGGTATCGTTTTGAATTAAGTAAGGTTTTTTCCAAGATAAGCTATAAGTATTGTACAGGATTTAAATGTCATTGTAAAAGAAGAGTCCTTAAATATGTCGAAGTCACCCAAAGATATTATTATAAATTTGCCGATTGTTTGAAGTAATATTAGCCCTAGTTAGTTGCATCGTTGCTTACAAAACGATAAATCTACCTATGAAATAATACTGTGGGATGATTATTATTACGTATGTACTGTGATATTTGCACATAAAAAATTGAGCAAAGTGAGCCCACTCAATGCGATACGTAAAAAATGAGATTATTCTATTTACCTGCGAATTTAACCGCCTCTCAACTATTAAATTATTATAACCATCATTCAATGTTAATAAAGCAATGTTTACGAAATGTACATTGCAATATGTTTAACAAATCAAAAATCAATCAAAATGATTAAATGTGACAAGCACAACGTCTAGCTGAGATTTGATTTGTAACAACTTGAGTATAGCAGACATTATAATGCATCGAAAAATAAATGATTCAGCAACTAAGCATAAGCACTTTGTTGCCATCATTAGCACAATCATAATGGTAAACTGTAGTACAGTACATAATATAATAAATAGTGTATACCATACCGCACAAGTAAAGAATCACTTGCTGAATTTTGCTTTTAATTGGCCTACCTACTTTTATATTTTTCGCGGATATATTTACTCGAAGTATTGTATGTAAATTGGCGGATACGTAACATTCCATGCATACATTGTACATACAATTAAAACCCGCATATAAATAAACTTTAATTGTACGCGGATTTTATTTAGTCAGGCATTTTATTAATCAAATATTTATCTAACAGAAAATTATTGTAACAGTAGCGCAAGCATATACAGCAGAGGCGTGCAATAAACCATTTTTGAAGAAGATAAAATAATTGTGTACATCATCATTTGGAAAAGATTTGCTAACCAAACATAAAATCTGTTATCTTATAAATGTTTACTTTTCATATAAGATATATGTACATACATTCATTCTGTAAATGGCAAATTATTTTTCACATTACATTACCCAGGTTATATTGTAAGAATTAAAAGCTGTTTTAAGTATCGTATTCTTATGTAATGTAAGTATGTATATTAGATCAATATAAAATTAAAAGATTGACTCCGACATTATCGACTTTGAATTGAATGTGAAGATGAATAGATTGTAAAGATACCGATAAACAACTTCAATGTCAACGAAAACAAATTTTCTCTTGTTTTACAGCGTGATTTCATACTTTTTTAAACAACATTATATATAGATTTCTTTCTTTTCCGTACTGTTTCCACCCTCAATCACAGACACAAGATAATAAGAAAACCTAAAGATATTTTCTTTCCTTAAGCTTTCTATTTCATTCGTTTTTCTTGTAAATAAATAATAATAATAAACCAATAAAACGTATCCCGTTGATTCAATATGCTATGTATATAATATTATATAGGAAATTTCAAACCATGCCCTCCCCCCTAAATCTATACATAAACTGGGATTATATGTGGGTATAGACAAATATTAATCCAAGTGAGATTATTGATGGATTTAATCGAACGTAATTTTCAAGATATGAAAATCAAATTATTTATTATTTATAATATAATCAATTTAGGATTTATTGTTTTTTGCGTCACCCTTTAATTAAACACAAAACAATCAAAAATATATAAATAAAGCACGGTTAATATTTAAATAAAGGGAAACACTTTAATTGGTGTGGTTCAAACTTCAGACAGGTGATTTATATATGTACATTAGATATTAGTAATTACAATTATTGGCACAATGAACAATGTTCTTGTTGTATTGGCGCAATACGTTTTTCATGAAACACAGAGAAACGAAAGACAAAAGACAAGATACAAATTTTATTGGGAAAAACAAAAACGAAGAAAATTTTCTTTTTAATTTGTTTATTTACCTGTTCAACTTGAAGTATTTCTTTATGTCTTTTCACACGACTTAACGTCAATTTATACGATTAGAATACCGAACAACGAATACATAATGATATAGTGTCTAGTGTGCAGTTTAAGACAAAATTGTAATTGATTTATTAATGGTAGTGCACAAAGTTTTATATTTTGTTGTAGCATTGAGCTTTTATGCGATTATTTCGCCAGATTCTATATTTTTGGCGCACTTGTGCTGAAATGGCTAAAGTGTCAGTTGCCAATTCATTGTTTTGATTAGTAAAAAAATCTTCTATAGAAAACTGTTCAATTTGTATACTATGGATTGTAAGTTACCGATACATATTGCAAACACTCATCGAGAAAATTCTAATCAAATTTTTTGTGCAATTTTCGTTTCTGCACCAACCTAAGCATTACATACAATTTCATTTTCCGATTAAAACAACAAAGTATTTAATTGATTTAATAAAAAGGAAAATAACCATGGAGTATTATTGATTTTTCAATAATATGAAAATGAATAGCATTTTGTAAATAACGTAACTTGATGATTTCATTTCAAATATTGTTTAACTTTACTTTTTTATATAGCAATTATGAAGTAATTTTCTTTTATTATTTCGTAAACCAAACAGTTATTTAATATCAAGTGTTTAGGAAAGTTTTTCAGTTATAATTTACATTTAAGGTCACTGCAAATTGGAAATTCGCTGAACAGGAAATGCGTCATGTTTTCATAACTGAATTGGTCTACAAACAAGCATTGTAAAAATTAAGGCTTATTTTCCTTTTACCGTCGTTTATGGGTTTATATTTTTAGTCTGCGGCAACAAAAAACTACGCACTAAAATTTTTTTAGGATTTCTTAAACTTAAAAATAATCAAAAATGTTTTCTTTTTGGTTCATAATTTTTTATTGACTAAAATTCTTATTAAAAAAAACAAAGAAAGCAAAAGAAATTTTAATTAAATAAGTGTAATTTAAAAGGTTGCTAAATTTTATCAAAGACACAAAGGATTTGTCGCATAATAGCAGAACGCGAGTATGAGCGTAGGGATCAATGAGTCAAGTGTAAGAAATGTGCTAAAAATAACAATGCTGATGATTCCATTCTGCGAAAAAAACAAGGAAGCAGAAGGCCCATTAAAATGACAGTCTGTGGTTACAGAAAAAACACACATTCCAATAATGGAGAAATAAGGGCTGGAGTGGGCCAAAAACCTACAAAAACTGTGGAAGGTTTCCAAAGGAGTTAGAACCAAAATTCAGGTGTGTTTCAGGTGTATTTCAGGCGTGTTTTAGGTTAAATTAAAAACTTTTGGTCCAATGGATACTTGTGTTCGAATATTTTTAAAAGTTTAAAACAAAACAGGACCAAAAAAGGATGTATTTATGATCGCCTGAAAGTTTCTAGTCCTAAATCGGTAAACTGGAGTCAAACTGACCCAACATTTCTTAATTAAATTTGGTATGTAAAAAGCAGTGAAAATTGCGTTATTTCTAGATTCATAAGAATTTATACCGCCAGCCTTCCAAAATAAAATCCTAAACATTTTTTTGGCCCGTGAAGCAAAATCCACAGATTGGTACAACTCGAATTCAATCGAAGTCTATTGTATCATTGGTTTTTTGTTGTACGACGGTTCTCATAGGGCAAAGTTCAGTTTTACCCGGCTGCAAGAACGTTTGAATACCGATATGGAAAACAAATATTTTTCGTGTAATCCATGAGGATTGAAGGTGCCAACAACTGCCTTGGAAAATCGTATCCAACTCCTAATGAAAATATTAATGAAAATTGTATGACAAGCCACGCAAACGCAAATAAAATAAGCCTCTCAGAATTTACTAAAATTATTGAACCTTACAAAATGAGTCAGATAGAGACATTTGACTGGAGTAGCTGGACATATTCCGATGATTTTATATTATTAAAAAATATATATGAGATGGTGTTAAAGGCAGATTCAGGATCTACATTTGTAAGGAGATATTTACGTAAACATAACTTAAGTAAATTATAAAAACTATTTTGATCAATTTTTTTAGATTTAGGATAATCTAAATAATGGAAACACCCACGCCATTCCAGAACCAGAAGGACCAAATTTGGATATGACCTTCAAAGAGGACAGGAAATTACAATTTCCAACACCGAGGAAGTGGATTACTTTAATTCTATGTAAGTAGAAATAATGAACAACACGATTAGGTACATATTTATTGCAGACTATAGCTGATGCCAACGAAAAAACGGCCATAGAAATACTTAAATAAGAAAAAAAGAAGGAAAAGCTGGAAAAACGAAATTTAAAACAAAACCAAATGGATGATAAACATAAGCGCATGGCTGAAAACAAAACGAAATTAAAAAAAAAGTTGAAAGCTTACTATGATTCAAAAACCCCTATACTTGTTTATTCCAGGTTTCATAAAGGCGTGGATTTAATATATTTCATAAAATTTTAAATAAAGACCAAATTTTTACTTTTTACTATTTTAGATAATACCAAACGAAAACGTTACTGTTCTCTCACCAACAAAAATCTATCCAAATAAAGCACATAAAAATCGAAACCTCGGGGCTGCGTTTTGTACCCGCAACTAACATATCCAAAACTGAAACTGGAGTTTCTTGTTCGGTTTGTTCCAAAACATATCACACAAAATGTGCATCTAAATTCTGCGAGAATTCGAGATTCAAAGCGGATTTTCCTTTAAAATGTTATCTAAAGTTTTTATAAAGTTTTATTTGTTTATTTTTACACTAAACCTTCGCATGGGCAGCAATTTTTTTTTACGCATGTAAAGATAATTTTTCTGTGTCTGTTTTGTATGAAAAATTTTTAAGATTTTTTTTTGTTTTTCTATATAAAATGCATTTTTCAAAAACAAAACAAAAAAATATTCACTGACTAGGAAGAATTACCAGATGAAGGAAAAACGTCGTAGTTATTCAAAAAGAAAAATTGAAATCTTTACATTTGTAAATCCTGCCCATACGAAGGTTAATTGAATTAAATAAAAATCTTACAATATAAATAGCTTTCATCTTAAATATATTGATTTATAAGGGGCTCATAATTCACCTCAATCCACAATTTACTAAAAAAAAAAATCTTAAGAATTCTACAAAATTATAGCTTACGATCAAATAAAAGGGAAAATTGTTCTTAATGGGCTCATGACTAGGTAGCTTACCCTACCACATGTAACCGGTTAACCACAAAAACCGTCTTAAAAATGTTTTCCGAATTACCCTTAAATTTTTACTCATTACCGTTTTCCAGTACTCTTGTGCTCGTTTTGGGGGGGCTTAACTGACCTGTCTGAGAAAGGATTTTTTCTGATGTTTTTTGATTGATTAATTAAAATTATTTAATCTAAATCAATATTTCAAATATAGAGACTCAACAATAACAAAAACACAAGAACATTTTAATTTAAAATCAGAGTGCATTGTGTCGTTAGGATTAAAAGTGATACTTACTACTTTGTTTCACGAGAAATTATGTTTCCATGCGAGTGAAAGCACAGCGTATCCGATTAAGTGCAAAGATTGCGAGTCAAGCAAAGTCACTTTTAATTTTATTGTTTATAAATGCAAATTATATTCATTTAAATTTCAAGATAGACAATTTTGTTGAAACATTTTATGAAGATATAAGGAGGTCTTGAATTTTTGATTGCTTTGCTTATTATACTATTTTATCCAGCTTGCCAATACTGAAAACAGGACTGAAATTTGGCACAAAAACGAAAAAAGTTTATGATCCCAATTCCCATAGTCGATTCCTTTGTCATGTTAAATAACAGCCAAGTTTTACAATAATATAACTTATGGCAATCTTTTATGGCAAATGACTTCAGCCGTAAATGACAAACGATACGACTAAGGAAGTTGGGCTGTACATCTTTTTCCAAAAGAATAAGTTTTTATCCCATTTCATTCGATCGATGTCGCTTTTACTATAGCGATCTCAGTCACTATGACATTATATATGAATACTCTCTCTTCTTTTCATTTCGTTGACGTAAAAATGCGATGAGTGACTCAGACAAACGCTATTTGAAATAGAATGTTATTTTATTCTAACTAGCTGAGCTCGCATTAAAAAGAATGATTTCTAATTTGCGAAATAGTGTTCAAATTCAGTATTAATAAAGAAAGGGGCATAAACTCGCTTCTCGTCTTTCGTGCAAAATCCTAGTCTAGTATTAAACAGAATATCCACAATTCCAGGTCGAATACCGTCCCATGTTTTCAGAAAAATTGGAATATTTGAATTATAATGTGTTGAAACAAAAATATTTACCTAACGCCTAAGCAAAAGCTTTCAATTAAACATTTTTATTTCATTTCATAATTTCTGGCTTAGATAGAAGCTTAAAGAAAATATACAAGTCGTGGAAAGAAGATTGTAAATTTTAACTGATTGATCTTCAATTAAGAACAAGGTAAAAACCTTACACATCTTATAAATAGGAAAAGTCATGAAATTTCTAGAAGTTTCGGTTTCAGTAAAAAGCGAACGAGATCGAATTATTCATTAGTATTTGGTAAGCAATGGATTAAAAAGTGAATTAAATGTGGTTTAAAAAATGAATTAGTTAGATATAAAAAGTAAAAATGATCAGTAAAATTTGTGTAAATATTATAAAAATTGATTTTGTGAATTATTATTTATAAATTGTGTTGAATTAATTTTTGGAGTTAAATAAATAAATTCGTGTGTTAAACTGAAGTGTTTTGTTTTATTCAGAATTCAGTGATACGAACGTTGAGATTAACAAGGCGAAAACATAACAATAATATAAAATTGATCTTTTGAACAACTGTTGGTTCAAATTAGTGAACATTCTACAACCAAAATTTGACAAATCGTGTGGATAGTACGTTAAAAGATATTTGTCAAATGTTCACAACTCACCAATATTGGCTTACCATTTGATGAACAGGCCAATATGAACGTTTTGATGCGGCATAAGGCCTAAACAGCGAATCAGTAAGAAACCTTAAAGAATTTGACGAAATTACTTCCTTACAGAAGATTTGACATAACGGCCATCGAACCCGTAACAACTGACAAATACAATATTAAAATTGTAATATGAATGGGAAAATTTGTTATTTCTAAGAAAAGTGTGCTGTGAAAATTTTGATGTATTCTGACATATCCTTCAGTTTCCGCGTTAATTTTCGCTGTGTTAAGTGACGGTTGAACTGAACGAAACGTGCTTAAAGATTCGCTGGTCAGTGACATGCACTTTCTGTATATCGCGTTCTTACTTAAAGTTGTTACATACTCGCTGGTTCTCCCATTAAGACTAGTAGATGTTTTCAATCAAATTAAATTTAATTACTTAAGCTCTAAAATTATTTCAAATCTCGAAAAAAGCGGAATCACATGTAATAATGGAGAATGGGACGACAACAAACTCATAGATTAAGGCAGCAAAAACATGAACCCGTCTCCGTCATGTAGAACAATTTTATGTGAAAAGTAAATCAATCAATCATCTGAATAGTAACTCAATTGGAATTTAGATAATTCATCCCAATCGAAAAGGCCTTATTCTTTGGTCCTCTGACAGAACATTCAATCAGCCAAGCTTTTTTGCCCATTTTCGGTGGCTCCAACAGCAATAATCACGATAATTTCCAAATAAATCCATTTTAAGAAAAAATGAAGCATCCGGAAAAAACAAAGTTTTAGTTTGATTTTCAGAATTGAAATTATAAAATTAAAAAGCTTAAAATTTCGATTTAATAAATCTAATTTACAAATCACACATTTCCAAATTTGGTATCGAAAATTCATGGATCATTATACTTAATTTAAAAAAAATGTTAATGAAAACACTAGAGTTAATTGAATTAATAAGAAAATTTAAAATAATATGATTCTATTTCTATATCAATCTTTGTTTAATGGAATTTCATTTAGTAAATTTTCAAAATTTTAGAAAAGTTTTATATTTCTATTGTCCCTATTGCTAATTTTGAAATTTTGCAACCCTCGCGTTTCAAACTCAATAACCGGTAAACCGTCAGCTTAACAGAAATGTTGAAGCAGCTATAAATCCACACAAATAATTAGAGTACCACAGTTATAACTAACTCCGATATGCGGAATGGGCACAATTTATAATAATAACTAGTGAAGAATTTAGAAATACTCTTTACTCCTTTTGCCAAAAGAGGTCATTTGCCTCACCAAGGGTAATGGCGCTGCAGGCAACATGTCAAAAAAAAAATTAATAAGAAAGTCATTATATTTTGTCACGATATTCTTAACTAATCTTTCTTCAGGTTATTCTTAACACAGCTCTCCATCACAAACTATAAATTCATTTGACCTTTAAAAACCCCACAAGATTTCCCAAAATCGAAATGCAAATGTCTTGGTCCAAATTTTAATCGGTCAAAAACTTTAAAGTTCAGTTGATTATCTCCGATCTTCAGTTTCGGTATTTTGGGAGAATCCCGTAAAATGCCCGTCAATTTTTATAGAGAATGTAACTGAAATCATCATCAAGTGATGACGAGGGCGACGTCAAAAGTTTATTTAAAACATTTAAACAATACTATAAACTATAAAGTAATTTAAAAAATGTGATGATAAAAATATGTTTTATTTATAAATTCTCACACGCACCTTACCCTTATCTCAAAACGAAACATAATTTGGATTTATCGGTTTATGTATGGAACGATCACTTTCAGTTACTATTTTCAAGCGGATTATGTAAGGAATTTTGCTGAATGTGATGCAAAAAAAGGTCCCAAAATTAGTAAGAGTCCGCCCTTAACTCAAATCGTGAGGGAAAATAAAATTATGGTATTTTCGCATTTCCTCCTCATTTAAGTTTATATTATTATTTTGTTTAATCCCGGAATTTCAGGATACAAAATATTGCATTGCTGAAAAATATTTATGAATTGATGGAATATTTTTGATAATCCGGGAGGTAGTACTTTAACAAAATCATATCGGTCCAATTTGTGTTAATATTTCTTGATATAAGAATTCATTTTTCGTTGTTTAAACTAAGGTTGGTGAATCATATCGCTAAATTAGGACTATAAACATATAAGACTGAACAATAAGAACACTAGATACACCACATACTGCAAATCTTCTATTACCTGGAAACCCTCAGATGTTTAAAATACAACACTTTAAGCGCTGTAATAAAATCGATTTTATTAGATGAGTTTTGAAGTTGAATGGTTTGAATTATTTAGAGTTCAGCTAGGCTGGTATTCACGTACAATTAAATTGCGCAATACAATTGTGTGACGTCAATATTGCACAAAAAAAATTAAAATCTTGAATAAAACTGGAGTTGTTTGTACAAAGTTCTGACGTCACACACGTATATTGCGGAATTTAATTGTACGTTAATACCGGCCTTTAGATCAAATTCTCGAAATTGTCTATTTCCGATAAAATTGAATCTCAATTTATCTGAAATAATATGCCTTCTAAATTATAATTTATTTTTAAAAAGTTAAACTTTGTTTCTTTTTTCTTGTGTATTTTACAAAGCTTAAATACCTAGCCTAGCAGGACCTGCTAGAATCAGTTAAAAATTACCTTTTCTGAATTAGTGTATTCCGGTTTCTGTTGGTTCCAACAGAAATTCCTCGAAATTCATGCGTTCGTAGAACCCCAAAAACCATATCTGACAAAACCTGAACAGTTAATGTAGGACACAAAATACGGCAGAGGGTGCATTAGAAAACGCAGATATAGAAAAAGATGGGGTCGGTCTAGGTGAATAACTTTGTGAAAAAGCAACCGATATGGACGTTTCAGTACGATGAGGCGACTTAGTAAATGTAAAAAACAAGTAATCCGGGATAAGGAGAATCTACAAAATTATAAAGTTGAGATAAAAATTTGTGAACTTTTTAACTTGCCTCAAAATTAAGCATTCAGGGGGCCTATTCTCGAATTCCACATCCATTTTCCACATGTGGACATCTGTCAAAACTCATAAAAATTGAATTTTTTCGGTACTAAGGGAATATTTCCGAATGGGTATAAGCATGTGGAAAAATTCCCCATATAGGAAAATGTCAATGCCGCATGTGTTTTATATACGAATTACAATTTTCGAACCATTTTTTGACAACTTTGACGGATGTCCACATGTGGAAAATGGATGTGAAATTCGAGAATAGGCCCCCAGGGAATGCAAAATTTCAGATTAAACACATCAAGGAAAAGGGATAATCCCAAGAAGAATCAAACAAGTCTGAAACCAAAGAGAGTACAAGTTGACAGCGGCGGATTTACAACTATATTCCAAAATGCTTAGAAAATCAGGCGTTTAGATAATGCAAAAATGGAGATAAGCACTTAAGGGGAACAACGAATCAAACAAAAACAAAGCCAGAGAGGACAAGAGCAACAGCAATAGTCACATCTTCCTACTTTCATAATTGAAACACGAACATAGACTAGCTGGAAATGGATACATTAGCCGCATTTCCTAACATTTGATCGTAAATGACAAGCAATAAAAACAACTACTCGGACCAACATCCACAACATCCAAAAACAAAAATTTATTAAATTTTTGTTGTTCCTTTCAATGTAAATTTTGATCTGATCCGGATCACTAGGCGTCAAGAAATGTGGCTATTATTATACCGATCATTCCGTCGATCAGTAGTAGCTGTTTTAAATATTAACACCAAAGGTAAACACGTATGAGAGATTCAAAGCACTTGTGAGATACAAAGCTTTTAGTATATGTATCAGCATCAGCATAACACATGAATTACTCAATAATTTATGCAAGGTTACACATTTATAAAATCAAACAATAAAAAATATATTTCGCTACCACGAACCGGATATTTCATATTCGATTACATAAGTTATTCACAAAATTGTAAATATATTTTTGCTACCTAAGCAATAATTTTTGTATATAATCCACTTTACTTGCGTACAGGAGTACTTTAAGCGTTGTTATCTTCTCAAGCTAGAGTTCCCTGACCAACAAGAACAATTATTAATAATTCGTCCCAACAAGAATTTGGACGAAACATTGGTCCTTCGAGTAATTAAAGCCACCAGTCCTCTGAATAAACAGGATATTGGTTATCGGTTAATAATCATTCGACCCAGTATAAACGTGGTCGAGGCAAACAACACGCTTAACGAAGTACATCAAAATGGACGTTCTATTAAAACAACAGATCGAATTGAGCGAACAAATAAATAAGCTTATAACAAATTACAAAAAGGACTCTAAAGCCAGAAAAACTAAGGACTATCGACAGTTTTTTATTATGTTCAAGTTTTTTTTATTTTTTGGTAATGTTAAATGTCAAATTTAATACAAAATTATTTTGATGTTGATGTTACATTTTTAAGAAAAATCGATTTAAATATCAATGCGATAAGTATAAAAGCTTTCCATTCATCTATATGTCCAATTTTTTGTCATATTTTATATCATAATATGCAACTATACAAATAAAAAAGTGTATAAAAGGCCAAAAAAAAAACAACTAAACAGACGACTATGTTTTACTTGTGTCACTCAATTTCCCGTTCCATTGCGTAACTACTCACAAGTACTTCAAAGTAACAAATATTTCCCATTGGGAACGGCTATATATCAAAGCAGAAGCTAAACAACGGATTGTACATAACAAGACGCCGAATCAGTGCCGAAATTCATGTAGTAGAGTGACAAATGGTTGAAAAGGTAAATAATATCGTGAGCTGATGATCTACCACCAAGATATCAGTCAACATACGCCACTGAGATTGAGGTTTTGGTATTAAGTAAAATAAGTAAAAATAAAGCGCCCTTTCCATCTCACAAATGGGAACATTTTAACAAATTACTACTGACTGACCCATACTGTAACGTTCAGGCTCCTATCGATATACTACTAGGAGCAGATTACTATGACACTGACAGATGAACTGACAGAATTCGGTTTGGGATTGGCAAAATAACAACACCTAGTAATCGCAAAGTTGTCAAAATTAAATCAAACGTCTCGTCCGTGGAAATAGATGAACAACTCAAAAGGTTTTGTGAATTAGAAGAACTTCATCCTCCTCGGAATCAAACAAAACCAGAAATAGAATGTGAGAATTTTTTTCGCAACACTCGCAAGCAACTTAGTAATGGGCGGTAAGAAATTAGAATACCATTCCAGAAGGATCCTGAGACAGATGTGAGACTAAAAAAATGACAATAGCATAATCCCTGCAGGTTGTAAAAAGATTATCCACAAATCAAACCCTCAGGGAAGGGTACAGAAAATTTATGAAAGAATACAAACAACTTGGTGACACGAAAGTAATGAGTAAACTAGAAGAAACATCTGGAACATATTACTTACCACATCATGCAGTCATGAAAGAAGACAACAAAGTTAAGGGTAATATTCGACGCGTCGCCAAAACTACCTTTGGGAATATTGAACGATATCTTGTCGAATGGTCCAACATTTTAGGATCTAATACCCATCATAAAACGCTGGGGGAAACATGAACTTGTATTCAAGGCAGATTATTGAAAAATATGTTTCGCCAGATCCTAGTCAACGAAAATGATCAAACTTATCAACGTACACTACGTGGAGAGAATCATCAAAAGAAGAGAACCAATTAAACTGAAAACAGCAGCAACATACCTAGCCACAAAGGTTTTATGTCAACTAGCACAAGACGACAAAGACCAATATGCAGTTGTATCAATAATTGCCCTAAGAGATTTTTATGTAAACGATATATTGTCAGGACCAGACCGAATAGATCACGGGGATTTAATCTAAGAAAGTGGTCCAGTAACAAGCAACATTTAATAACACGTTTATCAGAAGAAATTCGCGAGGGCGTATCATATCCTATACAATTTGACGACACGATAAAAACTTTAGGAATCAGGTTGTAATAATAATGTGAACGAATCTTAAGTTCTCATGTGACTTTTGTATAAAGTGAGCTACTGTAACAAATGTCATTGACAGTCCAGTTGAGCATCAACCATCGTACAACCAACATGCGCAAGTTATAGTTGAATAAAGAACATTATTATTAACGTTCAACTAGTTGTGTTGTATTATTTCCAACAGTTCATTACATGGTGTCAGAAGTAAAAGAAGCTAATTAAATAATTAAAAAAGTGAATTCAAGAAGAATTTTCAAAGCAAAAGTCAAAAAAGCAACGAACAGTAAAATCGAACGGAGAATTTCGTCATCGAAACATTGGATTGCAACGTGCTTGTGAGTCATCGGTACGAAATCAAACACATGTTCATCGGGAAATATCATCAATAAAATCGAATCATCGGGCAGCAGAAAGTAATCATCGGACTAATTTGAAGGCTTAACAACACGTTTTTCGGTCATATTTTTGAAAATTAAAGTCATGATCATTGGAAATTAAGCGAAATGGCCGACACATGAAAACAATTGCGAGAGCTGGATTGCGCAGACTTGGCGACCGACTGGAAGAATTGGAAACGTGATATTTTGGTGACATGATCGCGAACGATAAAAATGGTCAGACGGAGGCAACGAAAATCGCAATTTTACTGTGGTTAATTGGAACAAAGAGCGCCAATATTTACAATACTTTGTTTCCAAATGATGGATCCGAACAATCACTGCTTGGAACAGTAATCACAACACAAGAAATTCCAGCGACATCAACGGCAGCAGCACGCACCGAAACGGTAACAACACAGCGAACATTGGCTGATGTGTTGAAGGCATTTGATAATCATTGTCTGCCACAGAAAAACGTGACTATGGAATCATTCAAATTCAACAATCTGAACCAAAAGGAACGTCAGCTATTCAGCGAATTTTTGACCGAGCTCCGTGCGCAAATTGAACGTTGTGAATTTAATTGTTCGTGCGGATTGTCGTATGAAAACCGAATGTTGCGTGATCGAATCAAGAAGCTTCAGTTAAACTTGCTCGACGGTCGTGATGAAAAATTGGATCGCGTGGTTGAAATTTGCAAGACATTTGAAGCAGCGAATGTCAACAAAGGGATTTTGGCATCAAAACAATCGATTGCAACGGTAGCATTGTCGGAAAACACAGACACCGACTCAATTAATGCGATTAAAACAAACAACAAGAAAAACATCTGTTTCAACTGTGGTGGCGAATGGAACCGAAAGCACAGAAGCAAGTGCCCAGCGAAGAATAACACGTGCGAATGCGGAAGAAAGGGACATTTTTGCCAGATGTGTCGCAAGAAGAAGAGCAAATCCAACGCCAGCGTATTGCAACCGAAATCAAATGGGAAACAACGTGTTGACAATCTCCATTGGGACGATGTATCATCATCAGGTAATTTAACGAATGAAAAGCGGAAATTGGAAACAATTCTTAGTGGCAAAAATTTTGTTTTTAGAATAAATTCAATCGGATCAAAAAGAAAACGATGGACCAAGGCATACCGAGTAGGAAATTAACTGGTTAAGTTCAAAGTCGATACTGGAGCAGACGTCAATTGTATACCGTTGAGAATCATTAAAAAATTAAAAATTAAATTAAAACATGAGCAAAATGACTTCCCTGTATTTGACTATAGTAACAATAAAATTAAAGTTTATGGTATTGCCGAGATTAAATTATGGGATTCTAAATTAAATATTGAACAAATAACAGAATTCATTGTTGTTGACGACACATTTGAACCGATACTTGGGCTTGAAACCTGCACAGACTTTGGATTGATTGAGCCAATCAATATTGATTCGATTATGTGCTCAAATGCAGGAGAAAGGTTTGTAGGTGAAAATATCGATGTTTTCTCTGGTCTTGGAAAGAGTTCCGGAAAAATCACCATACATCTACAAGAAAATGCCAAATCAGTCGGGCATTATAGAAAGCGATTTCCGAATACAATCGTTAAGAAGCTTAAGCAAAAACTTGATAACATGTTAGAGTCGGGAATCATAACGCCAGTGACTCATCCAACAGATTGGGTGAATAATTTGCAAGTGGTTGAGAAAACAAGCGGTGATTTGCGAATTTGCTTGGATCCCAAACCTCTCAATAAGTGCCTCAGGCGTGAACATTATTTGATACCCACTGTGGATGAATTGACCTCAGAATTGGTTGATAAGAAAGTATTCACAGTATCCACAGCTCAAATGGATTTTGGCAATTGGAATTGGATAAAACGAGTTCAGAATTGACAACATTCATGACACCCTTTGGTCGGTATAAATTCAATAGACTTGCGTTTGACTTAAATATTTCACCAGAGATTTTTCAGAGACGCATGGTACAGATTTTCGGTGATATACCGGGTGTTTTTGTGTATTTTGATGATATTGCAATAGTAGCCTGTAACGAAGAGGAACATGACAGAATCTTGAAAATCGTTTTTGAGCGTGCTCACTCGAACAATGTCAAGTTCAACCCGGGCAAGATTCAATACTGAAAATTAGAGGTCAAATTCATGGGTCTTATTTTGTCGGATGGAAAAATTAGACCGGCCCAAAAACATATTGATGCCATTTTGAAAATGAAAAAGCCAACCGACAAACGCGCCGTGTCACGTTTATTGGGTCTTTGTAAATACTTGGCAAAATTCATTCCAAATCTGTCAAAGATGACTGCGGAACTGCGTTTATTATCGCGGAAAGAAACTCCGTTTGAATGGAACGAAAAACGCGATATTGAACTTGACAATATAAAGAAAATAATCACATCCGACCTGGTGTTAAAACCATTTAATCCGGAAAATCCAATCATCATTCAAACAGATGCATCAAAAGATGGACCTGGTTCGGGTTTGATTCAAGAAGAGCATCCGGTTGCATTTGCGTCTAGAACGCTTAGTAAAGCTGAAAAGAGATGGGCGCAAATTGAAAAAGAACTTTTGGCTGTGGTGTTTGCATGTAAACGTTTTCATAACTTTGTCTATGGACGTCGTTTTATAGTTGAAAGTGATCATAAGCCACTTGAATCATTAAATTTGCGCGACATTGATGGTGTCACACCAAGATTGCAGCGCATGTTTATGAGGCTTTTGAAGTATCCGGGATTGGAAATTGTTTATAAACCGGACAAACATATTTTGTTGGCTGATTGTCTCTCTCGTGCACAATTGGACACAATTGAAGAAGACACAGAATTGAACACAGTCATTGACAGCGTCACACGATCCGTTTGTGTGTCGAGGGATAATTATGATTATTATACAGATAATAGCGTCGGATGAGGATCTTAAGCGCGTATGTGACTACGTAAGAAATGGTTGGCCCGACTATCGATCTCTGAATGATTTTTGCCAAGGTATTTCACAAACTAAATTCCGAACTGCATTTCGAAAATGGGTTGTTATTCCGAAACCACCGACTCGTAATCCCAACGAAATTGCAAAATAAAATGGCAAAATGGCTACACGAACCACACTTAGGAATTGAGAAAACACTTGCCAGGGCCGGAATGTTGTACTTTTGGCCGGAAATGAACACAAAAATCAAAGAAAGATCATGCATCATGCAATATTTGTGAAAAGTTCAAACGAAACAATCAAAAGGAACCATTGCTTCAAGAAATAAATCCCAAGTATCCATACCACATCGTGTCAGTTGATCTATTTGAATATGCTGGTCGCGATTTCATGTCAATTTTTGACGCATATTCAAACTACTTGGTAGCAATTAAAATCAACAATAAGACCTCTTCACACATTATCGATAAATTTGGTTCGATATTCAGTAAAATTGGATATCCGTCGATAATTAAAAGTGATAATGTTCCATTCAACTCATCTGAATTCGAGAAGTGTTCAAGAGATTTTAACGTCCAATTCAAATATGTACTCGAGCCCGAGATATCCGCAAAGCAATGGGTTGGCCGAAAATGGTGCAGCAATCGCGAAAACTATTTTGAAGCGTTGCTACGAAGCAAATGAAGTAAACCAATTCCAATACAGAATCATGGAGTACCACACGACTCCGGTGGCAAGTATGAGTCTCACACCATCAGAGCTATTCTTTGGCACATTGATCAAAACAAGATTGCCAGTATCGAAACAACTTCTTGTCAGAAACAACATGAAAGAGGAAGATATTCAGAAAAGAATTCAAAATAAGAAAGAACGGCAAAAATATTACTATGATCGAAACGTGAAGTCATTACCATCGTTGAACTTGGGTGACTTGGTGATATTTAAGAAAAATGAAAAAGAATGGCATTATGGAAAAATAATTGGAATAGTTAATGAACGTTCATACATTATTGAAGATGCATTTAACAATTATTTTAGACGTAACCGTAGATTTATAGCTAAAACAAAGAATGAAGATTTTAGTGCTAGTGAATTGTTATTCGAAGATAATGTTAAATCGGGTCAAATAGTTAATTTGCCAGAAATCCAAATTGTAACACCGACACAAGAAACAGTCAATAACGATGAAAATCAGATGTTGAACACTCTCGCTGTAAATGTGATTGCGGACGAATTAGATCTTTCAGTGAACATCAAAAATAACTCCGCATCGGAATATGATACAGCTGAAAGTGAAAATTCAGAAGCAAGTTCGGGTAGTGATAGTTAGGTAGCTCCTCAACCTGCCATTCAAGCTCCAAATAATCAAGGAGAAGTCAGAACGGGCAGTGGTCGTAGTTCAAGACCGCCGGATAAGTATGGCTGGTGAAAATTGTAACAGTCATAGGGGTTTGCCTGGTCCAGATCATGATTGTTAATAATTTAAAATTAGAATTAAAAAGAAAAATGCGTGTAATAGTAATGTAAACGAATCTTAAGTTCTCATGTGACTTTTGTAAAGTGAGCTACTGTAACAAATGCCATTGACAGTCCAGTTGAGCATCAACCATCATACAACCAACATGCACAAGTTATAGTTGAATAAAGAAGATTATTGTTAATGTTAAACTAGTTGTGTTGTATTATTTCCAACAGTTTATTACACAGGTGGAACTCCAATTCAGCCAAGTTTGAATTCAAGATTTGGTCATCTGAGTATAATGGCGACCCAACAAAAAGGAAAATATTGGCAGATATAGCCAAATTATTTGATCCACTGGGGTGGTTCGCACTGGTAATTATCCAAGCAAAATTATTAATGCAGCATCTTTAGATAGCTAGCATCGGATGGGATGAAAAACCAAATGTAGAATTAGAACAACAGCGGATCCAATTTAAGGAAAGTCTAAAACATTGAAAAAATTACAATAGCTAGACAGATTGAACATAAAAAAATGGAGGTGTGGCCAACACAAGACTTTCTTTTACGAACAGAGAATTTTGAGAAATTTTAATTTTTTTTTATAATTTTTAAAATTTTTTTTTTAATTTTTAAATTTTTTTTCAATTTTTTTTTTAATTTTATTTGTTTTTAATTTTTGGAAACATTTTGTTTTTAGTAGTTTTTTGTAAACCTTACACTTTTTAAGATATTTGCAAAATAAATTTTCTGGACCAAGGGAGTGGCCACTTCCGGTTAGCCGATTTGGAGTAAAATTCACTGGGACCTCCCAATTTATCAAAAAAGCTTAAATCTGAAGTTTCAGTTCGATTGGTTAAACCATCTAGGCTGTAGAGAGGACACAGACAGACTGACAGACAGACACCATTTCGAAACCCACTTTTTCGGATTCAGGCGACCTCAAAACAGATAAATCACTAAAAATATCAAGGTCCAAAATTTTCATGATTACTATACTTTATTTTACTAGAGTAAAAGAAAGTAAAAGAAAGAAAAATGAACTCCTTGGTTTCAGCGATGCCTCAGAAGAGGTGTCTGCAGCAGTAGTATACTATAAAACCACAAATATCAAAGGTATACCAGCCGTCTATTTAGTGGCTGCAAAAACTAAGGTCTATACCAACTAAAAAATGAAATTTTACTATCACGATTGGAACTATACCCTACTACTGGCAAAACTAATAAAAACAGTCCGAAATGCTATTCCTAAACCTAGGACAACTAGCCGTTTATGTGTGGGCTGATTCTTTGGTCACGCTGGCCTGTTTAAAGATAATCCCAACAGAAATATAAAACATTTGTAGCGAACAGGATAGCTGAAATTCAGTCGCTCATGCAACCTAGCCAATGATACCACGTAAAATTCAACAGAAACCCAGCAGACATACCTTCCCGACGGATAAGCTCTCTTCAATTAGGAAATACTCAACTTTGGTGAGAAGGACCAGATTGGTTAAAAAATACAAATTATCCGCTTATACCTGAACTAGTGTAAGAAGCTGAGGACAAAGAATTGAAAACAATTTGCTTAATCACCAACACGAAACTTGTTCCAGAATTAATAGACTTCGAAAGATTTTCGTCAGCTCTTAGGATCAAAAGGACATTAGCGTATTGCTTTAGGTTTATCACAAACTTTAAGCGAGTACATAAAAATTCTGAAGAACTATACCAAATTATCTAACAATAGATGAAATAGAGAGAGCTCACAAAATCATTAAATATATATACCATACAAAAACAATAAAAAAAATAGTAACTTGCGATCATTGGCCTTCTAAGAATTGGTGGTAGACTGCACACATAAAGGCATCAATTGATCTTACTAAAGGGTCACCCTTTTACGAAAATGATCACTAGGGAATCACAGGAGTTAAAACTAAAAGGAGGTATTCAAACAACACTGGCACAACTAAGAACTAAATATTGTATCCTGAAGGGAAATAACCCAGTGCGCACAAGCATCAACAGCTGAGTAAAATGCTTTAGATTCAGAAGAGTAACATCAGAACAATTAATAGGTATACTACCTAAAGAAGGAGCCAATCCCTATCCGCCATTTTCAAACTAAGGCATCGACTATGCAGGTCCATTTTCATTTCGAGTATTTAAACGTTTCGCGGTAACGAAGGAACCCCTTTACACATTTACAAGGACAACAGTTTACCAACTTTGTTGGAGCTCGAAATAAATTAAACAAGGAATTTTAACTAGTTATAAAGCAAGCCAATTACAGTTTAGATAAACAAAGAGCCAATAATGGAGTGAAATGGCATTTCATCCAGCCCACCAGTCCCCACTTCGATGTATTATGGGAAGCTGGTACCAAATTAGCAAAGCAACACCTACAATTGACCAACAACCACTTTACTTGCCAAATAAAACAGATATCTTTTGAGTAGTTTAAGCGTTATCATATCTTCTCAGGTTAGACCACCTCGACCCACGGTAAGTTCTCTAGCTTTCAATAAGGATAATAATTCGTCCCAATACGAACTTGGACAAAACAAAGCAATTTGTACTCGGATCGCAGACCTATATTAACAAGTGTAATATACTGTAACACATAAAATAAATTCTTTGAAAATACCAGTCTTAGTTTACGTATTTTAATTTTCGGGCCTACAAGACGTAGTCCTACACTCCAATTTGATGACCTATTGAAGTAAAAAACAATTGCTAAACATAAAATAAATTGGTAAATTGCCTGGTTGATTGGAAAAACTTAAACTATGCTAAGTAGTAATAAACCAAATAGCAATCTTGGTTTGGAGTTTCCCGCTCCGTTTACATGTTGACAAAAAAAGATTTGTAATTGTTTATTTATTGATTATAAAAAGTTAAGAAAAGCAAGTTGCGAATATATTCTAAATTCTATGTACATACTTAATTATTTCTAAGACAATATATGTAGCTAGTAAATCAACAGGTTGGAAGTGTAATTCGCGATTTTCAATTTAATAATTTTGAGATAATTCAGCTGTAGGTACGTTGGAAAATTCGTTTTAGCAAATAATGAAATTAGGATAATTCCAATAGAATCCGATAACATTAAATTTATGTCGTTTTCGATTAACCAAAAAAAAATCAATCTGTAAAGCAATCGATTGATTTTTCTGCTGTCAAGTTGTTCGATTCGCCTAATAAAATCAATCCGTCGAGCAAAATTTTTGCTCGGCTACAAATCTCGATTTTTCGGCAGATTTACCCCTCTTTTACTATAATACCAACAACTAAGTAGTATTGTCATTTTCACTAAAACTGTCATTGTTTTGTTATTCCCAATTCAAATATTACATACAATAATATTTCTCAAGTCGTCATAAACAGCCACACATAAATAACCGGACAATTCGATTTACGGATTGATTTTTGAAAGAGATGTAAAAAGCGAATCGAAAACGACGTTAGATTAGTTACGAATTCAACCAATAACTACTACTTACTAGGAAAATCAAATTTTTGTGTCTGTGAAATTTCCAAAGCTCAGAGGAATGGGACCCTTGATAGACTTTAATCTCGTATTATATTTACTTCTGTACGTGCCATTAAGGACCTAAATAATTCAACTGCTTACAATGGGCATGCGGGAATCAATAGGGCGAGACATTCGCAAAGTTTGTCTACAAACAAAAAAAATAGTCCCTCGTTCCAATATTTGACATTCAGCCAAAAATGTTTATCAAAGTCATACAATAAAGTTTTTAGACGCGGCCCATTATAATTGTAACGAATTTCCTCCCCATTGTGCAACTCCACATTGACACGACACTTTATTGATCCACTGTAAGTCTATGTATACACGAATATGTGTATGTATGTTTTTTGCAAAACGTGTTTCGATATGTTGACGATTTTACAACTCAACTCACTGCCATCAATAAACATGAATATTCGCTTTGCGTTTTCTACAAAACAAACATAACACAATACACAACTAATGCAATGAGCAAAGTCCTTCATACCAAGGACGTATCAATATGTAAGGGTTTTAAAAATTTAAATCACTGAAATGGTGAGCCATCCCTGTGTAGTTCATACACAATTTATCGGATACACGCAAACACAATTATCGTCAGCATATGTTTATTGACAACTACACACATGAATTAAAAATGTATTTTAGATTAAATTACTTACAAAATAAAATTCACTTGAATTAAACACGATACAACTGAAAACTTAAATACGTTGCGGAATAATTATTTGTGCCAGATTAAAAAGTAATTTTCTAGCGATTTTTGTATTTTTAATCAAGACGACACACCGATCACACACAAACACACACAAAGGACATCCGACATAGTGATAGTACCTTTTTAATAGAAAATTTCCACACAAATCAACAATTTTTTACTAAAAAAAAATTCTATGCTAAATCGATATTGTCGACAATGGAGTGCGCTACTGCATCGATCCACCATTTCCAATGTGAATCCGGTCGATTGAAAATGCAAATTTACTTATAAATAAATGACCGCAACGAATATTTTTGCAATGAACATAATTAGAAAATGGCCAAGTTTATTATAGAATCATATAATATTCAAATCAATCGAGTTTATATCGAAAAAATCGATTTACAAATCAACAAAAAATTTTCACACGTGGGTTTTTTTTTCGTACATATTGGCTGGGAAGAACATACATCCGAGACAGATGTATCGTCGGTATTATTAGTTAGAAAGAGAAAAGAAAACTTACTTGCACAATTTTTTACACAAAAATTTCGTTTTTTTTTTTATTTCTGGATAGATTTTTTGAATAAAATTGTAATTTTTAATTTAATTTATTGACTTTTCACTAACAAAACAAATTAACACAAAATACTAAAAATAATAGAAATTTACACACGGATGACGGAACAGAAAAAAAAACTTAAAAAAGCGAATCGCTTTGACGACTGGCGCATTAAACGATTTTTGCACACACAACACAGCAAGATTTGACCTGTTTTGTATTTTATTGGGTTTGGGGGGCATAACGTACGTTGATCATCATTCATTTTCATCATGTTGATGATTTCTCCTTCGTTTATTCGATACGGTTGCGCGCGATTACACAAATACTTGAGTGCTTGCATTCTGTAATTTTGACAGCGCACATTTGTTTACAAGATGGCTGGGTTCTAAAATATGCTGAGTATAGTGATAGTATCACCGGTAAATTGCATGATGATGGTTAAATGGATTTTTTTTCAAACCGAAATTTTTGAATTAAAATATGTACATAAATCAAATATTAATCTTTAATACATTCACTAAACATATTGTGCCGCCTTTGCGGCGATTTTGTTTAAGGAGAAGTAACGATAAAGCATATAAAAGAAAGGGCGACCAGTTCCCCGCAATAAATCTGAATCATTAAGCTTTTTGCATCACTTAATTCTTTCGGACATCGGCACACCTCAAAAGGTCAAAGGGAAATGTTGAAGATTTTTTTAGTGATAAAATTGGATTATTTTAATTAGATTGTGATCCACTCACCGTTCAGTAATAACGGAAACTTCAAATTATTCATTCCCTTTCCATTATTAAAGCAAAATCACAGATTGTTACGATAATTTAATACGAGGAAAATGACCATTTATAGGCAAGGCCAAAACATTGGCCATAAATCATTGATATAATGTACAGTTAATAAATGTGTTATCATCATATGACGTTAATGTTATCTCGCATTTGACTGCATACATGTGTCTATTTTTAATTCCACTACTTCAACCTGTTTTGACTTTGACACCACGTGATAAAAACTCTATTTTATAGATGTCACACTAGATACTATATTAAAACGTGATTCATGAATTTGTAATCTCGAGTGATTTTGGAGGTGTGTATTCTTAGGTGTGTATGTTTGTTAAACTTTGAATGGGTGTGTTTCTGTGTGTGCGTGTGTTTGTTACGGTTTAATGATCTATAAAGTTGACGCATTAAATTATTGTAATGTGGTCTCCTGATTATATATTTTTAAATGATACTATAACTATACTTTTAAATGATAGTATCGCCATCCATTTTCCTTGCCTCATAAAAAGGAGAATTCCCTTTGCGTTATTCTCGCTCATATTAGGTACTAAATCGTACTAAATTATAAAAAAAGTGTAAAATGGAACTCACAACTGAAATCGACTATATTTTGAAGTGTCAAAATTTTACTGTTCCACTCAGTATACAAAATGGTGTTATTTATAAACATCCCGCTACTGTCAAAAAGTTGAACGTACCTGTGAAGAAGTGCAACAAGCGCTCGGATTTTATTTCATTTGTTGCAAATAAATTGGGGCCCAACCAAAATATGGGTGATCCTGAAATGTTATACGGTACAACATTATCTGTGGAATCGATGAAAGTGATTGCTGAAAGTATTGGTGTTGGTTCACTACCTGATGAAGCGGCCAAAGAATTAGCCGATGATGTGTCCGGAAAGTTGAAGCGTATTGTACAGGATGCAGCAAAATTTATGCATCATGCGAAACGAACAAAGCTAACAATTGGTGATATAGATCATTCGTTAAAGGCGCGAAATATTGAGCCACAATATGGATTTGTGTCCAACGATTATATTCCGTTCCGGTTTGCTAGTGGTGGAGGTCGAGAGCTTCATTTTATCGACGAGAAGGAACTAGATTTGGCCGATATAATACAAAGTATTCCACCAAAAATTCCGCTTGATGTGTCAATACGAGCGCATTGGTTATGTGTTGATGGCGTACAGCCTACAATTCCTGAAAATCCGCCACCTCTATCGAAGGAGCTGCAACAGGAGGACTCTGTAAATCCGATCATTAAACTGGATAAGACAAATACAAAGGATACGGCTGGTAAGCCGACGACCGGCAAAACGCATAAACTTAAAAATGTCGAGACGGTGCACGTGAAACAATTGGCCACTCATGAGCTATCCGTTGAACAGCAGTTATACTACAAAGAAATCACAGAAGCCTGTGTTGGTTCGGACGAGGCGAGAAGGGCCGAGGCGTTACAATCATTGGCCTGTGATCCTGGACTACATGAAATGTTGCCACGTATGTGCACTTTCATAGCGGAAGGGGTCAAAGTCAACGTCGTGCAAAACAATCTTGCGTTGCTAATTTATCTTATGCGAATGGTTCGAGCTCTACTGGATAATTCCGCACTATTCTTAGAAAAATATGTAAGTAACAAACATTTTGGAAACGGCAAGAACGGACAAAGTACACATTTTTACTTAATTTCTAGCTACACGAACTAATTCCGTCTGTTTCAACATGTATTGTGTCGCGTCAACTATGTATGCGGCCAGAATTAGATAATCATTGGGCGCTACGCGATTTCGCTGCCCGCCTTATGGCACAAATTTGCAAGAATTTTAATACGTCCACGAATAATTTACAAACTCGGGTCACCCGACTGTTCAGTTCGGCGCTACAGAACGATAAAACACACCTTTCGTCGCTGTACGGTGCCATAATGGGTCTCTCTGAATTAGGGGTTGAAGTTGTTAAAGTGTTCATCGTTCCCAGGCTGAAATTGATTTCAGACCGAATTGAAGTACACCTGCAAGGAAATAGCATGAGTAATACGGATAAAATCGCAGCCGGTCATATACGATCTATTCTTCAGAAGTGTTGTGCGCCTATTATTAAGACTCTTAGAAATCCACCTGATTTTGTGGAGGACTATAAGTAAGTATTGGGTCATAGTTATACTAAATTCAAATATTAATTGACAACTTACCTTCCAGGAAAGATTATGGCTTCTTAGGCCCAACAATTTACCAAGCCGTTGTAAAAGCACGTGCCTCACCATCAACTCCATCGGCACAAACTCCACCAGTAACTTCGGGCGTGACAACCCTGCCGACGCCAAATATTGTATCACGTCCCCAAACGCCGCAAATTACGATGCAACAAACCCAATTAACGCAGCCTCAGATCGTGACACAACCAATTCAACAACAACAACAGCAGCAAATACAACAAAATCGTATCGTCACTCCAACTAATACTAATAACACAATCAATTTGGGTGGAGGTACAAATGTGCTGCAACGCCAAACTTCCCAAAATTTTAACGTTGCCGGCACTAACACCGCATCCAAATATGTAATAGTCACTCAGCGTCCTTCGACGCCTGTTGGCCTTCAAGGCAGTTCTGTTGTCAAATATCAATCGACAACAAATCAGGTATCGGTTGTCGCAAAACCATCGTACACAACGCAAAATAGTAACCAATCTGGAATTTCACCGCCCGAATTGGATGACCTTTCCCATTTGGAATGACTTTTAATAATGAGCCATAAGCGTCTGTTTATCTGAAGTTTATGTATTGTATTCGTTTAATTTTAATTTGAAAATATAGAGTTTAATTTTGAAAAGCGTAAAACAAGAACAACGCATTTTGAATTTAGGTTTCTCAAATTTTAAACGAATCAAATTTTTATCCGTTAGAGAATCAGCTATAACAGAACACAGGCTGCAATAATTTCTTCAGTCACATCATTTCAATACAAACCAAATACATAAATATTTTAAACTTCTGTTATCTAGGTGCAACTGTAACTACATGTTTTTTTAGTTTAGATATATTTTCGACTGATGACGCTCGGATCGCAACGAAGATGATTAATTGAAATTGTCGAATGTCCAATGCTGTTGGTTGGTTTCTTCACTGTTTTTTTTTTAAAGGTGGTGGTAATCTAGCTTGATGATGTTGTTAGCATTCATTCAATATTATTTGACGTTGTCCCGCCGGTTTTCATGATCCCCAAAAGTTCAGCTGCAATGTTTCTATGGTTCTGTGTGATTTACCTAATTTTTCATTCTATTCTGCAGATTACAGGCAGTAGCTGCTTCTTCAGCTGTAACAAGAGATTACCTAAGCAATTAGAGTTAATTGTAAAAGGTAGTGCAAGAGTCTCAGAACCGTTAGAAGAACTAATACAAGTAAAATCTTGGCCAATCAAAACTTAATATTTTCTTGTTTCTTCCCCGATTCTGTCGCCGTAGCTCTAGGCTCTGTGCGGTGAAACGGTGTTGTGCAACGGTGTGCAACGAGTAGCACCGCAAAACTGAGTGATTGGGTTAAACAGTAACAGTGCAGTTGACAACATATACATCGCAGATAAGTGTGATGGCAAATAAAGTACCACATTCATTTTCAGAGAGTGAACTAAATTCAGCAACGTATAATCGGACCGCATATTCGAATGTTAACGATCCCTTCGTAATTATACGACTAAAGGACCACCAGTATTTTCTAAAGACTTACGCGAATAAACTCAAGACAGCAAGTAAGACTGGCATAAGGGGTTAAGGCGGCAACTGTACCGCATGGCCTGTTTGAATTTAGGTGTAGATTCCATTCGAGCTAAGGAATGCGACCCGAACCAAACAAAGATAAATAAATGAAGTACTTCAAGTTGTCGCTGAAGAAGCACAATCAGATTGTATCATTTAATTACGATCACTACATAACAGAGACGGTAATTGAAGAAAACTACAGCAAAGAACACATTCAAGAAATCGAAAGAACCACGAAGCTATGAACAAGCGCTCTAAAAATGTTGTTAAAACTTGCCTGAATTGCCAGCGAACTAAAATTCAACGACACGCCATATACACCGAACGTAATCAACGCGAGATAGCTCAGAAGCATTAGTGCTAAACTTCGTATTTAGTCAATAGTTCTCCAAAGAAATGCGACGTGAATTGTTTCCCATTGCTTTAAGTGATTACCTCTGGTACTGAACATAGCAAAAAGGACATCATTTGCCAAGTCCTATCGTAATGGTTTGTGATCAAAAATTTAGAAAAATGAATCACGACAATGACGATACATGTATTCGCTTTTTTTGATCATTTTTATCATCTTGAATTTTGAAATTAAGCTCACAATCACTCGGTTGTTTCACTCTGTTAATATGAGCGATATATTCATCAGTGAACGCAGTTAAATTTAAATCGATGGAGAGAGGATGTAGTAGCCACACGGTTTATTCCTGAATTCAAAGCGGAGTTGGGAGCAAGGCCAGGGCCATTTTGGAGAATCGCAAACAACAGGGCCTCAACATGATTTGAAAGTTTCTCACAGAAAATATGCGACAAGGTATCGAGAACAACATTAACCGAACCTTTACGATAACTTGAGCCGTGAGCGGCGCGGCCAACGAAGAGAAGTCCTTAATGAAATGTCTGTACCATTCGCGTACATCCCCAGGAAGCGTCGGTTTGGTTGGTAGTGGATGGAGTCGGAAGTTCGCATTTCTCCACAATATAACCGAAGTAATTGGCCTCCCTCAGAACGAATGGGCTCTTGTCTACGTTGATGGTCAATCCCGCATTTTTCAACCATTTTTCATGCGAAGTGTTCCTCTAGAATGGCAGATGTGGCTTAGAGATCGTCGAGATAGACAGAGACCTTATCGTGCAGCTGGTAAGGGAATACCCAGTGCATAAGGCGACAAAGAGTCTGTGGCACGTTACATAAGCCGAATGGCGTAACAGTGAACTGATACAAGAGCCGTCCATATCGAGTCATAATTGGCAAAAGGCATCTTTTAAATCAATCGCCGATATACCTTGGGCATGATCCAAACGACCCAACAATCCGTTGATAAGAAGCGTTGATAAGAGTTGGCTTTGACTTTCGAGTCAGGCGGACGATTTCTTTTTTTAATATTCTACACAAAATTATAAACTTGTATTTTTCTAAAACTTAAATTAAAATTCAAAACATTACACTAGACTCCCTCAAGTCCAGGGACCTTTCAAACCTTTAGGCAAATTATAAAAAAATGGTAGAAGCACATATATAGCACATAACGAAGATTATAAAGATATGGATGGAATTACCTATACCTAGATATTATGCGAAGAAGTCACGTTACTGTGTGCATTTTGCTGCTTGCCTTGTATTACGTAGAATTTTGTAAATATGCTGTTTACATATTTTTGTATAAATGAAAAAAATGCAACAACAACAATGAACAAACCGCATCAAATCTTCGCGATCGAGCCGTAAGGAACGTTGCAAAACTCGCGAAACGATTTGTTGCCGTACATCGATGTTATGACTTTTGAAAAAGCCCGAAATAAATCCTCTTGATCGCTTCGATTGGAACAATTCAAACATCTGGTAATAGAATATGTATATAACATCGAATTTATAAAAACAAAAAAACATTTCGAAGCAGCAGTACCTTGCCGTATTACAGGATAGATTTGAAAGGCTGGACTGGGAAATTTTGTTAGTAAATCTATAATTGTATTAATCCACACCTCATCTTGCACAATCTATTATGAATGAGCCTCTAGCTCAAAATAGATTGTGTAAGTATGGGGTTGGTGTTTTATTAAAAATTTTTGTAAAGAAGAAATAAATAAATAAAGATTTTTAAACAACAACGCGTACGCAAACCTTGACGGTGACCTTCCTCATTTCTTTAGCATTTAAGCACAGACGAACTTTGCCACTAGTCTTGCGAACCAGAGGACGGGCGATCACCAGGAATTGTGTGATATCTCGAGCAGCCTCAAAGCCAACATATGATTCAATTCGTCATTCATTAACGTTTGGACGCCCGGAGACATAGCTTCGAGTAATTGCTGTTAGATATTAGATAAATTATGAAATTTTGAAGTATGGCCAGAATCGGACATCTCGTGCCATGGTATGACGGTTGCACTAAAGAAGGAATCAAATAGAGTTTTAAAAGATGTGTCACATTATTGAATTTAAGCTGCCTTAATTAAATATGGAAGTTATGAAAAGAAACGAATGGTTTATTCAAAAACTTCTTAGACCCACAACCCAGCACACTCACGCCGACTTCACTGTCTAAAAGACACGGTAATGAAAATCATTAACAAGGACGTCGGCGTATGGAAGGATCTCGTGACCCTTTGCGTCCGTCACACCCATTACACGAACTGAGCTGCAAGGTCTGATTGGTCTTGAAATTTTAAGATTTAATTGATCTATGGAAATGTAACTTGAAGAGGTGACTGCGAAATCAGATATGTTGTCAGCAAAGCGGACCGCTTTAATAACGGAATGATCTTTCGAAACCTGGCAATATGAATTGTATGAAATTTCCTGATCTTTTGAAGACAATAGTGATGTCATAGAAGATTTGTCATAATAATAGTTATCCGAGTGGGGTGCAATAATTAAAGATGTTAGCGACATAGGCTCCAGACAAAGAATCAGAATACGAGGACTCTACGAGAGCTATCATAGGCCGGTCTGACCCCGCCCCTCTGGCGCAGGATCATCATAAAAACCGGAGGCTCCAACGGTGAGCGAAAACCCTTAGGGTGCCCTCCCACGCAGTACAACTTTGGATCAATTCATTGATGGACGAGATACGGCAAACAGTAAGATGGCACTGGATTACCGGTTTCATGTCATTAATTAACAATTGTATGAACTCATCATCCTGATAAGGAGTGTGACACTGCAGAGACAAACTCCATATATAAATGTAACTGTTTTCTTGATTCAACGATTCCCCGGATCTCGAATTTGGTTCGTTGATCTTTAAAACGTTCAATGAACGCGTGTCGCAAGTTACTCCAGACAGCATGCGGATTATGCCGCCGATAGGTCCAATGCCACATCCTTCAAAAGGAAGTGCAGCTCATATAGCACGAGGGACCGATGGTCATAACCATGAAGGCTTAGCGAAGAAGAGATGTTATAGTCTTATGACCGTGAAACGAATATGTATCAGTCAGGAGTTATCTATAGCCGTAGTAGCCGGCACAGTTGGTAGCGTTCTCGCTGGCTCAATGTATGGGCTGTATTATCAAAGGAAGCACTGCTTGCCGGAAGAGATATTGTCAACTCCTGGATTTGTACTAGTTTGGCGGCCCGCACTGATTCGTTCATAGAAGCAGGATCGTCATGGCCTTGATCTAATATGGATAAAATTTCCTGACTGACACGAATCCAACATCGGGAGGCTGAGTAGCACACGTCAGACATCCTTTCTTTACCGGATTGTATAGGTGGACGTAATTCACTAAAGCACAGATGCACGTGTCTGATAATTTTCGTAATAGTATATTAGATAATTCGCAAAACGATTCCACAAAAACGGGGGTACGGTACTGTGTGAGGGGCACGGGAGAGATCCCGCCTCATCATCAGGGCATGGGTGTCCGCAGAGCCTTGTCCGGTATACTGGGTGGGGGTCGGTGGATACTTCTGTCGTGCTCCGAGGCGTCTTGCCCGATTGGTGGTCTCACTCGCACAGAAATTGTCTCGACGTTCCTTTCCTTCCTAAAGATTATTATTTTTTCTCACAGGCCAATCGCGAGCCCAAATCGTTCTGCCATTTTTACATTGTTTTCACTAGATGCGGTTATTCAAGCTCGATTTCATGCACAGGACCTCTTAATTCGTATCTGTCAACGGAGTCTTCCGATTCCGTTACAAATTGTTTGTTATTTAGTCGAATCAAATCGATTTTTTGTAAGGCAAGCATTTTAAGACCTTGATATTTAAATGTTTTCTTACTCAACAAGTAAGTACTTGAAAACATTGATGATTTACCAGGACTAACCAACGCGATGATATAGCGATTTTTGGATTCGCATAATTTTGGTGTGCATCTGAAAATTTCGAGTGACTTTGGTAGACAGTTGCGTGGCGTACTGCAGCTATCGGGGGGGTCACAGGTGGTGGATAGTGGACGGCCTATCGATAGGTAGGCTAGCGGTGAATTAAATAAGCCGCCCCCAACCGCAGTCCAGCTGGGGGGAGAGTCTCAGGGAACTGGGGAGTGGTTAACCTGAGTTCATTAAATTCTGAGTGCCTATGATGCCCAGCATGGAAAGGCGAACAGATGGCGCCAGAAAACCATCGACCAATAACCACGGCGGACTGGGCGTCACGTCCTCTCTGCACCTCCGGAGTCTCCGCGGGTGATGAGTGGGGGACCCTATAAACGGGTGACCCGGTGAATGGAATGGATCCCATTGGATTGGGCTCTCCATGTGATTAGGTGAAAGGGGGAGAGAATGGGCGGAGGGAAGGGGGTGCAGGGAGGCTGCGGTGCTAGCGAGCCGAATGGGCTGGATTAAGGCGTTAAGCGACCCGTGCTGATGGTCTACTAGGCTGGGGGCCCATTTAACAAAGCCCAGTCGCTAACGGAGCCCTCTGGATACCTGGCGACCTCCAGTTGTAATTAGCCTTACCTGCGTATCTCTGCGCAGGCGGACCTTTATTTCTCCGATACTCGTGGGAATCAAATGGTAAGATCAAACACAAAAACAAAGGGCACCGGCTCTCCTCAAAAGCCGGTATCAGCGGAGGGAGGTACCTCGAACCAGACGGGTGGGGCCTCTAAGGTTGCAAAGGTGGTTGACTCTAGGGCACAAGTCCCGGGAGTCAGCGGTACCAACGCAGCACAGGGGAGTGGGACGAGAGACATTCCTCCGGCGAAAAGGCGATATAGGAATCGCCGCTCGGCAATCCGAATTCTCGAGAAGTGGGCTGCGACCCCCGAGGGGCAGCTTACGGAAGAGTAAAGAAGATCAGTAGCTTGGGCAAGGAGCACTGTGGGCTGCGGAAGCTCGGAAAGGGACCATATGTCGAAAAGACAGCGGTCCCAGGACGAGGTGGAAGTAGTCAACAGCAAGCGGGCCAAGTTGGTGACTGAAAAGAAGCCGAGCTCCAACTCAGGGACAAAGCTGTTCAGCGAGGTCCTGAGGGAGCATGTGTTGATGCTAGCCGTCATTAACGAAAGTCAAGAAGATGGGAGCATCACGGCGGAAAAATGGAGGTTGGTGTATAATGCACTCAACCTCGTCTTTTTAAAGGTCCTGGGTGAAAATCCGGGACCACCCCCATCCTGCAGAGATGCGGGATGGTATCAAGGGCGTGTAAAGATGACTGCATGCTCGGACTCTAGATCTGTGGATCTGTACAAAAAGGCTATAGCCAAAGTAGGGGAGGTGTGGCCAGGCGCAAAGCTTGCGGCAGTTAGCCGGGAGGAAATTCCCAGCAGGCCGCGGGCACGTGTATGGCTGCCATCCGAACCGGCTAGCCCGGACGGGGCTTTGAAAATCATTCAGGCCAGTAACCCGAATCTTCCGACAGGAAATTGGAAGATCGTCAAGCAGGAGGAGGCCAAGGGAGGCTCGAAATTATCAATCATGGTGATAAATAAGGAGTCCCTTGCCCTCCTTCACAAAACGAAGGGAGTAATTGACTTCGGTTTCGGGTCAATTACTCTCAACGTTTATAAGAAGGATGGGGCGGAAGCGCGTACGGGAGGCCAACCGGAGGACGGTGGCAACCCGCCCAGGCCTGAAGGGGGTACCAGCAGCATGGGGGAAGAAGCTAATGGTAGGGGGGAGAGTGAGTCCGGCGACCTTGGGAGGGCAAGGACTCTCTCGAAGGATGAGGAGGTGCACATAAGCGAAGGAGCTGGTGTACCGATGGAGGAGGATGTCGACAGCCCGGCCAGACGGGGGGGCACTGACAAGTCCTCTATAGAGGGTACGAGGGGTGGCGAGACGGCCGTATCCGGCGCATCCCAAATTACCGGGAATTAATATTCCTGCGGTAGCAGGAATTTATCATGGAGGTAGGTAGTACAAATGTCGGGTGAAGCAAATAATGACGATGGTAGATAACATCGAGCAAAATCTTCAAGTTAAAATAGTAAGGAAGAGTGGAGTGAATATATGTAGAAAATAAAAAGAATCTATGTTAACAGGGTAGTTCAAAATGTAAATGATAATTCATTCAGTCATTGTTGGGGAAGATGACTTGTTTTCGAGTAATGAAAGGTTAGGTTAGGTTAGGTTAGGTTGGAGTGGCTGCTTATGCACACTTAGACCGGTGACGGTCCATTGTGATACCACAGAATATCTCCCCTTTTACCCCTATTGGAACCATTTCGAGCTACTTATCTAGCGTACGACGTCCCGCACTTTAATGTTTTCGAGATCCGAGAGGCAGTCCATCCTGAACTTACCCAAGTGTTTGTGCCTTCTGAGAGCCAATGCTGGACACGAGAAAGAAAGTGGACCAACGTCTCTTCCTCCTCTTCGTCCAAGCAACTTCTGCAGAAGTCATTTGCCTCCAGACCCAGCCTTCTTGCATGTTCTCCAAAAAGGCAGTGTCCCATGAGAATTCCTACGACCGTTATTAATTCACGTCTGCGTAGGGATATTAATGCCCTAGTGCGCCCCAAGTCCAGCTTTGGCCAAACTTGTCTTGCAACTCTACAGGTGAGGGTGTTAGACCACCTTTCCCCCGCTGAGAATAGCGCCTGCTTCCCAAGTGCTTGTCTCAGCGCTGTGATAGGCCTCTCCAGACTTGCCCTTTCCGGTTGCAGCCGGAGAGTCGTACCATGCCTAGCAAGTACATCCGCCCTGCAGTTCCCCATGACGCCCGAGATAGACCTGGGGCCTAGATTACCTGGATATTGAAATGCTCACCCATCTCATTTAGAGATGAGTGACAACTCAACGCCACCCGTGATGCCAAAGACACCGATTCTAACGACAGGATTGCCGCTTGACTGTCCACTTAGATTGTGATATCGTCTGACGATAACACATTATGCTTCAACCACGGCATGACCTTCTCAATCGCTACGACTTCAGCTTGGTACACGCTGCAGTAATCAGGGAGACGAAAAGAAATGTTTACATTTAATTTGTCACAGAAAACTCCAGCTCCCACTTTGCCGTCTAGCTTGGAGCCATCTGTGAAGAATTGCAACGCTTCGGTTTCCGTTAACGGTCTATCCCTCCAGGATTCCCTTGAAGGGAAGGTGGTCCGAAATCGCTTCTCGAAGCGTAGAGTAGGTTTAATGTAGTCAAGATTCGCCAGCTCATCCTTCAACGATCTAACAATAGTATAGTGTCCTATACTAAGACACCTCCACTAAGAGACGGCTGCAAGTCATACAGCCGTATTTGCCGCCATCTGTTTGAAAAAAATGTCGACCGGAAGACGGAAGAAGGTGCAACATAACCTCTAAGGCACTTGCCGGTGTCGACCTTAATGCCCCGCTAACAAGCATACAGGCCGTTCTTTGCACTCTCTCAATCTTACTTTTATAAGTTACCTTGTCCAGAGCTGGCCACCAAATATCCACCCTCTCTCTCCAATTCTAGTAGTAACCCGTTTACCACTATGTTCCAGAGAAGAGGGGACAGAATCCCCCCCTCTTGCGTGGTTCCCCTAGTTACTCGCCTCTTGATGGTGGAGTCCCCTAACTTCGGCGCTAATAATCTTGCTTCCCAGCATATAATTGATTAACCCTATCAGAGGAACGTCCACCTCCAAAAATGACAATCTCTCCTTGATTGCCTCCGCTTTCACATTATTAAAGGCGCCCTTTATATCCAGGAAGTCCACCAAACAGAATTCCTTCGAATTAATCGATTTCTCAATCGTATACACCAAGGCGTACAGAGCAGTGTCCACAGATCTACCCTTTGTGTATGCATGCTGAGGCGGTGCCCACTTCCTGGCCCCTATTTTATCTCTGATGTATACATCCAGCAGCCTTTCTAAGGTTTTCAAAAGAAAGGATGATAGAGTTATTGGGCTTAGGTCCTTAGGATAGACATGTGAGCTTTTCCCCGCTTTCGGTATAAACACCACATTGACCTCCGTCCAGTACCTAGGATTATAGCCCAGCTTCAAACACCCTTTGAATATAGCTTCCAGGTAGGGAAGAATATATACTGAGTTGTTTTGAAGTTCCGCTGGTACAATTTGATCCGGACCGACCAGCCGATTTAAATGGTTTAAAACTCTTCAGTGCCCATATGACCGTTTCCTGGTTACGATATCCTCTGTGAACACTGACAGTGATTCCTGATGATTGCTACGCATCAAAGCTCCCTGGGAAATGTGTCTCGAAGAGAAACTCCAGAGATTCTCCACTAGAAGCTGTCCAAGATCCGTCCGGTTTTATCAAAAAACTGGGACTAGCTGTGCTTTTGGAAAGAATCTTCCTAAGGCGGGAGGTTTTGGATACCTCTTCCATTTTATCACAGAAGATTCTCCAAGACCTCCTTTGTGCCTTTCTTAATTCTTTCTTATAAATTCCGAGTTTCTCCTTATAGGAGTCCCAATCCTGAGCCTCCCTTGTATTTTTGGCTCTATTAAAGGCTGTTCTACAAGCCTTACGATAGGTTCCCAGTTCCCTGGACCACCATACCGGTTTTTGCCTACCCCTAGGCTTAGCCAGTGGGCAAGCAGCGCGAAAGGATCGGTTGCATGCGCTAGTAACGCTAGCCACCATGTCCTCCAGCTCCCCAACTGTCTTCGGGGGCTCCATAGCCCTCGACGGTAACATATCCTCTAATAATTCCCCATATTTGCTCCAGATGGTCCTTTTAGGGTTCCGGAAGGCTTCCCGGGTAGCAGGGTGAATATCGAGGCTATAGGTTAAATATCGATGATCAGAAAAGGAGTGTTCCTTATCCACCCTCCAATTTTTAACCATATGAAGAATATTATTTGAGGCAAGGGTTACGTCTAGAACCTCCTGCCTGTTACTAATAATAAATGTGGGTTCCCGCCCAATATTACACACTGAAAGGTTAGTACTCATCAAATAATCAAAAAGTGACTCATCTCTTTCATTAATGTCCGTGCTTCCCCAGATAGTGTGATGCGCATTAGCATCAACTCCCAGTACCACACCTACCTTCGATTGTTCCGATTCACGGATCAGCTCCTCCAGGTTATCCGGAGGAACCTCCTTCTCCCGGTCCTAGTAGGATGAAACTAGCCAGAATCTACAAGTGCCTACTTCCAGACTAACTGCATTAGTCTCACCATGCCGTATTGAGACAGAAGGAAAAGATTAATATTATTTTTCTCAAGAATACAAGATCTAGATCTTCCCAGACTTACTAGAGGATATAATTTTGTACCCCTTGGTTCTGAGACCACAGATCCTGTTGTTATTAATCCAAGGTTCTTGGAATAGTATCATGCCGAAGCAGCCTTAGAATGATGAAGGTTAATTTGAGTTATCTTAATCATTACCTTTTAACATTTACCGCCTTCTATGGTATATTCCTGCTACCGCAGGAATATTATTTCCTGTATTTTGGGATGCGCCGGATTCGCCCGTCTCGCTAACCCTCATACCCTCTGTAGCGGACCCGTCAGTGCCCCCCGTCTGGCCGGGCTGCCGACATCTTCCTCCATCGGTACACCAGCTCCATCGCTTATGTGCCCCTCCTCATCTTCCAAGTGAATCCTTGCCAGACCGAGGTCGCCGGATTACCTCTCCCCCTACCCTCAGCTTCTCCCCCATGCTGCTGGTAACCCCTTCAGGCCTGGGCGGGTTGCCACCATCCTCCGGTTGGCTTTCCGTACGCGCTTCCGCCCCATCATTTTTATAAAGGTTGAGAGTAATTGGCCCGAAACGGAGGTCAATTACTCCCTTCGTTTTGTGGAGGAGGGCAAGGGACTCCTTATTTATTACCATAATTGATAATCTCGAGCCCCCCTTCGCCTCCTCCTGCTTGACGATCTTCCAATTTCCGGTCGGAAGATTCGGGTTACTGGCCTGAATCATTTTCAAAGCCTCGTCAGGGCTCGCCGGTTCGGATGGCAGCCAGACACGTGCCCTCGGCCTGCTGGGAATTTCCTCCCGGCTAACTGCCGCAAGCTTTGCGCCTGGCCACACCTCCCTTACTTTGGCTATAGAATTTTTATATAGATCCACAGATCTAGAGTCCGAGCATGCAGTCATCTTCACACATTCTTGATACCATCCCGCATCTCTGCAGGATGGGGGTGGTCCTAGATTTTCTCCCAGGTCCTTTAAAAAGACGAGGTTGAGCGCATTATACAACAACCTCCATTTTTCCGCCGTAATGCTCCCATCTTCTTGACTTTCGTCAATTACGGCAATCAACACATGCTCCCTCAGAACATCGCTGAACAGCTTTGTCTTGAGTTGGAGCTCGGCTTCTTGTCAGTCAGCAACTTGGCCCGCTTGCTGTTGAATATTTCCACCTCGTCCTGGGACCGCTGCCTTTTCGACACACGGTCCCTTTCCGAGCTTCCGCAGCCCACAGTGCTCCTTGCCCAAGCTACCGATGTTCTCTGTCCTTCCGTGAGCTACCCTTCGGGGGTCGCAGCCCACTTCTCGAGAGTTCGAAATGCCGAGCGGAGATTTCTGTACCACCTTTACGCTGGAGGAATTTCTCTCGTCCCCCTCCCCTGCGCTGCGTTGGTACCGCTAACTCCCGGGACTAGTGCTCTGGGGCCAGCCACCTTTGCACCCTTCGAGGCCCCACCCGTCTGGTTCGAGGTACCTCCCTTCGCCGATACCGGCTTTTGAGGAGAGCCGGTGCCCTTTGATTTATTTTTGTTTGATCCTTCCATTAGATTCCCACGAGTATCGGAGAAATGAAGGTCCGCCTGCGCAGAGATCCGTATACGCAGGTAAGGCTAATTACAACTGGAGGTCGCCAGGTATCCAGAGGGCTCCGTTCACGACTGGGCTTTGTTAAATGGGCCGCAGGAAAATATGTCGGTTGTCGGAGTATTAATCCGAAACTATAAGTCAAATAAAAAATGGGTTCAAGCAATTTTAGAGAAACAGTCTGGACCAAGAAAATATAAGTGTCAGTCGATTGATGAATGGTCGGATAATACGTAGAGATGTGAATCGGATTAGAGGATGGGTTAGAAATAAAATGTTATGTCTCAATAATAAAGTAGGTTTAATTGCAAAGTCCAAAAAACAGTGATCTGTATCCGGTGTCATTCATTAGTTCCACCGAGGCGGCCCGTAAAAAGGTTTCATGTTTATTTACACAGACGCTCATTTGTTGCCCTTCATTTAAGCAAACGCTGACAAAGAAAGATTCAAATAATGAAGGTAGTAAAATGTGACATGTCTATGCCTTGAGTTGTTCACCGGGAATTATAAAAACCGGTTGCGCATTTTTTGATGCATTGACCTCGTTTCAAATGTCCGAAAGATAAAATACCCCATAAAAAACAATAATGACAAAGACTTTTATACAATTCGTGATAACCTATTGTACCGAAAATATTTATGTAAACGCTTTTTGTACGTCCCAGAAGTACTTGAATTTAGTCACTTTCGAACTAACCTTACGATTAAGAAAAAAAAAAACGATTTTATAAAAACCTGCATGAAGTGCCTTTATTTTCAGTAAACCTTTTCAAACAGTCCCTCTTAAAAATTACTTTAACCAATATATTGTACACCTATTTAAGAAACAAAGTTGATGTGCTTGTTTTCGATCGAAAGAGTTTCGTAATTTTCTCAAGCCACAAAACATTCTACTCAATTGAACTGCTACCGTGATTCGCCTCAATGATTTGCGAAGCAGAACGACAACATCAAACGGTCCTTCCCCTTTTTATAAAGATTGCTTGATTTCCATTCCGATAAAGATTGAGATAACGGTCTAACTATACTCCAGCCGTAAAAACAATTCTCTAATATTTTCAGTGTGCCGAAGTTCTGGCTAAATTTCTAGAAAATTTCATTGGGTAAGAATTCAGAAATTACGACGAGCATTTCGACGGAATAAACTAATCAAATTCGGAATCAAATTCGACTTTTTTTAACAACAATAAAATGTAATTCGAAGTAAAGCTAAATGTTGAAATCGAATTCAAAGTCGAAGACAATTCAAACTCGAAATCGAAGTCAAAGTCGTATGTCGTATAGAATAAGTCGAAAAAGATTTCAAAATTAAAAATTAAATCAATGTCGAAAATTGGTCATCACTTCACTTGTAAGCATACCAATATCAGGTGTCATGTTTGTTCTATAATGCAACCAGCTCCTAGAAATATGAACGAGTTTAGTTTACTTTTTTATGTATTAAGAAGTATTATTTTTATTTAATTAAATGAATCACAATAATAAATTATCTTTAAGTATAAAAAATATATCTTTCGTAAAAAGGTTTTCTTTTTAAATTACAAAAGGTAGATTGAGACGTCCAGTTTTAAATATAGGAGGAAGGAGGATCTTTAAATTATTCTTAGTAAACAATAGCTGAATCTAAAATGAACATGAGCAGTGCACTTAAACCGGCAGCAAGTGGAATTGTAACAATCCAAGCGTAAATAATACTTCTGAATAGACCCCAATCGACTGCTTTCAAATTCTCTGAGACTATACCTTGTTTAAGGTTAGCACGTTGTTGCAATTTATTTGATGTATGTCCAACAATTACTATCGATCCAACTTTACAATGGGTGGTTGAAATTGGGATTCCAATTTTACTGGCTAGAAGTACAGTGGCAGCGGCACCAAGTTCAATGGTGAAACCACTGTGAATATAAATAAACTCATTGTAATGTATTAAATGCAATAAAAAAAGGCCATATAAATAATTTCGGGATACTCACGTTGATGGAGTAATTTTTGTTAAATCTTTTCCAATCGTTTCTATAACACGACGACCCCATATCCACAGGCCCACCGAAATACCGACACCGCCGAATAGTAGAATATAAATTGGAGTTTCCGCCTTTTGACTAACTCCTTTGTCAACGAATATTAAATAGATAGATATCAGCGGCCCAATAGCATTGCTCACATCATTTCCACCATGCGCAAAACTACCAAAAATGGCGGTTAAAATTTGAAGGAATGAAAATATTTTTGAAACGTCATGATTTTCCTCGGCTACTTTAGCTGTAGGCTCAGTTTGTTCGTTTTTTCGATCCAGGGTGACTCCAATTTCACCATTGGTGGTTGTTGTGTAATCTCTACCATCGACATTCATTATTGCTTGAGACGGCACCTTATCTAGATTATTACTAACCACGAAAGCGTTGTTATCAGTCCCATTTGCAAATTCAGGCACAATTTCTGGTTTATGATTGAAGATTTTTTTACGTTGCCATGGCACAACAAATAACTGTACAGCTACACCAATGATCAAGGCAACACTAAGGCTGATCACAAATACTAACCATGTAGCTACGTCATCAAGGCCAAGCACTGGGTAAATAAAACAAAAATTTAGTGAAAAATTTTAAAATTTGGAACTACTCCAGTTAAACTTACATTTTGGTCCATCAATTACAACACTGAAAACATTAATGAATACGGTGAAAGCATAAAAAAATGGTAACGACCATAGTCCATATTTTAATGGATTTTTGGTGGTCAAAATAAATTGCCGAATACCAATGAATATCAATGTACTAGCAATACCGCTCAATAGGGGCGAGACAAACCATGAACCAACAATCGTTCCCATTGTCCACCAATTAATACCAGCCGTTCCCTTGGCAACCAAACTGAAACCAAAAATTGAACCGACAATACTGTGTGTACCACTGATTGGTAGTTTAAAGAAGGTCGCAACTAGTAACCATATTGCACTACTCGTTAATGCGGCTACACATCCGATCATTAACTGAATTGGTTGATTTTCATACAGTGAAACATCAAGTATACCTTTTCGCATTGTATCCGAGACTTTATAACCTTTAAATATACATACATAAAAGCAGCATAAATATTTTGGTTAATAATTTAAAAAAAAAAAAAAATTGCGCACGTGCGCGCGCGCGTGACTTACCAAGTAAAACGGCACCACCAGTTTCAAATATTGCAGCCAATACATAGGCTTGCCGAATTGTTAGTACACCCGACCCAACACTAGTTCCAAACGAATTGGCCACATCATTCGCACCAATACCAAATGCGAGCACAAATGCGATTATAAAACCAATAATCAGCAAAATTAATTCAGTTGACATTTTGAATTTGTATTTTGTTTTTGAAATTTTCGTTGAATGCTAAAGGTATTCGTATACGAATGTTTAGATATGTTTAATTTTTTTTGCGTTTTGCTTCAATATATTATGCGTAGTCGTGAACCGAATTGATTGCGATCTATAGTGCTTATTTCTGGTTTTTATAATAATTATTGATCGAAGAACTTGGGTTTTTATAAATTAACGGTATGTTTAGCAGTGACGCAATTCCACATTAACGTTTTAATTCGATTAATTGTTTTAAAATATTTTTACTAATTATTGACGGAGACATGTTTCGTTGAAAAAAATGTAGTAGATTTTTGTATTGGTTTATTAGATACAGGTGGGATTGATAATCTGAAATTTAAAAATTTTGATTAACTTCTTATAAGAAATGATTTCCTCATTTTTTGCAAAACGCACACGAGGCAAACAATCTAAAGTTATCAATTAAATTGTTTAATGATAAGAAATTCCGTCGGGTATATAAGTTACATTATGTCACCCCATTCACGTGTGTTTTAAGATCAACATACTCCTTGTACACAACAATTTGAACTTTGAATTTGAAATATGACAGATGTCAAAATATCTCATGAATCTTGAGTATTATGCAATAAAACGACTCAAAAAATAAACGACCCTATAACCGATAAAATCGAATAGGGGTTCGGATTTACAATAACTGATATTATTTGTTAGTGTTGTGGACGCAAAATACTTAAGTCGTAAATTATTTTCTTTTGTCGGAAAGTTTGAGTAAAGCACGTTTAATTATCGAGTGCATGTGCATTAAATGGTTGAGTAGAAGTATACACTAGTAATAAAGCTAGACTATTTAAAAAAACTGACAATGAATTTTATTTTAGAACTAACAAAGATGGAATTTGAATATAAATTGACATATTAGTGGTTTTCCAATCGACCACCGCAAGTACTTATGGTTTATGTCTTTGCTAAATCATTTTACTCACAACTGGGGGCCTATTCTCGAATTCCACATCCATTTTCCACATGTGGACATCTGTCCTGACTTTTTCCTATATGGGGAATTTTTTCCACCTGCTTATACCCATTCGGAAATATTCCCTTAGTACCGAAAAAATTCAATTTTTATGAATTTTGACAGATGTCCACATGTGGAAAATAGATGTGGAATTCGAGAATAGGGCCCCTTCCATACCTATTTTTTCATGAGCAGCCACAATCAGCTACGTCAACATTATCCGCTAGGTGATATTTGATAATAATTTCATATATTTACAAAATTAAACCAGAATCGCATTATTTTTTGGTGTTATGCGAATTAAAAATTTAGAAGTTATGTTTTGCTCATGTCATAATTTTTTGTTTGTTCCAATCGAACATTTAGCCGAGACATATTTTTCACACTTATAAGTACTTGTGGTGGTCGATTGGAAAGCCACTATTGGTCGTCTTTCCTAGACCACATTTGATAATAAATCTAATGATATTTTATGCTAAATTTATTACAAAACACTAAGCCTCTTTTTGGTTTTATCTGTCCAAAAATATGGTTTTTATATATTGACAATATTTAAATAGTTTCATTTTCATCTGACATAAAATGTAATGGAATGAAAAGTAAGGGTCACAATTAATCGTCGGCAGTATCATGATATTTTTTATCACGTTTACCTGAAGAAACAGTAGGATTAAATCGGAAATGGGGGCGAAAACCACCACATTAAAATGTGATCAAATTTATTAAACTACTCACTCAATATAAAAATATTTCACTAAAAATATACAATTATTATTACAATTTAATTAAATAAAATTTCATAACTTTTATTTATTTTGGAATTGAAAAAATAAAATTAAGAGGACAAAAAACTTTTTTTGAAAAATAATTGAACTCGTTAACTTGTTCTTTACTCATTAAATTAAATTATTGATTTATAAAGTATTTTATAATTGAATTTGTTCAAACAACGTGCTTGTTGAAGCACACACTTCACGATTATGGAAGATAACGAAATAAACAGAGCGAAACTTAATAGGCCGCAATCAGGCATAATACCACTAACACAGATTTAATACTACTCCTCCTGTTCTTATACATTCGCAAGCATTTCGTTTTTATTTTGAATTAAACACATTAAACTTAAATCATGTGACATTTTGCTAAACAGCTTTTATTTAGTCACGTTTAGTGCGCACTACATGGACATGTTATTTTATCTGAACTTGAGTAGTTCTTTTATTGCCCTGTAAATTTATAGTAAAGATAAAACAATCTATTGTCGATGTCAATGTCAAAGATGTTAACGACATTATGTAACCATAATAAAAGATAGCTAATAATTGTGGGCTTGTAATGAAATAACGCAGACTTGATAGAGTAGTAAATGTGATTTACAAGCGTACAAGAACAAAACGCACACGAACGAATTTAAGGAATATAGTAAATTAGGAACGGAAAAATAAAAGATTAAAATATACAGAAATATATAAAGTTTACCCCAATAACAGAAGTATTCACAGTGGCGACGAACAAAGAAACGAGCCTTCATAATTTAACTCAAATTAATTGGAAAAACTTGTAGTTTTAAGCAACTTTATTATACAAAAAAGAAGAAAAAAAAAGGATCTAAATCAGGTAAAGGAAATGAGGCAAGTAGTTCTGGCTGCAGCTGACAAACATATCCAAGCAGATCGAGATGCAGCACTAGAAGCAATGAAAGCCGAACGCGAATTAACCCAAAAACGATTTGAGTTGCTTCTGTCGGAACAGCAGTCCGACGTCCATTGCATCGAAAAATTTGGGTATAATCCCGAAAACAGCGTTACATTCGATCACTGATACGCGAATTACCAGATTATCTTTGAAGTAGAATCCAAAGCGCTTCTAGATACAACAAAACTCCGATTTTTACAAGAAATTCGCAAATACAATTTTGATGCTTCATTATACAGTTTTAAATTACTTTCATATACAGTTTTAAAATCCGAAAGGAAAGCGGTGAAGATGACAAAGGCTTCAGACACGGAAGATGATAAACACTTCAGATATTTTGTCGAGGGTCGGGATTTCACAATCTACACCGACCACAAACCTCTGACCAGAGCAATTCAGTCTAAAACTGAATGTAATCCGAGGCAAGCTCGCCACTTGGATTATATTAGTCAATTTACCACAGACATTCAGCATGTGCACAAACAAAATCTCAATTACACAACAGGCTGACCTAGAACTTCAGAATTTACTTTTTGGTCCCGAATGGCACACTAGTTCATCACTGAAATTAGCGCTTGTCAAATTACCTGGCTGTTGCGTACGAAAGTACTAATAATCAATAATGATATAACGCCGTTATGTACAATACACACTTATACATCTTTGCGCTGTATCGATGTACCGAAAGATCCATAATCAATGATAAAACATGAACGTAACAGGGCATTCTTTTTGCGTCTGTTCATCGAGCAACAAGTGGTTTAACATTATTGTACAGAATAATAAAAAGTTCAAATCTTTTATTTTCGTGAAGAATATTAAATTGGCGCAGTTGATAGGATTTGCTTAAATTCCTACTATATTATAAGATACATTATAAAGTTTACGTAAGCAAATAAATATAAATTATTAATATTGTTCGCGAAAAATAAATTTACCGTTGTGAAGTGATTCGAATTTGTGAACTTGTGTGTTATTAATTTTTGTATGCCGTCAAAACCTGAAGTGAAAATCGAAACGGTATCAACACAAAATACAGTAAAGGCTGAAAACCATGGGAATATCATATCGTCTGTTATGGGATGTTTAGAGCCATTTGATTTATCGAAGCCGGATAAATGGTCATCATATTTGGCCAGATTCGAGCTATACCTGTTAGCCAATGATGAACAAGGGGAGCAGCGTCAACGTGCTATATTTTTAACACTATGTGGTTCACAATTGTATGACCTCTTGTGCTCATTGGCATTACCAAAAAAGGTCAGCGATATCACCTTAAAAGAAATAAAGCAAATATTAACCGATCATTTCTCACCTCGCCCATCGAAAATCTCTGCTTTCTATACAAATTTTTCAAACGGGATCAACAACCGGATGATTGTTTTGCATCATACGTAGCTGAACTTAGAAGACTTTCAATTGATTGCAAATTTGAGAATTCCCTAGACCGAATGCTTCGAGATTGAATTGTATGCGGATTACGGGACGAGGCATTGCAACGCAGTTTTCTAGCGGAAGACAATCTTACATTGCAGAAGGTCATCGATAGAGCAGCTAGCAAAAATTTGTTAGAAATACGTCATCCGGACCAAGTTCGATTCATCACAAAACATCATCAGTCTAGCAGAACACCGCAACAACAAAATTTTAAAAATCGACAAAACAATCGGCATGGTTGTAACGGATGTGGAGGACCACATGCAAGGTCATCATGTCAATTCAAAGATGCAACGTGTTCTTTATGTGGTATTAAAGGTCACATACAACGAGTTTGTCGATCTGCCGTTAAACCAACCTCATCGAACAATTCATACAAGCAACAACAAAGCAAAATGAAGTCGAAATTTGGTGTAAATCAAATGTTGCCGCAGGTTGATTTGAAGAAGACAACCACAGTCATAATAAACAATCAGCCTTGTGATTTTGAAATCGATTCAAGGTCCAACTATACTATTATGTCATCTCAGACTTATAACAATATTTGGCCAGCCACAAAACCAGATATTGTCAAGTGTGAATTACAGCTGGTCGATTTTTAACGAAATCATATACCAATCGTAGGCGTAATTGACGTCGACATATCATACAACGACATCGAAATGTGTAATCTTCCCATCGTAATCGTAGATGGAATCCGCACAAATGTTTTGGGGTGCAATTGGTTTTCGCCACTGGGAATAAGTTTACAAGGCGTCAACCTAAATGAAAACGGAGCATCGCCTATCCAAACCGTAACATCCAAATTTTCTTATTTGTTTTTCTAAGGAATTGGGTTGTTACACAGGTCAGCCCGTTTCACTACAAATTGATGAAAAAATTCAACCAATTCGTTATCCGTTACGCCGTATACCATTGGCGACAAAGGGTTTAGTCGAAGCTGAATTGAATCGTTAAATCGAGCAGGGCGTTTTGGTCCCTGTGGAATATTCTGACTGGGCCACTCCAATTGTCCCGGTTCAAAAAAAGATGGCAGCATAAGGATTTGCGGGGATTATAAATCCACCTTGAACAAAGCGTTAAAGCCGCATTGTTTCCAAATTCCAGCTATCACAACACTATTGGCTTCGATTGTCGGAGGCCAAACCTTTGCTAAGCTAGATTTAGCACAAGCATATCAGCAATTGTCAGTCGACGAGAAGTCATCATTACTTCAGACAATTGTTACTCACAAAGGTGCGTTTAGAGTAACCCGTCTTCAATTTGGTATTTCGTCAGCACCTGGAATATTTCAGTCTTTTATCGAAAATCTTCTGAGAAATATCCCAGGGGTATTACCATACTTCGATGACATTGTGGTTACAGGACATACTCAAATGGAACTTGCTGATCGTTTAAGTGAAATTTTTCGTGTTTTCACAAATCTGGGCTACGTCTACGTCGAGATAAGTGCAAATTTGGAGTTCCATCAATCAATTGTCTTGGATTTAAAATTGATGCATTGGGGATCAGGCTTACATCCGATAATATCCAAGCTATTCGAAATGCACCGCAACCAACCGATAAAAAGCAACTTCAATCATTTTTAGGATTGCTCAATTTTTATCATTCTTTTTTGCCACAGAAAGCGTCAATTGCAGAACCTCTTCATCGTTTATTGGATAAAAATCAAAAATGGTTTTGGACGGAAAATCACAAAACATCGTTCAACAACCTAAAACAACTATTATCATCGGATCGAATATTAATTCACTATAATCAAGATTTCCCACTTCTTCTTATTTGTGACGCTTCGCCATATCGTCTTGGCGCTGTGTTATGCCATCTAATGGAAGATGGCAGTGAAAACCTATTTCATTTTATTCAAGAACACTGTCGAGAAGATAATGGAATTATTCGCAAATTGACAGGGAAGCGGTAGCTGTAATTGCAGAGGTTAAAAAAATTTCATGAATTTATCTACAGAAGACATTTTAAAATAATCACTGACCATCGACCGTTATTGGGATTGTTCAATCCACATAAGCAAATTCCGCAACTGTCATGTCATCTCAAATGCTTAGAAGAAGAATTTCTCTGATGGCATACGATTATGAGATAATTCATCGCGCTGGAAATAAAATGAGTAATGCAGATTTTTTGAGCCGTTTTCCATTGTCTGACTCATCAACAACGCATACCCATGAAGAAATTCTTATGATAGAAAACTTAGCAAGACCAGTTTTATCAGCTGATGATATAGCTAAAATGACATCGAATAACCCAGTTTTCGCCAAAGTGTTTAGCTGGGCGTAAATAGGATGGCCAGACAAACTATCTGCAAGTGACCAAGCACTAAAATCATTTTATGTACGGCGTACGGAGATCACCACCCTTAAAGAATGTTTACTTTGGGGTAATCGATCAATAATTCCACTGGCAGGGCAACCAAAAATCCTTGCAGCTTTACACTCTGTGCATCCAGGAATTGTCCGCATGAAGGCTCTTGCACGAAGTTACGTGTGGTGGCCCAACATCGATGCTGGCTGTGAACACGTCGTCAAAACTTGTACGCCATGCCAAGAAACGAGACCAGATCCTAGTCAAGCCGAGGTGCATTTTTGGGAATCAACCAAAACTCCTTAGTCACGGATTCATATTGATTTCGCTGGTCCGTTCCAGAATAAAATATTTTTGATCGTCGTTGATTCTTATTCCAAATGGTTGGAAGTAAGCCAAGTAAAATCAACGTCTACAAATTTTGCAATAGAATCATTACGAATGCTCTTCGCAACACATGGGTTTCCGGACACCATTGTTTCTGACAATGGAAAAGCTTTCACCACAGAAGCTTTCCGAGTGTTTTGTGAAGATAACCAAATAGGACATATTCGTTGTGCACCTTTTCATCCTTCTTCAAATGGACAGCCCGAAAGAATGGTCCAAACCACCAAAAGTTATCTGAAGAAACTTCCGGATAGTTCAGATATTAAACTACATATTGCAAGGTTTTTGATGAGCCAACACATAACCACTTCCTCGTCCACGGGACGATCGCCATCTGATTTACTGTATAATCGTCAAATTCAAACATATTTCGATACGATTCATCCGAACTCCGTTGCCGTGACCAAAACAAAGAGGCCTGAAATCAAATCAACCAGGGAATTTTTGGAAAACGATTTAGTATGGACCTGCAATTATTCATATGGACCAAAATGGATAAATGGAGTGGTAATAGAACGCACGGGACCCGTTTCATATAAAGTTCGAATTGAATCGGGTCAAACTATAAAAAGATATGTAGATCAATTACGAAGACGTTTGCAGCATCTATTGGATTGGTATACAAGTATCAGAGAAAATAGTGAACCAAGTCACCTTGGCCTTGGTCACCTTGGTCACCTTCACGTTTATCCTACCAACGTGCCAAAGTTCACAGGCATACTAAATCATTCCATGGACAATTCCAAATACCATCTGCTAGATTATAACATATCCATATAGATTTAGTAGGACCACTTCCTCCTTCTAATTGATATTCTTATTTATTCACCTGTATCGATCGATTCACTCACTGGCCGAACCTTACTGCATGACCAATATGTCAGCTGCAACCATTGCCATGACTTTCATCAACAATTACGTTTCAGGATTCGGCGTGCCGCTTAATATCACTACTGATCAAGGAACGCAGTTTGAGTCCAAGCTTTTCAGCGAGTTAACAAACTCCTTGGTTCACATCGTATTCATACAACGGCTTATACACCCTCAATCCAATGGCATACTACTTGGAATCCAAGCAACAGTGAAAAAAGATCTGAAGTGCTCACCAGCTGAGATGGTTTATGGTGAAACCATCAAGCTTCCAGGTGAGTTCTTCGCCGAAAATCCTCCTATACCACTTCCAACTAGCGACACAGTCATAGAACAACCACGTGACAACCACGTGCAAAACCTTATCCCAAATTCAACATTGCAAACCAAACAAGATGATATTTTTGTTCCTAAGGCACTTGCCAACTGTGAGTTTGTATTTGTAAGAACAGGCAAGGTTCGCCCAGGCTTATCTACTCCCTAAGAAGACCCATTTAAAGTCATTCGACGCCTTCGGAAACAATTCACCGTCTCAATTAATGGAAAGAATCAAACCATTTCAATTGACCGGCTCAAACCGGCTTACGGCATACTGTGTTCCACTGATGCGAAATCAGTTCATCGCTCACATAAACATGTTCGTTTTCAGCCATAAATATTTTCCATAGGATGGAGGACTCACTTGCGGAGGAGTCCTGTAACGACTCGCACATTTCAATTATATAAATCAATTATTTGTTAGATAAATTGAAATTTTCTCACCACCAGATATACATAGGGTTTGCGCATAGGATATTTCTTTGCGTAACATATTTCCACTTGCCATCTAGCGAAATAGTATGGACCCAAAATATAATTGAACACTGAATTATATTTTGTGATATTTACTCCATCTCGCTTTCAACTTTCTTCTTCGAATATTTCGAATGAATATTTTCTCTCTGTGTTTTCATCTCGCGCCCAATAGGTCAACGAAGATTGGCATGCGATTCGTCTCGTGTGCCAATACACAAAAAATTAAAACAAAAATTTTATTCTACTTGAATTCAGCGTCACGATTTTTGGGTAGACGAAAGACGACCAACAAAATAAAAAAACAATTATGATGACAGAGTGTTTTTAGTTTTGGAGATAGCAATGGCGAAGTGGTGAAAAATAATTAGCGTAGTTAGTGAAAAAATGGTGGTCAGGTGTGAAGTTGCTCGGGGGATTCAAGTTGGCACTTGCGGCCAGCTCCGTAATTTGCAACTTCCACAAGTGCTCGTGTTACCTCCGCGTGGTGACCGCTGGTAACTAGATTGCTGATTCTTTGGCTTCTAGGCTAAAACACGGCGCTAAAGGAGTCAACCTTAAACAAATCGCTGGGCTGGATTAAGGTGTTAATCGTACCGTGTCGATAATCGACCAGACTGGGGGCCCAGCTCATAAACTAGCTCAGTCATTAACGGTGGATCCGGATACTTGGCGCCCTTCGGATTAAGTAGCCTTATCTGTGTACTGTGGATCTCTGCACAGATGGACATTTCTTTCTCCGCTACTCGTGGGACCAATCACGGATCCAAACAAAAACACGCAAAAACAAAAAGAGTCCGGCTCTCCAAAATATCCGGAAAATGTGGACAACGAGACTCGGGTCTGTAGGCCTGCCTCTAAGTCTACAAATAATCGACGGGACATAAGCTCAAGCGAGGCTGGTCCCTCCACTCGGGTCACCAAATCTGAGTATACAAATACAAAGCGGAACCAAAGTACGAATGAATCTGCTTCCTCAAAACAAACCTATAATTCTAGGAGGAAGGCCTAGAGGGCCCTGGTTAAGATCAATAACATCTCGCCAGAAGACAGAACGGATAAAGACAAAGCCTCGCTTGCATGGGCAAAAAAAGTTACCGAGAAAAAGTCGGAAAGCCCTTAGGAAGGAAAGTCCTAAGATTGCAAAGCGAACAAAACTCCAAGGCTGCCGTTATGAGGCCTTTTAACGAGGTCCTCAAGGATCATCAGGTTGTGGCAGTTATTGAGAAATCATGCTCCGGACTGGATAGATAAAATGCTAAGAGGCAGGATCATAAATACTAGTTTTAGGGAATCCTCCGTTAGGAGATTTGCAAACAGAAGTACACCTCAGGGTGGCGTACTGTCCCCCCTAATTTGGAACTTGGTCATAAATGACCTGTTGCTGAGACTGGGGGACTGTAGCTTCAAGGTGGTTGCCTATGCGGATGATGTTGCTATTGGTGTCCGTGGTAAATATCCCGGCACCCTTAGTGAGCTTATGAAAAATGTCCTGGGCACTCTTTCACTATGGGCCAATGGCAGTGGGTTGAATGTAAAACCGAATTGGTTCTCTTCTCTAGGAAATATAAACTTCCTCACATCGATCCTACCACTTTAAATGGGTTTGGCTTGACTTTTACAGTTGAAGCAAAGTTTCTGGGTCTCGTTTTGGATAGCAAATTATATTGGAAACCCAATATTCTGGAAAGGGTAAAGAAAGCTACGGTAGCGCTATACTCTTGCAAAAATGCCATTGGGAAAGGATGGGGGCTGGAGCCCCGCATCGTAAATTGGCTTTATACCGCAGTAGGCAGGCCCATACTCTTGTATGGGGTAATAGTCTGGTGGTCTGCTCTGGACAAAACTGTCAACCAAAAGCTGTTGACAAAAGTTCAGAGAACAATCCCTCTGTGGATCAGTGGTGTACTGAGGAGCACATCCGCTCAGGCACTAGAGACTCTGCTATTTTTGACTCCTCTAGATATCTTGGGGAAACAACTGGCAGCTTGTACTGCCATACGGCTGAAATCCATCTTAATGTGAACCTGCAACAAAACAGGGCACTCATCTATTTTGTGCAACAAACAAATTCTCAAGACCACCGACTATACTGTCCCGTCACTATCTTTTGACACAAAGTTCCGGACTAGGATCCCATCCAGGGAGGATTGGATGATGGGTGCAGTTTTGGAACCAGGAGTTATAAACTTCTTCATTGATGGGTCCGCTTCAATCACACCTCCTCACGTCGAAAGTAGTCCAGAACTGTCTCTCATCTCTTAACTAGATGGCAGATCAGTTCAATATCCACATTTTATGGGTGCCAAATGGAATGTTATTTACTAAATGTGCCTTCAGCGCATTTTATTATTTTTGGGAATATAACTATAAATTTGCATACATTTAAATTTGCTGCTCCGCGCTGCTCTTGGTGTGTTTCACTTTTGGAAGTATTCACACGAAATCAGTAGGCTTTTGTTGTCCCTTCCGCATAAAACGTTTTAGCTACAAACTTTTGTTTAATTTTGGATACAACACAATTCGGGGCAGCAAAATTTTTTATTATAATTATATCCGGTATTTGCGGGACAATCTATTATCCCGAACAAAAAAGTGAACCTCAAATGATTTAATTAATTTCTTAAAATATGGCGAAAAAAGGTAAAAAAGGCAAGAAGGGTAAAAAAGGGAAGGGTAAAAAACCAAATCCCAATAAAAAGATGACGCTACTCTTTTATGTAAATGGACGGGCGGATACACAGCCGTTTCGCGAGTCGAACGTTAAAACGGGTACGATCAATGAGATTATGCAAACAAATTTGCACGGCGAATGGGAATATCGGAGCCAATTCATTTGTAATCTTGATGGTAGTCTGCTGAAGGATCCACAAGAAAAAATTACTCGATCGACGCCATTTGTTATGGTTCCACGATCGGAGAATTTTAAAAAGGGAGAATATCGACGGAAATTTATTGAATATATGACAGAATTAAAGCAATCAAAGAAAAAATCGTGTTGGTGTTAATTTTTGGCGGAAATTGTTTAGAACTAAATCGATGTTAAAAATTTCAAGTAATAAACTGCTAAATTTAATTTTTTGTAGTTTTTGTTTGGTTTCTCTCTTTGGTTTCTGGTTCGCAGGATTCTGTTTGCCAAGTGCCCTTGTAATAAAAAATTATTTGCGAACCACGAAATGTGAATATGTGCATACATCTCTAAAAACATTCTGTATCACTAATGAAACACTGTTGAAAGCAAAAGGAGAAACTAGGCGCTCCACCCTTGCTAATTTAGTGTGTGATACTAAATCTAATAAAAACTTGTTAATATGTATTGTAAAATCGACACGACTCTGTGTTGCCTTTTCGTTTTTCATATTGTTGGCACACATTTTTTGATAATTCAATGTGTTTTATGTGCCGCGTTGAACATCGAATTAACTTGTGATTACTATTCATAGTATGACGCTCGTCGTTCCGTGCACCACGATAATGATTATTGGGCAACATTTTGTGAAACGCCTTGAACTGGGTGCTCAAATAGAACATCAAAACCACATACAAGGTCCTGAATCCGATTGTCGATGATAAATGCGTTGTTGTTATGTTTATTCGGTAGTATTCGGATGTATTTCAGTATTACTTTCATTGGATATCAATAAAATATTATATGCGTATAGTACGAAAGGATGTGCAAATTTAACGCTGAAAGTTTTACGCAATTCCTGCATTAGCTCACTTAAACATTCTTTGTACGCAATAGTAACATATCAAAAATAGTAAGCCATTATAAGTATTGCAGAGTTGCAATGATTAAACACAAACAAAATGTGATTTGAAAAATTAACATATGGCGACCGTTTATATTTGGATGTGACATGTGGGCCACAAACCGCTGAATCAGTCTGACGGTCCCGTACGGTACCGTATAGGAGATTTTTAATACATTTTTGTAATTAAAGAATCAATAAAAGACAAAATTGATTTTGTAAATTATTCCTAATAAATGTGTTACATTAAATGTTGCATTGAATAAATAATAAATAAGTTTGTGAAACATTGACTGACAAAGGAAAGCAAGAAAATTTCCATTTTACTACAATTAACTTGAAATACACTAACCTAGGTGTTGCGCAGTAAACTTTGTAGTTGTCAGCTTAACACTATCTCACACCGAACAGGACTCAAATAACCTATTATGTAAAGGGCCTTTCTCCAAATTTATCTCGATGACCCTTCTGAATCCCATAAACTATGTATTTTATCATTGTCGTTGCGGATACCGAAACCATACCAATTTCCCTTCCTGGAACCCTTGGTTATTTGCTCGTTTGTAATATCGAGGTTCCATCTGGTAACTTTTTATCCTTATTTAAGCCGCTGATGAAACAGCCCCAAACTTAAGACCTCCAGGTAATTTAGATTATCTCCAAATATGGTTTTACTTGTAGCTGGTGTCATTCCTGTGGTGTCATATGCATCACTGATCAATAGGCCACCCAGTTATATTGGTTTTGCTCCACGACTAGACATTCCTCAATTGTGCCATTGAATCTTTGAAGTATGTATGATAGAAATATGTTATATCATACCACAACATACTTCTTAAAATATCACCAATTCGTTGTTGTCTCCTGATTCGTTATGGGATACTCCTCTGAAATGATCCATTATCACTGTACATATTTATTCTATATACATACATAGTCTACCTCCTGCCCAGTAGAAACGTTGGCGTATCTTGCCTAATGTTTTATTAATTCCTAGGTGGTTCTCAGTTGTTCCTCCGAAACTCCTTCAGGATTTCCGCAATGCGGCTCTTTGGTATACCACCAGCAGTCTCTTTAGTTCCGTGAAAACTTCTTCCTGGTCATCCTACCATTCGAATGCCTTGTTCTTCTTAGTTAATTGGTGTAAATTCTCTACGATATTGGCAAATCCTGGCACGAATTGCCTAATGGTAGATCTAACGTTGAAAATATTTGAACACCCGATAATATGTCTAATGCGTCGACTGTTGACCGATGAGTACCGTGTACTACTAGATGATTCGATTACCCCTGTCGCCTGCATAAATTTTACCTACGGTTCACTTCTTCTTGTTTTGCCAATGCTAAAATGCTTAACGAATCAGCGTCTGCGTCCCCGTATCAATTCGGTGTTATACAATTGTGGTGTTTCCATCATTATCAAATGTTCTGCATAATATGGACATGTGCAAAATGTTTCTCTTTCTCGGTAAGATGTTTGATAAATTTCTACATTCATTTGCCGATGACTGAACCTATCTTGTTATTAGCTTATTTATAGTTTTAATTGATATACTCTTTAGTCGTGGTCTAGTTTAACTGAGCTACCCCGGTCAGATTTTTTTTTGACTCCGCTCTGCTCTTTATTGGTTTGCACAACCCGAAAATGTGTTTGACCCAGAACCTCCCTTAGATCTACCCCTTACATTATTTCCGATTTCGTATGCAGTCTCTTCCGATGATCACAATAATTTGCCTGGTAGTGGGGTGGCTCCTGTACCGCCAACTTGAAGTGGCAACTCGATGTTATCGTAAGTTAATACTCCTCGTCCAACATGCACCACGAAGCCATTCATCCTTATGAAATCCATTCCTAAAATGACCACGTTCATAATATCTGGAATTAACACATCATATTCGAGAAGAGTTCTCCAGATCCTTATTTTACAATATTTTCCCTTTTATGATTCCACTATCTCCTGTTGCTATTTGCAACTTCAATTTGCTCCCTTAACCAGGGTAATGATGCAGTCCGTTATGAGGGAGGTTTTGGGGTCAATCGATTGTGGGGGGCAGATTTTGCCCTTTTAAGCTGATTTTTTTAGTTTAACGCTTAGCCGTCATTTGGCCCTCCTGTTTGGCCACTGCATGCTAGGAGATATTGTGATTTCCGCCGTTCGCTTCTTGTTTCCCAACAGTCTTATGAGATGGTTTGGTGATGGTTTGGTCAGTCTCGTTCCTCAACGCACAAGCAACAACATCACCGCCAATGCATCAATTTTAAGCGTTTCCATGTAATTGGCTGACGTACTTTTATGTTGTAGATTTACCAGTCACTGATGAAAAATCCTGTAGCGATTCTCTTTCTATATTTATGTGAATGTTATAGTTTTGCTATTGGTTGAACAAGGTGCGTTCATGTGAATGAGTGTGAATATGAATGCGCGAATTGTGGCGATGAACGAGTGATGAATATTTATGTGATTAATGAATTGAATAAGTGAGTGAGTCGCTACAGAACTCATCCGCGAGTGCTTCCCTCTCCCTAGGGAATGATTGTATTAGTGGAAGCAATACGGACGGTTTTTTGTCGATGGATGGATGTCTGGTATTAATCGATACGATGAAATGTTTCGTAAGTCTGCGTATAACTTTATATGGACCTTCATAGGGAGGAGTTAATCCCGTGCGAACTTTGTCTGTTATTATGCAAACAAAATCGCAGTTGTTTAGCGATTTCGTGGTGTTTTAGGTATGAGGTTGCGCATGGTTTGTCGCAGTTGGTCGATAATTATGTCGGTATTTGGGAGTGGTGAAGGAGGGTTTTCGATAAAGAATTCGCCGGGTAGTTTGATGGTGTAACCGTAAACTAATTCTCCCGGTGAGCACTTAGGATATTCCTTCAATATTGGTCGGATACCAAGTAGTGTGACTGGTATTTCCGAACTCCAATTGATTGTATTGCTTCTGGCCTTTAATGCGGCTTTGAGTTGCCGATGGAAGCGTTCCACCATGCCATTGGCTTGCGGATGGTAAGCCGTTGTCCGTATCCGATGTGAACCAAGGAGTTTTGTTAACTCGGTGAAAAGCTTGGACTCAAATTGCATTCCTTGATCTGTTGTGATGTTAAAGGATACGCCGAATCGTGATACGTAGCAGTATGCTTCGGACCAGCGAGTGAAGCAATCGACGCAAGTGAGTAAATATGAGTATCCATTAGATCGCGGAAGTGGTCCTACGATATCTATCTATGGATATGCTAAAATCGACCAGGCGGAATTTGAAATTGTCCATGAGGTGATTTCGTGTGCCGTTGAACTTTAGCACGTTGGTAGGATAAATAAGACAGAGCCCAATAGTCTACGTCTTTGTTTATGCTGGGCCAAAAGTAGCGAGCTGTAATCAATTTACGAGTTGCACGGTCTCCAGGATGTGAAATGTTGTGTAGTGTGCTGAATACGGTGTGACGTAGTGAGTCTGTGATGTATGGGCGATTGTTCCCACCTGCGATTTCGCAGACTATTTCGAGGTCAGGTAGTTTGAAAAGCTCTAGTTTCATTGATAAATTGTGTGACATTCGGAACCATTAAGTAAATTCTGAAGTTCTAGGTCTGCTTTTTGTGCGTTTGCGATTGTTTGTTAGTAGATGTATGTTTCGACTGTGGCCATTTCATTATCGGTTGTGCGCGAACGGTATCTGCGACAACGTTGTCGTGTCCGTGAAGATGCTGAATGTCCGTGATAAATTGACTAATGTAATCTAGGTGGCTAGATTGCCTCGGATTACGTTTAGTTTTATACTGAATTACTCGTGTCAGAGGTTTGTGGTAGGTGTAGATGGTGAAATCCCGACCTACGACAAAATATCTGAGGTGTTTGACTGCTAGATAAATTGCGAGTAATTCCCGATCGAATGCAGAATATTTCTTTTCAGCATCCGAGAGTTTCTTTGATAAGAATCGCAGTTGTTCCAAACACTCGTTATTGTACTGTTGTAGTATAGCACCGACAGCAGTAGGAGTTGCTCAGTAGGTTTACCAGAATTGTTATCTTGGCCATTTTAGCTTTTAGTGACATGAATGCTTGTTGATCATCCCGGTTGCAAAATGTTTAATGTCATTAATTCGTTCTTCAGATGGCAGAATACCATTAGGTGTTATCTTGTGGCTGAGGAAGTCAAGAGTGCATACACCAAAGACGCATTTTGAGCTCTTAATATGAACGTCAAACTGTGTTAGTCTATGGAAGAGTTGTTCCAAGTGCAGTTTGTGTTGTGCGTAAGATTTTGATGCAACAAGAATGTCGTCAATGTAGGCGAAAATAAAGTCCAAGTCATGTACGACTTCGGCATTCGGGTGAATTCGAAGAGGCCAAACGGTGTTGTGATTGCCATTTTATGAACGTCTTCAGGGTGCGACAGGAATTAAATGATAAGCTCTAACCAGATCAATCTTAGAGAAGATTTTGCATCCATGCAAGTGCAGGGAGAAGTTTTCAATGTGAGGTATCGAGTAGCGATCCGGCGTTGTCACCATGTTTAAACGCCGATAATCCCCACATTGTCTCCAATCTTGATCTTTTTTCTTCACCATGTGAAGTGGACAAGACACGGGAGATGCAGATAGCCTGCAAATACCTAATTCCATCATGTGTTGGGATTCTGTTTGAGCGGCTTAATGTCTCACTTGATTTAGCCAACGTGGTCTTGACACGGGCAGATGGCCTGCTGTGACAATATGATGAACCACGTTGTCTCGAAATTCTTCAGCAGAGTGGCATAACTGTTGTTGAGTGAATAATGGATCGGAGTTGGTGTGTTATCCCGAACCATTGTGGCATTGATGGATAGCTTCGGAAGGTTCTCTTAAGTCCGATGTCCATCTGAAGCAATTTTATGCCGTAGGTGTGGAATGTTGTGCTATTGGCGGCCGACAGGACTGGATCGGGATCACGTTTTGTGAATGAAAACGCGTTTTTATAATAATGTGCTGGAATGACCGAAAGGTGTGTTAATGTGGTCGTGGATAAATAATCAACCTATGTGATGGGTGTGGGATGTTATCATCTCTACTCGGTGAGTGACTCGTTTTTTTCGTGGTTGATTTCCACTTCCATGTTGGATTTTGATTTGAAATTACATGGGTCTACACATTTTCGTGCAACTGCTCCGAACTTCTAATGGTACCAGCACTTGTCATAACGGTGGTTGGGGAACGTGAATTGGAGCTGCGTCGGAAACCGACTTGTGTTGATGTTTTTCGGCCCCTTGAACGACTGGGATTGTTATTTAATATGTTATTTAATGATGCCTCGATTTTTGCGAGTCGTTGTTCGATCGTGGCATTTGTGGTGTTCGCAGTAGGCTGTCGAACCGGATCCGAGCGGACTGTGGACTGTGGAACAACACAGCTCGATTGACGTTGGTGGCTTTATGGTCACCATATATTCTCACTTTACTGTTAGATTTCGGCACAGGGACAGGCTATTGGTGCCGCTCATTTGCTATGATTTTCACTCTGACCATTTGATCTTGCATATGTGGCGGACCCCTTGCATTTTCAACGTTATCGGGCAAACAGTTCAGCGATCGACCTATCATTAAATGTGCTGGTGTAAGTGCTTTTACGTCAAAGTCATCGGAAGCACACAACGGTTTCGAGTTCAGTAAAGCCTCGATTTGCGCTATTATTGTGTTAAATTCTTCTAATGTCGTAGAATGATCTCCAATGGTTCTGCTCAAATGAGTCTTGGCCGATTTAACGGCCGCTTCCCATAAACCACCCATATGAGGAGAGCCGGGTGGAATAAACTTCCATGATATTCTGTCCTCTAGAAGAAAATTAGATATTGAATTTGAGTTATCGTATACAAACTTATAAACTTCTTTTAGGTATTTAGATGTCCCGACAAAATTTGTCCCAATGTCGGAATAGATCGTGCGGACCATCCCTCGCCGACTTGTGAATCTTCGTAAAGCATTGAGGAAACTTTCCGTGCTCAGTTCCATGCAACACTCTAGGTGAACCGCCTTTGTAGCCATGCTAACAAAGACACAAATATATGCCTTTACTGGGATTGATCCTCTTCGCCTTGTCAAATGAACTCTAAATGTCCCACAGAAGTCGATGCCAACAGATTCAAACGCGTAATTCAGTCTGACTCTTTCTTCTGGAAGTTGACCCATGATTTGTTGCAGCGGCCGTGGATTTTGACGAAAGCAGTGAACACAATGTCTGTACACCTTTTTTGTTAGTTGGTTAGCTCCGACTATCCAATATTTTTCGCGCACAATACTACAAAGTAAATTAGGCCCCGGGTGAAGTTTCCGCGTATGGATTGTGGTAATTATTACTTCGGATATTGGGTGATTTTTCGGCAATATGATTGGATGTCTGGCACTATATTCAATCAAAGCCTTTTGTATTCTGCCACCGACCCGCATTATTCCTTTGTCGTCTAGGTATGGGTTTAATGACTTTAATTTACTTTGTTGGATATGAATGATTTCTCCTGAAGATAGTTGCTCGTACTCGTCTTTAAACATGGTTCTCTGGACATAACGACATATTTTTTGTTCTGCATTGTTTATTTCTACGGTAGTTAACGCCCCAGATTGGCACTCTTGCTTTGAATTTTTTAAATAATTGTTTATGAATCTAATACAAATGAGATAATTCGTAAAATTTTATTGTAATTATTGTATTTGAGCATGATTTGCTGATAGACGTGCTCTTGCTTTGTTTCTGCTTTAAGGCTGCTAACTGGTGAACTTTTAATCTCTTCGTTGCATGAGTTTATTTTTGGTTGCTCTGGCCAATAGCTTTCATCTAGAATCAACCAATCGGGCCCAACCCACCAAAGATTGAACACTTGCCAATTATTTGCTGCCATCCCACGTGATGCACAGTCTGCTAGATTGGTAGCTGTAGGGACATGACACCAAAGTTTGCGATTATATATATTCAGTATTTCCGCCGTTCGATTTGCCACAAACGTCGTCCACCTCCGAGGTAAGTCTGATAACCTACTAAGCACTATGGTAGAATCTGTCCATAGCGTTACTGATTCGATCTGGAGTCTAATGATTTTAGATATTTGAGACATTAAACGTGATAATAGTAATGCCCCAAGCAAGTCCAACCTTGGTAGGCCTACCTGTTTTATTGGTGCTACCTTGATTTTAGCGCTTATTAATGACACCGAATATCTACCACTTTCTCTCACTCTTGCGTATACCGCTGCAGCGTAGGCATCTTGACTAGCATCACAAAAGCCGTGTAACTCGATACTATCAACTGTTTTGAGCCATCTTGGAATCTTAAAGCCTCACCGCTGCTAAATCATCTCTGTAATTGCACCATTTTGACATCATATTTGGAGAAAGTTCATCATCCCAACCGATATTCTCTAGCCATAGACTTAGGAACAGTATTTTTATTTGAATCGTGATAGGTGACAGCCAACCCAGCGGATCAAAAACTTTGATAGCCTCTGATAATAATGTTCGTTTGGTATGAGATTTTACAGGACTTAGGTTTACGTCAAAGGTGAACGAGTCATGTATTGGATCCCACTTAACGCCCAAGACCTTGATTGCATCATTATTTTCTTCAAACAACTTTATGTGTGTAGCGCCTTCGAAGAGTTGATTTCTTATTACTTCATTGTTTGAGGACAGCTTTCTAAGATTAAACCCGGCACTCTTGAGTATATTTTCAATGTTTTCCTTGCTTTGTAGGAGACTCTGAATGTCCCTTGCGCCAGTCATCAGATCGTCTATGTATACGTCTTCTGTTATCATTCTTGCCACCTGCGGTTTGCTCTCTACATTCTCTTGTGCTAATTCCTTGATACATATTGTGGATACAAAACCTGCTGATGCGGTACCATACGTTACTGTGTTCAACTGATATACGCAAAGTTGATCGTCTGCATCTCGCCATAGTATTAGTTGGTACTTACAATCATCCTTTTGTAGGGGGACCTGCCTGTACATCTTTTCTATATCGCCTGTTAACACGAATGGATGTTGTCTAAACCGTACTATTATTTGCACAAGACTGCTCTGGACAGTTGGCCCTGCTAGTAACGTTTCATTTAATGAACAACCTGCAATGGATTTCGCCGAGGCGTCGAAAACGAACCTAAGTTTGGTAGTATTGCTACTTGATTTTAACACACCATGATGCGGCAATATATATAATTCCAATGGGTCGTGGACGTGAATCTTTTGCATGTGTCCTAATGATTCGTACTCTCGCATAAATTCTTTATACAGGATGCCAAATTGATGATCTCGATTGAATTTCTGCTCCATAGCTCTTAAACTGGACCTTGCTATTTGAAAAGTTGACTTTAACTGTGGTGCTGACTTCTTAAAGGGCAGCTTAGTCACGAATCTTCCCGTTATGTCTCTCTTGCTCTTCCTTCGAAAGAATAGGCACATTTGATGGTACTTCCTCGATTTCCCAAAATCGCCGTAGGGACACATCAATATCAAATGTAGTGTGAAACTGGCTATCGTTTTCACAGGCGACAAACATGGACGTCCTCCTACGATCCAACCTAATTCTGTATTTTGGGCGATCAATTTGGTACCTCTTACTTCTCGTTGCTCTCCCTTGAATAATTCAATAACAATGTCAGCCCCTAATAATACATCAATTCGCCCTGATTTAAAAAATTGAAGGTCTGCTAACTCGAAATCAATAGCATGCTTTAAGTTAGCTAGCCTGAAGTCAATTTCCGGCAATGATGATGAAATTTTTGGAATGACTAGCGCGTTAACTGAAAATCATTGATTTGATTTCCCACTTGATTTGAAATTCACTACAACTGCCCCTCTAGTTCTTTCTGCAATTGCTGCTCCTATACCTGATGCTAGTACTCTGCAATGATTTTTCTTTAGACCCAATTGTTGCGCCTTTTGTTCTGTTATAAACGAAGCCTGTGATCCCGTATCGATCAATGCGCGGCATGTTCGTGGTGTTCCCCTTGCTGGTCTTCTATATCGATTAAAGCTGTAGGTAGTACTACTGGATTTACGTCCGAGGATGAAGATGAATTTACGGTTAATGTTTGGAAGTTTGTACTTGAATCATTTTGGCAAGCTTTATTCGATGTGTGATTTGTTTGTTCCTCTTTCTTTGATACCTCAATTGAGTTGTCCTTATGCAGCAGCGTATGATATTTCTTAGAACATGCTATACATCTTCGTTTGACTCTACAGGCTGCAACTCCATGATTCGAGTTTAGGCAATTGAAGCAGCGATGGTTGGTGGCTATATAGTTTCGGCGTTCATCTACGTTCAATTGTTTAAAACAATCACATTCGGAGAGTCTCTGATGGTCTATCTTCTTGCAATAACCACATTGTGATGTCGCGGTTGTTGTGTAACTTTTAGTGCTCGATCTCGAGATTATATTCGACTGTGTGTGTACTGGATTTAACGGATTCTAGAGCATTGGTTCTTCTTGCCAAAAAATCCAAAAACACTTGAACGGATGGAAATTGATTCTCTGTTGTCTGTTGTGCCCATTGGTTTTTCGTCTCATCGTCAAGCTTGTTAATCAGGATATATATTAGCCATGGATCCCTTGCTTCAGCCTTTTCACCTAGCGCCTTTAAACCCCTCATGACCTCATCCGATACATCCAGTAACTTCCTAATGTGCGCAGCATTTGAAATCTTAACGGGTTTTTGATCACACCAATTTTTGATGAACGCATTTATAGTGTATCGCTTTTCATCATATCGAGCTTTAAGTTTTTGCAATGCCTCAATATAATTTGCGTCAGTCGCCTTAAAATGTCTTATAAGATCTTTAGCTTCACCTCTCAATAAACCTTTGAGGTATTGAAATTTTTCGACAGTTGAAAGATTTTCTCTTTCATGAATGGTTGCTGAATACAAGTCGAAGAAACTCTGCCAATCGGTGTAATCGCCGGAAAATGGGGGTATTTGTAGTTTGTCTAGCTTGACACCTGTTGTAGCCGCACTTCCGTTACTAATTGTGGTGTTCCCTGTTTCATTTGCAATAGCTCCCTCACTTAGGTTGCGTTGACGTATGCACGAGTTTATTCGAGCTACAACAAGATAATACACCTCTTCAAATTCTTGCAGCTTTGGTTCACCATTTGCGTCAGCTTGAAAAATATTTTCCTCACAAATGGTAAACTTAACATAAAATAACATGGTGATAAAATTGGTATTAGTATAAAGTACAAAAGGTATAATAATTGAAACTTTAACAACAAAATCTCAGATTAAAGCTGTAACATTCAGCCATCGTAATCTCATTCCCCTGAATTCATGCAATTAATTAATTTACTATAATTATATCTAGGGATTGGAAAGTTTGACGAAAATAAAAAAATCGGAATTCGAAATTCGCAAGTTAAATATTTCGGAATTCGATCGAATTCCGAAATATTTTTAATTTTTTTAAGTCTATACAAATAATAAAAATAACTTATTTGAGATAATTCATTGTTATTTATTGCATAAAAATTACTTTTAAAAAAAAAAAAATGGAACATAAAATTATATTATTCAAAATGAAATATAAACATAAAATTATTGTACAAAAATTCAATTAGTACAGAAATATTCTAATATGGCATATCATTTAATAATAAAAAATATAAAATTATTCTTGTGTTTGCCTTAAATATGCTTTGAGGAAGAGAGATCACTTAAAGCTGTGTCTCCGAGTCTCGATCGAACTTTTGTACAAAAGTTACCTGCAATTGAGAAGGCTCGCTCGGACTCCACGCTCGATGGCGGAATCAAAAATGAGTAGACGGACTCTAATATTTTGCCACGAACGCCGTTATCTTCAAAGAATTTCATTTCAGATTTAATTTTTGAAACTAAGCTCTGATTTGTTATTTGTTGAGTTAAGCTGGACGGTATGTTGGACGATAAATTCAATTGAATTTTGCTCTGAAACTTTTGCATTAACGACTGGGGATTGGTTTGTTCTTCCGACATCACTTCTACCACATCGTCAGCTTCTGACTGCTCGCCTGAGGAAATTTCCATGTTAGTGTTAAATATCAATCTTTGTGCAAAGCTTTCAATAACTTTGGTTATTGTATATTTCAATGGTCTAGTGAAAGATTCGTGAATCTCACTTTTTCCGCCATTGTGTAAATACTGAAGAGTTCCAGACACATTTGTTCGTCTTTGGCTTATTCGGCTTTCTAATTCGTTCTTCAATTTTAGTGAAAGTTCATCAGATCCGAAATTCTCAAGCATAAAAGACAATGCCGCATCAGCAGAAAGCAGATTTGCATCTTATTGACAAAGGGCGTCAACAGTAAGCTTCACTGGGAGAAGTGCAGAGATCATGTTGTTAATCGAGAAAATTTCAGCATCTAGAATAACGATATCAGATGCAATGTCAATCAATGCTTTTCTAACACAGCTTTTTAGTTGGTTAAATCTTTCAAGCATTTCGACTAAGCTATTCCATCTAGTTCTAGTGTCCATAATAAGTTTCAACTCTTTTCCAAATTCTTGTTTCACGTATACTTGAAGAATATCATTCGATGTTCTCGAAAAACGAAATTTCTTTACAATCGAACGAACTTTTTTGATGAGAAAACCAAATCTAAATTCTTCAGTCTCAACATGCTCAGCTTCAATATAAATTTGTTCAATCAAGCCAACACTTTCATCGTCAATGTATTCCTCATCCTCTGATTCCTCGAAGTCACTTCCTTGTTTTTCTACACCAACATTTTCTGTATCTGTGTGAGCCACCAATTCATCAGTTGTATTCGAATTATTATATAGAACATTAATTACAGCTAAATGTATCGCGTGTGCGAAGCACAACTGCTGATTACATGGTAAAAGCCGTCCAACTTTTTGCATCACAGCTGCCCCATCAGTTGTTATGGACGTAATATCTTTATCGATATTTAGATTGTTGTCTTGTAATGTGGTTTTCAGGGCCGTAATGCATTTCTCTGCAGGGAAACGTCCTTCAACACGAACTAAACCTAAATTCCAAAACTGTTTCTTGCCATGGACATTTACATTTAAATAACATCGGTTTCTTGATGATGTCCATTCATCTAGAGTTAAGCAAAATCGTGTTCCATCTTCTTTGAAATTAATTAAATCCTGCATCATTTTAGCACGCATTTTTTGTGCGTATTCTAAAGCCATTTTGCGAATTGAGTTAGGTGATTTTGGTAATACATAATCTCGAGCGCCTCTAGCCAAAAATAAATTTCTCAAATCGATAGACGTACAAAAAACTTTGAATGGCATATTATCCAAGGCACACATTCGTGATACAATTGCAGAAAGTGATTCATCTTTTTTGTTGACTAAATAATTTGTAATCATCATTTTTGATGCGCTGCTTTCTGGAACTTTATCTTGCACGACATCCCGTTTTAATACATAAATATTGTGTATTGTTCTTAAATGCGTGTGCTGCGGTGTTGTCGTTGAACCAGAAGTTTTTACTATTTCATTACATATTTTACATTTTGCTGTTAGTTTTTTTGAACCTCTCAAAAAATGAATCCAAACAGAATTTTGATTTTTACATTGCTTTGTGTATTCCGAATAAATTTCTTTTGATGACATTTTAGGATGTTCTATTAACAATAATTTAATTATTAAATTAAAACTGCTATTATTTACTTACCTATTTAAAAATATTGATGATTGTACAGAAAACAAAGTCCAAATAATTCAATACACACCGCACTCGATTAAACAAATCTCAAATTCTCAACCAGTGCTGTCGCTCTGAAAACTTTAAACGGAATACGTTTCAAATTTTCAGTGGAGTATTTCAAGCCAGAAGGGAGTACAATATATACGAAATACAATAGTTAGACCTACTTAGTTGTTGGTGTTTTGTGTTAAAAAAAAAATCACGATCCAGCAAATTACACTAAAATTGTTTTATTTAAACTTATCTTAAAACTACTTTAGCTTCGAACCCTTTTAATTTTTGAAAGCGTAATTTTTTCAGATGTATACCAATACGGACATGTCAAATATGCGAACATTTTCATTATTTTCACAAAGCTAATTTTTGGGAATTGGAAGAAATTTTATACTGGAAACCTGGACGAAATTTAAAAAAATCTCCTTAAAAAAACAGTACAGTTGTTCGAAGTCTCATGTTTTTAATCATAATAAAGTTTTTATTTTTTCTCAAAGTTGGCACTTTACTTACGATTAGGATGGAACTTGACTATTCTTAACCGCTTATGAAGAAATTCGACACACGCGATGGAAATGGGGCTCTAATATGATGTTTCTAATTTCGGGAGCCTGTACTACTATAAGAAGATTCGCTTCAGCTGCGCGCACTTTGTTTTAACTTCAATCCGCAAGGAATTGATCCTTAAGTAAATGTGATGAGGCAAGACAAGACTGTCAAATATTTTGATCATAAAAACCGTAAATTGAATCGTCAAATTTAATTGACTAACTTTATTTAGTTATTGCTACATATTTTGTAACGGTTAACATTGAGCACTAGAACAAAGCAAAAACTAAAACACAACTATTTAAACCTTAGGCAGCCTCTGTATAGTCGAACGAGGAAGGTTTATAATTTTTAGGAGAATTTTTTTGAGGGAAATTCTTAGTCAAACCTTATATAAAAAAATAAAGAACTTTTATTAAAGATACTGACAATTTTAAGATTAAAAGTGAAATACGCGTTAGCGGTAAAATCGTATTTTGAGCAAAAAAAAAATTAAGAATTTTTTATAAAAATATTTAAATATTTCTTCTATCACATTCACAAGTGGATAAAGTCTCAGCCTGCTTATATTGCTAATTTTCTGTCTTATTTAAAAAAAAAAAAATCGACACGGGCAAAATTTTAAGAAAATAGTTTATAATTCACTAAATCAGTGTGTCTGTGTGATAGTTTTGTGTGAAATAAAACTTTGTGCAAGTAATCGGATAAACATAAATATTATGTTGTGGTTTGTGGAATTTGAGAATTAGAGTTTTAGAGTTCGATTGAGGTTAGCGGCTTGCGGCACTTCATTTAAGGGTTGATCTGAGTTTTAACAGAGTTAGCCTGATAAAAAAAATCAACAGGTTATTTCTTTCCAATCAATTAATGTCAGTGTCAGTTCTCAGTCTCAGGGTTGGTGTCGGTCAGTGCTGTCGCTTTGAATACGTTAAATGGAGTACGTTTTCAGGGCAGTATTTCTAGTCAGAAAGGAGTATATACGGAATACGTACAATAGTAAGACCTTATTACACTAAAATAGTTTTTAGTTTGTAACCGATGGATTTGGGTCACACTGACACACCGTTGCACACTGTAAAATTTTGGGATAGGTTTCAGTGACGGGACAGGTTCTTTAGTTCCGATGCGTCAGTATTCCATCTTACAAAAAAAATATTTTGATTCAGTATATAGTGTGCAAAAAAAAAAAAATAAAAAAAACGCTTAATCATAATAAAAAAAAATAGTGACGGTATTACACTGCATTATACAACGCAAACATCCCCTTAATGGAGTTACTAATTACTCCATTTTTATTTTCTAACTACTAATTTAAAATCGCCATTAATATAAACAATAACAAAAAAAAATTGTGCATGTCTTTTTTTTTTAACTTGGCGAACTGGCGATAAGCAAAGAAACAAAATTATTCGACAACACTGAACTATGCTTAAAGTTTTAGCAATAAAAAAAATAAAAAAAAAAATTTGAGAAGCAAACAAAAGTGAAATTAGTTTACAATATTCCTCTGAAATAAAACAATGAATTATTATTATTTTTTTTTTTCAACATCACCATAATGCTTGTTGTTTGTGTTGGTTGCTTTCATCCATCACGTTATCTTCACCAAAACCACGTCTCACGGTTATGTTAGGTACCCGTTCCTCAATGATCATCCGTTAATTTAGTGCCCAACTGTAACTACTGCTTCCTTTACTGTAGATCCGGAACGAATTGGGTATCGGAAATGTCGATAACCAATAAATATTTAAAAAAAAAAATACTTCCCTCACTCTATGTATTGTAATTTCTTTTCTATTTGTTTTTATTTCATTTCCTTAACATCATGACACCCAGTATGATTCTCAAACGTTGTTTTATTTATTCATTGACTTCTTATATGAAACCACCACTTTGGTAAAGCACTAACACGTTTCACACAAAAAAAAAATTCAAATTGTTAATTTTCGTATTTCTAACTATTTATTTGCCAGAACCATGAATCATGCATATAGCATATTATGCACCATGCTTGTAAATTTACACACAACAATAATGGCGACAACTTCCAAGTTTTTCTTGAGATTTTATTTATATTTATTTATTTCTTTTTTCTTTTTATCGGTTAGACATTTAAAACATATTTTATATTTCTTTCTAATTTTTGAGTTTTATTTTATTGAAAGACAATGTCACACCAAGTGTTAATAATTTTTTTTTATAATCACAATAACATTAACTTAGGTCTAAAACATTTAGTTTTTATTTTTTTTTATTTTGAAAATATTAAACAAAATTCACACAGTGAACGCAAATTTCCAAATTAATATAATTGATATACATTTGATTATCATTTGATATACATTTAACTTTTATTAAATTCTTAATTTTTTTTTTATTTATAATTTCAATCTAATTATTTTACAATTTATTTCTTTATGTACACATTTCACATTTTACTTTCTTTCCCAATATTACTTTTCAATCTACTCGAATCAATTTTTCTTCTTTTTTTTTTTTTTTTGGTTCCCACTTCTTTCACCAATATCGTTTTATCAAAAACCGTCCCTTGCACATTTATTCTTGCCTTTTTATACTTGTTTTAAACGTCCTTAGCGGCAACCCGTTTGACCGTCACCCGATGTTATTATTTTTATTATGTTATTATCAGTATTATTATCGTTGCCTCTCGACTACGTCATGACAAAATTGTTTGTTGAAATCATACATTGATGGAAACAACAACATCCCACTAGAGATGGACCATGGACCTAATTTTGAACTATTACAGGGCAGATTAAAAAGACGTCATCATACTTAAACCAATGACGATTTTGAAGCTGAAAATAAAATCCAAAGCAAAACTGACTATTAGCATTCAAATTACATTACAATTTTATGTCCATCAGATGGTGATTTCCCAACGACTTTCCTTGATCATCTACTAAAATATAATTAGAATTTCCAATTTTTTCTCTAACAGTGGCTCTAATATAGGGGAAGGCAAATTTGGCTACGAATTTTTTTGAAGCATCACTGAGAGGATGCTGTCTCACATAGACTTGTTGGCCAGGTTCAAGTGATCTCCTCCTAGTTCTCAAATTGTATCGTGCTGAATATTTTCGATAGGCGGCGATAAGATTTTCTTTTACTTCTGCGTGGACAATGTTCAATCTATCAGGTATTTCCATCCAATTGAGGTCCCCTTCGTTCATCAAGTTGAGTTCTTTTAATATTTTATAGTCTTGCCCATGTTGCATTTTGTTGTAACCAAATAAAAGAAAGTGTGGCGAGTATCGGGTAGATTCGTGGAACGAACTACGTAAAGAACTGGCAATTTTAGCTAAGTACGTATCCCAGTTTGAATGCTTATCACCAATGTAAGATCTAATGGCTGCTATGATTGAACGATTGACTCTTTCGGAGGCGTTGCTCTGTGGGGAATAATAAGCACTACGAATGTGTGATATTCCATACAATCTTGTCATTTCTGAAAATTCCTTTCCAACGAACTGAACTCCGTTGTCAGAATGAATAGACTCTGAAACATTGAATAAAGTAAAAATTTCGTTCTCCAAACAGTCAATTATGTTTCTTGCAGTTGCTCTCGCTAATGTTTTTAGGTAAACAAACTTTGTTAGATTATCGAGTATAATTAAAATCGTTGTTTTACCTCTCGCAGTTCGCGGATATGGACCTAATATATCGATAAAAATCTTTTGCCAGGGGCGATCAGAAATGGTCAGTTTACCCATAGGAGGTCGTAAGCAGCTGTTGGTTGCTTTTGATTGCTTACATATCTGGCAGTTTGTGACGAATTTGTGAACATCTACAGCCATTTTAGGCCAATAGTAAAATCTTCGAATTCGCTCAAGGGTCTTTTTGATTCCTCCGTGTGCTCTGTCAGGTGGGCAATGCTCCTTTTCAATGATTTCTGAAGTTAAATCAACTGGAATCCACATTTTCCAGGATGGGATGTCTGTAATTGAATGTTTGCTTTCGGATCTATTCGAATGAATATCCTTTCATCTTTTACTATTAAATTAGGATACTTATCAGGATCCAAAGTTATATTTATCCTTAATTCCATATAAGATTCATCCGTAATCTTGCTGGTATTAAACAAATATTGTTGATGTAGCTCCAGGTCGACCTTTTGTTCGATTAAGCTGTCACAATAAATACGAGACAACGTATCTGCTACTACGTTATCTTTGCCTTTTAAGTGCACGATGGTAAAATCGAACGCTTGTAATTTCAGGCTCCACCTAGCCAATCGTCCCGATAAATCTCTCTGTGACATGAGCCATTTCAGACTGGCATGATCGGTGATGATGGTAAACCTATAACCCTCAATATATGGTCGGAAATGCTTCACACTAACTATTGCCGCCAAACATTCTAGTTCCGTAACCGTATAATTTCGCTGTGCTTTGTTCAATTTCTGGGACATGAAGGCTATAGGTTTCTCACCATCACCGTCATCCAGCTGGTACAAGACTCCACCAATTCCTTGTGTACTGGCGTCACACTTGATGTAGAAAGGATTTTTGAAGTTTGGTGTATGAAGAACTGGAGCATTACTCAGTAGATCTTTTAATAGTTGAAAAGCTTCATTCGCTTCCTCATTCCATTGAAATTTCACTCCTTTGCACAATAGGTTTGTGATTGGAGCCGTGACATCTGAACAATTTGGTATAAAACGCCGATACCATCCTGCCAAGCCAAGCAATCGACGCGTTTGCTTTACGGAACTGGGTGATGGAAAATTACGAATTGCCTCAACCTTGGACGGATCTGTTCTGAGTCCTAGTTCACCAATAATGTAACCCAAATACTTTGTTTCTTTTAACACAAAGTGGCTCTTTTCGATATTGATCGTCAAGCCCGCCTTTGACAACAATTCCGCTACCGTGTTTAACAGTTCCAGATGCTCGTCGAACCCAGCTGACACTATCAATAAATCATCAAGATAGACAAAGACTTTTTCTCTAAGCTGGTGGGGTATTACTCGATCCATCAATCTGCACATGGTTTGGGCGGCATTTCACAACCCAAATGGCATGACACAGAATTGATAGAGAGGACGGCCTGGAACTGTAAAAGCTGTTATCTCTCTGGAATTTTTGGCAAGCGGAATCTGCCAAAAGGCGTCTTTAAGATCAAGACTGGTAATATATTTGGTCTCCGTTAATCTGCTAAGTATTCCATTGATAATTGGTATAGGATATGCATCTTTCTTTGTAACTAGGTTGATCTTTCTCGAATCCAAACACAGGCGCGATTTACCATTTGATTTTTTTACCAACACGACTGGTGAACTCCACGGGCTGCAGCTCTCTTCAATCACACCAAGTGATAACATCTCATTATTTCTTCATTAGTGTGTTGTTGTTTTAATGGTGAGACTGCAAAATACCTCTGCTTAATAGGCGAGGCATTACCAACATCAATTACATGCTCCGCCAAATGTGTTCTTCCCAGACCTTTCGAAGCAAACGATGGAAATTTATCGATAATTTCTTCCAAGCGAGTTTGCTGGTCATCATCAAGATCATGTTTTTTTAATTCTTTCTTTACATTTTCCACAGGGTATTCTACTATTGCAGAAACTAAATGAGGAGCAACGTCGAATTCTCTCCAAAAATCCACACCAAGATAAATTTCTGCTTGAAGTGATGGCACCACACAGAATTTCACGAGCTTGGTTTTATTCATATACGTGACAGGGAGTCTTACATAACCGAGAACATTGTTTATCGAGCCATCTGCAGTTTGAATATGTGTGTCCAATTTCTTGATTTCCGCTCCAAGGGTTTTGATAAGATTCTCTGATCCCTTACCCAAAATGCTGACGCTTGCCCCACTGTCCAAGAGTCCTAACCTTTGGTATCCATTAATGTTTATTTTTGCATACGGCCGTGGATCGAAATTTATGTAGCTACTTATAGTTGAGATGGTACAGTTTTTACTAAATAATTTTCTTTCCTTCCAATAATGTTTGATTCGCTCACTTCTATTGCGAGCAGCGCCAAGCTGTAACAATTTGCTTTTCATTTCTCTGGACGTGGCACGTTCACCTGTGCTGGATTCACCTGAGATGGTACAGATATCGTTTTGGGGTATTGAAATCTTGCTGAACGCGAATCCCCCGTTTTTGTCGCGTTCATTCGCGCATTTCCCGACCGTTTGTTTTGGCACCGTATGCAATCTTCCGACGAATAACCCGCTAGTCCACAACCCCCGCAAAACTGATGTGTTATTTCAATTGGACATTTTGAAGACCTATGCCCTAGTTCCTTGCAGTTCCAGCATACGATGAACATTTGTGGATGTAATGCACTGACTTCCTGAGTTGCTTCCTGAAACGATTGATCTTCTAGATATCTTTTATCTACATCTACCTCATCATTCGCATAATTTTGACAATTGCTGTTCAGTGGAAGAGGTATGGAAAGTTGCTCGACTAATTGTGTGCGTCTTGAGCGTGAATCCACAAATCGCCGAGGATCAAATCCAGACGTCGACCATAACTTTTCGTAGTTATCACACATTTTTCGAAGACTTTCTATTGATTTGAACCGCATATTGCACGTAACACTTCGCAAGGCTGGAGATGGACCATGGACCTAATTTTGAACTATTACAAGTTTTTAAGCCAAATTTGAATATTAAAAGAAAACTTTTTTATTTAATGGTTGAGAGCTCTTTATTTATTTTACTATTAAATCGTTAAGCATCTGTATGATGCTCGAGCTAAATAGTTTTTTTTTAACATGGCCGCAACTCTCCACGAAATCACAGATAGCTTTAGTTTGTCGCTGATTTTTACCTAAATTTTACATGGTAAATGGAAAATTTATCTTAAAGCAATTTTAGCTTCGAACCCATTTTCATTTTTCAAAAGCGTAATTTTGACAGATATGCGAATTCAGACATATTAGAAATGTTATTGTCAGATACCTTAGCAGGTACCTAAGGGGTTAACAAGGTCAAAAATGACTAAACTTGAACGAAGACTTAAAAAAACAGGACAGTTATTAAGTCTCGAAATATGTTGTGTATTTGATTTAAAAAAAAATTGCTAATAAAATTGGTTTGGTGGCGACGACTAGTCACAAAACATGCACATGGTGAAATCTGTTCTAAAAAAGTTTTAAACTTACTAGCATGATTCTTTATTTGGTGGTGCTATAACTAATTCATTGATCATCAAATGTATTGACTAAGCCAGATGATAAATTTCAATGGAGTTTCTTATAAAAATAAGGCCAGAATTCAACAAATATTGCAATGCAAGCCACTATAATGTCACTTTGGTTACTAGAAAAAAATTTAAGGAAATTAGATTTGCCAAAGAAAAATTTGTTTTTTACTTTCAAAACGACTTCAGGCCTGTACTAAATTTCCAGGTTCCAATGGTCATGCTATTCCTACCTACATCCAACCTAGGCGAGAAGGAGAATGTCAAAATAAAACTGAAAGATAATTTTTGCTGTCAGAATTTAACCTTGTTACACAAGAAAGATGCAAGGGAGACTTTATTTTATTCAATTGTAAGCAAAGGATTCGAAAATATTGATGTCAAGGCGTATTGGGCAAATAAAATTTCCCATATCACACTGCATAAATTCAAACTTCCATACAACTTTCTTGTCTGAAAAGGTTAAATGACTGCAGAAATTATCTTACAGTATTATTTTTATATCCCTATAAAAGAGGGTCCTAGTCTAAGCTTATGGAAGGATTTTGCAGTACAAAATCCAGACTTCCACACATCGTGTTTGTGCGGTAAGGATAAATGGCGGCAAAATTTGTCTTCGTGCATAATTTTTGTATTCAGGAGGTCCTAATCTAAATATTTGGCCAAAGCAGATAAAAGTTTTTTGTTAAAATCAAGTACTCTCTATCATGTTTGAGTTTGTCTGGTAACAAATCTTCACATTCTGAAAAAAACATTGTGAAGATGAGGTAATTTAGTTCGCAAATTTGACATGTTTGAATTGATATTGTCTGCTAAAGTGACTAGCACATTACTGCAAGATAACTGTTTTATGGGGTTTTGCCTGAGAAAAACTATTGATAGTACAGCAGTTATTAGAACAGAGAAGTACAGAATGAAATAGCGGAGTACAGGAGTAACCACTAGGCGAAATTAGTACAAATACTCCGATCGTACTCACTTCGGCAGCACTGATCTCAACACTATTGCAAATCGTAAAATATAAGACACGAACACGAAGTTATACGAAATATAAAAATTTTGTGTGCAATTTTATGCTACATTACATTTATTATTATTACATATGGATATGAAATGAAGAAATGAAAAACCGTTTAAATGTTTAACTGCAATTTAGAAATGTTTTCTCTATGCCTACTTGGATTATGTAGAATAACTGTAATTTAGCATTGTTTTCTTTATGTCTTCTTATAGAATGTAGAATATTAATATGTACAGAAACGAAAACACAATTTAAAAGTTGGAGAGAGCACGAACAAATAAATTTTAAATTCGGAATTCGCTGGGAAATTTTCGGAATTCGAAACTATATTTATGAAAACGAATTCCGGAATTCTCGAATTTCGAATATGCAATCCCTAATTATATCATTAAATATTGAGCTAAAGCTCGTCGTTAAGAGTTCAGTGCAATATAACAAATCAAAACAAATGTAAAGCTTGATTTATGTCAAAACCTTGATTTGTTATTAAACCATAGACAAATTACTTTAAACAAAACCTTTAAACCATAGACAAATTACTTTTTAAAGTAATTTGTCTATGATTAAACTATACAAAATTTAATTAAATTAATAATATTTTACGATTCGATATAAGTTTCTTAGTTAATAATGTACAAATTCCGTGAACACAGTCCGCTTGGCTTTAAATATATTTTCACTTGACTGTGAAACTTTCTCCAATTTTCGGCCATATTACCCGTTGTTTTTAACACACCCGGTAATTTCATCTCCATTTTGGTTTCACTGATTTACGTGTTATTTTTATTCTTTAATTATTTTTGTAATCCGCGTATTATCGTTTACCACAACGGCACCATGTATCATCTTAGGTTATAACGATATTTAATAAAACATAAGATGATGTTAAATGTCTTTAATTATATATTTATTAACTCAATATTACACAAGCTAAAGAATGTGTTGTGCTCTTCTTTAGTCCACAAATTACATGTCACCACAACAGTGCTACCAACATATCTCTATATCTATAAAGGATGGTTTTCACTACACATCAGGATAGGTCTGGAGTTTTGGAAATTTGTTAATTTTGCCTTTATATGACAAATTTTTTCCAGTTACTTCTCGAACAACAGCTAAATTTTGCGCAATGATTAGATCAGCTATGGATCCACGTTTTTTCCATCATGACTAGAATCGTCATTACTAATAGTTAAGGGTGGTTCACATATATATATATATATATATATATATATATATATATATATATATATATATATATATATATATATATATATATATATATATATATATATATATATAGATTTATTGTAACTATCACGTTAAGAAAATTGGACGCGAGAATCAAGCCTTTCGTAAAAAAAAATTGTTGTCAATTTTATTGGTACCAAAGTTATAGTTTAGTTAGATACTCGTACATCAACAAAAACATCGAGATTAGTAGTTGTGAACTGCTTGCCCCCCAAAAATTGATTAACACCTCTTTAGTATTATGATTTTCAAGACATTCTGACCTTGCCTTATAAATCTCATCCAATTACCCTCAACATTTTAAAGTGATATTTACAAATATAGTTAACCGCATTTCTTTCCAATTTCCCCGTTAAACTCTTCCCGTGAAGTACACCGCAGTTAGATTAACAACGCATAATTTTTAACCTCCAACATTTGGCCTTTTGTATATTATACACGTTGACTTATCGCGCGACTTATTTAAGGGAAAGTAACGCAATTTAATCTAAAAATTAGTTTAACACATCATTTTTTTCTCACCAAAACTAGTGTACAGAGATGACCACTTGAGAGATAAGGTTGAACTTATGTATTACGAAAAGTTCACATCGAATTATCTTAAAATGCGTGCAGGTGATAAATTCATCTCAGTAAAATTAATAGTTTTCCAGTTTTTTTTTTTTTTAATAAAGAAAATTTCTAGTTTTCTCACCAAAAAACCGTTAGAAAAAAAAAATCTCAATATAACTTGATCACCTCGATCACCCTTTACATATTTTATCATACTCTGCATATATCCTGTAAGTAAACCACATTTTTTTTGTAAAAGACATAAGTACAACAAAAAAATGACATGTGAGATCAAAGTGTATTTATGGGGAGGAGAATACATATTTTATTACCCGTACAATACCTTATATAGGACTGGAAAACGATCTTATCGTAGTTTACCGTTTCTTGATTTCCAATCATCGTGTACATGCTCACCTATTTATACATAAAAAAAAAAATCAAAACAATAAGAAAAGGGGAACAAAGACTGTACAATACATTCGTCTTATGTATGCCGTTTATTTAGGGCGGAGTTAGAATAGAACCAATTCTTTTGATCGTTCGCTTATTTATTTATGTATCTCCTCTAATATAGGCCACTCTTCTTTAAATTTTTTTTTTTTTTTTTTTTCAGATCGATCAAAACTAAATGTGGTCATAAGTTTCTCTGATTTTATTGTGTCAACACGCACAAAATCAAAAATTATATACCCTACACACAATAATAATAATAATAATACAAAAGCTTGTTCTAAAGCTAATGTGCAATTTTACACATTTAAAATTATTTTGTTAATTAATTAATTAATTTAGACTGTTTTTTGTTTTTGTTGTAATTTAGAATCGTTTTTTTGTTTGTTTGTTTGTGTTGTTGTTATTTTACATATTTTGTTGTAGTTGATTAGGATATTTTTATTAGAATTTTATTAGATTTGTGCCTTTTATGTACTAGAATATACATTTTTTGTTGTTGTTTTTGTTTTGTGTGTGATGAACATTTTTTGTTTTGGTTTTAAATACTTAGTGTTAAATAATAAAATTTAATTAGGCGCGACGTTGCATTATAAATAGAAGCAGCATTTTTAGTTGTTTTCGCGCGCTTTTTTTGGTTATCGAAAATTAATGCGTATCGATGTGTCTTTAAAAATTATTTATTTTCCTATAATAATAATAATGTTTTATAATGGAACATACTGTTGGTATACAATTATCAACAAGTACTAGCAATAATAATACAACGAGCGGCAGTAATTTAGTTAATCAGCAATCAAATTTAAATACAAGTGGCAATAGTAATAGTGGCAGTGTAATTGTGCATCAAGGATTGAATCAATCGGCGGGACAAAATCAACAGGGGAACGACGACAGTGGCAGTGAGCCAAGAAGATTGTCACAGGGAGCCCAATCGAGTACAACGAGTCCGGGGCTTAGTCCACAGGGACAGACGTTTGGAAGGAATTTTAACGGTACAAGTAAGTGGTAGAAATTTTTTATTTTTCTTGTTTTTTAAATGTTTTAAATTTTAAATTGTTTCGCAAAAATATCGAATACAAATTATTCATGATTTCAATTAGGGGCTAATTTTGTGTTCATTTTAACAAAATATCTTTTTACAAAATTCACGATTTGAAATGTTTTAGGGATTTTTTTTAAAATTATAGATTAATTATAGATTTTTGAAAAATTTGGTTTCGAACATTTAATTTGACCAAAACAATTCATCACGAAATTTTTCGTTTTTTTATTATTTTGTTCGTTTAATTATATTTCATTAATTCAATACTAAAACTGATCACAAGTATTTCTATCATAACGGCTTCAATCTAATTAATCGTAATTGAGCAGCCGGGGTTTGTCGATTAATTAATTCTCTAAGTAGATTTAGATTCCTATATATGATTTGTTAAACTAATCCAGCCAATATTTTACTTTGCTAAAATAATCTTGTGGCGAGGGTTCCAAAGGATATAAAAACTTAGAATTTAAAGAAATAAATACTCTAAAATTAGGTTTTAGCCTCATCTCTTTAAAAAATGTTTAAGACATTTTAATCAATTTTATATCACTTCAAAAGGACACTTAATGTTTATATCATCTACCAACCTCAAATTTTATTTAACAAAACTGAAATGCTGGTTTATAAGTTCTAGTATAATAAAACATGTCTAGGGATTTTCCTAGTCGTGGAATTATTGAATATCAAACTAAAGAACTCACGTAACGACCGGTTGTTTCTTGTCGAACAGACCATTTTTTCGAAAACGACTTATGAATGTTTTATTTTTAAAAATATGTAGGTGTTGTAAAGGTAAAAATATAAAGAGCCGAAATCTCACGAGGTGAGGATATCAAGCCAACTCAAACTAATTCGCGAATCAATCAATCCCTAACTGAACTCCTTAATCCCTTACTCAATCTAAACTCAATCTCCAACTCAACCTCCAAATCAATCCCAGCGTAATTTTCAACGAAATCACCAAATCAACTCCTAACAACTCAACTTAGTCACCAATTCAACCCCAAATCAACTTTCAACTGAACACTCAACACAATCTCCAACTAAACGCCAAACCTGCTCCTCAATTTAACCCTAATTATATTGACCTTGTTCATTCTCCTACCTCCAACTTCCCCCCAGCTCCAACTATGACGCCCACGGTTGTTGTCGTTCTTGTCCCTGCTTTTTAAATAAATTTCCCTTTATTTATAGTTCTGGGAATTTTTAATCCATATTCCAGAACTTCAACCAAAAATCATTTTAGAATCCCATTTCCAATGTACAAGCCGAATTTCATCATAATTGGTTGAGAAATAGGCAATTCCATTATACTTGGCTATATTCCAGAAATTCCTCGAAAAATCATTTTAGAATCCCATTTCCAACGAACATGTCAAATTTCACCATAATCAGTTGAGAAATAGGCAAGTTTTATCATACTTGGCCATATTCCAGAATTTCATCCAAAGCTCATTTTAGAATCCCATTTCCATCACGGAACTCAAATTTCACTAAAATCAGTTAAGAAATAGATAAGTTCCATCCTAATTCGCCATTCATTTAATTTGCTAAAATTTTAATTTGAAATGTAAAAGGTTCAATTTCAGGTTTGAGATATTAACAGTGACCTTTCTTAAGTCTTAAACAATATTTATGTAAGGTTTAGTTCAAATCGGTCAAGTCGGGTGGATTTGTTTAAATAACATACACATATGCTGTACATACATACAAACACTCACTTTATTTTATAGATTGGTGAACTGCTCACTAAACACTGGTCCAACACCATCTCAACCCCAATTCAACCCGCAAACGACCCCTAACTCAACCCTCAACCCAATCGCAAACTCTCTTTCAACTCAATTTTCAAACCAGCATATTTAAAAAATTGGTCAACTGCTCACTATATCTTAACCCAACCCCAACTCAACTCCAACTCAACTTAAACTCAACCCGCAAATTGGTCCCTATCTTAACCTTCAACTCAACCCCAAACTCAATACCCAACTCAATATTCAAATCAGCATATATAAAAAATTGGTAAATATTTCTATAACCAGGTATTTTGGATCAATTCGTATGGCAGGTATTCAACCCTCTTGACGCACAGCTTCCAAAAGCTTTTCAAATCTCGGCCTTGACCATAGAAACAGACTGGCAAAAACAAATTCTAAATCGAACAAGCCATTTTCAAGATACCATGGGTACAGACCATACAGACATCCAGACAGTCGGACGGACATTTTTTTTTGTTGCTTTTTTAGACTCAGGAACTTTCCACCGTCCATTTTTGACAGGATTTCAATACTTTGATCTTTTTAGACAGAAGTAATTAGTAACGGTTCAATCTTATCATATTATATTCCATCCCAACATGGTAAACCATAAGTGATGCGGGAGTCCACGCAAGCAAAGTAAAAATTGAGTAAAACATTGGATGGTTAAAATTTACGTCCCAAATGAACTAACTTGATTTTTGACAGTTTGAGCATATGATTTCCAATTTAAATTTGCATCAACGTTTAATTCTAAATATTTGAATAAATGAACACTTTCAATTTTAATGCACAAGTTGCTACAATTACTTAAGTCACAATCACGTGCATGAAAAAAAAATCAATTTAAAGAACATTACCTTAATTTTTGTCACCTAATTAGTTCAGTAGAAGTCAAATCAAAGTAACTTAATGTAATATCATCGGCAAAAGCAATAATTTTACCGTTTAAGTTTAAGTTAAAAATTGAATTTATTTTAATTAAAATCTAGATAGAGAGTTTTTTAGAAAATGCCAGGCTTTTATCTCGAGAACGGTGGTGCTAGATAGAAGAAAATTACTTTTAATGAAAGTTGTTAAGTGTCGAGGGGGACATCGGATGGTGACATGATTGATTGGATGGTTATCATTTGAAGGTCAAATTGAATTGTTTAAATAGAAATATCTATTTTTGACCCCGGATTCGGAAAGATCGCAAAATTATGTGTTCCGATAGAAACTTTAGCTCTTCTTTTGAATGACTTTCAGATGTTATTTCAAGGACAAATTACTAAATAATAAGAAATAATCAGCAAATAATAAATTTTAATGCGGAATGACTTAATTTAAAGTTGTTGGAACCACGACCTAAAGTACCAAGTTAGTATTGTCTTGGTGTATTCCCCATTAAAATTCATTATTTATTGATTATTTCTTATTATTTAGTAATGTGTCGTTGAATTAACATCTGAATATCATTCAAAAGAAGAGCATAAAGTTCCTATCTGAACATATACATAATTTTGCGATCTTTCCGAATCCTTGGTCAAAAAAGCTATTTCTATTTAAAAAATTCAATTGGACCTTCAAATGGCCTTGAAGGTCGAAGTCAAGAACGATTTAAGGATTTAACCATCCGATGTCCCCTCGGCATTTAACAACTTTCATTATAAGTAATTTTCTCCTATCTAGCACCGTCCTCGAGATAAAAGCCTGGCATTTTTTTAACCCTGTATGTTCAATATTAAATGATATGCTTTGCGATTTATCTATCCTAATCTTAAATATGCTATTATTGAGATAAGACTCATATAAGAAACTTTTTAATATGGGATTTCATTGATTTTTCAATGATCTTCAAAATTGAGGGTTGCAATAACAAAGCAACACCTGTTTTAAGTATTTTAATAATATTAATATTCTCTGATACCTCGACTGGATTAATAAAAAATGTTTCTAAAATTTCAGTATAATAAGAAAGATTATTGGGCAGAAAAGTTAGAAGATTTCAAATCGTTAACAATTTTAGAGAAATAAATACCAAAACCGTTAGTAATTGATTCAGAGTCAGACATTATCTGAGTTAATAGACAAAATTCTTTTGATATTAGTTCTATTTAAATTTCTGCACAAAATATTCTTCTTCTTGCAATCTTACCACATTCATTAAATTTCTTACTGAAATAGTTATCTTTGTCAGAAACGAGATTAGTGATATCATATTTGCTGAATACCAATTTTTTTTCGTATAAATAACTACTAAGAACCTCTACAATCTACAATACATATATCAATTTTACCAAAACATAGCCAGTGATGTGTAAATTATGCAATGATATATCCAAAGTAGTACAAATGTTAACACGGACAAAACATCAATGCTACAACAAATCAAGGCGAGAGAAGTCTTGCTAGTAATCATTGTGGCAGAATTAATAAGTGACAAAAACTCATTTGACGACAATATAAACATGTAATCATTAATGGAAGATGGAAAGTTCAAAATATCAATGTTCAAATCACCAATAAATATTACATTTTGATTTTTAATTTTCGAGATGAAATTTGAAAATTCACAAACAAATGTTGAACGATACACACAAACAAAAATATAATTTTAAAATATCAGCTGAATTCAAAGAAATACATAGTTTCATCGTTAGAGTGGATTAATAAATTTCTACTTAAATTCCAATTGTGTTGTCTGGTGCAGCGGGTGTTCACATTTTTACACGAGTTTCCATTGGTGTACAAAATTTTCGATGAACAAAACTACTTATCAAAACTCCTGTTGGTCAAGTATTTGGAGGTTAGAGCCTCACAAAGGAGTACATTTAGTAAAGCATACCATTCGAAAACGCCATTTTTTAAAAAGCGGAATTAAGGGTAAACTACATTTTGAATTGAGTCTTGGCTCACAAAACCTTACTATTTGACAGTAATTGCTGGGTTCCATTTAACGCGGCAAAGTATACACAAGTACTTCTGACTACACGCAGCTACTCTTGCTAAATTTTATGAGTAGTTTGCTTTTTGAATTTATGGCGACTTCGTTACCAGAGTATTTAGTACAACTAATCGGTAAGAAACGGCTGATCAGTTTTCAAATTAATAATTAATTTTCCAACTTTCCATGTTGCACGTAAATTTTTTTAAATTAAATTTTATTTTCTCAACTAATTTTCTGCGTTCCATTTACCATCTACCCTCAAATACTTATTTGTACTTTGCCACGTCAAATGGAACGCAGCAAATAATACCTTATTATGGTTCGAGTCTTGGGTTAAAAACCACATATTTTGGTTTGTATATTTACTAAAACAAATTTGGAAATCTGAGTATGCGTATTATTTCCTAGATAGATAAGAACCGGTTTTATAAAAATAAACTGTATTTTGACATTTGCGTATAAATATTGATTTATAATCAAATGCCTATTTTAATCATTTATATATTGTTTATAAAATTTACTTTGTTTATAAATAATGAAAGTACATACATGTTTATGAGGCAAACGAATTGATTTCTTCGTTTAATACGACCACCACCAAAATGTTTATGTTGTGATATAATGGCCGAGAGGAATTATTGAAAATGGATAATGGATCAAATGTGGATGTAAATCTACAGTTAAATATTCAAACTTGAATGAATATCACCGGTACAATTTAACATCCGAATATATTCCCATCAATTAAAAAAACACGCCAAAATCAACATTTCCACCAGTGATATGAAAATTGCCTATGCCCAAAATTTATAAGGTACTACATATATGTATGTATATGGTAATGATGATGTTGATTTTTGTTAAGTAACAATGATAGCGGTGCACGCAGATAATGCTATATTATAAACACAAAATTTTCCGTGTTTCTAATTTTAATATTAAATCTGTATTAAACAGAAACGAAAATTTAAATTCTGTAAATGGAAGATTTAATTTACTTATCCAGAATTTTGTATAGAAAAATTTTGGAAAAGGGGAATTTACTGTTTTTCTAGTAATATAGTCTGGCAAAGAGCCGAGACTTATTCTGGAAAAAATTGAGAGAAATTCTTTAAAAATATTTTGAAAAATAGACCATTTACTACTCTTTTCTAGATACATATTTATGAAAAGTGGGAAATATTTGGGAAGAAGTGGAATTTACAGCTATTTTATGGTTATTTTATTTTCCGAGAAAGGAAATAACTAAGTCACCTCCTGATTTTCTATATTCTAGAACTTTATCTTAAACTCGTTTTAGTAATTGTCAAATTTCACTATTATCGGTTAACAAATAGCCAAGATAACCATAACCATCATCATCATCATGTTACCCACCACCATCATCTCTATCTCCATGATAATTACTACTACAATAATCATCACCACCTTCATCATCACAATCCCCACATTCTTCACCATGACCATGATCATCATCAATACAATCACGATGAAAATTATTATCATCATCACCATCATTACCACCAAGACCTTCATCATCTTAATTCCCATCTTCATCAACATGACCATTTGAGAATCTAACTTCCATACGGCAAATTTCATCTTAATCGGTTAAAAAATAGCCAAGCCGAAAATCATTTAACAATCGCATTTCCATCATACCTGTCGAATTTCATCAAAATCGTTTCTAAAATTACCATGTTCCACTAATTTCATCTGAAAATCATTAACCCTTGTGTTTACAACCGACTTTTTATCTTCGTCTTTACAACCAACATTCCCTGGTAAGTATGTACTATTTCTATTCGTTTTGCGTAAAATTTTATTTTAAAATTAAATTTTACGTTAGTATAAATAAATTTGATCATTTCAATTTTATTTATTAATACAACATGCTATTGTATTTCCTGGTTTTGTACAACCCTGTTTTGTGGCGGAAGAGTTGGCAGAAGAACCCGTTGAGCAATCGAACCCTTTGGAATATAAGGCAAGGGATGGAACAGTTTGGAGTGAAATTCCACCAACACATCACAGAAATCTATCGCATAACATTTTTAACCTTCACTCTGTGTAGTGGGGTCAAAATGACCCCAGTCGTTTTAAAAGTAGAAAAAAACATACTTTTTATCATTTAATTAGTCCAAACAATTGGGATAGGTTAAACTTTTTACATTAAATTCAATGGAAAGCGGGTCAATACCAATTAAATATATGACAGTTAGGATAAGTTGAAATGAACCAAGCAGATTTCTGTGCACTGGGGTCAGAATGACCCCAAATTTTTTCTATATATTGTATAGATAATAGAATACCGATTTAATTTTTCTTCTTAGTGTATGGAATGTGAATGTAAAGTATTGTTATTTGCACAATTTCTCTCATAAATAGTAAGAGACAGAGAAAATGAATTATTGCCAAAACCAACACTAATGTACTACAAGCCTGATTCGGTGATGACGCACACAGATGCCCTCTGACATTTTATCGCTTATATTTGAAAGTATTCGTGCGTAAATTCCTTTGTTTCCTTTGGTTCCGATCACCATAATTTTCATGTACAAGCGAAAAAAAATTATAGTATGGGTGACACTCAGGCTTGTAGTACATTATTGTTGGTTTTGATTATTGCATTGCCATTATGTATTTGTTCATTGCTATTTACGTTGTATAATGATGATCCCGTTACCTCACTTTTGTAATATTTTCAACAATATTTCTGCTTATTTATTGTGTAAATTTTGAGTGAACTAGTCGATACAGTAAAAATAGAAGAATCATTTTTTATAATTTTTTCATTTGTGTGTGCAATATTGTTATACTATTTTGTGTTATGGCAAGGAAGAGACAGAGCGGTCAAGAACTGCTTGAACTTTTCGACCGCGTTACAACTCCAGAGACATCGGACGAAGAGGAGATAGCAAACGATAAATAGATATTGCGTTTTCGGATTGCGATGAGGATGACCAAGTGGAGCAGATAATCACAAACGTATGTAATACTGATGACGATGAGGATGTCGAAAATATCAATGATGAACAAGGTGAAAGTGAACCTACCACCGATGAACACCTCGAGGAAGATAGTGGCAAGTAGTATTATGACCAAAACAAAAAATTTACAAGAAAATGGAGTGCAAATTCTCCTAAAGCAACAAGAACACGTGATTTTCTTATATATAGAGAGAAAGATGGCTTGACATCTCAAACATCACAAAACCTGAACACTCATTTACTAGCATTTCAAAAAGTTGTACCGGAAACGTTAGTCAATATTATTGTAGCTGAAACAAATAGAAAAGCACGGCAATATTATACTTCGAAAAGCAATACAGCGAAACGACAGCGTCTTTGGTATAATACAAAATCCGAGGGAATTTATGCTCTCATCGGTATTCTGATTTATGCTGGCGTCCATAAAAACTGGAATGAGCGATTAGACGAATTGTATCGTATTGATAACCGTCCATTTTATAGAGCTGTAATGTCGCTAGAGAGAGTACAACAACTACTAAGGTTTTTGCGGTTCGATAATTTTCAAACCAGATCGGAGCGGTTGAAAACTGACAAATTAGCAGCATTCCGTGATGTGTGGAACATGTTCTTGTCAAATATCCGAGCACCATACAAACCGTCATCGAATTTAATAATAGATGAACAACTGGTTTTAACAAGAGGAAGATGTGGCTTTAGACAGTATATACCTTCAAAACCAGGCAAGTACGGAGTTAAAATATTTTGGATATGTGATACTAAAAATGCGTACCCGTTGAACGCCGAGGTGTATGTGGGTAAACACCCAAACGAATCTCGTTAAAATAATTATTCCTGAAATTTGGTCCATCGATTATCTGCGCCGTACCTAAACAAAGGCAGAACAATTACAATGGATAATTTTTTCACTAGTTACACTTTGGCCGAACAACTATTACAGAAAAAGACCACTATAATTGGAACGATACGTCACAATAAACCTGATCTTCCCAAAGAATTAACGTGCAAAGCGGAGCTGAAGAAAAGAGAAGTAAATTCATCAAAATTTTGCTTCGATAACCACCTAACTCTGGTCAGCTTTATTCCAAAGTCAAATAAAAATGTACTCCTTTTATCCACTTTGCACAACGATGGTGGAATTGACGGCGATTCTAAAAAACCAAACATCATACTGGACTATAATGCAAGGAAGGGAGGGGTTGATGCTCTTGATAAACTCGTCAGAACATACACCTGTAAAAGGAAAACCAAACGATGGCCAATGGTATTATTTTTTAATATGATCGACATCGCAGGTGTAGCAGCTTTCAATTTATATAAATGCGCTAACCCACAATTATACGCAATCCGCAGCGCCGCCGAAAGAAAGATATTTCTGAAACAATTGGCAATGGAATTGGTGCATGCAAATATCTTGGAGCGGCTGTCCAATCCACGAGCGTTAATACGTAATGTAAAAATTGCAATCAACCAAATAGGTTACAAAGTGTTGAACATAAACCCAGTTTCAACAACAGAAGGAGCAGCGACGAAGGCAACAGTTAGTAAACGTCCACGATGCTTCTTGTGCCCGCGATCGGCTGACTTTAAAACAAAAACAAGGTGCCATAGTTGCAATGAGCCTTGTTGTCCAACTCACAGCCAGATTACGTGCATAGAATGCACCAGAGAGGAAGAAATGGATTCAAGCGAAAAAGAAGTTGATTCAGAAAGTGCGTCTGACTAAAATAGATTTAATGAATTTATGTAATTTTTATTAATTTTTTTGTTTTTTTTTATTTAATTTTATTTGATATTTCTAATAGATTTTTGTTATTTTTGTAATGTATTTAATTTTTCTAATTAAAATATTAGTATGAAATAAACGAAAAAACGAGTTTTTTTTTTATTTTCCTAATAAAATATATGAAAACAAAAGTGGGGTCAGATTGACCCCTATACACAGACAACGCAATGTTAACCACACAGAGTGAAGGTTAAATCGGCCACTGCAGGCCCAACAAATAAAACGAACAATCAAAACATTTAAACTATTTATACGTGAAGACATTTGTGACATCATCATTCGCGAAACCAATCGTAGAGGACCTCAAAGTTACTAAACATGGAACCACAAAAATCCAAATAATATTCCAAAAATGAGTATACTAGATTTGTGGAGATCTAGTTCTCATCCCCTTTATCGCATTACAATGGGTTTTTAGCGCTTTTATACTACACGCCGATATATCAGATTTGATAATGAGAATACCCGTGCGCAACGGATACTTGCTGTCTTGTAGCTGGAGCAAACATTTCGATTGATGGCGTTTCACACAGAACATTCCTTCAAAACCGGCCAGATATCGAATTAAAGTATAGTGGGGGTGTGACTCCACTACATCGTATCCATTGAAAGAATAAATCTACACTAGAATCGCTGCAAACTCACAAAAGGAAAGTAACCAAGGAGAACGTATTGTTAAAGATTTATGATGTACTATTTTTCGTAGAAGTGCTCGAAATATTACGTGTGACAATTTTTTTACCAGATACAATTTAGCTTCTAGTTTGATGCGTAACCACAATTTATCAATTCTAGGGACAGTAAATTAAAGGCGGCGATTCGTACCAGCGGAATTTGAAGTTGTAAAAGGCAAACCTCAACCTGTCGAATCGTATATTTTCGGATTTTCGAACAACATCACAATGTGTTCGTATATTCCAAAAAAAACAAAGCTGTGGTAATTTTATCCACTATGCATTATGATAAGGAGAAACAAGGATCGTACAATAAACCAAAAATGACCCTAGATTATAACAGAATAGCAGCGTGGATAATATGGCAGCGTGGATAATATGGACAAAATATTGCGCGAATATTCATGCAAAAGGAGGACGAATCTCTACCACTGGCATTTTTTTATAACATTTTATATGTGGCGGCTTTAGCAGCACATACAGCACATATAGAAAATAATCCGTTCTTGAGAAAAAAACTCCAGTCACCGGCGTAAATTTTTGCAACAATTATGCGAGCAGTTGGTTAAGTCTGAAATTAGTAAACGTTCCAAGAACCCGCAAATAACGCGACATTTTGCTACCAAAAACGGTGTCGAAAGTTTTTTGGGCCATATTGTGGAAATTGAAGCAAGAGATGTACAAAGCACATCTATCGCAAAAAAACGTGACTCAAGCGGTAGAATTATACACCAAGGAAATTGCCACCTCTGTTCTAAGAGAATAAGATTGACCCGGAAAAATTGTGCGAATTACAAAAAAACAGTCTACGCGCAGCGTACATTGACTGTAGCAACTTGCTTGCGATGTACCACAAACACCGGGAATTAATTTTTATGTAATTTTTTATTATATGTTAAGTTTTATAAATAAATAATAAACTAAATAATATGAAACTTTCTAATTTTTAATTTTCATTTAGTGTTAAGATTAAGCTACATACCCGGGTACGTTGGTTATCAATTTGAGGGATTATTCGAAACAAACTATATTAAAAACTAGTTATAATCGAGTTTTGGAAAAACTTTTCTTGAAATTCCATTCTGAACATATAATTGTTAAGCTACTGATGGATTCATGTCGATAAGATACTAAATCAATAAAATTTTGGTCATTAAAATTGAAAAACATACTCGGGTATGCGGTTGTAAACATAAAGGTTAAATAATCCCATTTCCGCCGTACCTGTCAAATTTCATCTTAAGCGTTTAATAAATAGCCAAGTTATAAGCTAATCGACCATTTTCCAAAAAATTAATTTAACAGTATTCCTACGGAGTGAATTTACTGACACAAATGGTTTTTGAATATAAAATAAATTTTTTGAGGAATACAATATACTCGTATGTAGGTGCAGAATATAAAATAAAATATTATGTGAGTATCGTCAGTTTAAATTTGAAATGTGTCTAAAAGTCACTTGTCAGTAGAAATAGGGTTAAAAATCCTATCTCCAACCCATTACCTGTCGAATTTCATCATAATCCGTTAAAAAAATAGCCAAATAACAGGAAAATTTTCCATATTCATAAACTTTATCCAAAAATCGTTTAACAATCACATTCCCATCGTACCTGACGAATTTCATCATAATCGTTAAGAAATAGCCAAGTTTCAGGAATTGGCCATATTTCAAAAATCTATTCAAAAATTATTTAACAATCCGTAGTTCATATTATTGCTACAATATTTTAAATTATTACTTTGTTAGTTTTAAAAATTAGCACTTTAATATATATGGAGCTCTTTTCTAGTTGAAAATATTCCAACCATTGTAAAAATTGGCGCTATGTCATACGGTACGCTTTACTAAATCATAGCCACAAAAAAAGCATTCGTATTGATATTTGTCTATTGGGAACACAAAATATAATGGATAACAGATTGCACAAAATATAAACCAAAATAGCTAATTGTGTCATTGCCATTATTACTAGCTGCTTCCGTTATCAACTGGTAGGTAAGGAAAGGGGTCAATTCACTAATTCATTCCATGAAAAATTAAATGAGTTTTCTGAGGGCCGATTCTTGATCCATCAATTCCATTGACCGTAGAATTATTTTGAAACTTAAAAAATTTATTGATTAAATAAATCGAATTTAGGATTTTGTTAAACGAACTTGACTTGGAAAAATTTAGAATTTTACAAATTAAATTTCATTGCGAACTGCAATAACGAAGAGAAAGTTTGAATATGTTATTTGGTTTTTGTTGGTAAGCCTCTAAATTGTCGTCTGCAGTCGAGATTCAAATTCTAAATTCTTTTAAAAAAATCAAAAAAAATCTATGGCTTAGAGGCCGGAATCGAGCTTATCGCGTCTTAACTGGTACCTTTTCAGCCGTATTTATAACGTTTTGTTGAATGTAGTAGGTGGTCAGCCCAACGAACGATTTTATACTCAAAATCGTTTTTTTTTTATGTTTGTCGATACATGGTATGTTGGTCTGTGGCTATAATCAAGACCGGATGTCGTGAGCAGCTCTATTGTTGTACGAGAACTCTAAGAAAAAATGATTCTTTTACATGGTATAGTAAGAAAATTCAATAGTTCTATAATTCTGCCACCACCATCATTCTTCCTTCCAAATATGTCAAAAACGATGATTCTACTTTGGACAAATTCACTCGGCGTTTATTTCTTTATAGAATACTAATTTACCGAACAATCTAATATGCTAATAAAAAAATACAGATTTTTGGCCAAATGCCTTGAAAAATATTAAATTCTTGGATTTTAAGAAAAACTAAACTTGAATTGGTTCGAAACTTGACGTTTCATTACACTATCAAGATTAACCTTTCATCACTTTCCGGGTTAAAAATTTAACAAATTGACTTTCAGAAATTTTACAGAAATTTGGATCAATAAGATTCTTTCGGCTTTTTATAGACAAAATATATTAAAAAAATTATGGCATTCACAACAATTTCGACTTGTTAATCAGAAAAAATGAAGAGGCCAATCATTTTAATAAATATATCTACCAGAAAAAAGTAGAAATATCAAAATCCTCCCCGTATTTTAACCCGAAGTCAATACAAAGTGTATCGACTGCAAAAAACGAAAACTTGCCTTGAGCTTTCTGTGTGGTAGTTTGGTTTCGTACTGATAAAAAGCCGAAAGAATCTTATTGATTTAATACAGACAAACTTTCTCTTTCTAGAAATTTGGATATATTAACAAAATCTGAAATTCAGCGTTCGATCGCAAATTAGATATACGTACTCTAGAAAATATGAATATTCGATTGATTTTGACATGATTTTTTCAATTGAGCATTTATTTTCTTGAGTTTTACTTTCGAGCTGCTGAACTTCTTACGACGCAAATAAAATCAAGGTCAAGACAATCACGCAAAGTAATACATGTAATATATGAATTTTTCGAGTTAATTTACATATTTTATAATGAAATACTTTACAGTGTTACGACGAATTATTCAAATTTCGAAAATAATTGTATTTTAGTAACCTAAATCATTTAACTTGAATAAAACGCTTTGGGCGTTTTATTCTAATAAAACGTCCAGTAGGCGCACTATTCGTTTAAAGCGCCTACGCGTTTTTTACGGTGGAAGATAGTAGGCTGTTTTCTCTTTTTTTAATGCTCAAAACATCTGTTCCTATTGTCGATGCACTTGGTCGCATGTTCCCCTAAGCATCGTATGACCAAGTGGTTTTCCTTCAAATCCCTTACGATTGAATGCATATAACAATCACATTTTTATTTTATTAATCGACTGCTCGATTCAAAAACCAGCCGGTGTAGCTCTTAAAAGGTTTTTGGACTCAGTATCCTTCAGCCAGCGATACCTTCATAGACAAAAGTTATTTGTGTGTCAAGAGCGCAAAGTGGCACTTTGTCGCACAAGAAAGAATATTGCTGGTCGAGAGATACCGAGACCAGCCGCTTTTCAAGAGGTAAAGCACTTTCCATGTTTCCTACAAATTCATAATAATTTTATCAAAAGTAGTGATTTTTCATAAAATTATTCGTGTGTGTTCTTGAACAGATTTATTTTTCAATCGAGCGGTCGACGCGAGTATATTTTATTTAATATAAGGAAAAACAAAAAAAGAATTTGTCATTTGCATTGAATCGTTAAAATTTGGCCGCATTTTTCTACGGGAGGCATGCAACTGCGTAACCAGCAACAGAAAACAGACGTTTTGGGTATTAAAAATAGAGAAAAGCCTACTTTTCACGCTTTTTGTACAAACGTAACTATTTAACTTTCCTTAAAAATGCACCCAAGTGAATCAGATGCAAAGGATTAGATTATTTTACATAAACATGCCGCAATCTTAAAGCTAACACGGATGTCGAATCAGAAATTAAAGAGAGGCTGAATCGCCAAATGTACAATCAAAACGTGTAAGATAAAATGGGCTTCTTGTAGAATTTGGTCTACCAACCTATTATTTAAATTGTTACTTCTCGGGTTTCTCGGGTAGTTGGGAAATATAATATACGACACTTTGTGCTCTTTATGTAATTAATGTTAAATTAAACTTTTTTCAATATTTTGGTGAATGTTAATTAATTCATGTAATATCTAATACGCTACCGGTGATTATACCTTTTCAAATGTGTTTTTATTAACACTAGAAGTATATTAGTATTTACGAACGATAATTCAACGATACCGACTAATAGAAAGAATTCTATTTATTTAATTTTTAAATTTTTATATGATTTTTAATATGTTCCGAGGATTGTAGTAAGAGAATTCAATCCAGTTTCGAACTGATGAGCTTATGATTATGAAAAAATCAATCTTCTCATCAGGCCGCGGCGACTGGACTGATTATACCACAATTTACATTCTATATATACAGAATGTATTGTGCATTTAAGTACTAGCGAATCATACTAATACAGATGAAATCTCTTACAATTGTCCTCTTCACGATATTCAGAACACAGCTCTATTTCTGTGTAAGCAAATTTTTACTTTTGCTCATCAGTTCGAAACTGGATTGAATTCTCTTACTACAATCCTCGGAACATATTAAAAATTATATAAAAATTTAAAAAGTTAAATTAAAGCTTTTTCAGTCTCAAAGAATGTTTAGGAATTATTTAATTTTCAGTTGCCTCCTAAATTTATCTAGTATGCCTGATGAGAAAAAGGACTCCTATTAGGAAATCACAATCAAGTTTTTTTATTGCTAAATCACAAAGATAAAACATTTTTTTTGTTGTTTATAGTTTATAAACATCGTGTATATGGATATGAGAATATTAAAAAAAAAATTTATTCATGTGTCTCACAAGACAAACTAGTTAACTATCATATTCCTTTGTAAAGCATAAAAAATTTCATTGCATACCTAGTATAGGGACAAAAACAAATGTTTCACACGATTCGGCACCAAACCGATCCACATAGTCCTCATCATCGTACAATGTATTAAACAATTATTACCAAGACAAAAAACACAAAAAAGTGCCACCCAAAAAAAAAATTACGAATTGTAAAGTAGTTTTTTTCTTATGTACTCTCTTGTACAGGGCCAACAAAAAAAAAAACTAAATTCTATCAATCTTGTTTTTTATTAGTTTGTATTTGCATAAATTAATTTTTTTTAGTTTTACAAAAAAAGTCATCTGCATTTTTCTTATATACATAAATACTGCTATGATTGACCTGTTAAGGGGTTCAAGATTTTTTTTTTGTCTTGGCAGCGAAAAAAAAAGATACGTGGCGCAAACTAAACCGGTGAAAAATGTATATAGGGAGAATACCAGGTTGCGTAATTTTTTTTCCATTGACCTTAAATGGATGAGAAAAGGGTTGGAGTTTTTTTTTGGTTCTTAATCTGTTTTTTATTATTATAGCAGTTAAAAAAAAAATTTTTTTTTCGTAATTTGAAAAAAAAAAATTGTTTTGAATATTTGGTTCATAAAAAAACTGAGATTTACAAAAAAAAAAAAAAAAAATTATGCATATTAATAGGCTGACGAATCCTAATGTTCTGTACTATTTATGGGATTGTCTATCTATCAGGTTTCGGGTATTGGGATATGAGAATTTTTCTTATGAATTCTTTTATGTTTTGTGAAATATTTTTCTCAAGACTATACTAATAAGCTGCAGTGATATCGATAATGTCACCCTTCGCGATTTTTGTTTCGGCGACTATAATGTCTCGGGGAAAATATAGCGTAAAACAATGAAAATTAGGGTGAAGTGTGAGATATATTTTAATGTCTAATGCCAAGAGATTTTTTTTTTGTATCATGAGACGTACATAGCATAAGGCCTTAATCCAAAACCTGAAAAGAGTTTAGAATTTATATTATTTAACCATTTTTTCCGATTCAATACAACATCACCTTAAAGAATTAGAATATTTCAAACGCTAAAAGTTCAATGCTCAGTAGAAATTACGCAAACTACTGCAGTCTTCACCCGTAAATAACGTCTGAGCATTTTATTCGAAAGTGCCAAAAATTTTCATATTTTAAGAATCTGTAAAAAAAAAATCTTTGAACTGGTTGAACTGAATCGGTTGAACTGAAATTTTCAAATTTAAAATTAAAACAGTTTAATACAAACCAATAACTATACCCATTGCAAACAAAATTTTTGTCTAGGCATTGAAATCTTGCTGGAGTGAATAAAAACCAGTAAATGCTTGCCTTTAATTCAGTACTTGATGATTTACAAGGTTGTCTATAGGGAGAATTAAGTTTAGTTTCGAAATACATTTTAATCAGAATAGTCGGAATTTTTAATATTCGATAAGGCCATTCCTGAATTCGATACGAATTCAAATGTAAAAGATTCATATTTGAAATGAATCAGAAGGAAAGACGATTCTTATATACGTTCGATTTCGTGTAATATTCTTCAGGAAGGTTTTTCCTGACGTTCCACTTTTTAGCACCCCATCTAAGGATTTTGATAAAAATGATGAATAGGATAGTTTGTCAGTCGTTAGGTGAAGGATTGGTCACCAACTTTTGTTGTTTGGTCACTTGTAGTTTAAAAAAAAATTTAGAAGAATATTTTGCCCAGGTTCACACCCCATTAAAAAAGTTTAACAATTTTTACCTTATTTTGGTAGGCATTAATTAGGTCAGGTTTGGAGCCACTGTCTATCGTTTGGTAATCAATAGGTATTTTTTTTTTCACAACCAAAAATTTGGAGAAAATATCCAAATAAAGCGTTAAACCTTTTTAAGAAATAAGCATATTTCCAATTGGAGTTTACATATACATTCATATACGGAAATTCTAATTGAATGGCTCCAGCTCTGGGCCAAGTTACGCAAACACCATAGAAAGGAGTGTCTCTGTCTTGGAAACAGTGCATAGAGATGACCGTTATAGAATGGTATGGTATTATAGGAAGTGAAGTTTTGTTACGTGTCATGTTGTTGGGAAAGTTGACTACCATAATAAGTTGATGGTTTTGAAATTGTAGTTGTTATAAAAATGAAGAACAAAATATTTTCAAGTTTACTCAGCTTGATAAATTCATACATTATCTTGTGTTCATTTTTCCCCGTTAGTAATAATTCATTCAAGTTTCTTGCATTCATAAGGACATTGAACATTCCTCTATTTTGGCTAAATTTGGAACATTTTAGAATTCAATGTTCGATGTCCTCCACAACCAAAAAACTTTCACATAAATCATCCTCGTACTGAGCTCGTGTACAGATTGAAGAGGGTTGGAGAAATTTTGCTCCCTTGAGGGAGCCCAATATTCACCGCTCCCTCCAATCTATAACCTTTTCCAAACAAAACAAACTTACGGTCACTCATAAACTCATACACCCATTTACAAATTTTCCCAGGAAATCCCAGGTTCAAAAGAACCTGATATAGTTTCCCTGGAACCACATAATCATACGCTCTGGTTATATGGTTCCTAGTATTAACACACATTTTACTGACAATTGTTCAGATTGTTCATTCAACATTCGGTTAGGAATTACGCCTATTAGTAATAAGATTTGGAAGCGGGGTTTTCATTTAACACCTTATAATTGTTAACTCCGTAAACAAACTTATACCTGACAGGAGTAGTTCAAACTTCAACAAAATATGACTGTCGATATGGTTTCAAAAGTGTTATTTATTGCGCAGTAATTTTTGAATCAATCATCAAAATGGCCAAAGATGGCCAAAGATCTTAGAATCTTATGTTGGAATGCCAATGGACTGATGCAACATCAACAAGAACTGCAAGTGGTCCTGGACACAGAAAAAATCGATGTATGTCTCATCACGGAAACACACTTCACTAGACAATCAAACATTAAATTCAAAAATTATCAAATATATCACACTATTCACCCTGGAAACACTGCTAAAGCAGGTAGTGCTGTTATAATTAGAAATAGTATTCATCACTATGAGGAGTTAAAATATGAAACGGAGGAAATACAAGCAACTGCTGTTATTGTCAAATCCAAAAGTAGTTATATTTGTATTGCTAGTATTTACTGCCCACCGAAGCACTCAATGAAAGAAAAAGATTATCTCGAGTTCCTCAGTAAATTAGGGAAACGATTTGTACTTGGAGGAGACTTTAATGCAAAAAATGTCCACTGGGGATCCAGATTAACAACAACTAAGGGTAAAGAACTCCTAAAAGCTATCAGAAAATGCAGTTGTGAAGCCCTCTCAACTGGAAAACCAACCTACTGGCCAACTGATCCAAACAAAGTGCCAGATCTGATTGATTTCTTTATAATAAAGAACATATCTGTAAATTATGTACAAGTAGATGAAAGCCACGACTTAAACTCTGATCATTCAACAATACTTCTAACGTTAAGTGAAAAAATCATTCAGAAAGAAAGAAACCCTTTCCTAGTAAATAATCACACTAATTGGGCATGCTTTAGACTATCGCTAGAAGAAAAAATTAACTTAATGGTTCCATTAAAGACTGAAGAACAATTAGACAAAGAAGTTCACAAATTTGTAAACGATATACAGCAATCAGCTTGGGAAAATACTCCTGAAATTAAAACGAAAATCAAGGGAAACAATTACCCTATGGAAATTAGGGAACTCCTCGCAGAAAAAAGAAAAGCGAGAAGAGTATGGCAACAAACAAGGGCCCCCCAAGATAAAACTCATTTGAACAACCTCACTCAACAATTAAGAAGAGAGATCGAAGAATTGAAAGATGAATCAATCAGCAACTATTTAAGAAAATTAACTAATGATAACAGTACTGATTATTCTCTTTGGAAAGCAACCAAAAGAATCAAAAGACCAATAATGCAGATTCCCCCAATAAAAATAGCAGGTGAGAAATGGGCTAGAAATAATGAAGACAAAGCTCGAGAATTTGCCGAACACCTCGAAAAAATATTCCAGCCACATGAAGACCAAACGTTGGAAGCCGCGATAATAACTGAACAAGCTGTGCAAGAAAGTAAAGAAATCCTACCCACAACACCAAAAGAAGTCATGCGTGAGATAACAACTAATATGAATACGAAAAAAGCTCCTGGGTACGATCTTATTACTGCAGAAATTTTAAAGGAACTGCCAAGGAAAGCTCTGGTGAAACTCACCAATCTTATAAATGCAGCATTTAGAATCAAATGTGTACCAAGCTTATGGAAAATTGCAGAAGTAATTATGATCCCAAAACCTGGGAAACCACCACACATAACATCGTCTTATAGGCCAATTTCGCTATTGCCAGTCATGTCCAAACTCTTTGAGAAGCTTCTGGTAAAAAGATTAAATCCGATAATCGAGAGTAAAAACTTGATCCCAAATCATCAGTTCGGTTTTCGCAACCAACACTCAACAATTGATCAAGTACACAGAATAACCAGTATAATTGAGAAAGCATTAGAGGAGAAAAAAGTCTGTTCAACAGTATTTCTAGACGTTGCACAAGCGTTTGATAGAGTGTGGCATGAAGGACTTAACCACAAGTTAAGGAATCTTCTACCAATGCAATTTGCTAAGATACTAGAATCATACTTGAAAGATAGGTTCTTCAGGATTAAGTTAGATGATACATTTTCTGAATTGAAAGAAATCAATGCAGGAGTTCCACAGGGCAGTGTATTAGGGCCGGTTTTATACCTACTATATACTTATGATCTTCCTACATTAGAAAACAACACAGTGGCAACTTTTGCAGATGATACGGCGATCTTAGCTGTTGGAAAAAGCAACGAAGAATCAACACAGAAGTTACAATCAGCTATAACTCAAATATATAAATGAACAAAAAGATGGAGAATAAAACTAAATGAAGCTAAATCAGTTCACATCAACTTTACATACAGACGAATCGAACATATTCCGATTACCATAAATCGGGAAATAATACCGCATGCGAACACAGCTAAGTATCTCGGCATGACCCTGGATGCTAAACTACGATGGAAAGCACACGTCAAGAAGAAAAGTGAAGAATTAAGACTTAAATACAGAAAAATGTACTGGCTGATGGGAAGGAACTCTTCTTTATCAACATACAACAAGCTTCTACTTTATAAGCAAATATTGAAACCGATTTGGACTTATGGTATTCAGCTTTGGGGTTGTACCAAACAAAGCAACGTAAATATCATCCAAAGATTTCAGAATATGGTATTAAGGAACATCGTTGATGCACCTTGGAATGTTAGGAACAATGACCTTCATAGGGACCTTAAAATGAACCTCATCTTAAATGAAATCCAGGAAAAAGCACGGAGACATGAAGAAAGGCTCCGCCAACATGTGAACATTGAGGCAACTCAGCTCCTAAGCATCACGAATTTAGTTCGCAGACTTAAAAGAACCAAACCATTTGAGCTGGTGTGATTGTCAGTTTAAGCAGCATTATGCTGATCTAAAATCCACAACAAAGATGTGGTTTACTTCAATTTACCAAACACTATGGAATGCCAATGGGAAGAAGCCATAGATTAATTTAAGTTAGTAAATTAAGTCAGAAACAAATTGCTCATTAGTCCAGAAGACTAGATTGTAATTACATAAAATGAATAAATAAAATTTATTTTAAATTAAAAAAAAAAAAAAAAAAAAAAAAATCATCAAATGATGTAGAAAACGATTTAATAATTTCAAAGCCAAAAAAAAAAAAAAAAATTGGAGCCCGGAAAACAGTAATGTTTTCAAAAAATCAGTTAGTCAAACAAAATTATAAATTATGTGAAGTGTAAAACGTCCAGTAAGCGTACTATCAGAGCCTTCTAGAGTATAGAGCCATAATGTTTATGACGTATTTTTTAGAAGCTTTTTTAGTGGTATAACTTTTCACTGATTTCCATATAAATCCATAGTAAAAATGGTGTTTTTTAGCTTCAAGTTTTTCAATGAAAAAAGCAAAAATGTCATAAAATGTTTATATAAAAGTTTTCTACCTATCTTTAAGAACAATATACAAGAAGGCCATATTGGTATTAAGTAAATATTAATTGCAGAAATATTAAAATTAAATTATTTCTAAAATATATTTTTTCGAACTTTCATTTTGAAAAATACATCAAAGTTGGCTCTGATAAATTAAAATAATACTTGCTAAATTTATTTTTAGTTTTACTAGTGTACGTAAGATGTCTAAAATGGTCACAGAAAAATACGAAAAAAAATTATTTAATCGCAAAATTATCACACGTTCCTATATTTTGTGAATTTGTTTTGCTTTTCCTACAATTTTTGAACTTGAAATTTCCTCAGGAGGTAATTTTTGGTACGATTTTTCCAAATTTTTACGGCCATCACTGCCATCTATGTAATGTATTTTGACTTAATGACCAAACGAATCGTAGTAAGCTTTTATTTCAATTTGACCAGCACCCTTATTCTGTAAAAAATAAGATAATGTGTAAACGTGAAAACGGGCAAACTTTGTGATTTTTTACTAAAATTACATTAAATTGTTTTTCGATTCTCTTTTCCTTCACTGTTTATCACGTGTAAACTTTATCTTATTTTTTATAGAATAAGGCTACTGAATGCTGTTGTTATGAATTTTTTTAATATTTTGGTTTAAATAAATCAATTATTACAAGAAAATGAAAACGATTTACTTAAACGATATTCTTGTATGTTGAAATTCAAACATTTATGAAAGTATTTCAGAAATCATAATTAAGAATTTGTAACGTTTTCATTTAAAAATTTGTCTTAGGAAAAAAAGTGATTTCCCATATGTTTTGTGTATTTTACTATGAAAAGTTTGGTTTTTTCCTCCTTTCTAAATCCCTTATAAAAGCTCAGATTTTTTGATTATGGCTCTATAAAATACAGGGTGCTCTGGTACTATTCGTTTAAAACGCCTAAGTATAGGGGTTATTTCCGATGGAAGACACTGTATACATACATACATTCCCAGTTTAATTCGAATTTCGGTATAATTAAGAGAATGTTGAGTTCAAAATATGAATTATCAAACTCTTAGTCTTAAAGTGTATCGAGTTTGAGAAGTGAACCATTTTTCGTAGACGGAGAGGTCGTTGTCGGTGATAATCTTCTTCTGGCATCTCTATCTAGCATCTTCTAGCTGTTTAGGACAATAACAAGAGGCTAGCTCGATATCGAAACCGATGGGATTAGATTATTGTCATAATATTCCAACCAAAATTACAATAGTTTTCCAATAGTTTACTGAATTATTTATTCGAGTTCTAACTAAAATTTCGACATAAATCTGAACTCTAACCATCAATCGCCGTAACAACTTTAGAATTCTATATTTAGTGAGAATGGAAGAAAAAATGCGAATATATTTCATCAAGCATTCTGCTTCCATTCTACTTACTCTTTTTGCCGGACCTCTATGTAGAATTGGCTACCTTATCTAGAAAAAAAAAAAAAATACAAAATCTAAAAATTCCAAGAAGAATGAAATCCCGAAAACTAAAATCCAGAAACATAATTATCAAAGTGCAAAAAATTTGTAAAATGTCTAAAAAATTTGAGTGTCAGACACAGATCAAAGAAATTATTGTATCGCTCATATCGCTTCTACTACCACAAATGTTTCAAGTTTGGTTGTGGTTGCCTTAATTCGTTGGGATATAGTATGGAATCGACGAATGTATTGGAGCGAATTGCGGATTTATGTTAAATTGGTTAATGCTTCGTCAACATTGCAGACACTGGTCAAAGGAATTGTAGATGTACCACACATGTTTCAAATGGTGACAAAGGTCTAAAAATGTCTTTTAAAATTGAATATAATTTGTAATTGTTATGTTGCAAATAAATTAGATTGTGCTAATAAATTTAAGTGGCTGTTCTATTCACTGTCCAATGATTTTAATGATTTTTTTATTTTTTTTTATTTAATATTACAACTGCATTGGTGGTATCCAACAAACTTCGTATGTCTGCATTTTGTTGCCGAGATATCCGCTGAATGTGTTTCTTTGCATGATTTTGTATTTCTTCACGTACATATGTATTCCATGTTTAAGTCCCTATGGAGGTTATCATTTCTAAAGTACCATGGTGCGTTTACAATGCCACGCAGCACTTTGTTTTGAAAACATTGTATCATTTGTACATTTGTCTTCTTGGTACAACCCCAAAGTTGAATACCGTAGGTCAATACTGGTTTAAGTATTTGCTGATATAATAGCAATTTGTTATGCATTGTAAGCTCAGAGTTTCTACCTATTAGCCAATACATTTTCTTATATTTGATGTTCAATTCTTCTTTTTTCTTTTTAACATGCTCTTTCCATCTAAGCTTGCAATCGAGAGTCATGCCGAGGTATTTGGCTGTATTTGCATTTGGAACCGGCCTTGAATTAAGTTCCACTGGAATCCAGTTAACTTTCTGTTAAATTTCTTTGTACAACTACTCACTGTGTCGGTTGCTTTTTGAAGTTTGATCGTTGCTTCTGATATACACTTTCCAGTTGCCGGAATAGCGGGTGGCACCTTCTGTATTTGGCATATCTCTGGCATACAGAATGTACAATATAGGACCCAGTATGCTATCTTGTGGTATGCCTGCTGATATTTTCTTTAGTTCAGAGTACTCTCCGTTATATTTTACAAGGAAATGTCGGTCTGCGATATAAGATTTAAGAATTTGATAGAACTGCTTAGGTAGATCTCGATGCAATTTAAATTCAAGTCCTTGGTGCCAAACTTTGTCAATAGCTTGTGCTACATCTAAGAAGGTGCTGGAGCATATCTTCTTATTCTCATGTGCGTCTTCGATTATATCCGTTATTCTGTGAACTTATTCTATCGTAGAGTGATTCTCTCTAAATCCAATTTGATGTGGTGGAATCAAATTTCTCTCTTCTATTATTGGCTTGAGTCTCTTGAGCTGTAATTTTTCAAATAATTTTGAAATTACAGGAAGTAGTGAAATCGGTCTGTACGACTTTTTATCGTTCGCTGATTTGCCTGGTTTGGGGATCATAATTGCTTCAGCAACCTTTTATTGTCGTGGGACATATTTTAGTCTGAAGACAGCATTGATAATTTGAACCAATTTTCGTAGTCCCTTCTCGGGAATGGCTTTTACGACTTGTCCAGTAATTAAATCATATCCTGGAGCTTTTTTGCGTTCAAATTACTCATCTTTTAATTCCTGTAATGTTACACATCGAATATTATATTCATCAATTTTGCTAACTGTTATTATGTTTTCATCTACTGTTTGCCTAGGTAACGCGGTTGAAAGGTGTCTTCCATGTGAGCCGCAAATAAAATAGCTTTTTGCTTGTCGCTTTTGACCCAGGTTCCTTCCCCATTTTTAATAGGCAACACATGCATTTTGGTTCTTTTTAATTCCTTTGTTATTTCCAAAGAGAGTAATCAGGATCTTTATGTTTGGTGAGACCATTTATTAAGTACTTGTTAATAGTTTCGTTCTTAATTTCTTTTATAAGTTGTTTTAGTTTATTGCATAGAAAATTGAGGATTTTTTTGTTTTTCGGGGCACGTGTCCTTTGACAGGTCTTTCTTGCCTTCCGTTTCTCTCTAACTAACTCCCTGACCTCTATAGGATAATTTTGATTCCTACGGGATTCGGTGTGACTAGTTCGTCTTCCAACTGTACCGGTGTTTTAATCGGCACTCGTAGATTTATTTGCATTTCAATTAGTTCTTGGAATAGGTCCAAGTTAGTTCTATTATTTGTTAATTTAGGCAAGTTATCCTTATTAATTATCATTGTGCTGAGAGTCATGATAACAGGTGTATGATCGGAATATATCACCTCGCAGTTTTTGACGCACATGTAATCCTCGAAGATCCCTTTCGTTACATAGAAATCAATGAGATCTGGTATTTTATTTATATCAGCAGGCCAGTATGTTGGTTTACCTCCAGAGTGGAACTCGCAGTTATTTACTCGTCCGGCTTCGAATAGCTCTTTTCCTTTATGGGTTGTAAGTCTTGATCCCCAATAGGTGTTTTTTGCGTTAAAGTTACCATCAATAATAAAATTGGATCCTAGTGATCTAAAGGGTCTATTATAATCTTCTTTGTTTAGATTATAGCGTGGAGGGCAGTAGATAGAGGAAATACTGTATTCATTATTATTGTTAGTTTCAACTTTTATGGTTTTAACTTGCATACTTTCTTCTTCGATACTATAGGTTCTTCATAGTGTTTCAGATTCTTTTTCACTATTACTGCTCGATCCTCCTCTGGGTTTTCCTCCTGGGTGAACAGCATGGTAACATTCATAATCACGTATTTTAATAAATGATGTTTTTGTCAAATGGCTCTCCGATATAAGGCATATATCTATTTTTTCTAAATTTAGAAAAATATTTCTAACTCTGGAACAGGTTGCGTTAGTCCGTTTGCGTTCCAGGTGACAATTCTTAATGTTCTGCTCATTTTATTATATGAGGGGTGTTGCTTCGTTCAAGGTTTGATGCATATCTAGACGCTTATATAAACTTCTAGACCACGTTCTTGCTTTGCTAGCCGTATATTTATGGCTTCTATGCTTCGACATATCCTTTCAAGGGGGTTATCATTCATAGCATTAGATGATTGCTGTACAATTTTTGAATAACTTTTCCGCTCTGTACCTCTAACTGGTGGTTTTGGCTCCGCTTGGGTTTTAGTTGGTTTCTCTCTGGTAACCTTAGGGTTTTGAGGAAACTGATGCATTTTGTTTCATAGCTTTTGAAGTTCTTTGGCTACTTCACAGTCTCTATAATTTGCAGGATGATGCCCTTTACAGTTTATACATTTTGCAGGGGTGTTTCTACTTTTTGTACACTCTTTCGTGTTGTGTTTTCCAGCACATTTTACGCATCTTGGCTCCCGTCTGCAATATTTTTGCATGTGGTTGAAACCTTGACATTTTTTGCATTGAGGTATTAGCCTCGTGTTTATTTTTAGCGGTTCTATTTTAACTCTCTTATAAAGAATTGCTTTGATGTTGAATATGTTTACAACTTTCTTCTTTTTGTTAAAAGTAAGCATAAAGAGTGGAAGCCCCGTTTTTTTGACTTGATTGTTCGCACCTCTCTCTCGTTTTAGGATGTTTACTGCATCTTCTATTTGCAGATCTTTTGCCTTTAGGTTCTACATTATGCCCTCCTTCTTACACGTTGGATAAAGGCCTCTTCATCAAGGCGCGTTCATTTTTATCTTCGTATGTGAATCATTCTTTACCTTCCGTATTGAGCTTTGTTGCTAGAGCTCTATATGTACCGGAATCTGGTGTATTGATTTATCACACGTTATTGTTTAGTGACCCTTTTCTTTCGGTACAACCTTTTGTTGTCGATTTTGTTGCTGTTGCTGGTGAGCTCGTTTGGTATTAGTATCACCAGTTACTAATACATTAGTTTGCGAATGACCTCCAACTTCAGGCGAGAATTCTGCTTTTCGTTTTTTGGTAGGTCTTTTCTTCCTTTTCAGTACCCAATCTGTTTCTCTCACGAGATCCTCTTCATCAGTATGGAACTCATTGTTATAACTGGTGTGAGTACTTGCTTCAATATAACAAGTTAGCGGGTTTTCAGAAATCTCCATTGGTTTGGGCTTCTTCAATTCTTTATTTTCTTTTTTTAGTTTTTCAATTCCGCTTCTTAGTTGGGTTAAAAGTACATCTACTTCACTGAGTTTTCGACAGAGTTCAGCGTTTTCGTCTTTCTGCTGATTTGCAGAGTTAGTAGCTTTGTTTGGTGATCTTGACAACATTGAACTTCTTTCGAATGGGTTTAGCAATGATTGGCTCACCCCAGAATCCATTGAGCCAGCCTCATAAGAGGGTGGATTAGCCAACTGGGTAGTTGGTTTACCACCTGAGGTATTTCCTACTTTTTGTGTTGTATTTATTGCTTAAAACTTGTTATGTATCAACTACCAACCTAACCATAACATCATTTGCAATGTTCTCGGTGGTCGGTTATTCCGCCGTATCTCGGTCGCCAGATTCTCGTTAGTTAATTTGCAGGAAGTACCACGTGTAGGTGAGGTTGACATTTGGGCTATTATATTAAGACCATCTAAACTGGCGCCCCTTACTCCCCGATTTTAATGATGATTAATTTTTAGGGCCATTTTAGCTTAGTTTAGCTTAGTTTAGAGAGAGTCATGGATTAATCGACCTGCAGACCAGTTTTTGAATTCCTAGGATATTTGCTGTGCTCGTTTTATGACAAGATTCTAACAGAAATAAAGCGAAATCCCATATATGAACTTAGCACTAATAGCGCAACTATAAATTATTGCTATAAAGCACATACATGTTATATAAAACTAAATTTTACAAAAATCATACAAATTCAGAAGCAATTTAAAAAATTAAACAAAAAGGCGGATAATTGGCTAGAATCATTAGCCGCTTGTGTAGCATAAAATTGGAAACAAGAAATAATCCGCGTTATCGTCAAGGAACAAAAAAAATACGAGATAACGGAAAATTTTACATTTTCCCAGGCCATAATTAACCAATATATGGTTCGGAATCGCGTGTCAAAACCAATATTGAAACTAGACTTTCTTTATTTTATCTTATCTTATCTTTTATTTTATCTAATATGAGTATGCGCCGAAAATTCGATGGTTTAAGCCAAAAAAAAAAAAAACAGAGTTCTAAAGATATAATTATGTTTTTAATAAAAGTTTTCTCTCACATCGTCAAGAAATTATTTTTTGCGGACCTGGGTCAAACAAATCTTTTTCATATACACAAACTATATACCCTAATCTATTGTACACATATCACAATTACAACAAAAACTACCTGACATTTTTTTTTCTTGGTGCGTACAATAATAGAATACTAATGAAAGGGTTAACCTTTTTTTTTTTTGTAAGTTTTGGCTCGTCATCCGTTTCTCATCCTTTATTATGCGTTAGTAAAAAAATACAGTTTTTTATAGAAAAAAAGTTTTTTTTTTGGTAAGCTCATCTGCATACGCGTTTTTTTCACTTTCGATTCTCTTCAACATCATCAAATAACCGTGTGAATAATCTTCACGTTTTGTTTTGATTTTTTACATTTCGATTTTTTTGCTTTCCTTTAATTTTTTCTATTATTTGATATTAGGAAGTGGTGTGTCTTAAAGAAAAATCTATCAAGACGAAAAAAGGGATACGCGATTTTTATTTGCTTCATGATTGTACATTCGAATGTGGGATTAGTTGCTCGATACTATATGCTCTTGTTGAATTACGGTATATTTGGATAAAGGTGCATATAGTTTATTGGTTTCATTTACAACGGGAATGATTTACTGTTTTATTTCAATTGGCTTCGTAAACAAAATCAAATTTTTGAATACTACAAGTTGATCTTGGCAACGGAGGTACGTACGCCTGCGTTCAATGGTAAATGATCAAAAAATACGGAACGGATCAAAAAATGAACGGAAGCCTTAATCATAAACATAAGGAAAGTTCTAATCAATTTTTACCTGCGCAGTGAAAAATCAACCTCACCATCGTGCAATTTCACGGAACAAGCAGTGTGATCGATTAATTTTTGGGTGTTGGTAAACGAGGTTATCAAACAATAACTAATCAAAGGCCCAGATCTAAAAGAGATCATCACGAAATGCAAAATTGCAAAGAAATAAAGATTATAACAAGAGAGGTCCAACGAAATAGTCCCGGTGACATCATAGAAATGAAAGGAAATTCTAATAAGAAAAATAATTGAACAAATCATCCTCCTCTTCAATTGTTTAGTAGCTAATTCCTATTAAAAAAAACAACGAGCGAGTTCACGCTCAACTATTGAACTATTGAATCATCGCTGACTGTACACAGTTGAAAAAATAATTTTAATTTGTAATTCATGTCTTGCCTTAGGACTGATGTAATACAAGTTATTATTAAATTGTAAAGTAATTATTGCATTAAAATGGAATTTTAAGGCAATTATGAAGATTCTAAAGCAGTATTTGCATTAAAAGTTAATTTTAATAAAACTATTAAAAATTTTAAAGCAACATGCTCAAATTCAACATAAAATTCGCTAAAATACGCGGACTTAAATGTTATATGAATAATAAATTCATGCACGTGTTTTGCTTAACAGATATAAAATTCGCTAAATCAACCCGACTAAATGACAAATAAAATAATTGGATTTTCTATATTCGAACATATCTATTACGTTAAAAGTAAGCTTTTCAGTTCTTATTTCTTAATTTATAATTTATTACTAGGCGAATAATACAGTGAACTAGCCCGCTATATTAATGATGAATGTTTGATTTTTCAAAGTAAACTGCTCTCTGAGATTTCGACCTTCAAGGCACCAAAAACAAAGACCAAATGACCAAACCACAACTTGCTTTAAAATTTAATACTTCTAAAATATTTTATTAATGCAGTTTTTGATAAATTTTAATGCAGTTGATTGACGGTTCTTTTACAACTTGCTTTACATCCTAATGGAATGTTGCACTTAAATTTAAGGTAATCGCTGTATTACAAATTAATGGAAATTGTATTAAAATCCTTTTTAATGCAAGCTTTGTATTATTTTGTAACACAGCCTTCCACTGGACCTACATGTGATGCAATTTACATTACATAGGCAATATTTTTTTAACTGTGTAATATACCCTGAAGGGTCGCTATTGTTCGCTCATATTTAAATTAAGATGCGTATGTGATAATTGAAAAGTTGCACTGTTAGCTGGAAATCGGCATGTTTTAACATACACTTGGGGTCTAGCATTAGGATTCCTGATTTATTTAAAATTATCGTGCTTAGCTCCCGATTACATATTAAGCTGACCGTTTGAGGTGTGCTTACTAAGCATGTCAATTGATTGGTGCCTATTTGAGTCCAATAAGTTTGTTGATTTGCCATCCTTATTGTACAGTTTGGACGACTCTCGCTTACGTGCTTCAGCAGATTAATTTTACATTGTGACTGTTGAGATGGTGTGTTATAAATTGGTGAAATATTGCACAAATATTCAATATGCTTTAGTTCAATGCATCGTTGTAGATCTCGATTAGTTAAATGAGCAAAATGATCTCGTGGTAAGTCGATTATCAGCAGTTACGTTTGGATTATGGATTACGTATGGGGGAAATAATTGATATACCTACGTGTATGCCAATGGTATCTTTACAAGGAATAGAATATTGTTGGCTGTAACTCTTGTGTGGACCGTTAATATCTTGTAAATATGTGCAAGGTCGTTTTTGTTGTCTCCCTCAGGAATTTGCATCGTTACTAGCAAGGCTGGATGGAAATGGCCCAGTAATTCTCTGCTTTTCGGCTGTCTGCCTTATGACCAACATTATTTGAATTGTGAAGGTTGTGATAGTCTGCACTCTATTGTAATGATCATATTTATTCATTCAGTTGTTATATCAGAATTCAGAGCATCACACACTGCTTGCCATCCCTTTTGACAGGCCTCATCTAAATCACAATAAAAATGAAATGAATTCATATTTTTGTTGTTCTCATCTAAATGCTTGAGATAGTGTTCTAAACATCTGATGTCTTCCCAATATTCGGTTAAATTATAATTTATGATGATTTTCCACTGTAATGCCATTAAGTTGACAGTTCCAGAGTTTTGAAAATAAATTCCTTTATTAGATGGTAAAGGCTCTATTGTGGTTAACGATGTAGCAGAGGATAAAAGCATTTGTATCATTCCGACTATCAATAACATCAGTCGCAAAGTTGTTGCTTTCTTGACTACTGTTTTGATGTGGTACAATCTTTGATGTTTAACTTCTCTAAGAGGTTGAACACATAACGGAGCTATTGGTCGTAGTTGTTGGTTGACAGATCCATGTGAACATTTTTATCTGCTATCGCCTCGGGTGGGATTGATCGTAAAGTTGCACCGATTAAGAAGTGGCCAGGAGTTAAAAAAGTGATGTCTGTGGGTTCGGATGTCATTGGTGTCAGAGGTCTTGAATTTAAGCAAGTTTCTACTTGTGAAGTGATCGTTGATAGTTTTCCGAAAATCAAAGTTGCTTCCCCAATGACCTTCACTAAACGTTTTCCAAATTGGGGTAAGGCTAGAGGTATGAAATCCCCTGTTGTTCCATCGTTTACCAATAGTTGGGTAATTTCTTTCGACGATTTTAATTTTAAGCGCCAACAAAATTAGAGCCGTTGTCGCTGTACATATCACCGCATAATCTGCGATGAAACCTTCGATGGTTAGATCACTGGCTGGCTCAATGTGTATGGCTTTAGTTGTCATGTAAACAAAGATTGCCAAATATCCTTTGTGAGCCTTGTGACCTCTTCCCTTTGTTGTGCGAATCAGAGATGGTCCCGCATAATCGACTCCGGTTCTCAAAAATGGTCTTCCATGCATGATACATACGTATACTGCTGGTAAATTTCCCATGAGCTCTGTTCTAGTTTTAGAAGTGAACCGATAACAGCTTGTGTACGATCCTGTATCTGGTGTGAAGATGAGCCAATTGTTTGTTCATGTGATTCTTGAATCAGTAGCTTGGCGATTGGATGGTCTTTTGGAATGATAACTGGATTCTTCTCACAATAGGTCTATATGGTGTGAACTCGACTACCGACGCGCAAAACATCATCATGTAGGAATTGGAGGCAATGATTTAATCTTACTTGTATTTGCTTTTCCCTTCTGTTTTAAAAGATCCCGAATTTCATTTTTGAAATCTCTTGAAGTCTCTGCGCTATTTAAATCAGAATTTGCGTGGAATGTTTTATTTCTTCTGCCATAATCCTGAAACATGCCATAATCCTGATTATGGTATTAAAATTTGAGAATTTTAAATATAATTGATCAAAAGGGCTGTCTACGTTAAGCGTAGTGGCCCCCAATAGGTGTTGTTGGAGCTGGATTGATTCAAAGACTTTCTGAGGACCGTCCCACCGTAAATTGTGTATGATTAATTGACTAGCTTCGATACCCCTAGATGTACAATCTGCGGGGTGGTCGGGTGATTTGACATAAAACCACTGAGATGGAGTAGTTAAATTCTGGATCCCTGAGATTCGGTTTGCTGCAAATGTCTTAAACTTATGGGGTCTGCTTTTCATCCACCTCAGCGCAATCATCGAATCCGTCTAAAAATATATTGGTGTTTCATCAAACTTCATAACTTATTGTACTTTGTTCATTAAGTTCAGTTAAGTTGTTGTCCTGTCGTAAAAGTATATCACTGCTGCGTAACCGATATCGAACTCCGAAGGGAGTTCCGTCACACCGGCCTTTTAATGGATTTACAGGGGCAACAAATCATTGACCCATTAACCTCCTGCTTTGGCCAGGACGCCGTCTCAAACGAAAGCAACCCCACACTGTCAATCTTAGACAAATCGACAACAAAACCAGAGATAACGGAATTGTTAAAAAGATATTCCGAAATAACCAACAGCGGGCTCAGCACGGCCGGAATTAAGCATTCTGCTACACATCGGCTAGAAACGCAAGGACCACCGATCTCTTGCAAAACAAAACGTCTAGCACTCGATAAACTGAAACTAGCAAGAGAGGAATTTAATCATATGTTAGCACAGGGAATTTGCCAACCGAGGAGTAGCCACTGGTCCAGCCCACTTTACCTGGTAGAATAGAAGAACGGAACGTGGAGACCTTATGGAAATTACCGCGCGTTAAACAGGATAATGGTTCCAGACCGGTACCGATATCCACACCTACAAGATTTTTCGTACCAACTAGAAGGCTGCTACATATTCAGCACATTATACCCTGTCCACGCGTACCACCAATTTCCAATCGAACCAGAAGACAAACCAAAACGGCAATCACCACTCCTTTCGGCCTATTCGACTTTACAAAAAAGACGTTTGGATTAAGAAACACGGCACAAACTTTTAAACGGCTAATGCATAACCTCCTGCTTTGCCAAGTGTGCCATCTCAAATGTAAGCAAACCCACATTGTCAATCTTAGACCAGCAACACTGTTAACACATCCATCGTTATCCGCACGACTCGCAATCATGGTGGATGCCTCAGATACAGCACTTGGGGCTGTGGTACAGAAATACACCTCCGGAATTTGGCAACCGCTCGGTACAGTGCTTATGATAGAGAGTTGCTTGATGCTTATTCTGACATTAAACACTTCAAACACTTGCTGGAAGGTCGTCAACTCACATTGTTCACAGACCATAAACCCTTAATATACGCATTCTAACAAAATCAAGAAAAAACATCTCCTCGTCAATTTCGGCATCTTGACTTCATCGGAAAATTTACTAGCGATATCCAACACATCTCCGACATAAATAATGTCGTCGCAAATACTCTCTCTCGTATTAATCAAATTTATATACCTGAAAGTATTGATAATGCGGTAATAGCAGATGCTCAAACCAATGACAACAAACTCCGAGAGCTACTCAGTAACATAACTACAGCAAATACCCCTCGCTTTCAACGCAAATAAATCAATTTGTTGTGACATATCAACTGGTACATCAAGACCTTTCATTCCACTAATTTTTCGGAAAACTGTTTTTGAAACTTTACACAATCTATCACATCCAGGCGTAAAAGCTTCTGTACAACTTTTAATAAAAAATGTTATTCCGCAGAAATTCGCCTCGATATCATTGGTCCTCTACCGATTTCCGGAAACAACCGATACTGCGTGACGTTAATAGATCGTTACTCACGTTGTGCTGAACCGATTCCAGTACCACCCCCAATTTAAGTCACAACTATTCGAGAAGCTATCAGCCTTACTCGGACTCCAACACAGAAGAACAACTACCTACAATCGAAAAAGTAACGGCATACTAGAAAGGTGACACCGCATTATAAAAGGCGCAATTATGTGCTACAACAAAATAACGGATTGGGCAGAACTACTACCATCAGCCATGCTAGAATTACGTACAACATACAGCGAAGAACTGAAAACAACACCAGTAGAGTTAGTCTACGGTTGCACGATAAAAATACCTGGACAATTTTTCAGTCAACCTTTAGGTAACAAAATTATCCAAACGAATTCGTCAAAAATCTCCAAAAGCATTTTGAAGAAAGTAAACCAGCACCAGCATCAAGACACAGCAACGAAAAAATTTTCTTGGCCAAAGATTTAAATAACACCACATACGTGGTGACAGACGCGATAAGGAAAACTTTAGAGCCATGAAGTGATTGAAAGAACCAAAAAGACATTCATCATATCAATACATGGAAAAAACATCGTGTCGATAGACCGAATAAAACCATGCCATCAAGAGAACACACAGTTTGAGCAAACAGCAAAAAGAGAATTGCAAAACTCTTAACAACTTCTCTCTTAAAACTAAAAGTTCTTGACATTTGTTGCAATTACATGATTTATGCTTATAAAAAGAAAGAGAGAAATTATAGATGGACACAAAAATTAACGAGAAAATATAAATAAATTATCAAGCTTAAAGCTCATTAAGAATAAATACTCTAAATTATCTCAAAATACCACCTTCATTTATAATTTGAAATTTGAAGGTTTTCTTTGAAAAGCTCTTAAAACTAAAAGCTCTTAATAATTTACATTGATCACACCCAAAGTTCTGTCATCCCTTGTAATATCAAAGTTCGAAGCAAAATGAGTAAAAACAATGAGCAAAATGAATTAGTTTAAAAAGCTTCGATAAGCGAAAGCTTTTAAAACTAAAGCTCTTAACATTTTTTCAAATACATAATTTATGCTCATAAAACATTTTATCAAAACCCTGAAATTATTAAAAAGCTCAAAAATGTAATGTTCAAACCCAAAAAGTATATATTAATTGTCAAGCTTAAAGCTTATTGAAAACAAATATTTTAAATTTATTCCAAAATCCCACCTTCATCTAAACTATCAAATTTCAGAATAAAAAGTAAATGAATTAGTTTAAAAAGCTTCGATACGTGAATGCTCCTAAAACTAAAAGTTCGACATTTTTTTCAAATACATACATAATTTATGTTCATGAAACCTGTTAACAAAAACCTCAAATTATGGAAAGGCTCACTAACGTTAAGTTCAAACACAAAAATCATTGAAAATCCTAAATTTACCCTAAAATTCCGTTACAAAGTGTAACGGAATTTTGGGATAAATTGTTTTAAAAGTTTCGATTAGTGGAAGCTCTTAAAACTAAAAGCTCTTGAAACTTTTTGCAAATACTTATTTTTTCTACATAAAATATTGTAACAAAAACCTAAAATTATTAAAAAACTCAGAAATGTTAAGTTTAAACCCAAATACATAGTATAAATTAATTATCAAGCTTAAAGCTCATTGAACACAAATGTTCTAAATTTATCCAAAAATACCACCTTTCCTTTGTAATATCAAATTTTAGAGTTAAATGGTTTGGTTTGAAAACCTCTCAAAACTAAAACCGTTTTGATGATTGAAGATTAACTTTGAAAACCAATATTCTAAATTTTAGCCAAAATTCCATCACCCTTTGTGAAATCATATTTCTGAGTAAAGCTTTGAAAAAAGTTAAGTTAAAACCCAAACTTGTTTAAATTAATTATCAAACTTAAAACTAAATAACAATTTTTGCAAATACATATTTTATGCTTATACAATTGTTTAACAAAACTTACAGATTATTCGATATTTGAGTTGCAAGATGTTTCGTGTCATCTACTCTAACTTAAAACTAACAATTTGTCTTTTTTATATAAAAATAAAATGTTAACGTCAGCTTTCTTATATTGACGATGTGCATAAAGAATTTAGAACGTTGATTTGTTGAAACACGTTCCGTTGACACAGCATTTGTGGTATATGGCGTGTTACTACATATAAAATAGGTTTCAAATTGTGTCTGGGAATTTGGTTGATGCAGCATTTCTCGTGTATAGCATGTTGCTAAATCTTCCCCCTTTAAAGATCCACGGCCCATGGGTCATGTGTTTAAGGTAACCGTGTGGACCTCTGGTTGAGCTGGTATCTTTTCAGCTACATTTTTTATGTAGGTTTTGTGTATTTTTTTGCCTGAAGCAATTACCACTGTAACTTAGTTGTTTTTTTGCTACTATTTCCTTTCTAAACTTTGCTTTGTCCTTTCCCTCAATTTGTTTTATGGCCACGTATATCGTGTTCCCGACCTCGTATGTTTTGGGCTCTGCTTTCTTTAAATTTTCTCTTCTTGGGTTGATTTGTTGAGCGTTTTGAATTCTTTGCACTATGTCTTCATTTATCTTGCAAAGAATAGGTCACTGGGTTTTGTTTTAGTCACTGAATGTACGGTGTTGTTATATCTATCCACCGCAATATTGACTAGGTCCTTTTTAGGGAGGTCTTTATATTCGCCCATTAGACATCTCGTGATCTCGATGATCGTTGAGTGTATCCTTTCGACCGTGCCGTTCACCTCGCTTTTTTGAGATGCAGTAAGGTACATAGATTTGAATTCCAACTGTTTTGATATAATCAGATATCATTGGGCTGACAAAATTTGATTCATTATCCGTCACTATTGTTTTAGGTGCGGTGAAATAGTGCAGAATTTTAATGATCTTGCTCCTTAGATGTTCAGCTTCTTTATGTTGACTATATCCATGTGGATGATATCTGACGGTTATTTTGGGATTGGTGTTTGTTGTAATTTAGCCTTGTCAGGATGACGGTCATATTTTTTCGCATGACAAGTTTAGCAGTTCTGTGTATATTTCCTTATCAGGCTTGTCATTTGTGGGAAATAATGTTTCTCCAAAATCTGTTCCTTATTTTCCTGACGGTTTCTATGGGCTCTTTTATGCTCTGCTTGAATGATATTAAATTTATTCTCTTCATTTTTACGTCTTGTACAATCCTTTGTGTTAATCGAATTTTATGCCTGCTAAGATGCTCTATGAATACTTCTTGTAATTTTTGGATGTGTTCTTCCGAAATTTTTATTCCATTGATTACGTTTGGGCTAAGCCTTTCTTTTAGAACTCTCGTCAGTGTTTCTTTGTTTATCTGACTAAGGCAGATGAAATGCCTCCGTTAGTTAGGGTGAGGTTCCTCATAGGCGTAGATGTATTTGTCCTCCGTAATGATGAGTTGATTTTTGAATACGTTTATGGGTGCGTCACAGTATGGTATTAAGTTGGTGTTGTCTTGATCTGCGCTATGAATCGTTTCATCTGTTGATAGTATATTTGTTTCTAATTCCAGCCGTGATAAGGCATCTGCTACCTTGTTAGAGCAGCCTGGCTTGTAGATTATTTCATAATTGTATTCTTCCAGTCGTGATTTCCATAATTTTAGTTTTGCGTTGTTGTTGCGATTGCTTAATGAAAATGTAAGGGGTTGATGATCCGTGACAAGTTTAATCTTTTTTGCGCCATATAAATAGTTCCGCAAGCTGTCATTAACAGCATAGTTTTCTTCCGTTTTATTTAATGACCTGGAGATGAATGTAACAGGTCTGTCTTTGCCTGTCTTCTCAAAGTATTTGCTTTATTCGCGCAGAGTATTTCTGTTGATGACAATAAGTCTTTGAGTTGTTGAAATGCGTGGATCTCTTTCTCTGACAGGTTGATTTTGACTTTTTTTGATGCGTTCGCTTTGATTTGCACATTTTCACCCCTGTATCCTGATTCTATAAAAAATAAGATAATGTGTAAATGGGTAAACTTGTGAAAAGGAAAGCTTACTTTTATGTGTTAGCAATTTCTCGGTTTGACTTATTACTAAAATAATATCGAAAAATTCCAAACTCATAAAAGTAAGCTTTGCTTTTCACAAGTTTACCCGTTTACACATTATCTTATTTTTTATAGAATCAGCACCCTGGTGAGTTTTGTGAGTGATTTGGTCAATTTGGCGAAAACCTTTATGAAGCGCCTGTAATAGGACGTGAGGCCGACAAATGATTTTAAATCTTTCAAGTTCTCCGGGATCCTTATTTTTTGAATTGCGCGGACTTTCTTTTCATCAGGTTTGATGCCCTGATTTGTTATGATGTAACCGAGGAACTCGGTTTCGTTCTCCTCCGTTTTATTACGATTTACTCTCAGATTTGCTTTTTCCAACTTTGAAAATATTTTCCTGACGTTGCCAAAATGTTCCTCTTCTGTATTTCCTCCGAATATTATTATGTCGTCTATATAGACATAACATATTTTTCCGATGAACTTCTTCAACACGTTATCTATCATTCTCTGAAAGATAGCCGGTGCATTTTTTAATCCAAAGGGAAGACGTACGAATTCGTCCTTCCCATTCGTCGTTGAAAATGATGTCTTTTTTACATTCGTTTCTTTCATTTTAATTTGATGAAAGCCGGAGGTGAGATCGATTGTAGGGAAGAATTGTGAATTTCCCAGATTCGCTAGTGTGTTAGATATATCTGGAATCGGGTAAGCGTTTGAAGTCAATGACCATCCAGTATTTGTTTATACCGGAATCATCTAACTTCTTTTCCACTACCCATATTGGAGAATTCTATGGGCTTTTGGAGGGCCTTATGATCCAATCTTTTAGTAGTTGTACGATTTGGGTTTCTACCTCACCCCTCATGCTTACTGGGTATGGGTAGGATTTGGAATAAATAGGTTCTTCCGATTGTTTCATGGTTGTTGACCGGACCGAATAGTTTTTCAAATTTTGACAAAATATTTTGTAGTTTTTGCTTAGATCCCTGTGACAGATAATCGTCTCGAACTTCTAGGTTATTGACCTGTGATGACTGCTTTTCCTTCAATGGTATCTTTATGTTTGGTGTTAAAATTAGTGTGTTATTTTTTCTGTCGATTATGGCTCCTAGTTCTTTTAGGGTGTCATCTCCGATGATTCCGTCGAATGATTGAAGTCCTGGTAAAATGAAAAATTCCAATTTTTTGTGAATTTCAATACTTTCAAAAAATGGTCTGACGATTTTTTCCTTAATCGGTATGTTTCCACCAGCTGATCTTATATTAAATTGGTTATGCAATTTATTATCTCTAGTTTTATACTCTAGGTATGGTACGCTAGAGAGGCGCCCATCATAAAATTTAGCTCGGTGTTTTCATCCTCCTGTTCTTCCTCCTGATTGCATATGTCCACGTTCGACATTTCGTCAATTAATTGATTATATAGTTCTCCTTCACGTTCGGTTTCTAGGTGGTACATCCTCTGGTTTTTAGATCGGAATGTTCGCGTTTATATAGTGGTTGATAATTTTGTTGGTTTGGATAATTCTGTTGATTATTTGATTGGTTTGTCTGGTCATCTTGTTGATTCGTAGGACGGTTGATATAATTGACCCGTCTTGTCTGAATAGATGGCTCGACTGACATCGGTATTGGTGGTTTTAGTCCTGTTGGTCGTGGTAGTGGTTCTCTTCCAATTCTATTGTTTTGGTGCTGGATGTTGTAGGCCAAGTTTCTTTGTGGTACTGGGATATTAACATGTTTCCTTTGTTGATATATTGGATATGAGTTCAATTGATTTATCGGGGCTACTACCGAATTGTTGAAGCTTTTTTTGTGGATCGCTATATTTCGATAATTCAGATTCTGAAATTCTAAGGATGGTGTATATGCTTCTGGAAGAGTTTGTGGCCGTTAGATCATTAGCATTCTGCTTAATTCGCCATTGAGTCCTCTTACAAATACGTCTAATGCACGATTTCGGTATGTTTCTATCAGTACCCTTACTGTATCTGTCGAATATTCTTCTGTTTTAATTTTACTAACAATCAGTGAAAATTGATGGTTGATGTTGGCATAGCATTCATCTATTCTCGTATTTCCTTGTAGGATGCCGCTTAGTTGATGTTCCAGAGTCCTGAGATCCCTTTTATCGGCATAGTGAAGTGAAAGGTATTTTTTATGGATGCCCAATCGTCGCTAAATATATTGTACGATATTAAGGCTGCGTCGGCTCTCCCTCTAATTTTCTACATTTCTGGTGTATAGCATGTTGCTAACTTACATAATTCAAATGCCATTATTTTGTTGTTTACGTCAGTCTCATCATCCGCACTGACTACATTAACTTTTATAACGTTTAATCATATTAATTTAGGTTGCAGATTGGTTAAATTGAAATATAACGTTAACGTCTAATGTAAAATTATTTTTTTTTTGAAGTTTACGAGAACTCTATAAAGTTTTAAACAAAAGTATTCAAACATTCAAAGAAATGTACAACTGATTAAGCGGTAGATTAAGAGTGTTTATTTGAAGATATCACATAATAAGAGATCGATTAAATATCGATCGAGGGTCGATGTCCTTAAACGGTGCGATAATAAAATAATCGCAAGCCATTTCTTATGAATTTAAGATAGTTCCTTGATAATGTGTTTTGCAAATAATCCTAATTATTTAATTCTGAATTAATCATTTTAAACTTATGTGTGGCATCCAACCCAATATAGAATTAACTTATTTGATTACACTTTAAACAAATTGCTGTTTTAACCAAAGTTAAGTTAAGCTGCTAGATCTCAATAAATGAATAAACTATATGACCATCCAACAAATTCAGTCATTGATTATGTTTCTAGTTTTGTACGAAATTTATTATCTGACAAAGAAAAAACGTCTAACTTTGAAAGTTTAGAGACATTTCTATCAGAATAAATATTTTAAAGCTTAATTAAAATTAAACGAGAAGCACTGCCTTAAATTTTGCTTAATCTATCGTTAGGAATTCCAAATACACTTTGAAAACGAAGTTCATCGATAACATTGTACAAAATATGCAATCAGAGTAACAAACAAAAAATTTGTATGTAAGAATTTAATTTAACAACATAGTAAAACATATCTGATCTGTCCTAAAATATCATTCTCACAAAATGTAACACAAAATCTGGTTAATTTGTGACCAAAACTTATATTGGTGCTGTATACGGCATACCCAACAATTTCCAATACAAAACGATCAAAACCAAAAAAATATTTTTCTAATAAATTAATTTTTTGGATATAACAAAAAAAAAAAAATTTTTTTGCTGATTATTTGTGGAATTTTCATTAACCCTTGGCCGGATTTAGAAAAATTGTCGATAATCAAAACTAAATTAAATTCAAAATGTTGACACGTTTCTGCGGATGAGAAAACTTTTTTTTTTTTTAAATTACTTCACACCTAGAACATCGAATTAATTTGTTAAACTATTTCTGTATGTATACGAATTACATCGATGTCTGATAAAGGGTTAATTTATCAATTATACAAACAAAAAAAAAAAAAGTTTAAGAATTTTTTATTTTATTTGGCTTTTTTTTTGTGTGTATGTATGTGAAAGAAATTCCAATCCATCAAAAATATAAGAAAAAAAATTGTGTGCGAGAGATATGTATCATCTCAACGCACGTAAAGAAATCGCACGATTGGGATTGATAAACATTACGAGTATTAAGAATTAATTATAAAAATGGACGATAAAATTTTGCACCGCGGATATAAAAAAAAAAAAAAAAAAATTGCGAAAGCTGCGCAGTTTAATTTTTTTTTCTGTATATTCCACATCTGTCGACGGACTTAAGAGGAGACGGACAAAATTCATATTCCATACACAAAAAAAAAAATTGTTTAGAAGGATATATGAAATTTTTTGTTGTTCTATATATTTCCAATGGCATTCCATCTTTTCGAAAGAATCTGGCAGGTTTTTTACGAATTTTTTGCTGTGTTGCATTTTTTGTGTGCCCCAAATCTCAAATAATAGTCTCCTCTGTATATTAATAAAAATTATTTTTAAGTTGTTTGATTGCATTTTTTTTTTGTTATTAAACATTTTACGAACTATAAAATAAAAAAATTCTTTAAGACACAAGAACACAAAACATTGTGCTGAAAAAAAAAGCTTCTTGCTGTTTTAACATCAATTTAAAATGTATCGATTTTGAATTTATAATGTGGATAATTTTTTCGGCCAATTCGCGGTTATTAGTAAAGAATTAATTATTAATTTTTGATCTTTCGATTTTCATTTGACGGAGGTCTGCGCCAAGTTGAAGTTAATGTTATGTCTGTGAATGAATGAATATAAAATGCAACGGTTTTTTTTAACGAAGGCTTAATTAAAAGGGTTCGATTTGATTGTATTAGTAATACATTTTAGACTGTACAAATTCTTTAATTAACATTCAAGAGAATAAAGATCGGACGGATCAGCTATAAAAATATTATTTCGTGAGGGCACCGGACAGTTGAATACCAGGATTTCACAAATACCACTTTTAAGTAGAGCACAATTTCGAGTATCTAATACAATGGGAACCACATCAATTCCCACAAAATTTCTTGAATATTTGCAGGGTCTGTGTATATTAAGCCGAAATTTACCAATAAATGGCACCCCCTGTCAATGTACCTTTCAACAAACCGCGTCTTGTCAACAACATCCAATTCATAACCATACAAGTTTCATACACTAACACATGCTTTTTACGTGCTAAAAATCTCCAGTCTTGTGCCTACATATTACGATTTGTCCGCAAATGATTGCAAATTGATTTTTTGTTATCATTTGAAGAAAACTACTGCAGAATCACATTGAATGCTACGAGTGGTTTAATAAATTCAAAAGTGGTGATTTTGGCGTGATAAACGAAGAACGTGCAAAACCACCAAAAAAGTAAAAGGATGACGCTCAAACGCAAAAACAACTCGCGGATCAATTGAATGTGTCACGAGAAGCCGTCTCCATATGTTTAAAAGCCATGGGAAAGACCAAAAGTCTGGGAAAATGGGTTCAGCATAAACTGAATGAAAGACAACAGGAAAATCGTAAAACCACTTGAGAAATGTTGCTAGCCAGATACAAAAGAAAGTCATTTCTCCATCGAATTGTAACTGGCGATAAAAAATGGATCATTTTTTTTTTGAGAATCCAAAGCGCAAAAAGTCTTGGGTTGATCCAGGACAACCATTGATATCGACTGCAAGGCTAAATCGTTTCGGACAGAAGACAATGCCTCTGTATTTGGTGGGAACAGAAGAGTGAGATTTATTTTGAGCTGCAAAAACCTGGTGAAACCGTAAATACTAAACGCTACCAATAACAAATGATCAATTTGAATCGAGCTTATGATAAAAGGTAACACAAAGTGATTTTGCTTCATGATAATGCACCATCAGCATCACACAAAGCAAAACCGGTCAAGGAAACGTTGGAAGCACTTAATTGGGAAATACTTTCACATGCGTAGTTAAAAATCACATTTACGAATTGCATCACGGAAAATCTCTCTTGACCTCGAAAAATCGAAACAAGGATAATATTTATTAAATATTCTAGACATAGAAACCGTCGGTTCATTACATCCATTTTCGGTCCTGTGGTTTGGGACATATAAAAACGCCAGGTACAAGAGGGGTCTTAACAATTAACCCGTCCACATAAAGAATCACCCACAAACATAGCGGCGCAAAATTTTACGACGTTTTCCTAAAATGTCAATACGAAGATCATGACACCTATCTACATAAGACGGCAGACCACATATCTGTTTCCACCTAGGCTGACTACGATCAGAAAGAAACCCGAGTTTCCACTCCAATCCAACCAAAGAGACAAATAGACTTACACATCATAATATATCACGAAACTCCTTTGTCATTCGAATAATGAAGCCTAACACAGAATTGGCTTTACGTATTATGTTATCAATATGTAAGCAGAAAGTTACTTTGGTATCAAATATAACTCCTAAATCCGTTATTGAAGTTACTCTGCTAATTCAAAATCTTCAAATCATCGGCAAACAATAGAACATTACAAAATTTAAATATATCGGTGACATTATTCACAAATAATAGAAAGATAATAGAGGGTAAGTGCGAGCCTTGAGGAACACCCGAATGGTGATAGATAAAATTTGATTTAATGTGATTCAATAAAACAAACTGTTTCCTTTCTACAAAGTAAGATGCAAACGCCTTAGCATATCATTAATCGAATGGTCAAACTTTTTTAATTTGTTTTTGACGTGCTCAATACATTTTTCTGCCGGTAGCGAATCTCAAACACAGGATAGGCCGAGATTTCAAAATTTGGTATACCATTATGAACATTAATATTCATATGACGTCGATTTTCAGGGAAGTCCATTCATCGAACGTTAAGCAGAACCTTTCACCACTTAATTCGAACTTTGGCAAATCAGCTAATACTAGTTGATGAACATTTGCTGCATAACTAAACTCAATTTTACTAGTGTTACAGTTGATCATTTTTCAATAGGTTTATGTTATGTATGTTAACTTTCTAAATGGTAATGCAATTTAGTAGTAGTACCCAATTTACCAATTATGTATATATTTATTAAGAAAAATTTAATTTGAATGTAAATCACAATTTTCCCTTCTATAAAAATCCAAACGTATTTATTATGAAATATGCAAAATACATATAACGGCAAAATGCAAACACTAAATTTTAACTTTCTTTCTTTCTACCATAAATTAATATAACTGTTTTTCTCTTATTCTTGTTTAAATCGATCTTAAACGAACACTTTTTTAAAATTTGGAAGATTTGTTGGCAAAAGCTGTAAAAATGTTATTCCGAATTTTTTTAAAATTTACAAAAACATCAGGGCACTGTATAGCAGACACCAGATAAACTCAATCATGGCAGAAATTTCGTGATTTTAACAAACAATTTTTATCTGCTATTTGGCTAAATATAAATGCTGCAAGACAAAATATGCAGTTATTTAGCGCCAAATCCTTCCTTGGCCTCATGAATATAAAAGTAATATGCTTGACAATTTCTACACTATTTAACCTTTCCAGACTAGAAAGTGGTATGAAAGTCTGATTTCCTGCAGATATGGTAAATTTGGTTGAGCAACACACCTTGAAATCAATATTCTCCAATCGTTTATTTGGCTTTAAATTTAGATTAAGAACACCATAATATACAACATAAGTATTGATTTCAGGGCGTATTGCACATATTGTATTGTTTGGCAACATGTTTGAATTGGCATATCTGCCAAAATGACTGCCAGCAAACAGCAAGCAATTAATTTTTCTTTTTTAAGTTTTAAAATAAAGTGAACTGAAAGAACCTGGAGAAAATGATGTAACCAACAAGCCATCTCCCATACTACATATAAGAGTTTCTTTAATTTATGTTAAAGAAACAATTTAATATTACAGCTTTAGCGTTCGAACCGATACTTACGCTTTCGAAAATATTAGAGGTGGCGAAAGTTACTCTAGTTTGCCACAATATTTAGCTATCTAAAACTAGCTAAACATTAAAAAGTTCGCTTACGATTTCGCTGATCTCTTCTCTAAGCGAACAATGCAAAAATCTCGAAAAATACATAACCTAAAAATATCTGTGATTTAGTGGAGTGTTGTGGAAGTCGCGTTATAAATATATTTAGCTCGAGCAGAGCTTAACGCTTTAATAGTAAAATAATTAGTGTAATTTGGTCAACTCTAATTTTTTTTTTTTTAATACAAATCACCAAAAATTATTTATATCTTTGCTCTAACTAATATAGGTATTTCGCAAGTATGCCCTTCTGACTAGAAATCTTCCCTGAAAATTTTAAATGTATACTCTATTTAAGGTTTTCAAAGCGACAACACTAATGCACTAAAAATTTGGGTTGAACTAAAAATTTTTATCGGTTTTAACGGTAAAACTTCCGTAAATTAACGATAAATTAAAATATGAATTTTGACCGTTTTATCGATTAACCGACTATCGATATTGCTATCCCTACATATATGGATTGTTTAATCGTCATCAATAAGACCAAACACCAATATTATCAGTTTTCCGGGCTATTATTTCAACTATTGTTCAACACATTTCATCAAATACATCTTCATTAATTTCAACACCAATCCAAAAACTAAATCTAGTATTTCGTTCTGCAACCGATATAATAATCTGGAATCAAGGTTACAAGGTTTGTGTTCATACAGTTTAAGTGCCAATTTTTTATAAATATACTGCAAATTTCATCCGTAAGAAAGTGGGAAAATTAAAAAAAAAATTAATAAAATTTTACCTAAGTAGGTAAATAAGCATCTTGATCCGATTGAGTGGAATTTCGAATTGCATATTCTTGTTATGAATTTTGGTATTTTTATTATGAATCTCATTGTTCATATTACCGGATACCTACCAGTTCAATCACTTCAATTTTAAATTAATGCTAACATCTAATGATGTTATTCAGATTTTAATATTATGCCACTCGTGTCATTACTAAACCAAGAAGGTCGATATTCTTGGATTCTGATATTAAAACTGTAGATGTTAAATCAATTCTGAATAAACCCATAAAAATTATACTAAATTAAATGTTGAAATAGCACTAAAACTAATTTGCATAAATTTTTGACATGCTGTGATTTAGCAAATACAGAAAATGATTTTTTTTTTAAATTTGTTAACAACGAAATTATCAGCAGTAATATCCCAAGGGCATTGATAATTTCCCGAAATAATTTTATTATATTTTTCGAAAGCACGTTGCTTGGTAGCAGCCCGAGGCCGTAGGCCGAGGGCTGTTACCTTAAAGCAACGTGCTTGAGGAAATATAATATAATTATGAGGTATTTATCAATGCTCGAGGGGTATTCAAAGAGAACATTTTTGCAAAGTGACATTTTGAACTAAAAGTAGATGTAGTAAACAAATATTTCTTAACACAGAATTAGTTAGGGCTGCTAGATTGTAAATTGTACTATGAAAGTGTCATTTTGAAACAGTATTTATTTTAAAATAAAACTTTGAATTCTTTTCATCTACTAGTCAGAGTATTATTTGCTAAAATAGCCAGCCTATTAAATCGGTCAATTTCGAGTCACGTGCACGATATATTCCAATTAAAACCATAACAACTGATAATTTCCCTAGGGAAATTATCGTGACTCAAAATAGACTGATTTAACAGGCTTGCTATTTTAGCAAAATTGTCATAAATTTAAATTCCAGAACTGCTCATTTAGCTTTCCAGGAATGTCTTCATGATTCCATTAAAACAATCGTTAAAGCATATGGATTCTCCAAGCTTCAAGATGCTGTAAACCAAGCTTGCGGGAAGGAACTAGTTTTAGTCGAAATACGGTTCCAAACTTTAATTCTGCTAGTAAAACCAATCCATCGTCTAACAAATCTTACAATAAGTTCTTGCAGAAAACGCCAATATGTCAATTCGCAGTAAAAATTAGGTTTCGAAACATTCAAAAATGAACACCGTTCTTCTTCGGAAAATAATCTTTTTCGGGATCCGTTCAAGCAACCAAACCTAGTACTCTAGTTCGGTTCCAAGAAATTCCAAAATAGAGCATTCGAGAGCATAGTTCAAATATTTTTATTAATCAGTCAATAGTTCCTTTTTATTCTAATTTAAATCCTATGTTCAATTCATTCACTAAATCGTGTCAATCGTTTTTGGAATCAAATAAATCATCAAATTATTCAAACTAACATCATCATTCAATTCATTTAACAACCGAAAATCATGATAGAAAATACATTGAACTGCAACATTTTAAAATCTAAAGCTTATTTATTTTTAGTTGTTATAGGAATTGACATCAGCATATTTAAACGAAATTTTATCAAAAACCTTATACCTTGTGTTATTCTGACAGAAAATGTACAGGGGGTAAATATGTATAAAGGGTATTACGACAGAAACAATCGAAACCTTAGCAAGTTGTGATGCTATTATCAAAAATTCAAATTCTATCATTTCGGTCCCAGTTAGTTGTACCAATGTAAAATCGCTTTTCCAAATTTAGTTTTGAAATTCCATTTAACAATCAGTCAATTGTCTTGAAGTTACCCACAAATTCTTGCGTTTCTGTTGCGGCTCTTATAGGAAAAACATTTTCACTTTATTTACTCGTACATATTCCAAATAATACAGACGGTGGACAAAATTTTGTAAACACCTCGGTTTTTTATCATTTTACTACTTTTAAATAATAAAATATTTTTTTTTCTAACACCCCCCAATTGTCGGTTTTATGTAAAACAAACAATTGGGTGGTGTTAGAATAAAAGAATATTTTATTATTATAAAGTAGTAAAATGATTAAAAACCGAGCTGTTTGCAAAATTTTGTCCACCGTCTGTATACTAGATTACATTTGTCATTCACGGTAAATCCAGAGTGGAGTATATACTGCTAATTCATTGCTGAAATCTCAAAACAATGTAACGACTACAAGTCTATAAAAATTAGATCTGTCTTTACAAAATTTAGATGAATTCAAAGTCCCTTTTCAGTCTTCCCTCCAACCCCCGTCCTTATTTTCATAGATTTTCGTAAACTAAACAACATCAATATTAAAGATGTATTCCCGTTACCAAATATATCTGATATATTGGATCATCTCGGCAAGTCAAAGTACTTTACTACTACAGATCCGTTTAGACGGTTCCGATAGAGAAAATACTGCGTTAAGCACGTCCCTTGAATATTTTCATTTTAAAAGAATGCCATTCGGATTAAAGAGTGCTCCGTCAACTTTCTAACGTATGATGAATCATATTCTAAGTGGAATAAACGGAATTAAATGTTTTGGTGTACTTAGATGATATTATTGTCACCGGGTATAATATAAAAGATCAAGATTGATTGCTTCAGCCATTATAATTTAAAAGTAAATTTCGAGAAATGTCAATTCTTAGGGAAGAAAAGGCAACCTTTTATATGGGACTCCTTTTGCGATTTATCATTTTCGAAATTAAAAAAATCTTTAGTTAATCCACCAATTTTAAACTAATCCAGATTTGTCTGAACCTTTCATAATAACAACAGACGCAAGTGTCATAGCCATTGGTGCAGTTTTGTCTCAATCTAAAAATAAATTCGATTTACCAATAGCTTATGCAAGTCATGTGTTGAATATGGCAGAAATAAACTATCCCGCAATTGGAATTTTCCGCCCTTACGTATGTATATGGTCGATGTTTTATAATTGTGATGGATGTGAAGCCATTGATATGGCTCTGTAATTTAAAAAATCCATCGTTCCGACTTCCGACTATTTTGATTACACAATCAATTAAAAGCCTGGAAACAAAAATCAACAAAACAGAATTAAATTAGAAACAAATAAGATTATGAAACCAGAAATAAATGTTGTGACACGATCCCAGACCAAGCAATCATTTCAAAATTATTTAGTCAACCAATCAAGTTTTGAATATCCTAATAGTACTAATTCTAACTCGAAAATCGTTTCATTAACCAGGAGGTCATTAGTTGAGGTTCATTAATTCAGGAGGTTACTAAGGTGTATTCCGAACAGCTGAAAGATTAAAAAGATTTTACCAATTAAAATATTTATTCGATGTAACTAAGGTGATAATGCGGTTGTGGTCTGCGTAAACTATTAAAAATAAAAAAATTAAGTTCATCAACATACCAACCGGAAACAAAAGGAGCCTTGGAGCGTTTGCACCGAACTTGAACAGAATTTTTAAGAATTTATATTCAGTCAGTCGAACAAAATTAAGATACATTATTTTATTACGATTATATTTTGTAATTTTTACCTTCAACAGTACAGCGCGTACTGCGACTAAATTTATTCCAAATAAATTGCTCTTCGGACATAAACCAGTTAAACCAATTTTTTCTAAGCCTAAAATTATGACGATAAAATTTCGCATGCAAAATTCTTTTAAAGTAGCTAGAAACAATCTGATTACACAGAAACAAAAATCAAAGTATTTTTCCATACCAAGCCAAAAGCAAAAACATAATGTTATGAGTAGGCTTAGGATTCTTAGGTAAAAAAAAATTTTTTTTTGGGAAATCCAAACCAAAAATTTGTTACAACATATTTATAAATGTTTTGGCATAATCACATATTTTTACATATTTCCACTTATTTTACGTTTTACAACATATTTTATGGTTTTATTCCAAATATTTTTAATTTATCATCAAGAATAACGTAATTAGACTTTCATACCTTAAAATTTGATAAAGCAAAATATTTTATAAGCCAAATTTTAAATTTAGGACAACAAATATTTTTTTTTTGGCCTAAACTCAGCTAAGTTAAATCAGTAAATTAAGAACAAAATAAACGTCAAATTAAAACACATATCTCAATAGTTTACTGAACATTATTTTACGATCCGGAGATCTTCTAGAATAGCAGATTTTGTGATTGTTGCTTTTATTCGTTAACGTATTTGTCAGAATTCACATGAATTTTAGTAAAATATTGAGTGGTATTTACAAGAGAATAGTCAATGTATTGTTTGTCAACATATGTACGTTTGTGAATTTCAACATATCGAATATAAAATCAGAATTTCGGGCAAAAAACTGAATGAGAATTTGAATTCCCAATTTTAATTGAATAAATTCTTGAGTAGGAACTTAAATTGGGTTTAAAAATTTAAAAATTGAATTAGATTTACAAACTATATTTGAACAACTACTTATGTTGAATATAAATCAAAATCCAATCGTAGTTTTCAGACGAAATCTAGCTATAAATAGACTATGAATTCCAATCTTTGAATAAAAATTCCAACCAAAGCTTGTTGACTAAATATTGAGTGGATTTAAAAACACTTCCTGTTTTACATCCATACATTTCCAGTTTGAAATTAAACAGATACAATTATAATTGAGTTACAATTCGAATCACGACACCTTGCAATATTTTGAGTTAAATTAAAAATATAAATTATGAAAATCTTTCTGGATTAAACTACATTTTGCATGAAATTTAAATAGTACAAATGGTTGTACATTGTTTCCTGTGTTAAAAATTGATTTCGAAGTTTAGATTAGAAATTGATTAGGACATTCTATTAATTGCAACTAGGTAAGAAATAAGTTGCAATATGAGATTTGATCTCAAACAACTAACAAAATTTCCTCAGAATTTTAGCTTAGAAATTTGTATCGGAAATTTCGAGTAAAATTTGAATTACGAATTTAACTTTAAAAAAATGGTTTTGGTATTCCAAACGTAATAAAATCTTTGGCGAAATTATACCATTTCACAAAATTTTGACAGAAATGTAAGTTTACATTGCACAATAGTTCTACTGAGTGTATTTTCAATTAGAAAATAAAAAAATGAAAGCAAATTAGGTGGAGCTAAGAATAGATATATCAAGGGAAAACCGAAATACATATTTTGAAACCAATTTGAATTGGAACAAAAAATTAAACTGAAAAAGAAAATAGTTTTTATGGATTCGAATGAAACCTTGGATGCACCCAGAATAAAATTACATCTGGATTTGAATCAACTTTGAGTGACATTTTAATCCGAAATTGAGTTAAACTTCGAAATTGTATTTAAATGTTAAATGTAATTTTGATCACGCTCGTTGAATGAAATTGAAATGAAAACTTGAGTGAAATTTAAAGATTATTGTAATTTTCCTTTTAATATGTGAATTGTATTCGCTCTAGTAACTTAGTTTAAAATCAAAATCGATTCGAAAAACAATTAAGATTTTTAGTTAAAAATTTAGTTCCAAGAAGAAGAAATTAGCTTGAGAAAATTAGCTTGAATTCTAAACTAGACATAATGAATTTGAGTGAAATTTTAAGTAGGAATTGTCTTTGGATTTGGAAACACATTTTGAAAACAATTTTAGCAAAATATGTAATGCACTTTATGTGAATGAGCTTAAATTCTAAACACGATTTCAGCCAATTTTTTAGTTCAACTAGAACTAGGAATCAAGCCAAAATCTGAATGAATTTTGAGTAGGAACTTACATTAAAAATAGAGTTTAACAACCTTTAATAACAGTTTGAGTGAATTTTAAAAATTTGTTTTAGTACAATTTTTATTTAGAATTGGGTAAAACAAGATTTGAACAAAGTTTGGATTAAAAATTCAATTTCAATCCAATCGAGAGTTTGAGCAAAAATTTAGATGCAATTTAAATAAAAAAATATTTCAAAAATGAGCATGAATTCCAAATTTAAGTAACGCAAAATTATGGTTGGAATTAAGCTAGAAATTTTGTGATATTTTGTTTACAAATTAAGTAAAAATTCCAACCTTAAGAAATTTATTGAGAATTTATTTGAGTGTTATTAGAAATTTTGAGTTAAAGTCGAATTTAAAACTCTAGTTTGGATTTGAATTTTGAGCAGAAATCTGAGTAAGTTTCGAAGTATTTGAATTTTAAGACGTAATTGAAAAAAATGTTGAGTAGAAATTGAGCAAAAACATAACTGTAATTTAGTTTTTAGTAAGTTACAGTTATAAAATTGATTTGAGCTTAATTTTATGTTTAGTGAGAGCAAAATTCTGAGGAAAAATTGTTTTGAATTCCAAAATATTGGTTGCAATTAGATTGAAATTTTGTGGTATTTTGAATACAAGTAGGCTTAGTTCGAAACTCGATTTGACATAATTTAAGTGATAATTGAGTTATAATTTTGAGTGGAATTTAAAATACAAAATTTACAGATCAATTTCATTTCACATGACATTCACGTCTCAACAAAAATTCTTGATTTAATTTTACGAGTACATATGTCTCTAAATATCCTTTCTTATAAACCTAAATCCTTCTCTATCTTGGACATATGTTTTTTTTAAAGAAAACAACAAAAAGATCATGAATAATAAAAATAAAGTTCGTTTGTTAATTAAAGCTACCACATTCTTATGTATGTACATATTAAACGTTATATTAGGCAAACACGATCGCGGGTTGCTCGAATATTTTAATGATCATCACATTTTTCTTTTGTTTAATTTTCTATTATATTTTCTCACAGCATGCATCGTCCGCGTCTCTCTATATAGTCATATGCGCGTACATTAACAGGATAGGTAAATCCTTTCGATTTCATTTTTTTTTTTTTTTTTTTGTAGCAACAATTGTTGTTTACGCAACACAGAAAACTAAAATTGAACTCCTGTTTACATTTTTTCTTGCTGTTATGTGTTTGTACATTATGTTCAAAAACTCGATCTTAACAATATGTAAGTAAAAAATAAAAAAATAAATGATCATCATGATCAACTTTAAATTTTTTTTTTTTTTTGTAAAAAAAAAACTTCAAGAAAGGGTTAAGTTCGTTTATTTTTAAATATGGATAGTAAAAAAAATATTTTATTTGTTTGTCGTCAACATATGTCCATGGTACCACGGTGGTTGAATATCTCGTACATACCTATTATGTAGATATCTAGATTTCCACGTTAAACAAATATTAATCGAGATTAAAATTTTTGGGAATATGATTACGGTTTTTTTCTTGTTCTAGCTACGATTTTATAAATTGAATTGTCTTTTAGATCTACGTATAAAGATATCAGCATCCCTTGACGGGATTTGTTTTGATCGTATTTTACCGGTGATCGCTGATTAGTCTAATACAGACGAGATACCGATCATTAAAATTCAATTAATTGACAATCAATTTGTTATTATAAACCAATTTGTGCGATCACCTTTACGAATCAATCATAAAAAAGGTCTTTTTGAAGACTAATCCTAATGTTTAAATTAAAACTAACTAAATAAATCCGTACTACTTTGCCATAACTTTTCGAACCATTCTCGGTAATATTGTGTACTATATACGCTCAACGAACGGTCGTACATGCGACCGGAGGTTTTGTAGTTTTAATTGGTTTGATTTATAAAAATTTCTCAACAAAATTCTTTTTTACATTATGATAGCGAGTTCAGTAAAATTAATTTTGGCATGCTTAACGCAACATTTTCTCTGCAACCAAGAACTGTAGTCAATTAGTATTTCATCCAACGAGCGTGTAATGATAGTTGATGTCTATGGTGTTAAAGCTTTCCAAGCTTTTCCTTATGCTCGAAGATGCTTATATCTATCCTTTTCATTGTTGAATATAGATGTATGACTTAATATATGTATGTAGATATATCTTGTAGGTAGAGGAACGACCTTATTTATACAAGTGATATATTTGATCATTAAGCTATATGAAATTTTGATTTCAATTATTAGATTTACTGTGGTTGCTCGAGATTTGGCAGTCATAAGCTTAAAGACATTGCCAATTTCATTAAGTGCTTTATTTCCAGGAACAGATAATGTTCTGGGAGTATTCTGATGTATTACAGCCAGCTGCGCGTTAAGTTGTTCTGTTGTCAAAATGAGCGGGTTGATCTTTCTTTGATGTCTGCCAATAACGATATTTGTAGTTCCCTCTGAGTGTTTTGATAGTTCAGCAGATTTAACACAGTATTTAGGGCAAGATTTGGGAAAAGCTGTATGGTTTTTAGTTGACCTATTTCTTATGCAAGCTTCTTTACCGATTTTTTATCTTTCATAAATGAGTTTAATGTTTAGAGGGGTGTGGCCCATTGGCTATTTCCTATATGTTTGAAATTTAATTTAATTTAGCGGTTCCAATTTGAGCTTAAATCTAGAGGCTTCATTCTTGATGTCGTCATTTTGGTGTTGACTAAGGCGCTCCAAGTGTTGTTTCGTGTGTCTTTTGATTTCTTCGCTGACGTATTCCATCTTTAAATCCCTATGTAGGTTGTCATTTCTTATGTACCACGGTGCATTCACTATGCCACGCAGGACTTTATTTTGGAAACCTTGAATTATTTTAATGGTGGTCTTCTTGGCACAACCACAAAGCTGAATACCGTAAGTCCATATTAGTTTTAATATTTGCCGATATAAGAGCAATTTGTTATGTAATGTTAGCTCAGAGTGCCTTCTTCCTTTTTCAAGAGTTTAATTCTTCCTTTTTCTTTTTCACATGCTCTTTCCACTTTAACTTAGCATCGAGAGTCATGCCAAGATATTTGGCCGTATTTGCATGGGGAACTTGTTGCAAGTTAAGTTCCACCGATATCCAGTTAACTTTTTGGTTTGTAAAGTTAACATGTTCTGATTTCGCTTCATTCAGCTTGATTCGCCACGTTTCGTCCGTTTGCTCATTGTGTTAGTGGTTCTCTGAAGTTTTCTTGTCGCTTCTTGTAAGGTGTTACCAATTGCAAGGATTGCAGTATCATCAGCGAATGTTGCAATGGTCGTTATCTCGTGTATAGAGAAGATACAGTACTGGCCCTAGGATGTTGCCTTGCGGTATTCCTGTTGATATTTTCTTTAATTCAGAGTATTCTCCTTCATATTTAACCCGGAAGTAACTATCGGTTATGTAAGATTTTAGAATCTAATTAAACTGCTTTGGTGAATCTCGATGCAGTTTAAATTCTAGTCTTTGATGCTACACGTTGACAAAAGCTTGAGCTACATCCAAGAAGATACTGGAACATATTTTCTTTTTTCAAGCACATCTTCAACTACGTTTGTAATTCTATGCACCTGTTCTACAGTGGAGTGATTTTCTCTAAATCACAATTGATGTGGAGGAATTAGACTTCTTTCTTCTTTTATTGGTTTTAACCTCTTCAGCAGTAGTCTCTCGAAAATTTTTGAAATTATTGAATCAAAGAAATCGGTCTTTACGATGTTTGTCATTAGCTGGTTTATTTGGTTTTGGTATCATGATAACCTCTGTTACCTTCTATTGGCTTGGGACATATTTCAATCTGTACTAGTCCCTTTTCAGGTAATGCTTTAACTATTAGGCCTGTAATTAGATCGTATCCAGGAGGTTTTCTTGCATTTAAGTTGTTGATTATTTCTCTCAGCTCTTATAGTGTAACTTAACGTATATAAAATTCATCCACTTTGTTTACTGGAGTTATATTTTCATCTGCTGATTGTCTAGGTAGAGATTGGATGGTTTGTTATAGGTATGCTGCAAACAGCGTGGCTTTTTGCTTGGCGCTTGTAGCCCAGCTTCCATCGTCACATTTAATTGGTGGCACATGCCTTTTTGGCCTCTTCAGAGATTTTGTAGCTTTCCAAAGCGAATACTCAGTATTTCTTTTTCTCCAGTTAGACTACTTATGTATTTGTTGATTGTGGTGCTCTTAATTTCAGTACTTTTTTATTTTGAGGTGCACGATTCCTCTGCTAGGCTTTTCGTGCTTTCCTTTTCTCTCGAACCAATTCTCTGACTTCCATAGGATAGCTTGGAGCCTTATTCATATTCTTGTGGCTAGTAGGAGTACTCTTGCAAGCTGCTTTTTGAATATTATCATTAAATAGTTCTAGTTGGGACTTGCAGTTCAATATTCAAATTAGTAAGTTCCTGGAATAGGTCCCAATTAGTTTTATTGTTTGTTAACCTAGGCGGACTTTCTTTATTAACTACGGTTGGGCGTATAGTAATGATAACGGGTGAATGATCAGACGAGAGTTCCTCACTGTTCTCAATACAAATGCAGTTCTCGCAAATTCCCTTTGTTATATAAAAGCCTATGAGACTGCTCTTCCTGCTTTGAAGAGCTCTTTTCCTTTTGTGGTTGTAAGTCTGGATCCCCAATAGGTATTTTTCGATTTGCATTTTGCAGGTACATTTTTATTCTCCGTACAGTCTTTTGCATAATGTTTACCAGCACATCTCACGCGACATTTCTTGCATTGCGGTAGTAAACCGTTGGTTTTTCTTAGTGATTCAACGATAACTCTCATGTTAAGGATAGCTTTTATATTGAAAATATCTTCAATTTTCTATTTATTATTAAAGGTGAGCATGAACAATGGAACCCCCCTTTTGATTACTTTGCTCCATTGAGCATTTTCTTTCCGTTCTTTTTTAAGAATATTAACTGCATTTTCTTGATAATCTTCCATAAATTGTTGTTTAGTGACATCACGCGGTACTGTTTATCTGACACCGATTTTAGTATTGATTCCACCTTACCATAATCGGTAATGCCGATAATATTGATTGACGGAGGCGCCTTTTCTTTGGGCATAACCCGTACCAGGTTATGTTGCGATGTTTTTTGTTTATTATTAATGTTTCCACTAGTTGATGGTTGCCTTTAATCAACTTCAGGCGAGGATTCTGCTTTCCTTTTTTTTTGATTTTTTATTAGTTTTTAACGTCCAGGCGTATTGTCTGATTTCTCTTTCAAGTTCTTCTTCATCGGTATGGTACTCTTGTCCTTTAAAGTTGTTTATAAAAGCCAGAACCTTCTCGGGAACCTTTGTTTGAAGAGCCTTTTTCAGCTCCTCGTTTTCTATCTTTAGATTCATAACTTCCCTGCATAGCAGGGTAGTAAAACTCTGAATTTCGTTCAATTTCTTTGTAAGATCATCAATTTCGAGTAACCAACTATGGGTGGTGGTAAGTTAGCAAGTTTAGGCCTTCTTCCAAACACGTTTTCTGGTAGCAATGAGTGGCCCACCCCAGAATAAATTGAGCGTACCTCCGCAGAGGGTGGATTCACCGAATAATTCAGCGTACCACCTGGGGTATTATTCTCATTGTTGTTGTGCTGCATTGTTAGTTGTTTGGTCTTGTTACACATATCACTCCGGCCAGAACAAATACCCCCCCCCCTTCTTATGGTGCTTTATCCAAGTTGGAACTTTGTCATTTGTATGTTTATGTTGGAGATATCCTTTTTATAGATGTTTAAAGTTGACTCGGCTAATGATGTTTGTTCTGAAAGTAGTGTTAGTAGATGCCTTTCATTTTCTTTAACTTTCTGTATCTTGGATTCGTAGTTATTTCCCAATTTTTCGTCTAGTACCTCAAAAAAGTCATGGGCTAATGTACCAAGAAAACTGACTGACAAGCTCATCGCCGTCTGAAACATGAAAATTTTCGATTTGCCAATAATATGTTATTTGCATCGTCAATGCAATGCAGTTCAATCACCGCAAATTGACAAAGTTGTGCATCAATCGTTATTTCCTTTGTAGTATACTACAATCTTCCATTCTTTCTAAGCCAATGTCGTTTTTGCAATATTTTCGAAATATATTCTTGGTGTATTCTGGATCTGTTGAATTTTTACGGGATTCGCCTGGTTTAATAAACTTCTGGTAAAGGTGTTGTTGAAATTTGAGTATTGTTATGGATTGAGGTATTGGCAGTGGCATAACTACAATTTTCGGGCCCCCCGCAACATTTTTCTTGGACCCCTAAAATGCTTCTTCTTTAAACAAGTAATACCCTAGACAGACTGTGGTTTAATAAATCAGATTTAGCTAAACTAGTTTAAGTTTCTATGCAAAATAAAAGGATTAGTTAAATTGAGGTTGACACACTGCGGCTAATCTCGAAAAATTCACTAAATCGGTTTTATTAAATCGCAGTGTGTCTAGGGTATAAGGCTTTTAGTTAAAATTATTGAAAATTATTTCTTCCCATTTTGCAGTCTCGCATTAATTAAAAGTATCTGACTTCGGGAGTGTAGACGGAACTAACTATATCAATAAAGCATCACAAATTTCGAATATAATGTGAAAACTATCAAAAATGTCGAATTTTCAAAGTATCTTAAATACTCTAGAAAGTTCTCAAATATCGCCTTATCCGTAAGTATGTAAAACCAAAGGAAATGTTTGTTATACTCGTTAATCACCACCATATAAAATGTAACTTGGTCATTCTTGATTAATTTCGAATAATCGGAGAATCTGAGAAAAATTGAAATTGTGGCATAATCTCGAAAAATTTGACTCTGCAAGTTTCTATAACTCAAGTCTAAGCGCAGAACATTGCCATACAAAATTCAAATCTCGAGTAACATCGAACTATCAAATACATCCGACAATCTCAAAAATTCTCGAATAATCTCGAAAATCTTGAATAACCTGACTGCTTCGAAAGACCGATTCAATAATTAACTCTTGAACATCATGCATCCTATTTCCATGCTACACTTTCAGAACCTAAAACTAATTTAGTGTATGTAGTTACTCTGACATTCACTTCACTTCAGCAACCGAGAAGAAATTGTTGGGCCTCCTCTGTCATAAGAAAATATTTAATAGCAACAGGAACAATTTCTTCTTTCTCTAGTTTTTGAATCGGTCGGTTTAGAGTCGTTCTATCTTTAAAACGCAGTGTGCCTACTCGGACCGTACCTTCTCTTCCAGAGTGCAGTTCCCCAATTTTACCTAATTGCCATAGTGCTGGTGGTAAATTGAGCTCATTGATAACAACGGTATTCCTAACACCTGTGTTTGGTTTTTCTTTTTGCCACTTTATTCTCTACTGTAGCGATGTTAAATATTCTAACGACCATATTCGGAAATACCCTAACAAAAACAATATAATTCGTACCCGTCCAATCAGCAATCGTTTATAGTGCCACAAGCGCCATTTGAGCTATACACTCATGCTACACGAGCACGATGTAGCAAATTCTGCGGTAATAAGCCGATGGTCGGAATTTCCATGTGGGCAGCCGATAAATATGATATATGTACCATGGAGACTTGCTAGCAAGAGATCCAACAGATCACTAATAAATAGAGTTGTTAACCCGATTTTGACTTCTCTGAGTCTGTTGGTTAAGGTCCATATTCATGAAAATTAATCGGGGTTCAACGATGATATTTTGGCCGATTATAGGTTAAAAGTAGAGTTTCGTGAATATGGGCATAACAGCTGTTTTTTCTACGGAAAATTTCGGTCGGAAGGCTGATTGGGTCGGAAGGCTGAATGTCGAAAGGCCGAATGTGTCGAAAGGCCGAATATCTAAAAGTCGAAAAGCCGAATTTGAAAATACGTCCTAATAAATCATCTATATGTAGCATATTAATGTGATCATTTTGCTTTTTTAGCGGTGCAAGATCTGAAAAGATGTTTTACAGGATAACCAATACGAAAATTTCATTAAAACTCTTTTTGAATTGTGTGATTAAATTATTAAATATTCTTTAATAGGAATAACGGAACAATTGTAGTGAAAATCTTATTTTACTTTACAATTCGAGCACTATTAGTGCTAACATTCTTTTATTGTATTCAGATCGTTCTTTGAAACGGGTCTCGGTCGTTACGGTTTATTTAATTACTGGCATTTTCAGTAAGGCATATGGTACACCACGGCATGTTTCATTACGGCATTTTTCAATATGGCATAAGGTACACTACGACATATTTCAGTACGACATATGGTACAATACGGCATATGATTCACTATGGCATGTTTCATTAGGACTTATTTCAATACGGCATATAGGACACTACCGCACATTTATTCACTTAATATAATTTTTCTTAAGCTATTGGAATTTTCCTTGTCTTAACAGAATTGTTCTTCACTTAATAGAAACATCCTTTAAACGAATTAACACAAAATAACTTGAAACATTTGTGGTAGAACTATCAATAGAAGCGATACGAGCAATACAATTCCATTGATCTGTGCCTAAAAGGTTGACGAAGCGATTTCCATTATCATAAATATTAAAAACTTTACGGAAAAAGTCAAATTTTATAGAAATTTTAAGTTTAACTTGTGCCGCACTTTGATAATTGTGTTTCTGGATTTTTTTTTCGGGATTTTCAGTTTATGTAGTTTTTTTTCTAGATAAGGTTTAGCTAACCCAAAAATTTTCCTTCAATTAATTCCCTTCCCTTTGATTCAGCCTTTTCACACATTCCGCCTTTCGACATTCAATATTACATTTAGCCTTTCAAAATCGGCCTTTCGACCCTTACGGCTTTTCCACCCATTCGGCTTTTTGACATTAAACCTTTAAACATTCAGTTTTTCGATATTCGGCCTTCCGGCCCTCTCCCGTAGAACAACTTTGCGAAAAATTGACCACAAGCGCTAAAAAGGCTGAAAGCCCCCTTTTTCCGGCCATTTCCCCATTCGTCCGAGCATGATTAAAAAAAAATTTGACCAAGTTAATTCGTTTATAAATCTTAATTCTACTGGACTATAATAAGTGAAGATCGTGTGTTTGGAAGGCCAAATTTCAACTAAAATATAGCTGGAATGGCTAAAACTATGCGGTGGATCAATCGGCGGATTAAGGACTAACCATTTGGATTTCTGTTTCAACTCTTCGGTTTTCAATTCTTCTTTATCAACAAACAACAGCTCCTACTTTATAAACAAATATTGAAACCGATTTGGACTTATGGTATTCAGCTTTGGGGTTATACCAAACAGAGCAACGTAAATATCATCCAAAGATTTCAGAATATGGTATTAAGGAACATCGTTGTTGTACCTTGGTATGTCAGGAACAATAACCTCCATACGGACTTTAAAGAGAACCTCATCTTAAATGAAATCCTGAAAAAAGCACAGAGACATGAGGAAAGGCTCCGCCAACATGTGAACATTGAGACAACTCAGCTCCTAAGCAACACGAATTTAGTACGCAGACTTAAAAGAACCAAACCTTTTGAGCTGGTATGATTGTCAGCTTAAACAGCATTGTACTTATCTGAAATCCACTACAAATATGTGATTTACTCCAATTTTCCAGACACTATGGAACGCCAATGGAAAGAAGCCTTAGATTAATTTTAGTTAGTAAATTAAGTCAGAAACAAATTGCCCATTAGTCTAGGGGACAACATTTTGACTTTTGGAACTTGAATTTTTTAATTTACCCCAATTACAGATCATCAAGATCAATATTACTACTTAAGTGATCAGCTAAACTCATTAATACAACAAACAGTACTGTGTCACTTATCAGAAAAGGAATTCATTCCCAGTACATCAGTACGAGTATGATGGTACATTAAATCGAAGATTGTGCGATCGATTACAATAACATCCGTTGAAAAACCAAAACAAAAAAAATCTCACGATCACCTACCATTGAATTTAAATATGATCTGCACCCTATCCTGTAATGTTAAAACAATCAAACAGTCGAAAAAATCCGTTATATTTAAGAATATCAAACAAAACTTAATCCCAATAATAATGGAGATTGAATTTACCGTTGTTACCTAAGTATATAAACGTCTGTTTCTACTATACGAGTATAAATCTTAACAAAACAGTTATTTTATGTAATAATAAGAAAGGATCTTGGAAGGTGTGGCTTAAGAAACACAATAGACCGTTTTTCTTTTTGATTTTGATTGGCAAAAACTTGTAAATTAACTGAAATTTCGTTTTCGTCCCCTAAATCTTTTGTGTGCGTTTTGTAAAGTCGTACAGATTCCAATGAAATCCCTTTTCCGCATTTATATTGTTTTGTATATACCTGAGACATCCTCCTTTATAATTTTATTTTACATTTTTATTTCACAGTGGTTGAAACATCGACACCCTCGAATGTCGCCGAACTTCAACTATATCGTGTACTGCAGCGTGCCAATCTTTTAGAATATTACGATAAATTTCTTGAGATGGGAGGCGACGATGTACAACAGTTGTGTGATGCAGGTGAGGAAGAATTTTTAGAAATTATGGCCCTAGTTGAAATGGCCTTAAAACCATTGCATGTGCGACGATTACAAAAAACTTTGCTTAAATGGGTGAATAATCCGGCATCATTTCAAATGCCGCTATCAAATACTGGTGAGTAAATATTTGCGCTATATATAATTGTGAAGATCGGGACGATTAAATATTTCGGTATATTTCAGAACATAGAATATTCCCGGATACCCCACGCTTGATGTTAAGTCCAGAACCGGTGAACAGCACAACGCTGGCTGGTGTTGCTTCACGAAATTTATTCGGTTCCCCGATCACAAGCTCAACTTCAATCGGTTCAACAAATGCACCCCTGTTCACCGCACTACAACATCCGATTGTGGCGACAAATCTTACCAGCTTCAATCAATTGTCATCCACCGCTAATCCAATACTACCGACGAGTAGCAGCACCAGCAGTAGTATTAGTAGTCATCACCAACAATTGAGTGGGCCAGCAATGTCGCAACTTACGCCAACACTTTCGGAGGCGCAAATAAATCGACTAGTTCAAGCGGCCGAGCGATTATCACGTCAACTACCTCAAATCGAACCAAAACAACAAAACCTGAAGAAACGATCGTCACGCGAATTAGAACAAGTTATGACAATGAACGAATCGGATCCCCGTCGCATGGATGAAATTCGTAAATATGCTGCAATTTATGGTCGATTCGATTGTAAACGACGCCCCGAAAAACCGTTAACGCTACACGAGGTGTGCGTTAATGAGGCTGCTGCACAAATATGCAAATATATTCCGGCACTATTAACGCGACGTCATGAATTATTCCCACTAGCACGACAAATTGTTCGAGACTCTGGATTTGGTCATTCGACGGGTGTAGCTCGATTTGGTTTAACAACTCAAAATCTAAATCGTAATATGGCGGATGCTTCCGGTGATCATGATTCGACATTGAACAGTACAACTGGATCGTCGCAGGGCAATCAAATGAAACGGACCCGATTGTCGAGCGAGACGAGTACCGATTTAGTAAAGGTAAAAAGGTTGGAGGACTCGTGTTATTTCTTTGGTCGGAATTCGCCCGAATAAAGAGAGAACACATGGGTTTATAAAATGGAGGGGGAGAAGGCTTTTTTATTAATGCTTACTTAATGCGCTTATCTCTTAAATATTAACTTAATGTTGTCGCTTTTTTTTGTTATTGCCTTTGCAGCACACACCATCTAATGACTATTATTATCTTTAAGTATAGATACGACAGTAGAGCTTTGAGACGTGAATCTTAATTTACTAAAAATTAGTTAGAATAGTACCGCAATTAGTGTAGTGTATTTGCTTTTTGGCTTTGCAAAAGCGTATTTTATCAGAAGTTGAGTACGATAAAATACGCTCGCGTAATTCGCTTTCCGATCACCTGTGCAATAAATGGTTTTGGGCTTATCACGCATGCGCTTAATGCTTAATGCTTATTATCCGCTTTGTAGTTGCTTTATAGTAGTTTAGAACGCTTTATTAAATTATTTGCTAGACGCTTTTTTAATGCTTACATAGATGCTTTTAGATATGATTTGAAAGGCTTACTAGGCGCTTGTTAAAGGTAAACACCAAATGCTCAGCTCAATACTAGCAAGTCGATTAATTTTTGTTATTATCCTCATATTCTCTGTTTCAGGATTTATTAGAAGAATCACGTAACAATAGCTTGCTGTCAATTTATCAACGGATTGGAAAAACATTTGACCTAACCGACTCGACGATGCGGTTTGGTTATTCAAAATCGGATTTCGATGATAATGACTCAACATTTTCGTTCGGAAGTTCAAATTCACCAATCCACGTCAGTAAACTAATGCACTACAAAACCTATCTAGATATAACTAATCAAAATTTTTTTTTTTTTTTAGGGATCCAATGGTATCGAGCACAATGAGAACTCGCTGCCGCTAATGGAAAATCCGGTGTATACAAGAAGCGGCAATAACAATGATCATCATCATCATCATCATCATCATCAACATCATACAGAGCGAAATCAGAAATCACCAGAACCAATGGATAGTCCAGTTGGTGTACAAATTATATCATCATCTGGTGGACATATAATTGCGGTGGCAAATCCAGCACTAGCGCTAAGTGCTGCACTGAATGAAACATTTGCAAATATGAAACGAGAGACTGCATCTCCTGACGATATTAGATAATTTACTACAAATTTTGTTGTTGTTCTTTTTTTTTACATAAACTGTGCAATTTTATCAAAATTTTCCAAATTATAAAATTTTATAACGTAATTCGAAAAAAAAATTAAAGAGGGTGGATGTGGGTGGCTTAATTTTTTTTAACGTTAAAAACAAAATGTTCCTTTTAATTAAAAGTTGTTAAACAAATTAGAACTTGGTTTTATTTTTTTATGATGTGTTAATGTCTAATCAAATTAATCGTCTTTAGAATAGAACAGATTAACAACTTTATTCTTCGGTAACGATTGTCTGCAGTGTGTTTTTAAAGTCAAGTACGGCATGTAACCTAAAGTGCTTAATTAGGTTAGAACTAATTTTAAAATGGGTGATAAATGGCCCACAAACGTCAATAGCGATATTAGAAACGGTTCAATTTAGACTGGCTTTACTCTGACGCAACGCACGCACTCGAAAACTGTACGTCTACAGAAATTGCAACCATTCCCAAACCAGAACCTTTGGCGAACATAACTTAATAAAGGGTTGGGACTAAATCCTTTAATTCGCAAAGATTGAATATTATTTACTAAACCCTTTAGGACATTGTTGAATTCTTGTTGAATAGTGCTGAAATTGTCATAAGATGACTGTAATCTTAGTTTATAACTCGCGACGGTCCATAGAGTTTGATTCAAGATCTGCAGCTTATCTTTGGTAGGAATGTGAGTTCACGCATTCAACAGAATCGTATACGATATTGTTATTGAGAAGATTGTTTACGATATTTAACAAACCCAATAACCCGATATCGATAACCAAGGCTTCATGAATGGTATCCACCCCAAAATGGGACGTCAGATTCGGAAATAAGAACCTAACGATACATCTTATAACAATAACCGCCACCAATACGGTCATCATGGATTGTCGGCTTTTTCATCAATGCATCATTTAATGCACTGTATGCACTGTAACTCCGATGGCTGCTCGTTCTGCTCGACGCGGAGTGACCGAGCGACACTTCACCACAGCAAGGTTTATTGACTCTTCCTCTACGAGGATTTAGTCTGTAGGTGAAGTGGAGCGATGGTGGCTCCGACTACAGAGGAATGGCTTAGAAGAGTGGAACAACTCGAGTGACGTCACGGTACGGCTAGGTTATTGACCTTCCACTCTCTGAATCGAGGGGATTTAATCCGTTGCGTGAGTAAATAGAGACTCTTTGCTTCGAAATTTCTACCTTGGTCCGAATGGATTTCGAGAGGTATACCGTATCGAGAGACAACCTCTTGGATCAATGTCTCGGCTACAGTTTCAGCAGTCCGGTCTGGTAAACCCCGATGACTTCTGGCCACTTCGTAAAATAGTCCATAATGACTAACGCGTAGCGGTTTCCTTTATCCTTGACTGGAAGTGAACCCTTGATGTCAATCCCGATTCTTCTTTCGAAAGGAGCGCCAACCACATGATGCGGAACCACATGATGCGGACTGTTCGATATCCCGGAGCCATCATTGCCAATAAAATTTCTCCCGGACTCGATGATTGGTTTTTGTTAGGCCAAAATGCCCTGAGGTTTTCCCATCATGTGCATCCGTTAACACCTCTTCGATCATGGATGGCGGTAGTAAGGTCTGAAAAATAGTGGAAGTTCTTCCAGCTGATTCGAACTTACGTTTTAGGAGCCCATCGTGTAGTATAATCGAGTCCCATTGTGCCCAATATCCTTTGGTAATTGTAGGCAGTGTAGAAATTTCCTCCCATGTCGGCCGGTTGCCTTGCTGCTTCCAGTCATAGATTCGTCCCAGAAGTAACGGCATCTTGCTGCTGGCCTTTTCTGAAACGTGCTTCACCCGTATCTAGTCTCGTCACTTGAACGGTGGATTCTGCTTCGCGGTTCTCGATTCGGACACATTCGTGGCACTCTGCCGCGCAGGGACGTCGTTAAAAAGCGTCGGCGTTTCTATGTTTCTGGCCACGGCGGTACTGGATCTCAAAATCGTATTGCTGTAAAATTTCGATCCATCGAGCAACTTGGCCTTCAGGCCTCTTAAAATTCAGCAGCCAGGTTAATGACGCACGGTAAAATGTTGGCCATACAGATAGGAATGGAAGTGTTGTAGAGATTTCACGACAGCTAATAATTCCCGTCGGGTGGTGCAGTAATTTCGTTCTGCATTCCTCAACGTCCGCGAAAAGTTATCGATAATTTTCTCATTGCCCTCTACTTCTTGTGACAGAACGCCGGCAATCCCGACCAGACTTGCATCAGTGTCGACAATGAAAGGTTTATCCAGTTGAGGATATGCCAAGATCGGTGTGGTGCTCATCAGTCGCTTTAATTTTTCGAAGGCCCATTTCGCATGGTCGTTCCATTCGAATTTTCGCTGTTTTTCCGTCAATTCGAACAATGGCTTGGCGATGGAAGCGAAATTTCTTATGAATGTGCGGTAGTATGAACAGAGGCCCAAAAAGCTACGCATCTGTGACTTTCCTTCCGGATGCGGCCAGCTACGGATCGTCTCTAGTTTGGTGGGGTCTGTTTGAATACCTTTATTACTAACAAAATGTCCTAGGTATTGGACTTCCCTCTTGAATAAGTGGCACTTTTTTCGGATCAAGCTTCAAGTTTGCCGCTCGTAGTCTCTCGAATACCTACTGCATCTTCTTGGTTAGTTCGTCGATGTCTTTTCCGTAGACGATTATGTCATCTAGATAAACCAGGCACGTTTCCCATGGGAGCCCTGCGAAAACCATCTGCATTAATCTCTAGAATGTGGCAGGAGCATTGCACAGGCTTCGGTCGAAAACGCAGTCTTAGGCCTGTCTTTTTTGTCCAACTCAACCTGCCAATAACCGGATTCTAAATCGAGAGTCGAAAACCAGCACGTGCCTTTCATTGAATCCAAAGTAACGTCAATTCGAGTTAAAGGAAACGGGTCCTTCCGGGTGACATCATTCAATCGCCGGTAATCGACGCAAAACCTTTGGGACCCATCTTTCTTCCGGACAAGCATGATGGGAGAAGACCAAGGGCTGACAGCTGGCTCGATGACACCTTTAATTTTCATGTCGACCAATAGGTTGCTCATTTCACCCTGTTTCGCGATGGGTATCTTCCGCGGTGGTTGCTTTATTGGTCTGGCCCCTCCTACTTCTATCACATGTTTAGTAAGAGTCGTTTTCCCGTAGTCACCGGGGAATCTAGCAAATACGTCTCCATAACTATTTAAAAATTGTGTGACCGAATAGTGTGGTTCTCTTGGTATTCTTGCAGAGATCGTTGGATTTCTTCTTCGATTTGGTTTTGAGAAGCCTGTTAGTACTGGAGTGGAAAACTGAAGCCAATGAGTCTCTATTTACTCAAGCAACGGATTAAATCCCCTCGATTCAGAGAGTGGAAGGTCAACAATATTGGCGTACCGTGACGTCACTCGAGTTGTCCCGTTCTTCTAAGCCATTCCTCTGTAATCGGAGCCACCATCGCACCACTTCACCTACAGATTAAATCCTCGTAGAGGAAGGGTCAATAACCCTTGCTGTGGTGAAGTGTCGCTCGGTGCCTTCGCGTCGAGCAGAAAGAGCAGCCATCGGAGTTACAGTGGTAACTCGAGCACACACTGAAATAAATAGTAAATAGTCCCGAAACAAATCTTTAGAGGTATCAAGAACCGGAATTGGAGCACAATTGCAGATTTTGAATTTATTTGGCTCAGAATTTGCTGATTTTACCTTAAAATGATTATAACAAAATCAAATTTTCTATGAAATAAATGGAAATAATCAAGCAATCTAAATGAGCCTTGACACAATAATTACAGGACCCAACCGCAACTCTTTTAGCTCAGAATTTGCTGATGCAAGGTTGGTTTTAAAAAAATCGAAATTTTGGAAGTAATCAAGCAATCTTAATGCGAGTTTGGCATAAGACTTACATATCCCGAAACCTACCTTTAGAGGTATCAAAAAACGCTGTCGGAGCACAATTGCAGCTGTTACATTTTTACACCTCAGAATTTGTTAATTTATAGAAAGGTGATTTTCAAAATCTCGAATTTTCTATGGAATGTATGGAAATAATCAAGCAACCTAAATGCGCGTTGGCACAATAATTAGTAAGAAAAGGATTTTCTGAAAAACTGAAAACTTAATTGTAGACGGAATAGCGTCATCAAGAGCTGGAACTACAAATGGTTTATGTTCACCTTCAATTGGCAAATCGGTCTAATGAGATACTGTTAAAGTTAGCCGAAAGTTGCCAGCCGATAGTTTAAAGTCGGTAATGCAGATTGTGTTAGTCTAGCCCAGCTTTACCTGCTGATGCTGCCTGTGTCCTCTCAGCCCTGTTACTCCTCTCACTATCCTTTTTGGGGCGAAAGTACACGGCTCCAAACAGCCAGTGTAAAGTTTTACAGTTGAAGACCTTTAAAATTTTCGCCGTCTTATGCGACACCGACGAGGTTAGTTGGAGGAGATCATTCTCCCTGTCTTTCCTTGCAAGAATTGTCCACTCCGCGTTCCTGAGATCCTTATTCTGGACTCCCAAGCGGTGAATGGTAAAGGTTGCTCTTTCTTCTCCCTTTTTGCTGGGGTGTTCTTTGAGGTCGTGTCCTCTGACCGGCTCCGTTTAGCGGTAGTGACCGTTCGATCTTTTATTTTAATTTGGCACTGTGCCAGAGCTACCTCGTGAGGAATGCCCGCCAATTTAAGATGGGCAAGGCGCTTCTTCGCAGCTCCGCTGAGTCTCTTTCTGTTTTTCTTGCTATCCTCGAGTTCCAAGTCTTCGAGGCTGCTTTTAATTTCGGCGGTTGTAGAAACTGATGCGGTGTCCGAGAATGATGGCATTTGTGCGCCTTGTACTCAGTCACCGACAATGGTATCCGCGCTTGAGTGTTCACTGCGATATATCAGATAGCGTGGTTTCCATATTAAAATTCTCAGAGGTAGGTCCTTGTTGGCCCTAGTCATCCTCTGAGATTGGAGCGTTTAGAGAAGCACCTCCCTCATATTTTTTTTATTTCTGAAATATCTATGCAGTTTCGGATTTGTTGAGAGGAAAAGAATGTTCACCACAGCAGCGCCTCTTTCTGTGGTAAGGCTAATTGAAACCGGAGGGCACCAGGTATCCGGAGTTCCGTGCTAGAGACCAAATAACCCATGGCCATTCATCCCTCGGCGCACGTGTCTCACCTTGGATTTGGTTTTTTTTTTGTCAAGGTTATTCCTTCCTTTAGCGTCGTACTTTAGCCTGTCGTTCGGTAAACAAACAATCAGTTACCGGTGGTCACCATGGGGAGGTAGCACGTCCACTTGCGAACCACGATTAGGTTACCCTTCACGCGGTCGTGAGCCCCAGGCAGGACTGCCTAAATAACGACCAGAACAGCCTGCTGGAGCTCACTCTACTGAAGGTTATGGAGCTGGTGATTACTACACAGCTTTGTTCCCCCTTCACCAGACGCCCGACCACCAAAAAAATAAATGAAAATGGTGACTTATACCGGCTCTCATGCGCGCCGTATCAAGCAACCAGATCTTTCAAGCAAATTGCTATTCGCTGCAAAGTTAAACAGCCGGAAATATCAAAGATAATCGAAGAGATATAATGTCATCCATTGACACGATTAGTAAGATAACAAAACGTACAATTTTGTCGGAAGTGTAACGTCTATTCGATCCAATAGGATTTGTGTCATCCGTGGTGATTAAATTTAAAATTTTATTACAAGCGCAAAAAATCAATTATGTTTGTGTACCGATACTCGGTCTCGAATCATATGAAAGATTTGGATTAGTCAAACGAACTGATGTAGGTTCTGTTGCGTATTTGTCACAAACACAAGGGGAATTTTTGAAAAACAATCGTGATGTCTTTGAAGGTTTGGGTAAATTTTCGGGAACGTTTTCGATAAATATGAAGGAAAATTCAAAGCCGGTTCTTCACTGTAAGAAACGGATACCAAACTCTTTGTGGGATAAATTGAGGTCGCAGCTTGATAGAATGGTACAAGATGGAATCATTTCATCTGTTGATTACCCGACTGACTGGGTTAATAATTTACAAATAGTCGAAAAGCCTAAATCAAATGAACTGTGAATTTGTTTGGATCCGAAACCACTCAATGAGTGCATCAGGCGTGAACATTTTTTGATTCCAACGATTGATGATTTGACGTCTGGTTTGGCAGATAAACGCATTTTTTCAGTTTTGGACTTGAAGAGTGGCTATTGGCAAATGGAATTGGACGTAGTGAGCTCCGATTTAACAACATTCATGACTCCGTTTGGGAGATATAAATTCAATCGCGTGCCATTTGGGCTTGAAGTCGAGAAATTCAAAATACCACGCTGCTTAAAAATCAAAGATGCAGTAAAGTACCAACTAGTTGGATTTAGTGATGCTTCCGAAAAGGCTTACGGTGCTGCAGTTTATTTAAAATTCATTGATACTGACGATAATTCAAAAATTCAACTAGTCCTATAAAAGTCACGTGTAGCTCCACTAGAAGTAACGTCAACACCTCGTCTCGAATTGAATGCGGCATTTCTACTTAGTCGGTTACTCAAATTTATTAAGATGTATTGAAACTTGATAACACTGAATCGTTTGCGGATAGTGATTACGAGTTAAAACCTTATGTCGCTAACCGAATTGAAGAAATTATTTCGCGGATTCCACCATAAAGATGGCGATATATAAAATCACAAGAAAATCCGGCCAATCAAGCTAAACCAGTTCACAATAAGAGTAAAATATTGTCACTCCATCCATTCATTGATTCATTGAAGGTCTACACTATCATTTGATCAAAAACATCCATTATTGTAATCTGAAAGTCGTAAATTTTCTAAACTACTGATGCTACTTACATTATCATGAAAAATACCTACACGCTGGACCTACATTGTTAACATTCATCATCAGACGCCAATTTTGGATTGTTCGTTGTCGGGATGTGGCAAAACTGATTGGTAATGTCTCAAAACCTCAGGTTGAAGCAAAAATTCAACCTTTCATTCACACTGGGCTAGATTTTGCAGGTCCAGTAAATTTGAAAATGTGCAGAGGGAGAAGCAAGATCACATACAAGTAGGCATATATCGTAGTTTATGTTTGCTTAGCTACGAAAGCTCTGACAATAGATTTGGTTACCGATCTAGGTTAGGTTAGGTTAGGTTGGAGTGGCTGCTTAAGCACACTTAGACCGGTGACGGTCCATTGTGATACCACAGAATATATCCCCTTTACCCCTATTGGAACCATTTCGAGCTACTTATGTAGTGCAAGACGTCCCGCACTTTAATGTTTTCGAGATCCGAGAGGCAGTCCATCCTGAACTTACCCAAGTGTTTGTGCCTTCTGTGTGCCAATGCTAGACACGAGCAAAGGAAGTGGACCAACGTCTCTTCCTCCTCTTCGTCCAAGCAGCTTCTGCAGAAGTCATTAGCCTCCAGACCCAGCCTTCTTGCATGTTCTCCAAAAAGGCAGTGTCCCGTGAGAATTCCTACGACCGTTCTTAATTAACGTCTGCGTAGGGATATTAATGCCCTAGTGTGCCCCAAGTCCAGCTTTGGCCAAACTTGTCTTGCAACTCTACAGGTGAGGGTGTTAGACCACCTTTCCCCCGCTGAGGATAGCGCCTGCTTCCCAAGTGCTTGTCTCAGCGCTGTGATAGGCCACCCCAGACTTGCCCATTCCGGTTGCAGCTGGAGAGTCGTACCATGCCTAGCAAGTTCATCTGCCCTGCAGTTCCCCATGACGCCCGAGTGACCTGAGACTCAGATTACCTGGATATTGAAATGCTCACCCATCTCATTTAGAGATGAGTGACAACTCAACGCCACCCGTGACGCCAAAGAAAGCAAGATACTTCAACCACGTCATGACCTCCTCAATCGCTACTACTTCAGCTTGGTACACGCTGCAGTAATCAGGGAGACGAATAGAAATGTTTACATTTAATCTGTCACAGAATACTCCAGCTCTCACTTTGGCGTCTGGTTTGGAGCCATCTGTAAAGAATTGCAACGCTTCGGTTACCGATAACGGTCTATCCCTCCAGGATTCCCTTGAAGGGAAGGAGGTCCGAAATCGCTTCTCGAAGCGTAGAGTAGGTTTAATGTAGTCAAGATTCGCCAGCTCATCCTTCAACGATCTAACGATAGTAGAGTGTCCTGTACTAAGACACCTCCACTGAGAGACGGCTGTAAGTCGTACAGCCGTATTTGCCGCCATCTGTTTGCCAAAAATGTCGACCGGAAGAAGGTGCAACATAACCTCTAAGGCACTTGTCGGTGTGGACCTCAATGCCCCGCTAACAAGCATACAAGCCGTTCTTTGCACCCTCTCAATCTTACTTTTACAAGTTACCTTGTCCAGAGCTGGCCACCAAACACCCACCCCGTACATGAGTACAGGTCTCACTACAGCGGTGTAGAGCCAGTGTACCAGCTCCGGCTTCAGACCCCATCTATGATCAATGACGTTCCTACAGGAGTACAAAGCTATAGTAGCTTTAATTATTCTCTCCAACATATTGGGCCTCCAACTAAGCTTACTGTCTAAGATAATGCCCAGATATCTAGCTCTATCAGTAAAAGCAAGTCTCGTGTCATTTAAGGTAGGAGGGACAACTACCGGGATTTTGTATTTCTTAGTGAAGGGTACCAGCTCTGTCTTGGACGGGTTAATACCAAGTCCACATTTACCAGCCCATTTCGTAACGATGGTAAGCGCATTCTGCATTACATCTACAATCGTGCCCAGGAATTTTCCGGTAACAGCTAAAGCTACGTCATCTGCGTAAGCGATAACTTCAATACCCTCTCTCTCCAATTCTAGTAGTAACCCGTTTACCACTATGTTCCAGAGAAGAGGGGACAGAACCCCCCCCCCCTGCGGGGTTCCCCTAGTTACTCGCCTCTTGATGGTGGAGTCCCCCAACTTCAAGCTAACCATCCTGCTTCCCAATATATTATTGATTAACCTTCTCAGAGGAACGTCCACCTCCAAAAATGGCAATCCCTCCTTGATTGCCTCCGCTTTCACATTATTAAAGGCGCCCTCTATACCCAGGAAGGCTATCAAACAGAATTCCTTCGAATTAATCGATTTCTCAATCGTGCACACCAAGGCGTGCAGAGCAGTGTCCACAGATCTACCGTTTGTGTATGCATGCTGAGACGGTACCCACTTCCTGGCACATATTTTATCTCTAATGTATATATCCAGCAGCCTTTCCAAGGTTTTCAAAAGAAAGGATGATAGAGTTATTGGTCTTAGGTCCTTAGGATAGACATATGAGCTTTTCCCCCCTTTCGGTATAAACACCACATTAACCTCCGTCCAGTACCTAGGAATAAATACTTTATTAATTTTTTGTTGAATGTTAATTAATTCATGTAATTTCTAATATGCTACCGGTGATTAGACCTTTTTAAATGTGTTTTTATTAACACTAGAAGTATATTAGTATTTACGAACAGTAATTCAACGAAACTGACTAATAGATAGAATTATATTTATTTAATTATATGATTTTAATATGTTCCGAAGTTTGTAAGAGAATTCAATCCAGTTTCGAACTGATGAGCTTATGATTATGAAAAAATCAATCTTCTCATCAGGCCGCGGCGACTGTACTGATTATACCACAATTTACATTCTATATATACAGAATGTGCTGTGCTTGTAAGAGAGTTCATCTGTATTAACGATTCGCTAGTACTTAACGCACAGCACATTCTGTATATATAGAATGTAAATTGTGGTATGATCAGTCCAGTCGCCGCGGCCTGATGAGAAGATTGATTTTTTCATAATCATAAGCTCATCAGTTCGAAACTGAATTGGATTCTCTTACAATCTTCGGAACATATTAAAATCATACTATGAATATAGCCCAGCTTCAAACACCCTTTGAATATAGCTTCTAGGTAGGGAAGAATAATTACTGAGTTGTTTTGAAGTTTCGCTGGTATAATTTGATCCGGACCAGCCGATTTAAATGTTTTAAAACCCCTCAGTGGGCAGGCAGCACGAAAGGATCGGTTACATGCGCTAGTAACGCTAGCCATCATGTCCTCCAGCTTCCCAACCGTCGTCGGGGCCTCCAGAGCCCTCGACGGCAACAAATCCTCCAATAATTCCCCATATTTGCTCCAGTTGGTCCTTCTAGGGTTCCTGAAGGCTTCCCGGGTATCAGGGTGAATATCGAGGCTATCGGTTAAATATCGATGATCAGAAAAGGAGTGTTCCTTATCCACCCTCCAATTTTTAACTATATGAAGAATAATATTTGAGGCAAGAGTCACATCTAGAATCTCTTGCCTGTTACTAGTAATAAATGTGGGTTCCCGCCCAATATTACACACTGAAAGGTTAGTACTCATCAAATAATCAAAAAGTGACTCACCTCTTTCATTAATGTCTGTGCTTCCCCAGATAGTGTGCGCATTAGCATCAACTCCCAATACCACACCTACCTTTGATTGTTCCGATTCCGCATGCAGTCATCTTCACACGCCCTTGATACCCTCCCGCATCTCTGCAGGATGGGGTGGTCCTGGATTTTATCCCAGGTCCTTTAAAAAGACGAGGTTGAGTGCATTATACACCAACCTGCATTTTTCCGCCGTGATGCTCCCATCTTCTTGACTTTCGTCAATTACGGCTAGCATCAACAAATGCTCCCTCAGGACAACGCTGAACAGCTTTGTCCCTAAGTTAGAGCTCGGCTTCGTGTCAGTCAGCAACTTGGCCCGCTTGCTGTCGACTATTTCCACCTCGTCCTGGGACCGTTGTCTTTTCGACACATGGTCCCTTTCCGAGCTTCCGCAGCCCACAGTGCTCCTTGCCCAAGCTACTGATGTTCTCTGTTCTTCCGTGAGCTGCCCCTCGGGGGTCGCAGCCCACTTCTTGAGAATTCGAAATGACGAGCGGCGATTTCTATACCGCCTTTTCGCCGGAGGAATGTCTCTCGTCCCACTCCCCTGTGCTGCGTTGGTACCGCTAAGTCCCGGATTTAGTGCCCTAGAGTCAACCACCTTTGCAACCTTAGAGGCCCCACCCGTCTGGTTCGAAGTACCTTCCTTCGCTGATACCGGCTTTTGAGGAGAACCGGTGCCCTTGGTTTTGTTATTGTTTGATCTTTCCATTATGATTTCCACGAGCATCGGAGAAATAAAGGTCCGCCTGCGCAGAGATGCGTATACGCAGGTTAGGCTAATTACAACTGGAGGTCGCCAGGTATCCAGAGGGCTCCGTTCACGACTGGGCTTTGTTAAATGGGCCCCCAGCCTGGCAGATCGTCAGCACTGGTCGCTTTACACCTTAATCCGGCCCATTTGCCATCATTTAGCGTGACCCGCCTTATACCTAGGTCACTTATTAACACCCGCTCAATGAGCGTGGACCCGAAGGCGACGGCAATTATAAGGCTTACCGATCTAACTTCAGAAGATTTTATCGCAAGCCTGAAAAGGTTTATTTCATGCAGAGGAATTCCACTTCAAGTAGGCAAATGTTTAAGTTCATTCCAAGCGGCAGTTATTTCACCTGATATTATCGTATTTATCCAGTGAGGGCATAACTTGGCATTTTATACCTCCGTTATCTCCGCATAATGGCGTCGTCTGTGTTTTTTGTAGATGTCGAGTTTCATCCTTTTTCTGTAAAATCATCGATGCTTCCATATAATAAGCTTACATTATGCAAACATTTATTATGTTTTGTGATAATTTTTGTTTAAATTTCCTTTTTGTGGAAAAACGTTTGACAACTGCGAAAATCTTTGAATGTAAATCGGCCTTTAAAAAAATTCCTAATTTTTATGTGTCTTTGCTTTTTACAGTTCATCTTTAGCACAACAACTTCGCCCACATTTACGTTAGGTGCGCTAGTATATGATCATTTTTGAAACCTGGGTTCGATTCTATGTTCTAAAAAAGGTCAAATAGTTGACTCGGCTAAATTGGTTTGTTACTTGAACCAATCTCCATTGCTTGTGGTTCCTACTTTAAATTACAGTTGTTTGAATTGGTAATTTTTTTGTGTCTTTGGATTTTATAGCAAAAGAGGTTTGTACTCGGTTCGAAAAAAAACTCGTGGGTGGGCAGCTACAGGTAAGTAATTGTAAATTACCTCAATTGTTGTAGAAAGTGTCTATGATATTTTAGTACACAATTGCTTTTGCAAATTTTTATTAAAAATCGACAGATGGCAGTCATGGTTAATAAAGAGAAAATTAAATAAAAATAAGACATCCATTAAATATTTATCTTTATAAATAGATTTAATAATAAATTATATATTAACTAAAATTACAGTAATATTTTTGTTGATCGGCTAGAGCTACACAATCATTTTGAAATCCTTTAGTTCTAAACCATCATTGTCGTAAAATTAACTTCCGTGCCCCCCCCGTCTTTATAAATGATTAACACTAATAATTTGATTGATCCAACCAATAAATGAAGATACTTTAACATAAACACCAGGCACATCAATTCGGCCGCAACCAAAACCCCATGATACTAAACCGGCTAACTCATAAAATCCATCATCTTGACAAACGAGCGGTCCACCGCCATCACCCTGACACGCATCATTACCCTCTTCACCGCCAGCACAAAAACTAGATGCGGGCAATATAAAAATTTTCTCCGTCACCGCGTTCACTTTGCGTATACATTCGGCATCGCTAACAATTGGTATTTCAGCTTCACGCACCCTTAACGGGATTGGCCCAGCTTCTCCCATATATCCGTAACCTGTTACCGTGCATCGTTTACCAGCCGCATGGCTAACACCACGAGCCGGTAGACAGACGAGGCAAACACCATCGCGTAATTCAGCCTGCCCATGTAGCCGCAACAAAGCAATATCATTATCTAGTGTTTGACTATTGTGATTGTGATGAATATAAGTTGTTGCGACGCGTAATGTTTGTGCACCAGGACTACCATATTTTCGCGTTAAATCATAATCACCCACTCGTACATAAATAGCGTCTCCCGATCGTACAATGCTGTAAAGTAAAATCAAAATTTAATTTTGGAAATACATACATAAAAAACACAACATGATGCGAATGACACTTTATGCTAAACCTACTTTGTAACACAATGCGCAGCCGTCAGTACCCATTGTGTACCGATAAGGGCGGCACCGCATAAATATTGATTCAACGAATTAATAAGCGCCACCTGCCAACACCATTCTCCATTCTCACCATCTTCTCCGCCAACGACACGAGCTTTTCGCTGTCCCGACGTTAAATTCTGTATTGCCTCATTCGATTCGCGATTATAAATATTTCGTTGATGTTGTTGTTGGAATTGAATGGCACGTGGCCGAATTTCACCAGTGCCAAGCAAAAGAATTTCTTTTGATTTCACAATCGATTTCACGACAACATCCGATGTGAAATAATTGTCTGTATTGTTTAAACTGCGAGCCACTCTTGCAATGTTTGGTTGTAAATCATTTAAAATTGTTTGAGATAGTTGTTCGCTTCGTGATGCACGACTTGTACCTTTTACACCGCATACGTATTTTGAATATCTCATCGTGGTGGTAATGGCTGGAGGTGGAGATGTCGTTTGTGGTGTTGTTATTACTTCGTAGGGGTTGATTGTCATGTGTACAGGTGGATTTGCAATTGTTACAGGTGGGTACCCTCCATTCTGGGCGTGTATATTAGGTGGTAGACCTTGATATTGTTGGTAACCAGGTGGTGGCGGTGGATAGTATGGTAAGTGTGTATCATTTCGAGCGATCATACCTTGAAGTTCCTGAATTCGGGACTTGGGTGCACAACATGTTGTTCCGCTCTTCTTACATTTGAATAGCTCGGTCATTTCGGCATTTCGGAAGCATGTAAAACTTAATAATCCGACGATACATGATCCAGGACATTCTTCTCGAGGATCTGGCACTGGTGTTGTTGTTGGAGCTGGAGCTGCTGTAGTTGGTGGTGGTGGTGGTGGTCGACGCTGCTGTTGTGGTTTTGGTGCTACTCTTGTATTGTCACAGCAAATTGAGCCTTGTTTGCAATTTGATGTGCGATGTAGAACCACCGAAGGTCGTTCACAAAATGCGGCCATAATATTAAGTAAACAAAATCCAGGACATCTTGGTGCAGGCGGTGGTACTGTTGGTCGTGGTGATGTACTCACATTGTTGTCATCTTCGTTAGGACCATCCCCATCCGTGCAACAAGTTCCTTCACCCGGACAATATGCCTCGGAATCGATATCCGAACAAAACAGAGCAAATATCCCACTAACACAATCACCATCGCAAGCTTTTCCCGCCGGTTTATAATTACTAGATGGCTGTTCTTGAACTTTTTGACTTGGTTTAGAGTGTTTTGAGGGTTTCGATGGATGATGTTTTATACGTGGCGGTTCTGTCGTTGCATGATGAGGTTTTTTAGCAATCGCAGGTCGTTTCACTACCTCTTCTTCTTCATCTTGTTCTGATTCCTCATTTTCTTCAGTCTCTTGCTCTTCTTCCAACTCTTCTGTTACCGGTGCCGGGCGAGCTGGTGGTTGTGAATTATTCATGGTATGAGCTGCTCCGCAAAAATTGTATATAATTAGTGATTAATAATTTACTAGTTTCTGACTTAAGCAATACTTACTTGGAACATATAAATCAGCTGGTGCTTTATCCGGATATATATCACGTGATACACAGCATTTTGATCCAGACTTACATAACCCTGAAGTGGTTAGATAAGCTTCACAGTATTCAGCAATTCGATCGGCAACACAAACTCCTGGACATCCTGATTCTTTTGTACTTTCTTTATCCTTATTGTGTTTCGACGGTTTTGATGATTTTGTAGCGTATGTTGGTCGCTCCGTTGTAGTTGTTGTTGTGGTGGTTGTTCGCCTTGTTGGTTGTGATTGTGGTGCGGCCTCTGTCGATGCATTACCTGCATTTTCGACACAACATCGCATATTTGGGGATGGGCATTGTATATCTTCAAGCACATCATAACATATTATCGTAGCGAGGGAGTGTACACACATACCGGGACAGTCTTTTGATTCTGTTGTACTGGTTAATGTATCCAAGAGACCTACAATATTATATTTAAATGATAAAATTATTTGCTATAGAATGTTGATTGTAACAAACCTGACAGAAAACTTCCGGCTAATGAATCGTCTTGTGCTTTCGTGCTACTGCATATCGACAGTAGCAGACACAGCCATCCAATTTTAATCCTCGTGAGTTTCCTGTTGAATAAGGAAATTGAGGCATTAATTGTTTATAAAACATCTTAAACTGTGAACTTTATTTAATCGTTCTGTGCTTTCTCTTGACCGTTTGAAATATGGTTTTGAAATGTGTAACTAAGTGGGATCATTTCATTTACCCAAAATGACTTTAAATTTTTAATTTTTAAAACAAGAGAAAACGTGTTAAATCAAAATATTTAATTTTAAATGTAAATCTCCTTAATTAACGGTCAAATAATTTTTAATACATGTATACGAAATGAGATCCTATTTAAATTTGTTGTTCTTTGTTTAAACATGTTCGATCGAGAAATAAATGGTTTAAATGATTTTTAAGAGTTCAAACAAGTGAAAAATCGGATTTATAATTCATTTATCAGCATTCTCTTCGGCGCTCAAGTTCTGGCAAATTCGTAGAAACATTCGACAAACGGATCCTAACTTTGTATAACGCCAGAAAATTGGTCTACAGTATCTGTTGGGATATAATTAGTTCGGAGAGAATACAATTAGAATAAAACACGACAGTACACGTTACAAAATCAAAGATTATATATTTAGGTTAAGCATAAACTTCATGACAATAATAAAAGCACAGCGCAAATATATATACATAACATATCTATCTCTTTTACACGGATATAAAAAATGTTCTCACTCCAACACTCCCACTAGAACATATTTTCAATTCAGTAAACCAAGTCCACTACAGCAGGATGTATGTTTGTCCTTACTTAATCCTTTGGTTAGTATATCTGCAACCATCTGGTCCGTTGAGATTGATGCAATCTTTATTTTTTGATCTTCAACACATTTTCATACGTAATGATGTCTAATGTCTATTTGCTTAGTCCGTGCATGATAACCATTAGTTGCAGCAAGATCGAGGGCACTCTTATAGAACACACATAGAATCTTCACCGATTTCGGTTTATCAAATTGAAATTCATTTTCAAAATTTTTAAGCCACATAGCTTCTTTTGTTGCAGCAGAGAGGGCCATGTATTCGGCTTCGGTTGTGGATAGGGCTACAGTTGGTTGTTTTGTACTATTCCATGAAAGTGGGCCACCTTGCATCATGAATACGTAACCAGTAACTGACCACCTTTCATCAATGTCACCAGACCAATCAGCATCCCAATATCCCATGAGATCTGAATTTTCATATTTTGAGAATTAAGTTTCATACTGGACGTTCCCTTCAAATACCGCAGAATTCTCTTAACAGCATTCCAATGTTGTCTACCAGGATTATTGTTAAAACTTGTTGATATGGCACACACTCCATTTCATTGATTTCACTTGTGTTTTTCGGACACATTTCTTTCGACAGTTTCAAATTTTTATCACAAGGAGTAGATACAGGATTACAATTGGACATGTTGAATCTGATTAAAACTTCATTAATGTATTTTTCTTGATCTATCCAAATTTTATGCTTTTCACGATCACGTGTGACATTTATTCCTAAACAGGATTTAGCTTCACCGAAATCTTTCATCTTGAAATTATTATTAAGTTCCATTTTAACTTTATCTTTAATTTCGGCACAAGTACTAAATAGCAGCAAATCATCCACATAAACTGCTAAAAATATCATTTTTGATTTTTCTATATTATAATAAATACATGGATCTACTTTTGATCGTTTAAACCCGATATTGGTTAAAACTTTGTCCAATTTAATATTCCATACTCTGCTGGCTTGCTTCAATCCGTAAAGAGCCTTTTTTAATTTACAAACTTTTGTGCCATTACCATAGCCAACGGGTTGTAAAATGTAAATATCTTCATTTAAATCTTCTTGTAAAAATGCAGTGACTGCATCCATGTAATCAATGTCAAGATCGGATTTTGAAGCCAATGCCATTAGATAACGTATGGATGTGTATCGAACCACTGGTGAATACGTTTCACTGTGATCTATCCCCTTTGTTTGAGCACATCCTTTGATTACAAGCCGTACTTTGTAACGTAGTTTACAAGAAGCGTCAATTTTGGTTTTAAAAACCCACTAGCAATCAATTGCTTTTCGATCTGAAGGTTGATTCACTAATGCTAATGTCCATGTTTCATTTTCGATTAGAGAGTCATATTCACTTTTCATGGCTTCTCTCCAGAATTTTTCGTCTGATCGACCTAATGCTTCTTGTACGGTCAAAGGATCAGATAAATCACTTGTATTTGCCTTCATAACAAAATGTTCAAATTTCTTTGGTAACTCAGTTTTTCTTAATTAATGTCGTTATTTTGAATTTTTACGACAGCTTGGATATTTATATTCTGTTCTTATTCATCTGGAAAACCATAGAAATCACTTTCAGCTTGGGTACATGAGCCATAGCTTTGCAACCAAAAATTCTTAGAAATTTCATATCTGGTTTTTTTATTAGACCAAACTTCTTCAGGAACTAATTTATCGGATAATGCCTTGGTTGGTGATCTATTCATGATAAACACAGCTGTTGAAACCGTTTCAGCCCAAAACTGTTTCTGTAACTTTGCATCAAACAACAAACAACGAGCTCTTTCCACAATAGATCTGTTTTGTCGTTCAGCAACTCCATTTTGTTCAGGAGTATATGGCACGGTTATTTGATGTTGAATACCAGATTCACGCAGTAATTTATTGAGTGGTTGATATTCAGTGCCACCATCAGTTCGTAGAATTTGTATTCGTTGTCCTGTTTCGTTTTCAACGGCATTCTTAAAATACAAAAATGATTCTTTTACTTCATTCTTTGATTTTAAAAAGTAAACAAAAGTTTTTTTGGTATAATCATCGATCATTGTTACAAAGTATCTGGAACCACTTAGAGAATCTATCTCCATCGGGCCACAAACATCGGAGTGTACAATTTGTAACACTTTTGTTGCACGAGTTCCAGTATTTTTAAAAGGTTGTTTAGCTTGTTTACCCTTTAAACATACTACACATGGCTTTTTAGTATAAACAGATAGTTGTTTATCACAGAATGGAAGGGAAATGTTCTGCAATTGTCTCATATAATCAAAATTAGCTGTCATACACTTATTTTTTTTCCAAGTTGATCCGGAGCACGATTTAGTTTATACATATTATCCTCTAGTTTAGCAGTCGCGACCAATACACTGTCTTCATTATAAATTTTATAACCGACTACATCAAACACTACAACTCTGTTGCTATTAGAACACATCTGGCTCACAGAAAGTAAATTCGTCGATAAATTTGGAACATGTAGAACGTTTTTAACATAAACAGGTTCCACATCATTAGTGTTTTCCGAAAATATATTAAATTGTACATCACCTACCGCGGCTATCTGAATACGATCATTATTCGCTATAATAATTTTACTTTTTGGAGGAACTTTGATGTTCTGCAACCATTCACCATGTACTGTCATGTGTGATGAGGCACCGGAATCAATGTACCATTCATCTGCTTCAACTATTGATCCAGATTTTAGACTAGCAAAAAGTGAGGTTAAATTTTTCTTGTTTCGGCTAGATGACGATTTATTATACTGATGGTTCGACTCATGTTGAGTTTTATCATCCTTCTTGTTGGGACAGTTTTTGGATATATGTCCAAAAATATTACAACCGTAACATCTCGGACCCTTTGAGGTATTGTTTCGGTTTTTGATTTCGTATTTTTATTGAATTTTCCATATAAAGCCGCGTCATTAGAATTCTTTATTTCAACTTTCACCCAAATACTGAAGAAGAACGAAGTTCGAAACCAGTCTAATAAACCAAAAATTATAAAAACCGATTTTTTTTCTATCCTAATAAGTGTGATAAAAGCCGCCGAACAGTTAACAATGGAACAGTGCTTTTTTACAACATAAACAGTTTTTATGTACGAGTAGCACTAAGATTCGCAATTTAAACGCCTCTTTTAGGTTAGCCTGTTGCTCGAATACACAGTTATTATTGTCATAAAGTGGTTTCGTTAGCTAAAGAGTAAACTGATTGCTCGCTTCTCAAAACAGAAAATGTGAAATAAGCTATAGCAACATGCACTTCGACGCTTATATGAACCCGAAATTCTCGAAAAATCTGAAAAATTTAAATCGACTGCTAACTTCATTTTAATTTGATGACTGTCTACTGAATGTCCTTCAGCTCTGACCTTATTTTGAATTAAAGTTCTTAATAAACAGTAACTTATAACCTCCCGGAGACGAAATTCTAACCAGAACCCGAGGGTCATGTCTCAAAATCGGTTTCGTAATTTTAAAGATTATCCCGTACAAACAGACCGACGTTGCAGAAGAGAAGAGATTTATTTTGGAATTCAAGGGATACATGTCATAAGGTCGCAAATCTTGAGCGATTATCTGAGTATTTCAGTTCTGAGATTGTCGAAGATTTCTCGAGGATATTCTAATCACAAATCTGTTTTAAAATTCGATTCTTTGTTTTTCGTTTTCGAAGCTAATTTCTTAGGTGAATTTCCAAATGTTAATGATCCAACCAAAATATTTCTGTCTGAGTCTTAACTCTGCAGATTTAGGATAACAGGGTTGGGTATTTGAAGTTTAAAACTTTTTAGGTTTGTGATTATTTGTGCATATACAGCGATAGTTAAATGTTGCATTGACCTACGAAATCTTATAGGTTTGTAAGTATTTAGCTCGAGGTATTTTTGAAATCGTGAATTTTGGATAACGTTGAATTGTTTGCGTTATAAATTACTCCAGAGTAATTTTCAGATTATTTGTGAGTTTCGAGTTTTATTTTACAATAAATTTTTCAACATTTGCGTATGGTTGAATTTCTGGCATGTGAACAGATAATTCTTATTTGTTATTGTTTGAAATTTAGCCTTGGGGTAACTAGCCTTGGCTATTACTAACTATAAGATATTACTAGTTCTGGAAATTTTGGGGGTTTCAAGATAATTTAAGGGTTGGCTGGCGTTGAGTTGCGAGGTTTATATTCATCTCGAGATTTTCGAAATTATTTTCAAAATATTCTAGTTTTTTGAGATCATACGAATTTTGCCTAGCTGTAAGTTGAGCTTTCCATTAGGTTGAGTGATGGTTGACGCTTGCTTCTTTGGTTGGCATAGTTATGAGTTTCATGGTACCATTACTTCAGATCATTTTTCAGTTTGACGAGATTTTCGAATTTTATTGAAAATAATTCCAGTTAAACCTCGAGATTATTCAAAATTTGATTAGCAACACTTTTTATTGTTGAGTAGTTGCAAGTTTGTTTAAATTTAAAAATTTAAATATTTATTAGAATTAAAGAAAAACCTGCATCTCCTTGCAGCAGCATGCTCTGCGAATCCACACCATACTGTGTTGGGCAGCACAGACATCAATTATAGGGGTGAGTACCTTTTTGAATTTTTGATTACAAATAATGTAGACATTGTCAACAGGGGAAGGAAACCCACTTTTCTAATCCTGATTAGACAAGAAGTCCTAGCTTTGACACTTGCCAGTCCACATTTCACCACTTTAGTTAACAACTGGCATGTATATGAAGAGGCCCCTTTAACCGATCACATCCAGATCAAATTCGATTTAACGGCCGAGACCAAGCAACGGCAGGAAATTAGAATTGCAAAATCGACCGACTGAGACTCACATAGAGTACTTCTCGGATCAGAAATGCCTTGGTTATGGGGGACAAAGAGTCTCCAGAGGGATTGAAGTTCTGTTCAAATCCGTTGCATAACTTTATACACTTGGCTTTCAAGAACATCAGCCCGGTTAAACGGAGATAGTCCACTTAGATGGTCCCTTGGTGGAAAGGGACGGTGCAAAAACTGAAGAAAAAGTCGAGAAGGTTATTCAACAAGGCTAAACGCACCGGTGAATGGGGCGAATATAAGATGGTCTTGACGGAACACAATCTCGAACTTAGAAGATCCAAGAGGGCAACTCGGAGAAATTTTTGCGATGGAATCAATGAATTGCCCTCTACAGCTCGTCTCCAGAAAGTCCTTACATTAGAACTTCTTCTGAAGGCAAACGGGAACATTACTGAGAACTGGAAGGAAACCTTAGAGTTACTACTAGAACTCACTTTTCGGATTCAATAATGGAAGGAGACCAACATGACCATCCAAGTGAAGCAGCCTAAAATGTTCACACCCAGTAAGGTGAGATGAGCTATTGGCTCTTTCAAACCTTTTAAATTTACAACCCTTTACTTCAAAAAGGTATTGAGAAAATTCTCCCCAACCTTGATTCGGATGTTTCGGATAAGTTTAGCTTTTAGCTGCATTCCGAAACTTTAGAGGAGAGTAAATGTGGTCTTTATATTGGGTGTATGCATTAAAAACCGGAATTTGATACTAGATGTCATTACTTGTTTATGCGTTATAGTACATCATGGATATATATGCCATTTGAAAGCCTTATTCAATACCTGTCAAAATCAGCTAAAAGTTTTTGTTTTGATTGTGCACATCCAACCGATTTCAACGATGGAAAATTTATAAAATTTGCGAAAAAAAAACAGCATTTGCGGGAAGTTTTGTTGAGTCACTTTTTCGCAAACCAAACTTCAGCTGAAAGTCATCGTTTGCTCGTGGATTTGTATGGTGAGCATACTCTTGCAAAAACACAGTACTTTGAGTGGTTTAGTCGCTTCAAAAGTGGTGATTTTGACATCAAGGACAAAAAGCGTCCTGGTCAGCCGAAAAAGTTTGAGGATGAAGAATTGGAGGCATTACTCGATCAAGATTCATGTCAAACGCAAGAAGAACTTGCAGAATCATTGGGAGTTGATCAAGCAACAACTTCTAGACGTTTGAAAGCCTTGGGATTCATCCAAAAGATGGGAAATTGGGTTCCATACGAGTTGAAGCCAAGAGACGTGGAAAGACGATTTTGCATGTCCGAAATGCTGCTCGAGCGCCACAAAAAGAAGTCGTTTTTGCATCGTATTGTCACTGCGATGAAAAATGGATCCATTACGATAATCCCAAGCGCAAAAAACCGTATGTCAAGAAAGGCGAGGCCGGCCCATCGACACCAAAGCCGAATATTCACGGGGCCAAGGTCATGCTGTGCATTTGGTGGGACCAGCTAGGTGTGATTCACTATGAGCTGTTGCCAAGTGGCCAAACCATCAATGCCCAACTCTATCGTCAACAATTGATCCGGTTGAAGCAGAAAATCCAGGCAGAGCGGCCAACGTATGCGACCAGAAACGAGTCAATCATTTTCCACCACGATAACGCTCGGCAACATATTGCGGCGCCGGTCAAAAATTACCTGGACAATAACGGATGGGAAATTCGGCCTCACCCGCCTTATAGCCCAGACCTTGCTCCTTCCGACTACCACCTAATTTCGATTCATGCAGAATGCCCTATCAGGAATACGCTTCACTTCAGTTCAAGGTATCGAAAATTGGCTCGATTCGTTTTTGGCCGCCAAGCCGGCGCAGTTTTTCTGGGATGGAACCCATAAATTGCCAGAAAGATGGGAAAAAGTAGTGAGTAGCGATGGGCAATACTTTGAATAAAAAATTTTGTAACATTTTTCCATAATAAAGCCTCAAATTTTATAAAAAATTCCGGTTTTTAATGCATACACCCAATACTAAAGGGAGAGGGTCATTCGGACACCCAGCCCAAGCCATGTCAGCCAATTAGCCTTACATCAGTCTTGCATACGTACTGAAAACGATGGAAAAATCTTGGATCATCAAATAAGAAGTGAGATCCTCCTTAAAAATCTGCTGCATCGGGAGCAGTTTGCTTATCAAACTGGTAAATCTACTGTAAAGGCTCTTCGCGGTCTAGTTACGAAGATTGAAAGAGCCGTGACTAACAAAGAAATTGCCCTTTGCGCCTTTATGGACTTTGAGGCGATGTTTGATTCTACCTCCGAACCGTTTGATAAAGAGGGCAGCAATGGAAAATTGGGTTCCGCCTCCTGCGATTATGTGGATCCGCTCTAATATGGCTCTAATGTACTGAAACTTCAGAATAAAGCCATCAAGGCTTTTTGGGCCTGTCAGAGACTCTATGGACAAACTTGGGGTTTACGACCAAAAATGATCTACTGGTCATTCCTAACAATCATTAGGCATTTCGTCACGTGCGTGTCGGTAATAAAGTGGCCTAAAACTGAGCAGAAGGCAGGTGCAAAATTTATTGAATAAGGTTCAGGGTATCAGTATCACGGGGCTCAATGAGTACATGTCTCGCTGTTGCGATGGAGGCACTTCTAAGACTGACTCCGTTGCACTTGCATGTTAAAACGGATGCTGCAATTACGGCTCCGAAGATGCAGGCAGAAGGAAATATCAGAAAAGGCAATATGGTGGATCATCTGGAAATCATTACGGAACTTCAGACAGACCATACCATAGGAATGATTTCCGACTGTATGCCATAGTTGGCAATTCTGTGTTAGTTTTGTAGGCCGGGACATGTGGAGTATAGAGGGACTGTCCTTTAAGCGATGGTTAACGGTATGGTTTACAGATGGAAGAGAAAAGGGAAGAGGGGGCAGGGGTAGGAATATATGGGAGTGGAACTGGCTTCTCGAAGTTCTTGAAAGAGAACTTTGCGCTAGAATAGGCATAGTAAAATAGTCAAAAGCGATGCAAATATAAATATTGTATCAGAGAGCTAATCTGCGTTAAAAGCTCTTAAGCTTTGTACCGTTGAGTCAAGGCTGGTATGGTACTGTCTGAACGTAATTAAACATCTAGCAAGCTCAAATAAGGTAACACTTATGTGAGTGTGAGGTCACACTGGAATCGAGGAAAATGAGGCTGCTGATGGTCTTGCCCGTCTCTTATTAACCTACATTCTTAAAGGGATCCAAATTTTCGTAAAAATCAGTATCGCCCAAAATCACCATTCGACTACGGTCGTAAAAATCTCCAATGAGGATTCCAATCCATGGATCCGAAACTGCTTGCTTTAAACTTTCCTGTTTTTTTTTTGTTCAAAAGTCATACTTGAGCAAAAGTTTAGTACTTTTGGTCCACAAATTCTAACAAAATGCGGTACAATCTAGCGACCGACCAATATACCTCTAACGGCCTTGAGCTCAGATATATGCCACACGGTGGTAGCATAAGCGGTTGAAATTATGTCTATGTCGTCAAAATGTAAGGCGAGCTTTGCTGGACGAACTTCTTAGCTCGCACTTGATTCTTTGTCAAATTGACTTGAAGTTTACATTATGGGAGAGAATGAAAGAATCCTATTTCCACATTTGAATTGCCACATAATTGTCTTACAGCTAACCCTTCGAATCAGCATTTATATGCTTTATAACTCAAAATGGTATTTCGTCACCAAAAGGCCGAACAAATTGTCCTCAAGTAAAATATGATTCAGAGAAAGGAGTGTAGGAAGGAAATTGTGTTACAAAGAATAAATGCAGAGAACCTTTTCGCGTTGCGATTTAGCCAAAACAGGTGATCAAACCTGTATTTTCCATTAACGTCAGATTTAGTCTATGATACCCGAAACAAAGCAAAAAGCTGCAAAAGTGCTCAATGCTCATTTGAAGTTAACTTCAACAACAACTCAACATCCACTCAATCAGAGCTCGAGTTAACTATCAATCCTCAATTCTACCTCAAAAGTAAATCCCAACCGGCCTCTCACTCAATCCCAACTCAATTCAAACTCAACCCCAACTCTATCTTCAATTCAAAATAGAAAGACGCGAATCAATGATCTACCTACGGCGATTGGAAAATTTAAAAAAATGTCAGTGAAAAATCGTCTGGTGGAAAGAATATCGGCTAGTATACAAATTGCCGTTATATGGCTTAAATATGTACTCCAAACGCATTCCAGTCAACTAATGGCATTGGGTACAACCTTGTATCGGTATAATCGAAACAAGGGATAATAATCTATAAACATTCTCGGCTACGTGGCCGTCGTGATTTACTGGCAAATCAAATTAAAAATAAGAAAAATGATGATAATGTGCTTCAAAATCCAAATCTTTTAGTGTATGAGGCTGAGGATTCGTCGAAAGAGACAAGTGATGGCAGTTCATGTTTCATCAAGTTCTGATGATTAGTGGGAAGAATCAAAAGATGATGATAACGAGCAGAACAATATGGAAGTTGATAATCAGAATGATGACGATGACGAAAGCGATGATGAGTCAAGTGATGATGATTGATGAATAAAAGTTAAACTTTTTAAAAAATAATTGGAATTATTAGGGGTTGACCAAGCTCAATCACTAAATCAACAAGGTTCTAAGCTCCAACAGAACCCTCCTCTCAACTGCCAAATAAATTCTCTAACGCCCAAATCAACCCTCAAATCAACAAGGTTCGCAAAATACAAACGTACCAACCCATAATTCAACCCAAATATATTCCCTACTGAGCCCCTCGACCAACTCCAACTCAACTCCTAGTTCAAACAAGCGTCAACTCAGCCCCAAACCCAACGCTCAATTTAATCACTAAACTAACACGGTTCAAAAACTGCAAGTATACACAAACTCAACTCAATCTTAACTTAATTCCAACTCGACCCTAACTCAACCCCAACCCAATCATCAACTTAACCCCAAACTCAACGCCCAATTCAGTTCACGAATTAACACAATTCGAAAAGCTACATGCCTATATGAATACAAATCAACCAAATTAAGCTAACTTTTAACTAAACCCCCAACACAACCCCAAATAAACCACTCAACTGAATAATTGCTCAATCAACCATAATCTAACTCCAACGCAACTCCAACTCAACCCCAACTGAATGCGCAAATTGACCCCGCATTCAACCTTCAACTGTACTCCAAACTAAATCCCAAACCCAACGCACAACTCAATTATCAAACCAGTTTACGCCTAAACCTGTTCTTACACGGTTCTTTTAAACGATTTTGTTTTGTGAGTGTAAAAAGCAAGTTGAGGTGTATTATACTATTAAGTAGTAAATAAAAAATTGGTGAACTTTGATCGAAAACCAGGTGTTAATAACCACGTAGTTTTGGGTCAATTTGTGGGTTTGGCAGGTAGCCGATCCTTTCAACATAAATATTCCAAAAGCTTTTCAATTCTCCGCCTTGAACAAAGAAACAGATTATCGAGAAAAAAAACAAATTGAACAAGCCGTTCTAAATATACCGTGGGAATAAACAAATGTTCTCAGACATCCAGACACGTAGACGGACATTTTTGTTTGTTTGTTTTTTCGGAGTCAGGCAGGTGCAGCAAAGCTCAAAGCATTGCCACATACAAACATGAAACCAAACAATCCGGTCGACAATATAGAAAATCGACCGACAAGACGTCATAACAAAACGGCAAAAGTGACATAAATGACCAATAAATTTGCGCACATAAATCAACAAAACTTTTGCCAAGTAACATAATGTTACTATACCGACCCTTGAGATAATACTGGGGCTCGTACCACTGCACCTACACATTTAAAAAGTGGCCGGTTCAGGAGGTCTGAACCTAAAAATTACAGCCAAAATTAAAACCATAAGGCCAGGGCACAACAGTGTCCTACATAAAATAAATTTTAAGGAGGAATTGATTCAACTATCAGATTTGATGGTAAGGACAATCGACTGTCGGAGGAATTTTACCGTTAGTTTATCGGATAGGGCACTGGTAGAGAATATTATCTCCCCACTCCCCCGCCATGCCTCTATATGGTATACGGATGGGTCCAAAAACAGACGGGGGTACCGGTGCAGCGATAGTCGGGCCCGACCTAGAACTATGCATACCACTGAGTAGCACCCTCATAGTTTTTCAGGCAGAGACATATAATAAGACCGAGATCTATATAATCTCGGACAGCCAGGCAGCTCTGCTAGCCTTAGGAGCTTCAGTGTTCAACTCGAAATTGATTTGGAGCTGTTACTGTAATTTATTAGAACTGGGTAAAGCAAACAAAGTCACCCTTGTGTGATCTCCTGGCCACTCCCAGTCCTAGTATTGTTTTTTTCAAAACCCACTTGGCAGACAGTATAAGGGACTGGGAGCATTACTATAGGAAATTACTCTGGGAGTCCTCCAGTGGGATGAGATAGGCCAAGAAAAAATTCAGTTACAATATTATACGTCTGGGAGAGGCACCGAGGATGGACCGCTAATCCCTAAGCCGATCCCTTAAAAAAGGGCACGGCCCCTTTAACGGCCATCTACATAAAATGGGAAGGTACCTTATGGATCAGTGCAGATTCTGTGACTGCGGTCAGGAGACATCGGAACACATACTCTTCACATGCGATGCTATCATCCTAAAAATATTCAAGTTCCTCAGTGCTGCCTGATTATGCAGTGGCGTAACGCCGACCCACTAGATATGCATCAGGTAGCGGCGTTTATCAAGGACATAGACCTACATTTTACGTAAGAATCTCTAGGGATGCACAATAGGCCTCAATGGTCGCAGTACTCTGGACTACAAGCAACCACCCTTTTGGTGGAAAAAAAAGGTTTGTTAAATACTTGATGATTTTCTCTTGGTCGGTTTAAAAATTCGGTCGGAGGTTTTGCATATGGCAATGCCTTTAGGCCAACAACAATTTCACCATTCATTATCAAAATTTTTGTATACTGTTAAATGACTAGAGGCGGTTCCTAGATCACACGACATGAATCCAATCCAAAAGTTATCCAAATTGCGATGTGCCTTATTTAATGCACTGTGTTAGAAGGAAAATCGGAAATATAATTGGAAACAAAGTTTAATAACCGGATTATTGCAAATTAGTGAATTTTTGTGGATTGTTTGAAAAACGAATTGTGTTCGAGATCGAGCAAAGGAAGCGGTGACGTCACGTTGTGAAATAGCGGACCATATTGCAATTTGTGGTGAAACGAGTCATCGTTGTAAAATATTTATCGTAAATATTTTTGGATTAGTTGAACATTAACACAAAATAATGTCGAACGAACGGTTACCAGTGGAATTGGATTGCGCGAATTTGGAAAAGGGGTGGTCAATGTGGAAACGTACATTTTTAATGTATATGATGGCAACGGGAAAAATTTTTAAAACTGAATCGGAAAAAATAGCAACATTTCTGTGGTTAATTGGTTCCCAGGCGATGGAGATATATAACACATTGTTCCTGAACGATGGAACAATGGATGGGATTCTTGAAAATCAGATTGTTATCATTGAGCCAGTTGCTATTCAAACGGTAAATGCAAACGAAAATGGGCAAGAGAATAATGATGCTACGGCTGTGGTACCAAATGCCAATATTCCAAGAACTTTGGATGAGGTGTTAAAAGCGTTTGATGGGTATTGTATACCAAAGAAGAACATACCAATGGAATCGTTCAAATTTCATAACATTGTGCAAAAAGAAAAACAACCATTTGTAGAGTTCGAAACAGAACTACGCAAACAAATTGAATTTTGTGAGTACAAATTGGAAGGAAAATCGTACAACGAGCGAATGTTGAAGGAGCGAATCGTCATCGGGGTGAATGATAAAAAAATTACAATTAAAATTGTTGGAAGGAAAGGATGAATCATTGCAAAAAGTCATTGAAACGTGCAAAATGTACGAAGCTGCTAATGCACATAAGGCGTTGTTGAACACAATCAGTCAACAATGTGTAGCTGAATATCGGCCAAAGGAAACAATCGATGCTGTAATACGTCTTGGTTACAATTGTGGTAATGATTTCACAGCAAATCATTTACAATCATGCAAAGCCGCAAGGATATCAATTGCCGGTCATGTGGACTTAAGGGCCATTTCCAGCGTTTTTGTAAATCAAAGGGTAAGCAAACAGACAGCAATGGAACCAAATCCGGAAACACGTTTGGAAACCGTAAGCCGGATAATAACAGTAATCGAAATCTCTTTACCGAGCAAACGGCGCAGTGGTTAAAGCTGCGGCGGTTGGATCGGGAGGTACCGGGTTCGAATCCCTATAGGGGCGGGATGCAAAAGGGATTTTTCATCATCTGATTACGATCGGTGATGAAGATGAACACATCTATGACCCCCTGTTGAGAGTGCAGAATCCATGGGCCGACCCACCTTTCATGTCAGCACTACAGGTTGGCATGAAGCAATGCAATGTACAGGTGGTTTTCAAAGACGGATCTGTAGCCGCTCTTCCTCTATTTGGCTACTCCAGGAGTAAAGTAGGATGGTAAAAAATAAATCAAGAAAACAAACAAACAAAACAAACAGTAATCGAAAACAACAGCAACAATAAATTAACTGGGATAGCTCAATTGCGAATAGGATTATTAAAGTAGATCTTATTTATAGAATAAATTCAAGTAATACTGCCTAAGGAGTATCAAGTAGGAAATCAATTAGTTAAGTTTAAACTAGACACTGGATCTGATGTGGACTGCATTCTAAAAAAAATTTTTAGAATGGTTACAGGACGGAATCATTTCATCTGTTGATTACCCGACTGACTGGGTTAATAATTTACAAATAGTCGAAAAGCCTAACTCAAGTGAACTGCGAATTTGTTTGGATCCGAAACCACTCAATGAGTGCATCAGGCGAGAACATTTTTGGATTCCAACGATTGATGATTTGACGTCTGGTTTGGCTGATAAACGCGTTTTTTTTTTTTCAATTTTGGACTTGAAGAGTGGCTATTGGCAAATGGAATTGGACGTAGTGAGCTCCGATTTAACAACATTCATGACTCCATTTGGGAGATATAAATTCAATCGCGTGCCATTTGGGCTTAATTTTATACCGGAATTATTTCAACGTGAAATGTTTAAAATATTGGGAGATATTGAGGGAGTGATAATTTATTTTGATGATGTGGGTATTTGCGCGAAAACGGAAGAAGAACACGATCGGAGAATGGAAAAGGTCATGGAAAGGGCGCGTAAATACAATATTAAATTTAACCCGGATAAAATTCAATATCGAAAGCGTGAGGTTAAATTTATGCGTCATATCTTGTTTGAAGGAAAGTTTAAGACGAATTTAAAGTATCGTGACGCAATTATAAAGATGAAGAAGCCATAAAGCGGCCGTTTCAAGATTTTTGGGAATTCTTAAATATTTTGCTAAATTCATTATTTTTTGTATGGATGTGAATTTACGGTGGAAAGTGACATAATCCATTGCTTTGCGGATACCGAGGACTCGAGAACTTCATTATCATATTGTAATCATTTGTAAATTCCTCAAATTCCCGTGAGTTAAATGGTACATTATCCGATTTTACTACAGTTGGATATCCGATTCTATCAAACCCACTTTTCAATCTTCCAATGATATGACGCGCTGTTTTGTTCTTCAAATGTTCAACAATTAAATACCCCGAATATGGATCGATAACAGACAAGAAGTCCTGTCCAGCATACTCAAATAGATCCATCGACACTATATGAAACGGATACTTTGGTAGCTCTTCTTGAACTAGTTCTTCTTTTTTGCAGCTACGCGTATACTTTTCACAAATAGCACAAGATGCAACCATTTCCCTTATCTGACCGTTCTTATTAGGCCAGTAATAAAGCATTTTTGCACGTGCAAGAGTTTTTTCGACTCCCAAATGTGGTGCATTTAACCACTTGCTAAGTTTACTTTGTAATTCTTTTGGAATCACGAGTCGATGATCTCGAAAGAGTAAGCCATTCTCACAATGAAGTTCATTCTTGAATTTGTGAAACATACGGCTCAGATTGTCCAGCAGATGATAATTCGGCCAACCGTTCTCTACATATCGACAAACTCGCAAAATAATTTCATCTCGTTCAATGGTTGAACGGTACAAATCATAATTTTTTTTCGATAAACACGCCGATTTAGTTACTGAATGAATGATTCCCGATAAATCCGTGTCTTCTTGACATTCCGATAGTTGGGCCCGTGACAGGCAGTCAGCCACAAGCATTTCTTTGCCCGGCTTGTAAACAACAGTCATCTTTGGATATTTCAAAAGTGACATGAGCATATGCTGAAGCCGCATTGTCACATCATCAATATCCCGCCTGGTCATTGTTTCCAAAGGTTTGTGATCACTTTCCACCGTAAATTCACGTCCTTACAAAAAATAATGAAACCGCTGACATGCAAACACAATTGCCAACAATTCCTTTTCTATCTGAGCCCACTTTTGTTCACTTTTACTTAACGTCCGAGACGCATATGTTACTGGGTGTCCTCTCTGAACAATTACACAACCCAATCCATCTTTAGATGCATCCGTTTGCATAATGACTGGCAACTTCGGATCATACATCGCCAAAACCGGTTCTGATGCTACGATATCAAGTAATTCCGAAAATGTGCCGACTGCTTTGACAAATTTGGAATGAAAAACATTTTGAAACGTTGTTTTGAAGATAGAGACACGGAAAATTATCAGCATTGATAACACAACTCCTGTGGCAAGTATGCGTTTGACACCAGGCCAGTTATTTTTGGGAGGGTGGTCAAGACGAGAATGACGATTTCGGATTCATTGTTATATCGAGACAACCTAAGTGAGGGGAGCGTTCAAAACAAAATTAAAGAACAAAGAGAAAGGCAGAAGTATTATTATGATCGGAATGCAAAAGCACTGCCATTACTAAATGTGGGTGATCTCGTAATTTAAAAAAAAAAAATGGAAAATGGTGGTTGCCACTAGATGTCATTGTTAGTTCTATAATGTATTTTAACCATGTATATCGAGTAGTTTTTAGTTGTTCGTCAAACAGAATCAGATTAACTGTTAAAGGAAAGTCTTTTAATTTATAATAATTGCCACAATTATTACATCGATTTGGTTAATGGGCAGAAACTAAACGATCGGATATTAGAATGTTCCAGAACATTTGGAAGCTGGCCATTCAAATTCTCTATAAGCCGTTGAATGAAATCTAAAATGGAATTTGAAATTCGATTAAACATGGGTAACTTTCACCATTACAATTACCGGCTGGCGACTGTACACCAAAACATTTTACATCCCCATTATTTTTTCTTTTTATTCTTGCAAGATGCTTAATTATAAATAAAAATTTCATTCATCAAATTTACGATTTATGTGTACTCTACACATACGAGACGAGTATGTAAACCTGCTGAACACAGTTTGACAGGTATAATGAAGCAGATGACACAATAACCGAAATTATATTTTTTTTTGTTTTTGTTTAAAACAACCAATCACAATTTGCAAGACATGGATACAAGAGATAATTAAGACGCGCGCATGAACAAGTGGTTATTATACGAGTTCAAACATAAGCAATTATGTGAAATTTTGATTTTGGACTAAACAATTTCTAATTGTAATTATGGATAAAAAATAAAAAAATTTCATTGTACCGTTTCCGATTTCCAAACTAAGGAATGTTAAGTCACCCACTCTAAATAGTTTTGGAATGGCGTGTACCATTTTACCAAAAATATAAAAAATTTAGTGTTATGTAGTTCTAGGTAACATACTGTCTTCATTACATAATATGTTTTTTTTTTTGGTTGCATAATAAGTACCGCGTCTTACATATTTCTTATTATTAATATTTTTATTTTTGTTCGTTTTAATTCATAATTGGAAAATGTTTTTGTGGTTGTGTTGTTTGTTCCACTTTCGTCCGAAAGTAAATAATGTAAGTAATAATAATATGATGCACTGTTTAGTGTGATGAGGCGGTGTGTTGGTCATAAAGCCGTTATTCACAAGAAATAAATTTCTTTGTTTTATGTAATTTCACTTAAAAATCCACTTGCTGCATATATCTTGTTAAGATGCGAAATGAGTCAATTGAAATGGGAAGTGAAAAGTTTACGGAAATTCCTTATACGATTTTAAAAGATTTTATCTTATCTTGTAACGCACATACACAATACACAATGATGATTTATCATCGGCTTTTTTAAAACGTACAAAATATGTCAAACTATATATATACATCACACGATCGTAATTCGCATGCGGCTTTTTCTTTAATTTTGATTTTAATGAATTCCAACGTCTTATATGTATACATATGGTATACACAAAAATACTTTCCAGTATTTTTATTTGTAAAAGTTATTTGCATCACTTTGTCATACATGTTGACCTAAATAAATTCGGTCGATCGAAATTCTTAAGCACAATTGTTATAGGTAAAGCAACAGCGGCTAATCATATGATTAAACTTTATTGTATGTAAGACGAAAATCTTACGAATGTGTTTTATTTCGATTTCTAGAATTTCACTATCCCAATATGTAAATCAGATTAAATACATTACATACAAGTGAATGTGATTTCAATTTTGATTATTTGTTTATGCGCGCGACTCTATGCTATATGTATAGTTTGCTTGTACAAATTGATTTACCTTACGTGAGCTGAGTTTAAATCAACATTTTAGTATGGTCTAAACATTAAGATCTTATTTGACTAAAGAAATCTTTTTGAATACTATAGAAAAACTTTTCTAAATTTTGTTAAATTTTTGCTTAACTTTTAATAAAAATTTATATTTAAACAAGGGTTTCAATAAATCTGTGGCACATATTTAAAAGGTGATAGCTCTAAAATTCGCATTGTTCAGGAAAACGTTTTTAAAATTAAGAGTTACTCAAAATCGTACGAGTAAACGCTAATTACGGTTGCTTGTAGTAGTTGCCAGAATATTACAAAAAATTGATATGATATGTAGAATAAAATTGTATTGTTAGAGAGTTGAACTCGTTTCGAAATAGAATGAACCTCTTCTGAACGAAGTAGAAAAGGAAAATGTCAAAAAAAATGGAAAAGAAGAGATTGATTCATTCTTTCTCGAAACTTTATTGTGTGAGAGTGAGCGTCTCATTTTAGTGAAGTGTTATAAATTTTACAATTTTCTTTTAATTTTAATTAATTTGTATTTTATTTAATTATATCTTATAGTTTATTTTGATTTGTTTATTTTTTATCAGTCGGGTAAGTCTTTTCATAGTCTTTTTCTATCCACAAAATAATAAATCCACGTAACTCAAGCAAGGAGGGACAAAGTACGCAGTACTTTGTACCTCCAACATTTACTTCTACTGATTTCTCAGATTCCGAAGATGAAATAAATACTAAAAAATCAAAAATTGTTTTTAATAATGAAATAATAGTAAACGGTGAATTTGATAAAAGTCCCAATATGTTAAATAAAAGGAAAATTAATAATAATAATAATAAAATTCACGTCGCAGTTTCAAAAAATACAGTAACAGCTCCAACATCATCTTCAACTTTATCTGTTGATTCATCGAATAACTCAAATATGCCGTCAGTTACTGCTGAAAAAATTAATCTATATAACCGATCAGATAATGGCCCATTTACTGTATTTATCAGTAAAAAGAATTTAAATATTGTTATTTTAGCTAAAGCCCTTAAAATAAATAATTTTAAAAATGTCAAAGAAATCTCTAGCGTTAGCAAAAATGTTGCTAAGGTTATCTTTAGTAATTTTGAAGACGCAAATAATTGTGTTAAATCAGATATCTTTAAAAAATTTGATAATTATACTACATACATTCCTAAAAATTTCACATCTTCTATTGGTTTAATCAGGAACATTCCTATTGGGCTTTCTAATGAAGAAATACAAGAAAATATTAGATCTAAATACCCTATTTCTAAAGTAAAAAGAATGACTAAATGGAATAGTGTCACTAAAACAGCTGAGGAAATTGAATTGGTTAAACTTACTTTTGAGTCTGGAACTATTCCATTCAATGTCATTTTATATGATAATCTCTTATTAAAGGTGGAATATTTTATACCTAATCCATTATTTTGTAAAAAATGTCTAAATTACGGACATTCAATTTCTAAATGTAAATCTAAAACTAATAGATGCCTAACGTCTGCTAATACTATAGAGGACGAACAAGAACACGTTTGTGACATGAAATTTTCTTGTAAATTTTGTGGAATGGGTCATGTTACTAATTTTTTTCAGATGTAATGAACGATATAGGCAGAAACAAATTAGGGAACATATGATTTTAAATAAAACTAGTTTCAGAGAATCCAAAAGCCACCTTTATGGTAGCCAACAAAAAGTCCCTAAACAAATAGATTTCGCTAATGATATCTGTGTTGAAAATCAAGCCTGGAAAAATAACTTAATGAATTCTGATGCTAGAAAAATTCAAATCCTAAATAAATTAGTAAACGAATTAAAAAATCAATTAAATGAAAGAGATTCTATTTTTAATGATGTCAAATCACTTTTAAATAATTCCGATGACTTTAATAAAAATCCAGCTAATTTAGACTCACTTAAAATTAAATTAAATAAATTTATTAAAACATAAACTTTTCTTTTTCCAGTTTTTTATTTTTTCATTTTATTCTTCCATTATGTTACCTTTAAAAATTTTACAAATTAACATTCGTAGTTTAAATAGTAATAAAGATCTATTATATCATTATATACAATCCAATCATATTGATATCGTTATTCTATCTGAAACCTGGACAAATCCAAATAGTAATTTGACTTTTAACAATTATAATCTTGTTACTGATGATAGACCAGATGGTTTTGGCGGAGTAGGCTTTTTAATACATAAAAAAATTTCTTGGAGAATTATTGATTTAAATTTTCATTACATCCGTTTTCAAGCTTTCAAAATTAACCTCAAATTTAAAAAAATTAATTTTAATATCTTATCTTTTTATAATAATTCTGTTATTAGACCTCAGGAAATCGTTAATGAATTTGAACATCTTATAACTCAGAATCTAGATAACTGTTTAATAGCTGGAGACATAAATATTCATAATAGTCTTTGGGATAGTTCATTGACCCCTACTTACGACAGGGTGGGTGATAAGATTGCATATATTATCACTGCTAATAATGTCTTTTTATTAAATGACGGATCTCATACAAGGCAAGATTTTTTCAGAAATAATTCTGCAGCACTAGACATTACTTTGTGCTCAATCAATCTAATTGAAAAACTATCATGGAAAGTAGATCCCATTAATTTAGGAAGTGACCATCTCCCAATACTTATTGACTTTAAACTAAATTATTATCAAAAAAAACAAATCACAAACTGGTCAAAAGTATTGAAAGACTTTGATCTAAATTCTATTAATGATAAATGCAATATTGAAGAACACCTAGAAAAATTAATTTCTGAAAATACTTCTATTATTACAAGTAAAAATACTTTTAAACCTAAACCTTGGTGGAACGATCTTATACAAAGACTATGGAACATAAAAAAACACAAACAACTCATTTATAATTTAAACAAAAACCTTTTTACCGCTATTGAACTAAAAAAAATCTATACAAAAACTTAAATTAACAATCAGAAGGGAAAAGAAAAAATCTTGGAATATTTTTTTAACAAGCATCAATCACAAAACTAATAATTCTGATCTCTGGAACAACATCAATAAAATTAAAAATAAAAAACAGTCCAACTACAGAATCCTAGAAGATCCCACACTAGCTACTAATTTTCTAAATTACAATTTTCCTTTCTCCTTTGAATCCCCTCATAATCTCTCTAATAACTTCAATCCTACTATTAATCCTGCGGAATTTAATAACATTGAAATTCTTGATATTATTAAAAATTCAAATAATACTGCTCCAGGATATGATAAAGTCTCATATAAAATCATCAAACAATTAGTATCCTCTAATCCTAACCTAATCAATACTATTACAAATTATTTCAACAACATCTGGCAAAATCAAATTTACCCTACAAAATGGAAAACGTCATACACAATCGCCATTTTGAAAAAGGGGAGGGATGATAGAAATATTATTAACTACCGTCCTATTTGTCTGTTACCTATTTTTTCAAAAATCTTCAATAAACTCATTTTAAAACGAATTAATGATCATCTAATCTCCCATAATATTCTTAATTATTACAATTTTGGTTTTAGAAAAAATAAAAATATTACTGACTATTTTGTAGAAATGTTTAATTTCATCATCTCCCTCAAACAACAACAAAAAAAAAAATTGTTTTAAAAAGCTTTTGATAATGTAGATAAAAATATTTTATTAAACACCTTTAAAAACTTCAATTTCCCTATTAACATTACACATTGGATTTCTCAATTTCTTACAAATAGAATTATATCTATTCAAAATATCAATCAAACTTCCATTCATTACACTAATAAAGGCATTCCTCAGGGTAGCTGTTTGATCCCTACCCTTTTTAATATCTATACCACTTCTTTACACGACATCAATAACCCCGATACAAAAATTTTCCAATATGCCGATGATATTTGCATTGTAATTTCTGCCGATAATCATGATAACTTACAATTAATAACAGATTCTACTTTACTCTCATTAACTAATAAATTACAATCTTTAAAACTACAAATTAACACTGATAAATCTCATTTTTTAAGACTATTCACTAATAAAAATAATTCCAAATCTCTAAATTTAAAAATTAATAATATCTACATAAAAGAAAGAGTGACTACTAAGATACTGGGTACAACTTTAACAAATAGACTTTCATTATCAATTCATTACACAAACTTAAAAGCAAATATTTCCAACTCCATTAATTTACTTAAGACTCTCACCCATTTTAATGGAGGTGTAAATCCTGAAACAATGATCAATATTTTTAAAGCAATAGTTAAATCTAAACTTGAATACACATATGTTTTTACAGACACTAAATATAAAAAAGATATTAATATCTGTCAATCTATTAAAAATGCTTGTCTGAGAGCTTGTCTAGGCTTCTTAAGAACTACTCCAATTCCAGTTATTTTTTCTGAATCCCTAGAAACATCTTCAGATCTAGATTTTATTAAAAAATCACTAATTTATATTTCAAAAAATCTATATAATAATTCCAAAATCGGTAACGACATTAAAAACAATAGATCTCTTCATAAACTTAACGACTTATATTCTAATTATACTTTTCTTTCCAAAATTAAATATTTCACATAAAAAAAACGTCTCCCACTAATTTTAGCATCATAACAAATATTGAGGGAATTACAAACAAAAATTTTATAAACCATTCTGAACAATATGCATTATCTATGGCTGAAATTAATAAATATAATAATTTCGCAAAAATTTACACAGATGGCTCTATAATTAACAATAAACCAGGAATTGGAATTTTTGTTGAGGATAAAAATTGGAAATTTGCCATTGAACTAAAAAACCCTACTTATATTAAAAATATTGAAACCATTGCTATTAAAATTGGAATTACTATATCTCTAATCATCAAAAACAATAATATTATCATTATTACTGACTCTCAAAGTTCTTGCATTTCATTAAAAACGGCTCTATTACACTTTACAAATAGACACTACGAAAATTAAATTATTGATACTATCGGCCATAACCAAATTAAAAATTTTGTCATTCATTGGTTCCCGGGTCATTGTGGCTTAAAAGGAAATACTATAGCAGATTGTTTAGCAAAAAAAGCAGTTTTTTCTCCTACTCACTTTCTTGATAATGAACCAACTCTCACAGACCTATTTAACGATATCTCCAGATCTATAAATAATAAGTGGAAGGAAAACTACACTTTAATGTGTAATTCATCCGGCCACTTTTATAAACAAATTTGCCCTTCTCCAAGATCATCTTTCCTATTTAAAGACTCTAATTTTACATCCTGCCAAACCAGGCTAATTTACAGATTAATCTCTGGTCATACAGTTAACAAGAAATTTAAATTCCTTTTGGGACTTGAATCTACATCTAATTGTGAGATTTGCAACACCGTTGAAGATAACGAACATATTATTAACGATTGTGTCATATATAATAATATAAGAAATAATTTCCCACTTTTATACAGAAAATCCTTATTAGATATCTTAAAGGACCAAAAAATGGAAGAATATAAAATATTGTGTGATTTTGTGGATAGAATAAATTATAAACTATGAATTAAGACTACATTTAATTTTTATTGACTTTTCCACACAATGATTTTTCTTTTGGAATCATTTCATTTTATTTTATTTTATTATAATATTAAGATTTATGAATATTATATAATTTAATTCTAAATTTAAAAAAAAAATAAAAAATAAAAAATTTAAAAAAAAAAAAAAAAATTTAAAAAAAAAAAAAAAAAAAAAATTAAAAAAAAAAAAAAAAAAATTATGAATTAATGAATTATAAATTTATATTTTAATTTTAAAACTTTTATTTTTATTTATATGTATCCTTCATCTTCTTTCTAATATTCTTTATTTATTAACTTTCATTTAATCTAATTTAATTATCAAACTTTGTTTTATATAATTATGCTTTTATTTTATTATTTAATTTTTTAATCTAATTTGATTTTGTACACTTTATTCAACCCTCCAGAACCTCCCCTGAGTGGTCTCTGGAAATTTTGGGCTGTTTCTCAACTCACTGGTCTTATGGATTGAAAGATCTGACGGGGGTCAATTCTCGTTCCGTGAAAAGTAAAATGAAAAGTATTTTCAGTGAGAAATACACATTTCCGATTCATGTTCCTTGAGAAGGAAAAAAATGACGTCAAAATCTTTTCATATGAATAAAACTTTCTCACCGACCAATTTGGCGGTGAGAACATCATAAATATGGAAATAAAATTCTATAAAAACTAAATTTGTATTTTTACCATTAAATGTGCATTGAAACTATAATATGATTCACTTTAAACTTAACTAAAAAGTAAATCTATTAAAAACTATTCCGTTTATTTAAGAAAAGCCTCCAAATAATTAATTTAGTTAAGTTTTAAAAATAATTTGGTCAATTTTATAATTTACTTTATATTTTGACAGCCAATGACAAAAACTGATTAACTAAATCTACTTTATCATTTATTTAGCTAATACTTAAACCAATTGTTGTATCAGCTAGCGGAAATATACATGAAACTCGAAAAAATATGTGTTTACAGTGTAGCTTACTATGGAAATAACTTATTCAGCGTTTTTCTCACGATTCTTTTTCATTTGGACATCGGGAATCGCTTATTGTCGTTGTGTGAAATGTTATAAATGAAAAAGACTTGATGGAATCAAAATGGAAACTTTTTTTTCATTAGGTTTTTTCATAGAACGAGAATTGACCCCCTGAGCAAATTTAAAAAACAAACAAACAAACAAACAAGAGATTGATTCTATCTGGTGGAAGAGAACGAAAAAAAAACACATGTAATTAAAGTGAAGTGTAAATTTAATAAATAAAGAAAATAAAGATCGTTAAAGATTATTGAAATCTGATTGTTTTAAAACATCAGATGTGGGGTAACCCGATCAATTGTTAATAATAATAATAATAATAAAATATAAATTTCTGTGCAATAATCAAAATCACGTGTATCGAGAAAATTAAAATTATGACGCTCCCAACTCGTGGCGAAATGGTATTGGCGTTGAGTGGTGTGGGCATCCAGGTTAAAAAAATAACGAGTCTTGCGAATATAAGAACGTTGTATGACAATAATTGCGGTAATGAAAATACCGAGTTAGTGGATAACCCAAAAAAATCCAATTCAGAAACCACGTTAAAAGCTACGATAACTTCAGCTTCTTCAGATTCAGCAGCTTCAGATTCAACGACTTATGTTCCGGATACAACTTATGTGCCTCAGTCAATTGTACTTCCAACTTCTGTAAACCAAATTACGCCAACTTCAGCAGTTTTAACCAGTATGTAAGTGTCAGTAGTAAAGTGCCATCGAGCTCAACAACAATACCAATTACAACTGTGGTTCACCCTCCGATTGACAATGCTGTTTCTGCGTTAGCAGCTACCGTTTGTGTTGATCAGCTGGATTTCAATTTAAGTAATAAAAATTTGAATTAAACCTCCGAAGAAATCCTAAAGGAAATGACTGATGAAATTATTAAACTGGAAATCCGTGAGCGACTATTGAATTTACGAGCAAAAATAGCAAAAATGGAAATCGAAGCCAGTAGTTTCACTATTAGCAACCTCAGCAATACGATTAAAAAGAAAGTGAAGATTTCTGATGTGGATAGTTTGATTTCAACGTTTAGTGGTGCAAAAGATTATGTGGTTTCAAAGGGAATGATTGATTTTGAAGATGTGATGACCTCATTGGGTGCATATGACAATGATCGGTATCGTATTGCTCGTCACTTGATTAAGGGCTCTTTTTACGTACTATTCGAGTTACTACCTGGAATGAATTACGTGAAACTTTACTCAAGCGCTTTGATCGTCAAGTATCATCATATGAAATTTATGAAAAATTGAGATGTCGTATTCACCGTAATGATGAAACCATTGTGCGTTATGTTATGCAGGAAACCGCAATGCGAGCCAATATTTCAGAAAGAGATTTAATATCTCTTATTGTTTCTGGGCTACGAGATACTTCCGGATATATTACTTTGTTGGCCAGTGCTCAGACAGTTGAGCAGTTGATTGATGCCGTGCCTGCTTACGAGCGATTGATATCTTATGGCCGTACTAGTAACTCTATTGGGGCCAAAATTAAAACTTCGGATATTAGAGAATTATCTACTCTGTCTGCTGCTTCTGACCAAGTGCAATCTAGAGGCTATAATTGTTCTAAATTTGGACATATGTCAGCTAATTGTTCGGTACCTAGACGAGCACCAGGATCCTATTTTACGTGTGGCTCACCGGAGCATAAAAAATTAAATTAAGCAAAAAACAAAAAAGGTGTTGCTGCTGGAATCCAGTTTATGCCCGGAGAGTATAATGAGGTTGAGGAGCTGTCTCAGACCATGAGCAGTATGCCACAGGTAAGTGTTGCATTTGGTAAAAATCTTAAGCAGTGTACGTAATTTAATTTAATTAATTCTCTCTTGGATACCGGTAGTCCGACCAGTTTTTCTGCGTAGGAGTTTGCTTCCTAATAATGAATCTATTGGCCCCTTAGTTAAATCGGCCTTCATTGTATTGATAATAAACCTATATATGGTAAGGTTCAGTGTTATTTGCGTATCCGTCAACAGATTAAATTAGTTTTTGTTTTCATTGATCCAGATCGCATACTTCCCGTTGATTTGCTAGTGGGCCGAGATATACTACATATTTTTAATATTGGATTATGTTTTATGAGAATAAATAAAGTGAATTCGTTATCATTAAATCAAGGTGTTAATAAATTGGCATACGATACAGTAAATGTGTTTCCCTCTGTTTTTGATTGTGGTCGTCATGATCCTGTCCTGAATAACCATTTGCTTAAGGTTTCCACCTGTTCTAATCTTAATTCCTTCTGTTTCGATTTCCGTTTACTCGCCGCTTCTGTGAATAGTGCTTCTAGTGTTCAGTATGATATAGATCCAAAATTAGAACTTAATATGATTAGATGTTTTGAGGAATGTATTAATACTAAATATTTGGGTATTGATTCTTCAAAAATTAATGTACCAGATTATGAGGTGTGTATCCATCTGGAAAATGACGTGCCATTTTATACCCATCCGCAACGCCTTTCAGTTAAGGAAAAACAAGAGGTAAGAATAATTATCCATGATTTATTGCATAGTGAAACCATTAGACCGAGTGAGTCTCCTTATGCACCACCCATTGTATTAGTTAAGAAGAAAAATGGTGAGACACGTATGTGCGTGGATTATCGTACCTTAAATAAGATCACCGTCCGAGACAACTATCCTCTGCCTCTTATGGATGATTGCTTGGAGTATTTGAGTAATAAGAAAGTGTTCAGTCTATTGGATTTTAAGAGTGGATTTCATCAGGTTAGAGTTTCTGAGGAATCAATTAAGTACACTTCATTTGTGAGGTGACACCTGAGGGACAGTTTGAATATCTGCGTATGCCTTTTGGCCTTAAGAATGCTCCTTCTGTCTTTCAGCGATTTATTAATAAGATACTTAAGGAGTTTATTGACAGTGGTAGAATAGTTGTTTATCTTGATGATATTTTGATAGCTAGTGAATCTATTGATGATCATTTGAAATTGTTAGGACAGGTGTTAAAATGTATTGCTGTACATGGATTGGAGTTGCAATTAAGCATGTGTAAATTTGCTTATAGTAGTACTATTGAGTGTTTGGGATTTGTTGTGTCTGCTAGTGGAATCAGTCCGGGTACTAATAAACTGAATGCAGTTCATCGCAGTACCCAGTGCCTACCAATGTTCGTGAGTTATATTCATTTATTGGATTATGTTCTTTCTTCCGCCGATTCATTGCTGGATTCGCTCGTATTGCTGCCCCAATGTATCGCCTCTTTCAGAAAGATGCTGTATTTAACTTCAGTGATGAGTATCTTCAGGCGTTTGAAAATCTTAAGCAATCTCTTACTTCCGCTCCGGTATTGGCTGTGTATGACTCAACGCGGGAAACTGAGTTGCACACAGATGCTAGTAAGATTGGTTTTGGTGCTGCTCTCATGCAGAAACAGGATGATTCGAAATTTCATCCAGTGGCCTATTTCTCTAAGACTATTGGTAAACATGAAGTTAATTATCATAGTTACGAATTGGAGACGTTGGCTATTGTTTACGCTTTGGTCCGCTTCCGAGTTTATCTTGAAGGAATTCCATTTACTATTGTGACTGATTGTAATTCATTGGTGCTTACGTTTAATAAAAGAGATGTTAACCCGAGGATTGCTAGATGGGTATAAGAATTTGAAAATTATAATTATAAAATTAAACATCGACATGGTACCAAGATGGGTCATGTGGATGCCCGCAGTCGAAGTCCTATAGTTGCTTTTGTTGATACTTCCGATATTGATTTTCAGTTGCGACTTACGCAAAACCGTGACGCAGTGATTGTGAAGCTCAAAGAATTGTTAGAGACTAGTGAATCTTCTGTTTACGAAATGCATGACGGTATTGTTTATAAAAAAAATAAAAACGATCGATTGTTATTTTATGTTCCACGAGAAATGGAACAGCAACTTATAAGTCAATTGCATGAAAGAATTGGTCATTATGGAAGTGCAAAATGCTATGAGAAAATAAGAGAGCATTATTGGTTTGCAAATATGAAGGATAAGATTGATAGCTTTGTCAAAAATTGTATTAAGTGTATTATGCATTCTGCATCTTCCCATTCGACCGAGCGAACATTATATAGTATACCTAAGAAACCTATACCGTTTGATACAATTCATCTTGATCATTTTGGTCCTTTACCTTCAGTTGCTTCTAAACGAAAACATTTGTTAGTTATTATTGACTCGTTTACAAAATATATTCGATTGTATCCAGTTAATTCTACGAGTACTAAAGAAGTGTGTTGTTCGCTTGATAAATATTTTGATTATTACAGTAGGCTTCTTCGTATAATTACCGACAGAGGTACGTGTTTTACGTCTTCCGAATTTGCCACTTATGTGGAGAAACATAATATTCAGCATGTTAAGGTGGCAGAGATGCTAATGGGCAGGTGGAACGTGTCAATCGTGTCCTTAAGAACATGTTAGGAAAATTAACTGAACCATTGCAACATTCCGATTGGACAAAGAAACTTAAGCATGTTGAATACGCATTGAATAATACAGTGCAACGTTCCGTGGGGACTACGCCCAGTCGATTATTGTTTTAATTGATTATCTTAGTGAATATCGTGATCTTTGTGCTATTAGGGATATTGCTTCTATGAGTATAAAGAAAAGTCAGGAGTATAACCAGAAATGGTTTGATGAACATTGTAAGCCTGCACAGAGTTACGAACCAGGGGATTTTGTAGTAATTCGTCTTGTGGATACCACTCCTGGTGTTAGTAAGAAATTCATTCCCCTTTTCCGTGGTCCCTATCTCGTTCATATGAATTTACCTAATGATCGTTATGTAATGAGGGATATTGAAGATTGTCAGCTTACACAGTTGCCTTACGATGGGATAGTGTAAGTCAGACATATGAAATTGTGGAGAGATGGCGTCACTGCTTCTGTAACAAATGGAATACTTTCCGAAACTTAGAATAACTCGAGTTATTACCTTTTAAATTTTGCCACAGATTAATATTGCTGTAATTATTTTATAAATTTAGTAGTAAACCAAGAACCGTACGGCTCAAACTTGAATCAACTAAACAACAGAATGCCACATTATGAGACAGCCAAATGCCAGTTATTTGAAGAAATTGGACAGGAGGCAAGGAATGTCCAGAGAACATTCATACCGAAGTACCGCAGTTACCGTAAGAAGCGTGGGCCTATAATATAAAAGACTATAGAATGAAGAGAGCAAAGATGCTATGTATGAGGGAACCTTTACGCAAGCAAGAGAAACATTGACACAATTCCCACACAACAACTTGCCAAACAACCAATAGAATTTCGGAACTGGATAACCAGATAATTACTACACGGGACCCAATCAACTAAACTACACTACGAACCAACAAGGAACACACAAATCCAATTACCTGAATCCAAATACTAGCTTTCCGATAGATGTATCCAAATACTAACTATCCCAACCAAAGACACAACCAAGTTTCGAATAACTCACCCAGACAGAGAAAACGGGGCAACTGCGAAACTTTACAAGAAAATAGCAAGGTGTCGACCAGATAAGTGAAGGGCTGGTAAACTTCCGAATTAACTACATAGAGGAGTATATAGATATAAAGCAAGAACTCAAGGAAACGACTTTGGGCTCACCGAGTAATAACACCATATAAACACCATATAACCCGAGCGAGTCCGAAAGATCAATTAGCCGACCAATCAAGCTCAGACATTAAAATAAATCCTCTCCCGAGTTCCGGCTGAGACATTACAATAAACCCTCTGAGTTCCGCCTCAGACATTAAAACAAATCCACTAAATTCCACATCAGACATTAAAATAAATCCTCTGAGTTCCTACTTAGACATCAAAATATTTCCTCTGATTTTCACCCCAGACATTAAAATAAATACTCTGAGTTCCACCTCAGCACCTCAGACATTAAAATAACAAAATCGAGTTCCGCCTCGATCGTTAATGCAAAAACGAGTATCCCCTCGAATAGTATTAAACAGAGTTTAAATTATTCGCTCTTTTAAAAATTTTTGCTCTTGCTCCCAAACAATTTTTTTTTCAGTTTGCTTTTACGCTCGCACCCTCTAATGATAAACAGAAAAAAAGAAATGATTTCGCTCTTTCAAAGTGATTTAAATTTTTATTTTTAATTTTGCTCTTAAAACAGGGAGCGTGAAAGTTAAAAATATCCTTAACCGATTTTAGTGAAATTGTACATGTGCGTAGGAAGGAAGAAAGTTCTGAAATATGGCCAATTGTGATGGAACTTGGCTATTCCTTAAACGATTTTAGAGACATTTGACATGCGCGATAGAAGTGGTATTATAAAAGATTTTTGGATGAAGTTCTGGAATATGTCAAATTGCATCACAATCGGTCAAGGAATAGCCAAGTTCCATCCTAATTGGCCCCATATTCCAGAACTTCATCTAAAAATCACTGAAGTATCCATTTTCCATCGCGCGTGCCAAATTTCACTAATATCGGTTAAAGAATAGCCTAGTTCCATTTAAATTGGCAATATTCCAGAACTTCATCTAATAATCATTGTAGAATCCCGTTCCCATCGCGTCATCCAACTGTCCACAAATTTTTGTCAACATTCAAGCACGTTAAAATCAACTAACAATAATACATTACCCTGTATTATACCCCGCCTTATAATTGCCGTCGCCTCCGGGTCCACGCTCATTGAACGCGTGTTAATAAGTGACCTAGATATAAGGCGGGTCACGCTAAGTGATGGCAAATGGGCCGGATTAAGGTGTAAAGTGACCCGTGCTGATGATCTGCCAGGCTGGGGGCCCATTTAACAAAGCCCAGTCGTGAACGGAGCCCTCTGGATACCTGGCGACCTCCAGTTGTAATCAGACCGACCTTTATTTCTCCAATACTCTGGGAATCATAATGGAAAGATCAAACAATAACAAAACCAAAGGCACCGGCTCTCCTCAAAAGCCGGTATCAGCGAAGGGAGGTACCTCGAACCAGACGGGTGGGGCCTCTAAGGTTGCAAAGGTGGTTGACTCTAGGGCACCAGTCCCGGGAGTTAGCGAGAGGAAATTCCCAGCAGGCCGAGGGCACGTGTCTGGCTGCCATCCGAACCGGCTAGCATTGACGAGGCTTTGAAAATCATTCAGGCCAGTAACCCGAATCTTCCGACCGGAAATTGGAAGATCGTCCAGCAAGAGGAGGCGAAGGGGGGCTTGAAATTATCAATTATTGTAATAAATAAGGAGTCCCTTGCGCTCCTGCACAAAACGAAGGGAGTAGTTGACTTCGGATTCGAGTCAATTACTCTCAACGTTTATAAAAAGGATGGGGAGGAAGCGCATACGGGAGGCCAAACGGAGGATGGTGGCAACCCGCCCAGGCCTGAAGGGGTACCAAAAGCATGGGAGGAGAAGCTGAGGGTACCGGGGAGAGCGAATCCGGCGACATCGGTCTGGCAAGGATTCACTTGGAAGATGAGGAGGGGCACACAAGTGAAGGAGCTGGTGTACCGATGGAGGGGATGTCGGCAGCCCGGCGAGACGGGGGGCACTGACAAGTCATCTACAGAGGGTATGAGGGTTAGTGAGACGGGCTATTCCGGCGCATCCCAAAATACCGAGAAATAATATTCCTGATGGAGCCTCCGGCGACCGTTGGGGAGCTGGAGGACATGTTTGCTAGCGTTACTAGCGCATGCAACCGATCCTTTCGTGCTGCCTGCCCACTGGCTAAGCCTAGGGGTATGCAAAAACCAGTATGGTGTTCCAGGCAACTGGGAACCTATCGTAAGGCTTGTAGGACAGCCTTTAATAGAGCCAAAAATACAAGGGAGGCTCAGGATTGGGACTTCTATAAGGAGAAACTCGGAATTTATAAGAATTAAGAATGGCACAAAGGAGGTCTTGGAGAATCTTCTGTGATCAAATGGAAGAGGTATCCGAAACCTCCCGCCTCAGGGAGTTTCTTTCCAAAAGTACAGCTAGTCCCAGTTTTTTGATAAAACCGGACGAATCTTGGACAGCTTCTAGTGGGAGAGGGTATTGAAGTTATTGCTTACGCAGATGACATAGCTTTAGCTGCTACCGGGAAATTCCTGGTCACGATTGTAGACGTAATGCAGAATGCACTTACCATCGTCACGAAATGGGCTGACAAATGTGGACTTGGTATTAACCCGCCCAAGACTAAGCTGGTACTCTTAACTAAGATATATAAAATCCCGATAGTTGTCCCTCCTACCTTAAATAGCACGAGTCTTGCTTTTACTGATAAAGCTAGATATCTGGGCATTATCTTGGACAGTAAGCTTAGTTGGAGGCCCAATATGTTGGAGAGAATAAACAAAGCTACTGTAGCGTTGTGCTCCTGTAGGAACGCCATTGTTCATAGATTGGGGTCTGAAGCCGGAGCTGGTACACGGACTCTACACCGCTGTAGTGAGACCTGTACTTATGTACGGGGTTTGTGTTTGGTGCCCAGCTCTGGACAAGGTAACTTATAAAAGTAAGATTGAGAGGGTACAAAGAACGGCCTGCATGCTTGTTAGCGGGGCATTGAGGTCGACACCGACAAGTGACTTAGAGGTTATGTTGCACCTTCTTCCGGTCGACAATTCTGGCCAACAGATGGCAACAAATATGGCTGTACGACTTGCAGCGGTCCCTCAGTGGTGGTGTCTTAGTACAGGACACTCTACTATCGGTAGATCGTTGAAGGATGAGCTGGCGAATCTTGACTTCATTTACCCTACTCTACGTTTCGAGAAGTCATTTCGGACCTCCTTCCCTTCAAGGGATAGACCGGTATGGGAAACCGAAGCGTTGCAATTCTTCACATATGGCTCCAAGCTAGACGGCAAAGAGGGAGCTGAGCATTTCAATATCCAGGTAATCTGGGTCCCAGGTCACTCGGGCGTCATGTGGAACTGCAGGGCGAATGAACTTGCTAGGCATGGTACGACTCTCCAGCTGCAACCGGAAAGACCAAGTCTGGGGAGGCCTATCACGGCGCTGAGACAAGCACTTGGGAAGCAGGCGCTTTCCTCAGCGGGGGGAAAAGTAGTTTAACACCCTCACCTGTAGAGTTGCAAGACAAGTTTGGCCTAAGCTGGACTTGGGGCGCACTAGAAATTAAGTGAATTAAGAATGGTCGTAGGAATTCTCACAGGATACTGCTTTTTTGGAGAACATGCAAGAAGGCTGGGTCTGGAGGCAAATGACTTCTGCAGAAGCTGCTTGGACGAAGAGGAGGAAGAGACGTTTGTCCACTTCCTTTGCTCGTGTCCAGCATTGGCGGTCTACAAAAATAACTGAGACACTGATGAGTGTAAATTAATCCTGATCAAAGAACATCAACAATTGAATTCGGAGTACAGCAAGCAACAACAATTGAAATTATTTCGCTGCAATACAACCAACAATCAATAATTCAAGCCACAAGAGCAAATACAGCAACGTGGTCAAAGTTCAACCATACATAATTTATTCTTTGACAAAAAAAAATTGAAAACTTCTAAAAGAACTGAACTTGCACAAATACTATTACTCGTATTAAAAATGGGGTTCAGAACAGGTGTAGTAAAGAAATCTCAAATTTTTCTGATTTGAACATTTGAATATTTTTGAGATTTTACAAATCGTTGCTGGAAGCTCTCATTCCCGGAGCAGAAGTTGGCCGAAGATAGAAAAAGGTCCAGGATCACCATCACAGCTAACTAACTGGGACCAAGACCACACTGAAAACTGTTAAGGGAGAGTGGTTTCGCCAAATTGTTCGTAGAAATAATCTAAAACCAAAAAAATAAAATTTGTACATAAACTCTGTAGAATGTACTTATCAAATATTGTAATTAACTTAAGAAATGCAATTCTAGCTATGTACAAGTTTGTGTAATCCTTTCCTTCTAGCAATTTTTGCATGAAATAAAAACAACCCACCAAAATTACAAAATTTAAGTATTAATGTTTAATTGTAGATGCCACACACCGTCACCAACCACAGAGCAGAAAAAAATACAGTCCACAAAATTGTTACAGTTTTCCAATAGGTTGATCGAGCCGGATACTCGGTGTAGTTATTTAAGAAAAGATAATTGAGTTGTCGAGAACTCTGATGATACGAGAAACGGAGAATTCTCATCAACGTCCAGTGAACATCGGATCGCAATCATCACGGAGTACTACAAATACGTGAGTACAATTTATTTGTGTTCCACTATCTAGAAGGACTCTTGGTGGAAGAGGCCCCTGTGACCGCATCAGCAGCCAGCAATTTCATCAAAGAATGGATCGTTACGACAATTGTGTGATAAAAGTGATGAAGTGTTACGAGGATTGCAGGCACTGCGAAAGCAGGCTGATAAACGAGATCCGTGCTTAACCTAGAGATTGCTACCTAAATTGAACAAGGACGTACAACAACTATTGAAGAGTTCCTCAAATTTTTTAATAGAATGTGTAATGCAATAGAAACGTGCTAAGCTACAACCAATCAACCATAAGTTCCTAACCACTCCACAGTCACAACGTTGTCCGAACCACACAAAATTGTTCAAGTAAAATGGTGATCATCATTTGTACAGGTGCAAGAGATTCGAAGACATCAGTCGAGATGATAGATTTCAGTTACTACGAACAATTCGAACAATTTCAATTGTTTGTCTTACTTACATTTTGTAACGAATGATAACAATACCACCGAAATTCATCACGTTCACGAACGACGATTTAAACCAACTATCAAAATTTATTCTGGCGAATTCCGATTATGAGCATAGTCAGCCGATAGACATTCTCTTTATAGATTACTTCTTATCATTTATATCTGAAGGTCGTAAGATATCGTTGTGTCGTAAACACATTGTTTGGTTGGGTGTTTTCAGGCATTAATATGAATGGTGACCGGAAGATGCTCAATAGTTTTCAGTTGAATTAAACGATTCTTGTCTTGTACATATATATGGTATTCTTTAAGCAATACTACATATCTTCCACACCATGCAGTATTCAAAAACGAGAATGGCATACGGGAAATTACGAGTAGTTTTTGATGGATTTTGGTCTATGAAGCCAACTGGTTCCGACAATTTTCTCAACGATTTATTATTGATGGGAGCAACTCTATGACCTACTGGTCAACGTTGCTTAGCTTTAGGAAACATTCCGTTTCATTAGTAGCAGACATGGAAAAGATTTACCGACAAATATGAATGAAGCCCTCGGGCAAATACCATTACTGAAACGATTGAACTCGCGGCTTCAACTTGAGAAAGATGGTCTCTTCTCACGAGCGTTTAACGGATGGTGATCATAGACTGAACTAACTGACTTTGACTAAACGAAGTTTCATTTCACAAGTTGCTCAGATCTACGATCCATTTGGTGTTTTGGCACCTGTCATTATGATTGCCAAAATCTTATTTCACAGGCTTGGGCTCTCAAGATTGGTTGGAATAAGGGAGTTCTGTTCCAGTAGCAAATCAGGTGGATCAAAATCAGAAATCAACTGGCTGAACTGTCCGAGTTAAACTTACTTACTTTTATCTGATAAATTATAGAAGGTGTTATTAAATAGGTTTTCGGATGCGAGTGAAGATGTCTTTGCCGCCGTAGTTTACTCCAGAGTTATCAAGACACAGAGACAGGTAAAGTATTTCCATTGGAAGCAGATATCGCTCCTAAGGCTTGAGTTGGGTGGAGCGTGGCTCTTTGCCAACTGATTCAGCAAGTATTTGAATGGCTTAATATTGAAGACTACCATTTATTTGCTTGGACGGACTCTACCATTGTCCTAGCCTGGCTCTCAGATATACCACAAAAATGTACCACAATGTAAAAGTACATCGCCAACCGAATTTCATTCTGTTCAATAGTCGGCGACATGTGAAACTGGTGCGAAGAATATCATCCTATCAATGAGATAATGAAACGGGGATCTACTTGGGACAAAATACTCAGATCATCTCATATATGTAACCGTGGTGTAACTACAATAAATTCAATAGTCCAATTTATGTCAAAGAATTGTTTAAAGCTGAACTCATCGTCATTAAACTCCAATATCAACGAAAGAAATTGTCTATCATTATGGTTTGACGCGCGTTAGTGATCGTATCCAACGATCTTCAATTGGCCACAATCAGAAGCATCCATTAATAATTACAAAGTCTTCACCAGTCAGTCGTTTGTTGATTAGAAAGTTTCTCAGTTCCATTTATATCCGAGACCGTCACTGTTCTCTCCTAACTAGCCAGAAGTTTGGGTCATCGGTGGAAAATCGATTGCAAAGGATGTATCAAGGAAGTGTGAAGTATAAAATCTCAACGGTGAAAAAATTGATGGGAAATCTTCCTCATGCTCCACTCAACCCAGGAAGGCTATTCGCTTAGAAGCAGTGTCCGACGTGATGACGGGAGCGTTTATCATGGCATTGGAGTGTTTTGTCGGGTTACGAGGGTGCCCATGTCTAATTTTCTCGGGGCATTACGGAACACAAGAAGGAAATGCTTGAATATTTAGCAGCTTCTCCAATCGATGGGACTCATTAGGAGTTAACGGTAAAATCCATGAAATATCATTTGATCACATGACGTTCGAAGTGCTATTGACGTTACTACTGCTCTATTGACGTTATTATTGTACCCGAATGAGCGACAACTCGTTCATCCTGGAATTGGATTTCATGATAGAACATTGATTGCTCAACAGGAAAAATTGCTTACTATACGGCGGCGAAATACTGAAATCCCTCTGAATCTTACTGATGTAACAAATGAAGTGGATATACCGAACAGGTATTTCTTACAACTTATTTTATACTTTTATATACTTAGTCTCTTATAACCTTATAAAAGTATAAAACAAGTTGGGAGAAAAGTTTTCACTTAAGCTAACTACACTGATATCCCAAACGATATAAAACGAATTTAAGAAAACCATGAACACCACCAGGACCAAGCATTACTATCCGAATAATGGATGTAATCGAACAAGCTAAATATTTGAAGTCAGATGTCGGGTTCGGTAAGATCCAGCCTGATATTAGTTTCGCCCAAGGCGGTATCAAAGTCAATAACAGACAAGCGTAGGAATAATAGCGAGCTGAGAAAATCAATTCAAAAAATTGGTATGCTTGATGCCGTCTGCGATATGAAATAACGAGATTCAGAAACTGCGGATATACTTTGATTACAACCCAAACAAATGGGGCCACTATCACTATAAGGAATCCTGTAGTTTATGAAAATCTGTTTTAACCCGCCACATTGCTGCATCTCGGAATCTAACTTCCGGAGTATTTCAAAAAAAATTGTTCGTAGAGAGAAAATTTGATCAATGACTTCGGACGGAAATATTGTGTGTTCGAAAGTCTGCCGATAATTTCCTCCACTACCAACTGGTACCATTTGATAAAGTGAAAATTTCATCGTACTGACAGGGTGTTCTATGAAGAAATGTCACAAATAAAATTAAAACCGGCCATCGAAGTATTCATAAGCCGTCCTAACTATAATCTAAACTTGAAAAAACTAAACCAAAAATCATCATTTGATCACACTTTATAAATGCTTAGAAAGTAGTTAGGTTAACTTACGAAGATTTCGTTCAGGTTAACACAAACTTCATTCGCACGAAAATTATCCATATTCATTACATTTGAGGTCTCATATAATATTAAGCACTTTAGCAATATCTCTTCAAAATTATTTAACCTTCATGATCAGCAAAGCGATCATTTCAAATTATTATTAACGTAAAGGTATACCATAAGTATGTATCTCTTAAATATTGATGGTAATCAATTATTAAAGAAGCAAGCGGATCTAAATATAGCTGTAAGTGTAATAATAATTCTAAAGTAATTAGGCATATCTTCATATGTACATAATTGTCAGACAATACATTAGTACATAATATTAAGTAACATACTATATAATAGCTCAAGCAGCTCAATTCAAGAGTATTATTTCGTTCCGGATAAAAGTTTTGATTATTGTTGATGTACACATATACTTAACGTACAATCAAGGCGCAAAAATTAACCAGAGTTCAAATAACATTGTCACTGAGGTTTCCTTGATAGATTTAATGATTTTCCTATTGAAGATTTTGAAAACTTATGGAGAAAACTGTGGGGTCTGTGGGTTTAAAGCTGCCGCGCGGCGTTTGGATAAAATGCCGATTTATTAACCAAAATTAATCTGAAAATAGAGGATTTGTTGTTTTTTACTACCAAATGTCAACTTGGTAGTCTAATGCTAAATATTATTCGAACTTTGCTAAATATCCTGAAAAACGAACGTCTCACTTTCAGTTCAAAAAAGTAGTTTGACCTTTAAATAACCTTCTTCTCTCTAAAAACCGTTAGACTATTGCACAGAATCCATTTTTCAGAAACACTTGCTTTTCGAAATAATTGGGGACGCTTTTTTGTCGAAAATACTCTAATATTACGTGCTACTATTTTCAGGGTAAACTATGTCTGTAAAGTACAATTGAAATATACAATCTTATCTAAATTGGTGACCCCACGAGTGTGCCGCCTTCTTGTAAGAAATTATTCCATGAGACTGAGAGTGGCAAGAATATTTTGTGTGCAAACATAAATCCTCTCGATCGATGTTCAAAAACTTTGCCTAAATTATGTTTTTGCCGTTTTGCAATTTTATATTCTTTTACAGTGGCGTAGCTACTAGCTAGGTACCAGCAGTCGCGGGAGGCCCACGGTTAATGGGGCCCAAGAGTTAGATCAGTTAGATGGTAGCTCAGATTAAGCTTAAAGAAGACAAAACGGAACATTTCTAGAAACTTTTTAAGAAAAGGTTGTGGTCTAGTTTTAGAAAAAGAAAAAAATCGTTCCTGTTGTTTTTAAATATTTTCTTAAGACAGGCCCAACAATTTCTTCTCGGTTAGTGAAGGTGAATGTCAGAGTAATTACACGTAATCTGACTCCATAGAAATCAAAATGGCTTTAGGTTCTGACAAATATTTAGATTTAGAACAAAATTTGCTAAACGATATTAAATGTTTGCAACCTTTAACAAATCAAGTTTTGATTGAATTTGATTTGGAAAAGATTAAATGTGATTGATCAAGTTTATCGTTTACCGCTAAACAGTAAATAAAAACTTAATTTACCGGTAAAACCGGTATATTTTGAAAAACTATTTTAAACTATTTTTCTGTTTCATATATCTCCTTGTTTCGGATTTCATCTTTTGATCATTTTTTAAAATTTGTAGAGATTATTGGAGTATAGCATGGAAACGGGATGCGTGATTGGTGCTGGACTTAATTGGTAATTTGGTGTTTCGAAACCGTCAGATCTCGGGTGTATTTAATTGTTCGATGTTATTCGAGGATCTTAGAGCCATATTCGAAAAATATGATTGTTAGATATTTACGAAATTATCCGATCTATTTGAGTATTCCATTATTATTGCATATCGTAGTATTGGTAACATTAAATTGCTTGACAAATATTACACGAATTTTCATAATTTTTGGAAATTTTCATGGGTTTTCTAGATTTTTACAGGCTTGCCGAAATTATTCATTAATATCTAGACTTTTCCAGAGATTCACGTGATATAGAAATTATTCGAATTTTTCTGGGGTAATCGAGATTGATCCGCGATTTATTCTAGATTTCTTAAGATTTTCGACATTTCTAGGATTATTCGAGATTTTGAAAGATTTTCAAATTTATTCGAGTTTTGTATGGCTATGTTCTGCGACTAGGTTTGAGTTGTGGAAACTTGCAGAGTTACATTGCATCCCCAATGAAATACCGTTCACTTTTCGCTTACAGGATTATATGAATTTCCAACATAATGAACAAACATTTTTGTTCGTTAAGTTGGAAATCCATACAATCCTGTAAGGCAAAAAAGTATTTCATTGGGAATGCGATGTTATACGTATAAATCTGAACCGTGCTATTTAGTAGATTTTTCGAGATTTCGATATTTCTCCAATTTCCTAGCTTATTCGAGAGATAATTTGATAATTTTGAATCGAAATTTTGTGATGCTTAATCGATATATTTAGAAATCTTCATAGCATTGAGTTCATTGCAAGAAATTTCGTTTTGTTTGAGACCATTAAACTGAATCAGGTGCTGTTTCTTATACTCCCGAAATCAGACACTTTTAATTAATATAAGGTTGGATAATAGGAAAAAATAAGATTTTAACTAAAAGCTTGTTCATAGGTACAAGAACTATTTTTAGGGAACCAAGAAAAAGTTTGTTCGGGGGGGGGGGGGGGTACGAAATTTTTAGTTACGCCACTGCTCTTTTATCACATTTCTACTATTCCTTGTCGTTAGACAGAGGAGAAGGTTTCGAGTTTTTACCTAAAAACTAACAGCTATATAGTTAGCTGACAGCAGATCTTAAATCCCAAATATAAAAATTTTAAATAAACCTGTAAGTTCTCGAATAATCTGAAAAATTCTCTGCAGTTTCGAAGCTGAGGAACTCAAAAGCTATGTATATGGAAACCAATGCTATGTAAATCTCGATGATTTCAAAAGTCTTTAAGTTTGTATAAAAACCAAATTTCTGCAACACATCGCCAAGAAACCTGAAATAGCTCAAAATTCTGTGTCAACTTCAAATAAAAATGCCTGCTGGAACCCTTTAAATTTTCTATTATCAAGTAATGTAGTTTCACAGCTGAGTAAATCTGCTGCTGGGGCAAAGTGCCGCAAGACATCGTGCCATATGGCATTTTGGCCTAATAGCCTGTGGCGATATGAGACTTTCGTATTGATCCGCAATATCACAATTTATTGACAAATATCGCAGCCATTGACTGCAGCGCAATATTTTTTAAGGAGTTCTTGTTAGCTATTTTAAGATTTTGAATTTTTCTATTTAACTTGGACAAGGTCCCATATTGCTATAGACCAGGCTGTTGTTTATGTAGGTGGAAAAATCAGAGGACTCGCTTGACATTGACATCGTCGATGGTCTAATTTCTTATGTATATATCGACAATTCGGGGTAATTTCTTGCCAGTCACTTTACAAATTGATAGTTGTTGCTGTAAAAGTATATATAACAGAATCATTGGCCACGAGGAAATCTCCAATCGACGAAAAACACAAGAATGGGCACTCAACATTCAAAATTCTAGCTGCATAAGAGACTGGCAGCGCTGTTCGGAACAAATCCGGAGAAGTAATTATTTCTCATCGGGAAGTAATTATTTCTCATAGGAGATTGAAGAGCTTTGATTGACATTTTCATACTCGTTTTGCAATGATGACCTTTCCACGCTCGTATTACAATGCATAGCCAATTTTTTTTTCGATATTATTGAAACTATTCGAGATCATTCGAGTTTCTTAGAGATTGTTAGAATTTATTCGAAATTTATTAATTATTTTTGAATTCTGCATGACGATAAATTTTCAGGGGTTGTAAAATTTTAGAGATTTTTGAGATTATTTCGAGATTATTGAGACTTTTCAAATTATTCGAAGTTTTTGATATTTTTTGAAGTGTGATGTCATGATATAATTTTATTAGAATATTTAGAGAATAATATTATCAAAATTTCTCGAGGTTTTTAGATTAGAATGACCATTTCATTTATTAGAAATCATCAAATTAAATTCTTGCCGTTGGTAGAAAAGAGTTGTGTTACATCGTATTGCAAATTTACAAGCCTTCAAATTTTCAAGAGAAAGTTTGTAAATTTTTTTCTAAACTGGATATGTAAAAATGGTTTAAGTGGCTAAATTAGTCTTGTTAATCGCTTGTGTGACAAAAATTTGCGGCCGTGTCGTTTAGGTTTAGTTAGCCCTCTCTCAAAACACCAATTCACATGTCACTTTATGTCACACCTTTAATAGAATTGACAAGATGAAAAAATATGGTACAAGTGCATTAAACCGTGGTATAAATATCATGTGGCCAAATGGCGAACACACTTGGACTAAACATCTGAATATAAACTCAATCTCATAGTGCTGCATAAAAGCTGCTAACTTTCTGTTTCATAACAAAAACGCATGGATAAACAAGAATTTAGCGCGAGTTTCTTAATTGGCAACCGGTGGCGCCAATCCTTCATTGATTTCATGCCTGCCTCTCTTACTTATAAAATGAGTTCAATTCAACTTTTGTCATTCACGTTATATTCAACGTGGAATTTGCCAGTCTAATATCGGGCACGTCACCAGGTGGTGGTTAGAGGGATCACCTCATCGGTTCACCGGAGGGTAAGTGGGGAAATAAAATACCAGTCGCGAGCTCAAACTTACGAGAAGTGTCTGTTCAACAAGAGTTGCGGCTGATTGCTTACCTGGCATTAGATTTAAAATATTAAGGGAGACATATCCTGGCCAAAAAACCAATTTGAGTGGTAAAGAGAGAGAATAAAGTCCTGAAACGGAACATCCAATCAGGCCATGATAAAAATAAAGTCTGTAGCGAATATCACACAGACGAAGAAAAACTCGAAAGAGAAACAGGATCATGGTTAGAAAATCAAGAAAAACCATCACATTAAACAAGGAAGCTGCTGAAGCAGAGTAAGTTACAAGAGAATCTGATTGAATCATGAAGAAAAACAATCCCAGAAAGAAGAAAAAGCAAAGCAAACATAAACGTCGAATAACTTATCAACCCAGCATAACGGCGAAAATCAAACTAAAGAGAAGAAAAAACAGCTTCCACCTATTAACATAGTTAATATCAAAGACTATCCGACTATCAAAGCTCTGAAGACATCAATAATGAACAAACACTTCAAGCTGGTAGCACTAAATAAAGATGTCTGGAAGCTAAATATCCCAGTCTCAAATACTTAAAGAAATCTAAATATGAAGCTTAACGCTGTGAAACTTCAGTGGAATACTTATGGAGACAAGCACGAAAGACCAATTAAGGTTATGCTGATAGTTTAGTGCAAAAAGATGTCAAGGCTTCAATCATACTCAACGAAACTGCGTGCGTGTGGCAAGATCTCGGTAGGCATCATCCAGCAAATTATCGTGGATTTGAAGAGGCTAAAGAACTGCGAAATATAAGGAATCATGAAAGAAAATCTGACCTAAACCGTAAAGACTCTGTTGCGATAAATCGACAGTAAATCATGGATCTTATAACCTGCGAAAGAAAGAGTCTCATGCACAAGTGATGAGGCCAAAACAAAAAATAACAATGGCCAAATTTTAAGAGATGTCTGAAAATGCATAGAGGATCTAAATAAAAAAATTGAGGTGTGGCCAACACACTACTTTCTTTTACGAACAGAGAATTTTGAGAGATTTTTTTTTTTTCTTAACTTTTTTTTTTAATTTTTTAATTTTTATTTCTATTTGTTTTTAATTTTTGGAAACATTTTGTAGCTAGTATTTTTTTGTAAACCTTATACTTTTTAAGATATTTGCGAAATAAATTTTCTGGACCAAGGGAGTGGCCACTTCCGGTTAGCCGATTTGGAGTAAAATTCACTGGGACCTTCCAATTTATCAAAAAAGCTTAAATCTGAAGTTTCAGTTCGATTGGTTAAACCATCTGGGCTGTAGAGAGGACACAGACAGACTGACAGACAGACAGACAGACAGACACCCTTTCGAAACCCACTTTTTCGGACTCAGGGGACCTCAAAACAAATAAATCTTTAAAAATCTCAAGGTCCAAAATTTTCATGATTACTATACTTTATTTTAGTAGAGTAAAATAAAGTAAAATTTAAATAGAAAATAAAATATAAATTTGCAAACACTTAGAATAGTAAAATGGAATGCGAATGGCCTGACCCAATATATCCCTGAGCTGTAAATACTTTTATATTCACAAAAAATTGACATATGCTTAATCTCCGAATCGCATTTCACTACAGGTCCTCATATGTCAAAATACGTGGTTACAGATTTTACCACGCCACCCATCCATCAGAAAGAGCAACAAGGGCAGTTCTGCTATTCTTATTAAGGAAAATTTAAAATACAATGAAGAATTAAAAGTTGAAAATATAAAGGGTTGAAACCTCATGAGGTAATCAGAACTTCGGTATGGATTAATTAAACTCCTAAATCAATTCTGAAATGAACCTCAACTCCAATCTTCAACTCAACCTTCAACTCAATTTAAAACTCAACCTCCATCTCAATCGCGACACAATCTTAAACGCAATCACCAAATTAACCGCCAAACCAACCCTCAATTACCAAATCAACCATAAATCAACTTTTTAATCAACCCATACCCTAATTCCAAATAAACCCTAAAATAATTCCCCAACCGAAAACTAACTTAACCCCAATGCAAGCTAACTAAATCCTAACTCAACTTCAACTCAATTTAGCTCAAACCAAATCTCATCCCTCTGCTCAACTTCACACTTATTGGCCAACCAAATCCCAAAATTAACTCTATTCGAAAACAACAAGCGTGTATGAACTTAACTCGATCTAACATCCTACTAAACCCTAATCTCGTTCCATCACACCATTGTACTATTAAACCATCATACCATCATACCATTATACCATCATACATCATGCCATCATACAATCATACCATTTTACCATCATACCATAACACCATCATACAATCATACCATCATACCATCATACATACCATCAAACCATCATACCATCATAGTATTATACCATTATACCATCATACCGGATACTAAGTACCGTCACTATTACCATCACAATCACCATCAACATTACCGTCAATTGGTGAAGTTTTAGAAATTCCTCCATATTAACTTGGACCTACTTATCATCCCTCAAGAAGGAGATGTAGGTTTGTGATATTAACAGTGATCTTTGTAAGGTCTTAAATAATATTTGTGTAAAGTTTGGTTCAAATCGATTTGTTTAAATATCATCTACATATACTGTACAAATGTGCAAACACTCACTTTTGTATTTTTGTATTGCTCAGCTGCTCATTAAACTTTAATCCAACCCCAACTTAACCCCTATTCAACACGCAAAAGGATATATAAAAAATTTGTCAACCGCTCACTGTAATCCAACCACAACTTAACTCCAACTCATCTTCAACTCAACCTGTAAATTGACCCCTAAATAAACCTTTATCTCAATCTCCATCCCAATATTCAAACCAGCATAAATAATAAATTGGTAAATATTTATAAAACCAGATATTTTGGGTCAATTCGTATTGCAGGTACCCGACCCTCTTAACGTACAGGTTCCAAAAGCTTTTGAAATCCCCGCCTTGACCATAGAAACAGATTTGCGGAAAAAATATCCAAATCGGACACGCCGTTCTCGAGATACCATGGATACAGATATCCAGACATACAAACATCCAGACGTTCGGGCATCGAGACAGACGGACGGATATTTTTTTTTCGCTTATTCAGATTCAGCGACTTTCAAAGCGTCGAGAAAAGTGGTTTTGGACAAATCAAATTTTTGGCCATTTTTGACAGGATTTCAATACTTACTTGGTCTTTTTAGCCACATGGGCCAATTAGCACTCTCCTGTTATTATGTCAGTCAGTGAAACAATAATTAAAAAAGAAATCCCAAAAGCAGGAAATTCTTGGCAAATAAATCGAGATACACAAAAAACTGCAATCTCTCATCAGAACAGTTAAGAATGAAACAATAAGTACATATTGGCCTTCACGCACTAGACAAAAAGACTTTGAATAATCCTTATGGAAAGCAACGAAATTATTTAAGAGACCAACAATTTCGAAGGCGCCAATCAGAAATGATGATGGAAGATGGGCTCGAAGCAGTAAACAAAAAGCTGATCTGTCTCGAAGAAATGTTTCAAACTTTACTCAGGCAAACTGCTGATGAAAATGTCAATCCAATTGGCAAATCTGATTAACTTTAAATAGAAACCGTAATCCTACATAGGCTAAAGGAGGACAGTAAAATTTTAAACATGAGACAAGCTCCTGGTTATGACTTAATAACTGAACAAAGCATCAAACGCAAGCTTCTACATATAATCAACGGTGTGTTTAGACTAAGATACGTCTCAAGGCAGTGGGAGTGGCAGGGGTAATCATGGTCTTAAAGGCAAACCAAAAATGTAACGATAAAAAGTCATTCAGACCCATTTCCATACTACCAACCATTCGAAGATATTTGAAAACTGCTTCTGAAGAGAATGAAGCCCTTACTGGTGGATAGAAATCTTATTTCTCACCACATATTCCTGATACAATCACAGATATTATAGAACATATACACTGGAAACAAAAAAGATACGTTGAAGCGTCTTTCTGGATGTAGCGCATGCAGCATTTGTTCGAATTTGTCAAAAAAGATTGGAGTTTACAAGCTACAGCGGAATCTTCCTAACAATATTATGAAACTTTAAAATCCTACATTTCGAACATGAACAAAATTTCAGCAGGGGTCGCTATTGATCCCATCGTGTACCTCCCGTATAGTAGCAACTTATGCTGATGATACTGCAATTTTGGCAGTAGAGAACAATGTAGTAGACGCATGTGAATTTTACTATTAAAATCAATTCTAACAGAATCCCAATCATAACCAATACTAAATAAGTTACTTATGCGGTATGACGCTAGATGCCAAATTAAAATGGAAAGAACATGTCAAAAAGAAAAAGAAGGAGCTGAACATGTAGTTTAGATACTCTGAACTATCCATACATAATAAATTGCTTCTGTATACAGCTTTGGGGCTGTCCCAAGAAAAAAAATGTTAAGATGATACAGACATTCCAAAACAAAGTACTGCGAAACATTGTAAATGCCCCCCATTTAAAGATGGAATACATCGATGAGGTTATTACGGATTATGCTCTAGGACTATGAATCAAATAACCATGAATTTAATTATGATAGAAAAGTTACTATGTAGATGATTTATATTAAACCCTAACCAAACCTTAACTTTTAAGTTAACAGAAGCGGAAGAAAGCGATGCAACGTAATTATAATTTTTCATTTGTTAAATTGTTAAACTTCTGTCAAATGGTCTTCACAAAAGAATCAATTAGTGTCGTTAAATCTTTATTGGATAATTGGAAGTTAGAACGAACCAAATAGATATGCGAAAGTAAAAGCTTCGAATATGCAAATATTTACACAAAATGACTTTTTGATTTAATATCAATATTTGTAGATCAATAAATTACTTAGGCCTCCAAAAAACCGCACAGTAAACCAAATCAAATTCCATTCCAGTACTACCTTACTAAAATATTAAATTAAAAACTTTTACCAAACGGCAACAACAACAAAAAATGAAATAAAATTATTTAAACTACAAATTAGGCTAATTAAGACAAAAATCAGAAATTGAACTAAATATGAGGCTAAAAATAAATTTTATAAAAGCGACTTGCTTTTCGATCGGCAAGCCCTATAGGTATATACAAAACATAAAAATATCGAGATCAATCGATAGCATACAATAACTTGATACACATTCCTCTAAGATGAATCAATAAGAGATTAAGAAATTCAAATTCAATAAAGTTTTTTTCCCCGTCTTACATACACGTATAGTATATGCATAAGTATATACCTAAAGAAGTAAAACCCGGTTTAGAGTGTAAATAGAGATGAAATAACAGTATATTGGGAGGTTTACTGTTATGTTTTGAGATAATCATAAATCTTTTAAATAATAATCTACTGTTGTTTTGTTTTGTTTTTTTTTGTGCTAAAATAATTAAAAATCAATATAATTATTTATTATATTTCACTTAAGACATTTAATAAAAAGAAATGTACAAGATGCGCAACACAGAAGCACATAAATTTCACAGTTTTTTTGTATCATAAAATTAATAAAAATTCACAAATAATAATTACATTTGATAGTAAAAAAATTTATATTCACAATGTTCTATATAGACGACGAAGATTTCTTCAAGACACACAGAAATAATTATCAACAACCACAATTATTACAAATATAACTAATAAACTAGAAATTCTAACACGTAATCACACACAAGCACAAAATATAATTAACGGTACATTGATATGTATAAATATTATAAATTTATTAATTATTTAATTTAATTAAGATTTTTAATTATTTTAATATCCTTTGTCGTTTTAAATTTTGTTAAAATAAAAACTTAATTAAATTTGTAGCACTTTAGAGAGAGGTTCCCGGTTTCGCGGCCTCTAAGCTTTTAACGATTTGAATTCACAGTTCATACTGAATTGGTGTTGACCAAGAACTTGAAGAAAGACCAAAAAACAAAAAATTTGTAGTTGTTCAATTTTTCTTTTCTTTTCTTTTCGTTTTTTTTTTTTTTTTAAATTTCTTTTCTCTCCATTTGGTTTCTTTGAGTATTACATGTAAGAAGAATTAAAAGATTTTGAAGAAGAAATGTTAATTTTTAGTGTATTTATGGATAGTGCGCACGAAGATTTTGGGCGTCGGTAGAAGTAATTGTCCAAAGAATTTCAATATTTCATAGACCCTATCGGACGCATACTGGAATGTTTTTCAAGATTTCTTTGATATGATGGGAACAGCTCGTCCGAATTTCTGGAGCATTTCTGTTTTAATCCTTGCTCAGCTTCTCCCCATAAGTCTCCCCAGGTAATTCGCACCCAAAACATCAAATTTTTTGTATTCATAAACTAACACTACTAACATTGCAGTGGTTTTAGGCTCGCCATTCAGTTGGAAAATAAATGAATCCATCATATTTTTAAAGGAATAAGTCTCCATCACATTTTCCATGATACTTTTGTATATGGATTAACCCATTTGCTTATTAATTCTCAATTTTGGCCCAACACCGCGCTAGCAAAATTCTTCCCAAATGATAACGTTCCCTCCCCTTGCTGCCCAAACAAACTAAACTTCGATTCGTCGATCCAGAGGACTTTTTCCAAAGCTCAAGTACTAAGTTTTAAATTTTGTGTTGAAATAATTCGCTTTTCACGTGTAATACCGATCCACGCAGCTCAGGCTCAAACAACCGATATCTAATATGGATTATGTGACATGTGATTATGGTTGGATGTGCTATCATACATACAGTTTCATCATTTTATTCTTCTTTATTTCTTCTTAGGCTGTGTCCGAAACCTGTGATAAATATTTTTTAGTAATAATTTTTGATATTTTTCCCTACATTCACAATTTTTTATTATGCTGTCTGAATTGTGCAATAATTTTTTGGCAAATTTCCACCTTGTTAAAGTTAGCCGAAAGTTTTCAGCCGAAAAATATAAAATGTCCGTAATGCAGATAATGTCTTGGCTATATCAGCCGAAAGTTACCAGCCGACATAACACAACAAAACATAAAACAACCTAGCAACTGGTATTTTCATGAAGTGATTTTACTATTGAATAAATGCTCATTTTGGTTGGTCACTGGTAAACAGTATAGAAATTATACTTCATCAGAAAAGCTAAATTATTGGCACAGCACTTTTAATTTAAATACAAATATTAAAACTACATCAAGAATATAATATTTAAATTTAAGTATATGTATTAATTATTAATAAAGGACAAAATGATTATATGTTTTTTGTCTTACCGAGTATCAGCTAAACAATCGGAATCAAACTGCTTTAAATAATTTATTTTGTCAACCGGACCAAAACATTATTTTGTGATTAGGTGTGTGAGAGATGCAAAAATATTAAAAATAATTGTGATCGCGTAATTGTGTTTTACTGTGTTGATAAAAAGTGTTCGGACACTTTGGTCACCACATAGCCTCCCTTCCAGTGAGATTCTAATGTAAAATTTCTGGAAGAAGGGATCCGAAAATTGTATCATTAATCTCATGTTAGTAATGAATACTAAATTATAAAAACTATGATAATTTTGATGAAATTGAATGCTGTGCTTTGAACGATACAAAAAATTATCAATTTTCGAACGTTACCCGACAAATTGGTTTTCCTTCACGAGTTTCGTTTCTTTTATTTTCAATTGATTGGGCTGTGTGTGCCGTCTTTAAACGGTCGACTGAAATAGTCTGATTTTTACCATTTACATGTATAACAAAATGTTTTCGGAAACGCCGAATAATTTGAAACGGTCCTTCATAAGGGTTCTCTAAACCTATCTTTACTCTGTCTGTTCGAATGAAGACATAATCACAACTACTGAGGTTCTTAGGCAAGTATGACTTTGTTTTCGCTTCACGAGGCGAATGCGATTTAAGATTTCTCATATTCTGTCTCAGTCTATCTACAAAATCAGTCGGATCTAATATGTTGTCATTTGAATGTTTCACAAAACTTCTCCGGGTACTTTAAGGCATTGACCGTAGACCATGTCTGCCGGCGAGCACTTCATGTCTTCTATAATAGCAGTCCGTATTCCTAAAAGTACAAATGGAACTTCCTCACTCCAGTTGGCAGTGTTGCCTCGGGCTTTTAGTGATTCTTTTAAATTTCGATGCATCCTCTCAATCATGCCATTACTTTGAGGATGGTAGGTTGTAGTTCGGATACGGTGTGACCCTATCAATTTGCATAACTCAGAGAAAAGTGTTGCTTTAAATTGGTTTCCTCGATCAATGGTTATCGTAAGAGGGCATCCAAAATGGGCGACATATTGCGATACAAAAGTTTTTGCTACCGTAACCGCCGTGCTGATAGTCATAGGGTAAGCTTCCGACCAACGTATGAACCTGTCAATACCTGAGTCGGTATTGATTTTTGGCCAGAAGAATTTTGACGCAATCAACTTGCGCTTAGCACGAACACCACTGTGAGACAAATTGTGTAAATTGTCAAAAACCTTCTCGCCTCAATTTTAATGGAATGTATGGACGCTTCACGTTTGTAGGAATTTCGCACCACACTTTTAAACCTACCTGCCTCTGATTCGCACTGTCGTAATTGAAAGTTTGCATTATTTTGATGATCCATTAAGTTGCGGAGTTCCCTGTCTCCTTCTTGTAGCTTTATAAGGCGTTCAACGTCCAAACCAGTAAGCAATATTTCGAAACAATCAATTATTGGTCTGGAGAGGTAATCGGCAACAAAATTGTCGCGCCCTGATTTGTGGCGAATGTCCTTAGTAAATTGTGCCACGAATTCTAAATGACGTATTTGTCGCGGGCTTCGCTCCGTTTTTGAAGCAATCGCAGAAATAAGCGGTTTATGATCTGTAAAAACGCAAAATGTTCTTCCCTCGATAGAAAGATTGCTAATAGCTCGCGATCGAAAGCAGAATAACGGGTTTCCGCCGGCTGCAGTTTCTTTGAAAAAAAAACTTAATGGCTCCCATACTTTCTTGATATCATTATATTGATGCAAAACTGCGCCAACAGCTATTTCTGAACTGTCTGTAGTAATGTTTAAGAAAGCGTTATCTATCGGATGAGCTAGGAGTGTCGCTGATGCCAATGCATTTTTAGCTTCAATGAAAGATTTGTTGCATTCTGCTGTCCATTTAAAAGTTCTTGATGAATTTCTCAAATTGGTACTGTTCTTTAAATTTTCGTAAATCGGTGTTAGGATCTCAGCAATATAAGGTATAAAACGATGATAAAAGTTCATCATTCCTAAAAACTTTTGCGCTTGTTTAATGGACCCTGGAGTTTCTAATGCTAAAATTGCTTTCATACGATCCACTGATAGACTAATACCATATGTGAATTCCCTGTATGAGCTAGAAAATTTAAATACTTAACACCAAATTCGCATTTTGATGTTTTAATTTTTAAATCAAAATCGGTAAAACGGTGAAACAGTGAGCGTAAGTGCTTCTTATGTTATTCAATACTACGACTTGTGATTAAGATATCATCTATATACGCGTAAGCAAACTCGAAACCTTTGATAACCTCATAAATACACCGTTGAAAGGTTTGGGCTGCGTTTCTAAGCCCGAAAGGCATGCGTACTGATTCGTATATATGCCGAAAGGTGTGATAATCGCCGTCTTGTAAACATCTTCAGTAGCCACTGGAATATGATGGTAGGCCCAGACAATATCAATTTTAGAAAATTTCGTACATCCATGCAGATGTGCGCTAAAATCGTGAATGTGTGGGACTGGGTATCGATCTGGGATCGTGCATATGTTTAGTTGCCGATAATCCCCACAAGGCCTCCAATCATTACTCTCCTTTTCTTTACGAGATGCAGTGGTGAGAAAACACTCGAAGAAGACGGTCGAATTATTCCAAGCTTAAGCATATATGTAGTCAAATTCTCCTTTTGCAATTTTGAGCTTTTCGTTATTCAAACGTCGAGGACGATTCGCTGGTAATGGACCAGTTGTGCGAATAACATGTACCACATTGTATTTTACTTCTTTTGAAAAATCAGGCTGGGTTGTAAGTGCAGGAAATTCAGCTAACAAATGAAAAAAATCGTTGTCAACACTGTAATGCTTCGGTGTTGGAGTATCCACATTTGCTTCTATTCCATGTACTTGATAACCATTTTTACCATCAATCAAAGCTTTATTTTTTAAATTGACAAGCAAATTAAACTTTACTAAAAAATCTGCTCCAATTATTGGATGATTAATTGATGCAACCACAAAAGGATGAGTGAAAATGCGCCCAAGACCAACGTCAACTTGTAAAAGTTGTGTGCTGTAAGTATTTATATTGGTTCCGTTAGCCGCTGAAAGATAATAATCTGAAGGTACTTGTCGTTTTTGGGATTTACTCATTGGAACAACTGATTTATCAGCTCCTGTATCCACAAGAAAGACATGTTTTGTACGTTTACATTTAATAAATAAACGACGACAAGATACTAAACCATTGATTGTCGTCACAACACATGGTCTGTTCAGTTTTTTGTACACTCTGCGGGTTGTTCGAAATTGCAACGCTTCAAACAATTTCTAGCTTTATGGCCGAATTTATGATGATAATAGCACATAGGATATCTTGTGACCTGACTTTTACTGCGAGCAAGCCTACGTCGTTGATCACGAGATCTCTATCGATTTTGATGATAACTATTTTGAAATATGTTTTGATCATTCGGATTAAATCTTGAAGACCTATTAACAATAGTAGACAGTTGATTTATCTGTTCGCTGATTTGATTAATTTTAGCTTCGAGGGATTAATCCGTATTCAATTTAATTGCCGATAGTAGTTGGTAAGCAAATTTCATGAATTTTGTCTGCTATAACTAATATCTGATTAATGTCTGTATCATCTGGTGCTGAACCTATGACAATTGACTTTGTATTTGTTGGTAAACAAAGAAAGTATCAAAAAAAAACTCGCTTGTTTCTATTAAAGAAAACTAACTGCGGCTATGATATACCTTATCATGAAAATGTAGCACGCCTATCTCCATATAAGGCAAGAGGCTAAGGCTACAAAATCTGCTCCCTTTAAAATAGAAGAGTTCTTTTGGATGCTGCCTTTATAGGTAATGTTCTTCTTGACCATATTGATTCACCGTACATCATAGAAAAAAATATCAATTTATCTCATTTCATCTCAATGTTACATGTAGAAGGCTCCGTTTTCATCGATTTTTGGATCTCGAACACCATTCCACAAATTACGGGGGAACAACCCTATTAATACAGATTGGCCAAATAATTTAACGTTGCAGAACATCGATTTGATTTCAACTTATCTAAAGACACCTACAAGAAATAATTGAAGATTTACTATATGACAGCAAAATAACTCACGCCCAACTCAACTCCCAAATCAAAATGGCCTTAATAATTACCTGCGTACATAAACTCAACCCAAGCGACTCTATTCAACACACAAATAAACTTTCACCTGAACTGCGTACTAAGGCCTATCCCAATCCCAACTGAACTCAAACTTAACCCCAATTCAACCCGAAAATGGAACCCAACTCAATCCTAATCTCAAAAGTAAACTTAATCCTCAAACATTTTATATGTATATATAAAATTGGTCAACGTAGTAACATCACCACGTGATTTTGGGTCAATTTTTATGATAGGCACCCGATCCTCTTGATGTACAGCTTCCGAAAGCTTTTCAATTCTCTGTTTTGGCAATAGAAACAGATTGGCGAAAAAAATGCAAATCGAACAAGGAGTTCTCGAAATACCAACTCAACCCCAATTAAACTCCAACCAGCATATGTATATATATATATATATATATATATATATATATATATATATATATATATATATATATCAGGGGCGTAGCGTCTTTGGAAGCAAGGGAAGCACTGATTCCCTATAATTCTAACTCAAAATGCTAATATGCTTCATTACATGATCTTTATAATTTTCATATTGGCTGGAGAGCGAACAAAATCGTTTTCTAAAAAAAAAAATTGAGGTGTGGCCAACACACGACTTTACTTTACGAACAGAGAATTTTGAGAAATTTTTTTTTTAATTTTTAAATTTTTAAATATTTTTTTTAATTTTTTATTTTATTTTAATTTGTTTTTAATTTTTGGAAACATTTTGTATTAAGTAGTTTTTTGTAAACCTTATACTTATTAAGATATTTGCAAAATAAATTTTCTGGACCAAGGGAGTGGACACTTCCGGTTAGCCGATTTGGAGTAAAATTCACTGGGACCTCCCAACTTATCAAAAAAGCTTAAATCTGAAGTTTCAGTTCGATTGGTTAAACCATCTGGGCTGTAGAGAGGACACAGACAGACTGACAGACTGAGAGACTGACAGACTGAAAGACTGACAGACTGACAGACAGACACCATTTCGAAACCCACTTTTTCGGCCTCAGGGGACCTCAAAATAAATAAATCTCTAAAAATCTCAAGGTCCAAAATTTTCATGATTACTATACTTTATTTTACTAGAGTAAAAGAAAGTAAAAGAAACTATTTACCCGCTCTAAATGTAAAAAACTAATTGAAACAAAATTCCAAAAGGGAACTAAAATAACGTTTGATTATTTTTCTATGAAATATTAAACTGCATAAAATTATCTTTATTTACATTAGCTTCTATTTCTTGGTTTTTCCGATTGCTTTACATTCTCCAACCATACGATCGTTCCTTAACATAAAGATATTAGAGAAACCTAAATGTCTCAAAACATATATGAGTTAGTTTTTCACAACCCAGACTATGGACCAATAGCCGGGTAAATCATTTAGCACAGTAAATTTTAATTTAAGTAGATATTTACCTCAATTGGCGTACCAATTCTCTAGAAGTAAGAATGGTTTGATGGGTTGAAATTACTGGCTATTAGGTGCAAAGAAAAAACGTCAAATATTTTTATTGCTTTTCATTCGTTTATCACTTGTACTTACATTTAATACATATAATGAAAAGGCGAAAATTTTAACAAAAATCAGTGAAACATGAAAAAAGTTAAAAACAACGGTTTTTCCATATTTTACCCAACTTTTTAGTATAATATTTGAATTTACCATTTACACTGTTAAAAAGTAGGTAAAAGAACAATTAACCCGACTATTGGTCCGTAGCCCTAGGAAGAGATGTCGAGTATGTGTTGTATTTACATATGTGTGAAAGTTATCATTAAAAATCACATGTTGAAGCCAGGTAACTTTCGATGGCCGATATTGGTATGATCCAGTAGTTTAACCTGCGCGTTTGTTTCCAAGAAAAATAAAACTTTTGATAGTTCACTGTTTTGAAATTCATTAAACTTTTTCTGTTTTTTAACATCGCTCACTTGAGCGACTCAGTCACTTTAGGGCATTCCCGCAGCCTTCATCGTTTTAGTTATATCATCTTTCAAAGTTATTGCTTCCCTCAAATCGTTGGTAACAGTCATCAGTTCTTCAAAATACATGTTAGCATTAAGTAAAGTTGCGGCAGCCGGGTATGTATTTTGGTTTAGTCTGACTAGTTCCTTCATAACCCTTATGGCTAAGAACGGGGAAGATGCGGTACCATAAGTGACCAGTTTCTGTAAGTACATTGGTCTTCCTGGCATGTTCCCGAAACCGCAAAATTATTTCGAAGATACTTGATTGTATTGTTGTTCCAACTAGGAGTTCATCATTGAGCGAAGCGGTCGATCCGGTTTTGGCTGGTGCATCAAATACTAATATTAACATTGTGCTGATGATATCTTCTTTTAAAACACCGTGATATGGTAAAAATACACAAGTATCTTGGGTAACCCTTTCTATGCTAATTTTCACCAAATGTCCGAGTTCATATATTCCTGCATGAACGATTTATATATCTTTTGATATTCTTAACTTTTGAGAAATTTTTTCTCCCTGGCGTGCAACCTGCTAATTGGTAAATTGAGTGATGTTCCCAGGGTTCCTCAAACGGCAACCTCGTATTGGCAACAAAATAGATTTCACTTTCTTCTTCATCATTCGTCTATTTGGATGGCTCTGCAATCTCCTCCAATTCCCAAAAAGGCTCTCAACTATTTGACAATATTGACATCAGCTGAATATTTTGATATTGTAGACAACGAAGAACAAATGACAACCAAACCCATCCAAATAAGGTCTATTGCATGATAATTTGACCTTTAATATTTGGAATTTTGCCATAGCCTAAAATTTGCAAAATTACATCTGACCCCAATAAACTGTCTATAGTGTTTGGTTTATTTGTTTCGGAATCTACTAATTCAATGCCAGTCAATAGACTTAAGTCATTTTGGTGTGGTATTGGTGGTGGAAGTGCAGCAGTTACTTCGACGCTAAATTCTGAGTTGTAGTTGTTTAAGCTGGTCATCTGGATTGATGTAATCCCCTTTTTGGAGTTTGTCCGATTTTCTCGATTCATACAGGCTTCCGAGATAAACAAGAGTTCGATTGGATTTGGATTTTGTATGTAACCCTATTTCCACACCAATCCTTTACCTTAACCAAGGCCGTTGGTGGCATTGATTGTACTTAGTTAGCGGTTAACTTAGACTCTGTTGGATTTAAGTGTAACAATTTATGATGCTTCTTTGTACATATTTGACACCTTCGTTTTGATTTATATTGGTATACTGAGCGAGTGTCCAAGAGGCAATTAAAGCAATGCTTTGATTCCTTACTATCGTTTCTCCGCTAGTCAATCGATTTATTCGTGAACTTTTTACATTGATACAAAAAATGATCGTAAGAATCGCAAACATCACATTTTGCCGAAATGATTGCAAACGATCGTAAAAGTTTTCCATTAGAATTTGGACCAGTGCTTTTACTTTCTGACCTACGGGATTCCAGAGCATCTGATCTTTTGCCTAAGAATTTCAAAAAATCGTCAATGGTTATAGCATAATAATGAGTCAAGAATCCAGTTGCTCAGTTACCTCTGAATGCTCCCAGCTATCTAATAATTTCGTCTGAACTATTTAGTAGTTTCCGAAGGTTAGTTCAGAAACCGTAGTAAACCGTTCATATATTGAAGCTTTTGGCGAAGGTCATGGAATAACTGGCATTCCGTGTATTCTCCGCTAAATGGAAGAACATTAATTTTTTGTCAGTTTCACTTGTATAGACCTTTCAGTATTCATTGTGGTATCAAATTGTGATGAATCTGTATCATTCATCCTTGCCTTCGACTCCGGTTAATTAAACTCATATTAAATGTCTTCGAATATATGAATTCGCGAGGCTTCATCGTGGCTTATACAAAATATTTCCCGTTCCACTTTACCAACATTTTTTTAACAATTTATTAGTACGTTTTTGACGAACAGATATACCAAAAATGTCTGAGCTAGGCTGTAACTGTCGAACATATTTAGCTAATCTAGGCATTTGCTCAGTAATGACGCTGTGTTCCGTCTGAAACGCCTCTAATTTTTGTTGACTGGTAGTCGTTACTTTTCTATTTTATAAGATTTAGTTTTTGGATAGTCACAATGCAGAAGTTTGCAATGATAGATTTCCACAAGGTGCACTGATGGTAATTTCCAAGGTTGGCGTCGGATGACTTGCAATTTTACTTGCTCACTTGTGACCGCCCAAACTTAATGGATTTAATTTCATATTAGAGTTAAAATCCGCCTCGAAGGAAGACTCCTTCTTTCCTTACTTATTTGGTTAGTAGTACACAGGGCATCTCGTTACACTAAAAGTTACGTCACTGGTATAGGTGTTCGATAAAAATAAAGTTGATTGTATTCGTTTTTTCGAGTTGCAAATACATATATTGTCTGCAAAACGATTTTCGCAAAATATTTTTCACATTTGGACATTGTTTGTTTTTGAGCATGCAAAATAAATAAAAAAGTATCAATGAAACTGTACACAACAGATTTAATCTGCGAGTGTATTTGTGAATTCGACTCGAACGTATTCGATTCAAGATTCGATATATCCGAGGTACAAAGTTCTTCTATAAATAAGAAACGAACGAAACTTATTCATTTCAAATAAGAATCCAAACAAAATATCGAATCCAATTAACAAATAGCTCTCGTAGCAACATTCTGACACTTTTAACTGTTTAGGTATTATTTTTCCAAAGCATAGTGTGTCGATTGCTACAGTATGCTCTTGAAAAACTAATACTAAAATATGTAGTCTAAAAAAGTCATAATAAATCAATTCTCAATTCACAGGGAAACAAAAATAGTGCTCTGGTCTTCGATCCTAATTGTTGGGTTATAATTAATCAATTGTTTTTTAGCGAATGGAATTAAGCTCGGAACTACCTAACCTCAAGTGCTTCCCTACCTCCAAAAACCAGACTACGCCACTGATATATATATATATATATATATATATATATATATATATATATATATATATATATATATATATACATATATATATATATATATATATATATATATATATATATATATATATATATATATATATATATATATATATATATATATATATATATATATATATATATATATAAATATATATATATATATACATATATATATATATATATATATATATATATATATATATATATATATATATATATATATATATATATATATATATATATATATATATATATATATATATATATATATATATATATATAGATATATTTATATATATGTATATACAGTGCTGGTAAAAAAAATTGGGCAAACAAATTTATTGCAAATTGGAGCCTTTTTTTGCTAAAATTACAAAACTTTTGAAAGCAATTGGTTTATTGTTTCATTTTAAATACATGTATGGCGTAATTTTTTGAAAAAAAAAAATTGACCTGCAATTTAGGGGCAAAACACCGAAAAATTCCAAAATATTCAAAATACGTTGATTGGTGTTAAAGTAATGTAATAAATTAAACAATTATTTTTTATTTTTTTGTTTGTTTTTTATTGATTTATAGAAGTTCAATCTTTCATATTAATATTTTGTTGGACCGCCTTTTGCTTTTATTACACCGGTACAACCCCGCAACTGATGTGCAAAAAACTTGGGCAAGCAATTATTTTTTTTTACGCCTACCGTTCTTGGCCGTCATTAGGGTGCAGATGTTTTATTGCCTGTCATTTATTTTTTGAGTATAAATAGTGCATATTTTGTAAGATTAAGTTATTCTGTAAGTGATCCTAGACAAATAAAGAATAAAGTGCAATTTTAGTTAAAAAAATGGGAAAAGTTAGTGACCAGTGTAAAAGCAATATGTTGATTTTGGCGCGAGAAAATTTAACCACGCGTGAAATAGGTGAAAGATTAAACATTCCTAAAAGTACTGTCGCGTGGAATATTAAAAAAAATCGAGAGATGGGCGGTACACAAAGAAAGAAAGGCTCTGGAAGGCCCAGAAAGACAACGCCAGTGGAAGATCGTTTTATACTATTACAAAGTCGTCGGAACCGTTTTAAAACTTCATCGGACATAAGACAGGATCTTGAGTGTGCAACGGGAAAAAAAATTTCGGCCGGCTTAGTGAGAAAAAGACTTGTTAAAGCTGGTTTGAGAGCACTTAAACCAGTCCAGAAGCCTGAGTTCACATTACTAGTGAAAAAAAAAACGTTTGCTATGGGCCCAGGATCATGTTAATTGAACTTCAGAGATGTGGAATGATGTGATTTTCTCCGATGAATCAAAATTCAAGCTGCATGTTGGAGATGGAAGAATTCTCGTAAGGAGAAAACCTGGCGAGAGACTTAGCAACGAATGTCTTTTAAAACTTCCACCGAAAAAAGAAGGAGTTATAGTCTGGGGATGCTTTTCTGGAAATGAAACCGGTCGATTGTGCTTCCTTAGTTCCAGCGTTACAGCAGCTGTTAATCTGCAGGTCCTTCAGAACGAATTTGAGCCTTCTGCGTTAAAGCTTGTTGGCGAGACTTGCAAATTTATTTTTCAACAGGACAACGCTCCGTGCCATACCGCCAAAATTGTGAGTTATTAATTTTGAATTGTAGATAGACAAATTGGCTTTCAGATAAACAAATAATTTTACTTTTTAATTTTTGTTGAATGTTAATCTCTCTTACAATCTTCGGAACATATTAAATTAAAAATAAATAATTTGTTAAAAACTTGTTTTTATTTCTTATCTCTTCATTTAAAGGTAAAAAGTACTTCGAAGAAAAAAGTATCGATGTGTTGAGCTGGCCCCCATATAGTCCAGACTTAAATCCAATTAAAAATATTTGGTCTATAATGAAGCTAGAAGTAGCAAGGAAGCGCCCAGAATCGATTGAAGCTTTAAAAAGTTTGTTGATGATGATTTGGGAATTCATATCTCCTGCGACTTTGAAAAATTTATCAAATTCAATGAATCGGAGGTGTATCGCTGTAATAAAAGCAAAAGGCGGTCCAACAAAATATTAATATTAAAGATTGAACTTCTATAAATCAATAAAAAACAAAAAATAAATAAAAAATAAGTGTTTAATTTATTACATTACTTTAACTCCAATCAAACGTATTTTGAATATTTTGGCATTCATTTTTCGGTGTTTTGCCCCTAAATTGCAGGTCAATATTTTTTTTTCAAAAAATTACGCCATACATGTATTTAAAATGAAACAATAAACCAATTGCTTTCAAAAGTTTTGTAATTTTAGCAAAAAAAGACTCCAATTTGCAATAAATTTGTTTGCCCAATTTTTTTTTACCAGCACTGTATATATCTATCTATATATATATATATATATATATATATATATATATATATATATATATATATATATATATCCTCAAATCTTCATTTTCAAAACAAGTCCTAACCTAACCGAAAACTCAACGCGTAACTCAATCCACCAAACAAGGCTAATCCATCACTCAAACCCACAGCAAGCTAACTTAACCCCAACTCAACTTCAACTCAGCTTAGCCCGAACCAAATTTCAACCCTCATGGTGAACTCAATCCCCAAATCTACTCGATTCGAAAGCTACAGGCGTTTATGAACTCAACTCAAAACAACTCAATGTAATCTCCCACTAACCCCTCAACTCGACCCAAAATTTATCCCCAACCGAACTACTTACTGAAATCAAACTGAACTTCAATCCAAAACTTATTCCACCGTAATTCAACCTTCATCTCAAAAACCACTTATTGAGGGGTAAACTTCAAACTCAACGTTCAACTCAAACCCTAGATGAACATGGTACGAAAACTACAAACGTACATGAATGTCAAGCTATCTTTCAACTCAAATCTCAACTCAACTGCCAAACAAATCCCCAACCGAATGGCTGAATGAACCCCAACTCAAATCCAAACCAACCCTAATCAACCCTAACGCGACTATTTAATCTCCAAATCAACATGGTTCGAAAAAATACATGCGTATCCTCAACTCAACCCCAAACTCAATCCCTAAACCAACACGTTTCGAAAACTAGATGTGTCTGTGAACTCAACTCAATATTAAATCAACCTCTCATTCGATCCCCAACTTAACCCCAAATTAAACGTTCAACTCAATCCTCAAATCAACATGACTCGAAAAACTACATTCATATAGGAACTCAAATCTACAAAATTCAAGCGAACTTCCAACTCAACCCTCCCCTTCCAACTTAACCGCTGACTCTTACTTAATTATATCACAACTCAACTCCATCTCAACCTCAACTCAACCCTCTACTTCAAACAACACTCAACTTTTATTATTTTTTGCAACCTAGCCTTTAAATCAACACTAAACTCACGCAGAACTCAACTCGCAAATCAACATTTCACCTGTTCAACTCCAATACAACCACAATTCAACACACAAATGGCATCTTCCAAATGCTTTTCAATTGTTCGCCTTGGCCATAAAAACAGATTGGCGAAAAAAAATCCAATTCGGATTCCGTTCTCGAGATACCAAGGGTACAGGCAAACGTCCAGACAGATGGTCGAACCATTTTTTTTGCTTTTTAGAACTGGCAGATTTTCAAAACTAAGAGAAAAGTGGTTTTGGACTACAATACAATTTTTGAAAATTAAACCTCACGCCCCCCCCCTCCCACCAAACAATTGCCGTCTATCCATCAAGATATTTTAATCATTACTATTGAAACTTGATCGTTGTCCCCAATCACGCGATATTGTATTGCTTGGTGACCTCAATGCCCATCTGAGTCTCAATGATTTACACGACGAGAATGGACGAACGAGAATGGAGTTGAGTATAACCTCCCCTCCACCGCCCACACACTCCGAGTGTTAGAACGCGCCTAAAAACCACCAGAAAGCATCTGTCTGTTGCCAATTAAAGTCACCAATCATTCGCAGTGCCTACAGTTCTTCAGTCATTTGATGGGTTACTCTCCCGAGAACGGTTTCACCGAACCTTTTAATTTTCCAAAAATTCAAAAGGGATCACACCACATATTGTGGAAATTATATCCCACTTTTCTCCTGGGTCGGGGAACTTCGCAAATCTAAGGGCGAATGGCCAAACCAATTGTTATAAACTACGCTCACCCGACACACCACTTGACGAGTGCGTGTCTCTCTTATCATCTCGTACTGAATTACGAAAAGCTGGTGAAGAGACTTATCTCTGCGAAGAATCGGATTCTAGTGACCTTCTTGAAGATGAAGTCACTGAAGAAGTTGGCTTTGTTTGTAAGTGTAAACATACGTGTTCAACTAAATTAAATTTCCTTTCTAGAGAGTGAGAATGCTAGGAACTTCCGTTTCTATCAAAAAAATTTTATTAGTTATAAACAACACAACTTAAGTAACTGAGTAACTTCAGTTATTCGATTTTAAATAAATTAAATATCCAACCAAATTTCATAACTGTATTTTTCCTCAAAGACGTTTAAAGTATATGAAATCTCACATAATACTTCGATATAAAATCCCTAAATCCCTAAGACCACCAACACTAATTTGACAAACACTTTCTATGGCTTATTTTAAGTCCGCTACTGTTTGATTACTATTAACGCTCACACCCTTTTACGAATTACGGTTTGACGTTCAGTATTAATTGATGATCTTGGCCCATTTGTTGCTTTTGATGTGGCAGCCCTATATCGTACATCTCCTCCTGCACTCTCTTCCAACTCAGAGCTCCTCGACCTTTGCTGTTTCACCGCTACCTATCTTTCTTCATTTAATTTCTTTGACTTCAATAGACTCGCGAGTATACACCATTCCGAGTCGTCAACCCCAGCCCTGCCCGATCTAAGAAGACCTCTACCTAAATAGTCCTAAGTCCCATTTAAGAACCCCCTAAAAAATTCCTGACCCCTAACTCCTACAACATCGCAAAATTCGATCCAACATCATAATTTCGATCAACTCGATCCCATTATGGATCTTGACATATCGAATTCATCATCAAATTATATATAACCAAAAAAAAAGCCCCTGTCGTCGTCTCCAAAGCTTTTGCCCTGTATGCCTACTCACATTTTTCCTCTCCTTCTTTTGTATTGAAACACACTCTCTGTAAACACCTACCTAAGCACATCGCTCAACCAGTGAACCATTGCCCAACTTCACTGCTATGAGCCGCAGCAACGCCAATCTAGCCGAACTACGCCCAGTGTTGACATTCAATCGTAGATATGGCTACGCAGATCTGAGTATGCCATCATTATAGAATTTTTTGTGTCATTCTTATATGTATATAGTTAAATTCAATGACGAGTTCATGGAGCTTGGTCGGCGTAGGGATTTTGGCCAAGCAAACAGGGCATGAGCATTACAATCCGGGAAAATTCCGAATACGTTAAAAGCTTTGCTGGGCTTTGGAAATGTGGCCTCAAACTGGAGGTTAAATATTTTAAATTCAAAAACTATGTCGAGCTCTAGGGTTTGTGTGCAATGGGTCTAGAGCTGATAACTTTTGATTATTTTTTATCAAAATTATCTCTTACGTCAGGACACAAGGCTCTCTAATTTTTCGAAGCTGCCTCATACAAATATTGGTGCTGGTTTGAAGATTAAAGAAGAAATACTTTCAAGCGTATTGTTCAATATGTTTGTTGAGGCGATAAAGTTGATAATAGTTTAGGTTTCATGTCCTTTAGTTTTTCATTCAAATGAAGATTCTGTGAGATTTTTACAAACCGGATTAAGTGTTCGAATCATTTTTGTTTTATAATCTTTACGTATTAGAACAACAGTCTTACTTCTTAAAACAACAGGAAATATTTCCAAGGATTCTGAGAATCAGTGCCACTATATTTGGAACGGAATTTGTAATTCTTGTAAATTTTCAGTTCAACACTAGTCTCTATAGGCTTGGTTTCTTTTTCTTGAGGTAGACCACATTTTACCATCTCGTTACTTCCTTCGTTCCCATCGTACTGCAACTGCTTTCTGGAACGTAATATCTACACGAAATCAAACCTCGAGAAGGCTTCTGAATCAAGAAACTCTAAAATTAAACTTTTATTGTTGAATTTAAATATCCTCCCTTAAGCGTCCCTATCTCAAGTTTCTTCACCTGGAATTTTCGAGAAAATCAAAACTCAAATTTTTTTCAAATTAATAGCTGAATCCTGGATAACGGAACATGAAATTTCAACCCGCATTTTGCTGTTCTGTTCTCATAGCCAATTTGACCAATTAATTAAGAGGCATTTTTCTTTCTGAGAGACATGACATCATCTAAAATTATTCTGATTCAGATTTTAAAGGAAATTTAAAAATGCCGGTCGAAAAACCAGTGATTTCGATATTGAAACTGTAATAAATCAGCCAGAAATATTGAATATTCCAAAATGTTTGTGGACAGAGTTTTAGAGAAATTTTGAGTGAAAAACTTATTGAATGAACTTTATAGAAAAACATTTCTCTACTGGCAATTTAATTTACAAAATTAATTTACAGAAACGTAGTTGTTTGGCAATTGGAAGACATTTTGGTTAAACTTGATATATTTGATAATGGGGTAATATGATTCCAAATATAAGAGACCCCAGTTTCTCTTAAACATGTCAAGAATTTGAGTTCTCGTAAGTCATGTAATTTTCTTTGAAAAGATATTCTCAAATCTTTTAACTATGGCTAAAGCATTGGACTTTGACCTTCTTATTCTTGCCAAGGTCAAATGACTGCAGAAATGATCCCATATTCTTATATTTATATATTGGAACCTAACCAGATTAACCAAATTTTGAGGTTAGAAAGTCGAAGGAGAGAAGTTAAGAAAGATTAATTTAACCGCATTCATGCGTAAAAACAAAATTAATATTTTTCGTCTAACCAAACAAATTGGACATATGGTAAGGTTAACAAATGTCTGATAAAATAAGCGACCTTCAAAATATCCTGCATCACATTTCAATACAGACGTATTCAATTTGGGTAACTAATATCCTTTGTTGCGGAAAGATTTTATCGCGAAATGGGATGATCTTTTTTTTTACGGAGAAAATACGAGTGTCTGCTGTAATTTATCATTTTCTTCGAAGTATAAAGATCTTCCAGATAAGAAACTAAACAAACAAAAAAAAAATCACAATTCGAACAGACAATAGACAGAATGAAACCGCGCCGCCACAACATAAACTCCAATTGGAAATCAAAAATTTTATCACGTCGCACCATTTGAAACCTTGGCTTGGAGGAACATATAAAAACAGTACATTACACCTGTTTAAAAATTTTATATGTATGTACATATATAAATATGTTGTATGTATACCCATACTTAACGGTATTTGATAAGTTTTATTTTGTTGTCTTATGACTCTTTAAAAAAAGTTATTTCATTCAACAATGAAAAGAAAACATTCTCGTAACATACAAATCAACATCGACATCGTACCAGAGTATATTTCGTTTCGGATGTGTGTGTGTATGTGTTTCAAAAGAAATTTGTTCTTGATTCTTATATATGTAAATAAATAAATTCAAAGATAAATTCCTAATGGAATGGTAATAGGAGATTATTGTAAGTAACAGACAATGTTTAAGAAATAACGAGAACCTTTATATACACGTATGTAACAATGTTCGTGATCATGTTGATGTAACAAAAAACTAGTTTTACGTGGCCTAATTTAAATAAAAAAACATTGACCTAATTGTTTATATTTTCTTTGTTTATATAATTATTTATAACTTAAGCACACAATCAAATAACCGTCGATCGTAAGAATTTTTGTAAGCAAAGATTTGAATCATTCTATATACGAGTTTGTAGTTGCAGATTTCATAATAGAGATGGCGAAATTTTATAAAGCACATATCACACATCGTTTTCTCGCGAAATATGGGTGCTTTCAGAAATTCGCATAGATTATGTAGAAATTATTGAAAGTAGTTTAAAAAGATTACAAAAATTGTATTTGTGGATACATTCGTAAGTTGATTTCTGAACGTCAGATTGCGATTAGCTGCAGATTTAATATACGACAATATATGCGCAGTTTTGTGAAGAAAATGCTGCATCCCAGAAATGCTTTTATTCTAAGGCTGTGTTTCAATCGGATAAAAAGTTAAATTTTTTAACTGTGGTAAAAAATATTAAATTTTCCTCACTTTTTAATCATTTTTTTGTTTCAAATGAAACTGGTTAAAATTGTGACGTTTACGTTTTTTTTTTTTTTGCGTAGAGCAAAGTAAAATACAAGCTAGAAATTTTTAACTGGTCGTGATGAATAAAATGTCAAAAATTAAACTTTTTATGCGGATTTTTATTAAAAAATCCAAGAATTACTGGACAGTGGAGTTATACGTAATTCAACTAGTCTGTACTCACCCCCAATTTGCGTAGTCCCTAAAAAAACGAATGCTTCAGAAACAAAGAAAGTGAAGGTGGTAATCGACTATCGGAAACTCAACGAAAAAACCATAGACGATACATTCCCAATTCCGCAGATAAAAGAAATTCTAGATAATCTAGGAAAATCCGTATATTTCTCTACATTGGACTTAAAATCTGACTTTCATCATATTTCAATGGATAAAAAACACCAGGTAAAGAGAACATTTCACACGGATAAAGGCCACTTTGAATTTATTCGAAAGCCTTTTGTGTTAAACAGTGGGCCAGTAACCTTTCAAAGGCAGATGAATAACGTATTGAACGGCCTATTTGTAAAAATCTGCTACGTGTACCTGGATGATATTATTATCGTGGGGCACAATTAAGAAAACCACATACAAAATTTTAGTGAAGTCCTTAAACGGCTTTCACAATTTAACCTGAAGATACAATTAGATCGGAGTACGCTTTGGGTGCAGTTCTATCACAATTAGTAGACAAAATAGAAAGACCAATAGCTCGAAAATGACAAAAACCAACAAGTTCACTCTTGTGACAGATCATAAACCCGTCACTTTTATAAAAACCTCAGAAAAAAATTCAAAAATACTAAGATGACGCTTAGAGCTTGAAAACTGTGAATATGATATAATCTACAAAGAACGTGAGACCAACGGGGTTGCAGATGCACTAAATAGAATGCCAAACAAATTAATGATCCAAATCGTGAAAACCTCCAAAATGAAATCAGATAACTTTTCGAATTTCGAAACTAGACACCATAATTTCGAAAGAGGTGTTTCCGAAAAAAGTACATTAATTGGAAACAATCCGCGATCCTAGCTCCGGAGATCCTTTACGAGATTATTCAAGAAATATTCAAACAAAGTTTCTCACAGAAAGCAGCATGAAGGGGCTCGAGGGATCAATGAAGTAAAGAACCAGGTTAAATGGTCCTGTTTCTTCCCGATTACGCTAAACAAAACTTAAAGTTATACCAACAGCTATAATATTTGCAATGCTCACCATATAACATAAAAATATCGGCTCTACCGAGCACGGAGAGATCATTGTAGGGAATCCAAATGGACTTTTATAAATCTCAATTTTAATCCATTATAGTCTCATTCTCAAAACATTTACAAATGTTTCGCATTGAAACAATAAAAGTATTCGACAGACCCATTTCGTTCAATTAAATTCAAAGTTTATTTAAGCAGATTGAACATAAAACTCGAATACGCTTTGTCTTCGACCATAATAGAGATAGATATACAATACAAATAAGGATAAACTTCCAAACAACAATATACGAGTCATTGTTGAACTATCAGTTGCCCTATATAATAATTCAGTTTAGATAAGAATCAGAAAGCAGCCTGAGAACAATGCATGACAACGTTCTAGAATGCCTAAACGTCCTCAATAATTTAGGTATTCAGACAAAATACAGGAGTGCCTTAGGGAAAGGCATTTGGACTAGCAAATTTGTAGATTCGAATTTCGCAGAACGATTCACCAAATAATGTAACCACCAATTTTTTATAGATATCTCCGTATATCTGCTGCTCTATGGATTTCACTAATACGATGGCGGAATATTATATTTTTATATCGTGGAGATGAACATGAATTAAAAAATGCACTGAATGTTTTATTATTTTATTCAATTCATTATTTTATTTTAGCACTTATACACTTTTTATTTTTGTTTCGTTATATGGGTGCCCACATTAAGTCACGATAATTATTTATTTTGGTGGACATTTTTTTTTTTTTTCTATGTCAAAAGGAACAGGGTTGTGCACCTGATTTCTATGTTTTTATTTCGGTGCTGTGTACCTGTTTTCATTTTCACTGATTATTGTTATAACGACTACGTCGCCATAAGACTCATCGCATGTACGAAACAACAATCAAAGATCCAAAAGAAATCCAATCAATGGAAAGATTCTTTGACATTTTGGAAACAAGTTTCCAAATCGCCAGAGAAAAGATCAACAAGCAAAAGGATCCACCACAAACAAAACCCTAAGAGGTTGTAGCGTACCGAATTCTAAATTCGTTGCTTATAGGTTAAAATATCAATGTCAACAATACAGAAAACTATTTCATCTGGTAATATTTATTTTAGTACCTTTTTCTTTTTCCTGTCAAAAACGATTTTATTCATTCATAAAAAAACAAAAATTAATTCTTCTGTAACTCTCGAAAAGAAAATAAAAACAAAGCAAACCGACGCCATTTTCGGCAGTCATTTTTCTCATTAAATTAATTACATAACATATGTAAACTTTACATTTAATTTCTGTAAATAAAATTTTGTATTAAATTAAAACCATTAAACTAAAAATAATAAAGTTTGGTAATACAATTGCATACAGTGCTTGTGATTTTTTTGTGTTAATCAAACAGCGGAAAACGTATTCCCGTATAAAACGTTCAATCTGTGCATCAATATAACCCTCCGGTTTATATATATATATACATATATAGCGTAGCAGTTCATACGGTTGCTTGATAGCCCCCTAAACAACGGTACACGCACTTTCATCACAGCGCGTTTTTTATATCTAATGGAGTCAGATTTAACCTGAAATATGGAACAACACCACGTTACATAAAGCATGTTAATACACCGTTAAGCGCACTCGCTTCATACACAACACACCCACCATACAGTGAATTCCGACATCAATAGCCATAAGGTCAACACATGTTGTAGTGGTAATCATGAAATGACTAGCTGCAAAAAATTCCAAGCTTTGTGAGTTTTAGAGAGGACGGCAACTGTAAAGATGAAAGCATTACGGCCTTTCTGCCACAAGAAATGTGAAAAATATTATGGATCCCATTATAGTTTATTCCATGAAACTCAAAAAGAGCCAGTAAAGAAATCTAATGTTCCAACCATGGTCAAGATAACTACCGACATTGGAGAAAATTTAGTTCGGATTCTGATTGATCCAGGCCCCCAAGCCACTTTTATCAGGGAAGACGTGGCAAATAAACTAAGATTAAGGAGCCGGAAAAACGTTATCTGGGCAGATCCGACCTTTCATGAACCTTAATAAATAATAAATAAATCTATAAATGTATTTCATTTAAATATTGGTAAATTCGTTTAACCTCCACACTGGTGACCCACGACATTTGAATAATTAAACGCAATTATTTTTGGTAAAAAAACACGAGTTAATTACGCAAGTCGGAGGACACGTACATTACCGTACGACCACGTGGATGAAATTCGGAAAACATAACCTGTAATACGGTTTCCAACAATTAATTGCAATGAATAATCGTAAAATGTCTACGACTAGCGAATCTACATCCAGCATCGATACAATAGTTACTTCAGCCGCAGCAATATCAAAGCCAACAATAAATATATCCTCTAACGGAACAACCACCGGCGAAATCAACCAAATTGAAAATGCAATTCTACACAAAATAGTGTCAACTTCAACGACAATGGAGTTAAATACTGTTGCTCAAACGCAACAACCAGACACATTCAACGTAGCAGAAACACAGGCAGCAGAAGCACGTCACAAACCACCACGCTACAGTTCAATTTACGATGGTAAAAACCAATCCGGGGATGTTGCAATAGGCATTTCTGTTCGACCGTTAACGTTAGAAGAATTGCAAACTCAAAACAAAGCAATTAAAGCAACAGGTTGCGCACTTAACAGGGTTAATGCAATGCCTGCTCGAACAACAAACGGTACATCAGCCACATGCGCAACAGCAGACGATGCATCAGCCACAGATGCAACCACAAACGGTACAGCAGCCGATACAACAGGCGCATATGTCAGAACAGCCAACGCTCAATCGACATTATTACGATCGACTCCCAATACCTACTTTTAGTCGAGATGACGTTGAAATGTGGTTCTTCCAGCTCGAAACGTGGTTCAATCGTCGCAATATCGCAAATGACGATGCAGCAAAATACGATACACTGGTTGCAACTCTAGATACCAACCTTCTGACTCAAGTCGCTGGCGTTTTAAGAAGTGTTGTTCATGGCAACAAGTATGCACCACTGAAAATGCTGTAATAGCCAATTTCGCCGACAGTGAAACCCAACAACTTCGTAAGTTACTAGCTGGAACTCCACGAGGGACGAACAAACCGACAGCCTTGCTCAACATTATGCGGAATATATTCAGAAATCCAAATGCAGAGCAGCTCAGTTTAATAAGGCATTTTTGGCTCGAACAAATGCTAACAGAAGTTTGTGCAGTTATAGTCGGGAACAAAGCGAATGCCGTGCATCCAGAAAACGTGTCTCTCGACGACGAGGCAACGCTCGCTGACGCCATTATTGAAGCGTTGGACAGCAGGAATACACTTGTTGCCCAAGTATCTCAAGTTACTGACAAAAACGAAGCTCAGCTAGCCATTACCGAGCTTACGAATAAAGTCGACGAATTATATCAACGGGAAGATAGAAATCGCTCAAACAGTCGTTCACGCGTGGATTACGCAGACGACGAACGCAAAAGACAAAAAGGTCATCGTAGCCCAAGTCGAACAAAGCCAACCACTTGTGTATACCATCGGAAGTTTGGAATGGATGCTCGCAAATTCTAGAGATCCCTGTAATTTGCATACCCCTTCACAACAAAAAAACCAATAGGGCGCAGATTACAGTCGGGTAACCTGCCAGCCCCCAACAACGACGGCTTCGAACTAAATCGGATATTCATTAAAGATTCGGCGTCAAAGAAGATATTTTTAATCGACACCGGCGCTGATATTTCAGTCTTGCCGCCAGCACATCAGTTGAAGTCAAAACTCAACCCAAAAGCCGTTAAACTTTTCGCAGCCAATGGTAGTCCGATTGACACATACGGCGAATGCACCTTAAAGGTAAACCTTGGTCTGCGGAGAGATTTTCACTGGACGTTCGTGATAGCCGATGTGAGTCAACCAATAGTCGGATCCGATTTCCTGACTCATTACGATCTCCTTGTCGACGTAAAGAATATTGCTCTCATTGATAAGCTTATGTCACTCAAGTCGACGGGATGCCAGTTAACACGTGCTTCACTACAGCTCAAAACGTTCAGTATAAACGATCCAATGGCCGATCTGCTCCAAGAATTTAAGGATGTTTCCCAACCAACATCATCACTATGCCCGACCGATGGTGTGACACGCCACATCGTCACCAAGGACAACGCAGTCTTCGCTAAGGTACGTCGTCTATCACCAGACAAGTTCCAAGCTGCAAAAGACGAGTTCGAGTTCCTGTTAAAGCACGGCATATGCAGACCCTCAAAAAGCCATTACGCAATCCCATTTCACATGGTGAACAAAGCAGATGGTTCCTGGCGACCTTGCGGCGATTTTAGAGCGCTGAATGCAATAACAGTTCCGGATAAATATATACAAGACTGTGCTAACGCAGTGCGAAATAAAAAAATACTTTCTAAAATTGATTTGCACAAGGCATTTCATCAAATACCTATACAGCCGACAGACATACACAAAACAGCCATAATAACACCATTTGGGCTGTTTGAGTTCGTATACATGACCTTCGGCTTGTGCAACGCCGCCCAGACGTTCCAGCGGTATGTTGATCATGCTACAAAAGATCTACAATACGTGTTTGGTTACATCGACGACTTTCTCATCGCTTCGGAAAACGAGCAACAACATCGTGAACATCTTCGAACGTTTTTCCAACGACTTCGGGATTACGGACTTCGAATAAACATCGCGAAATGCGAATTTTTCAAAAATGAGATAGATTTTTTTGGTCATGTGGTCACACCCAAAGGTCTGAAACCACTACCAAGCAAAATCGAAATCGTGAAAGAGTTTCCAAAACCAACGATCGCCAAGCAACTAAAAAGTTTTCTAACAATAGTAAACGTTTATAAAAAGTTTATCCCTCATGCTATCAAACACCAGATTACCTTACAAAGCCTGATCAAGTGCAACGTGAAGAACGACCAAAGTAAACTTGAATGGACAGCGGAAGCGGAAGAAGCATTCGTCAAATGTAAAGAAGATTTAGCAAAAGCAACCTTGACAAGCTCAACCATTGGGATATTTTTCAAATAAATTGACCGAAACCGAACAGCGTTATGCCGTCTACGACCGGCAATTACTTGCCATATATCAGGGCGTTCGCCACTTCAAAAAAATGCTCGAAGATCGCAATGCCATCATATACACTGATCACAAGCCGTTGGTGTACGCGTTCATGCGGAAATCGGGCAAGGCTACTCCGCGTAGAATTCGCCATCTGGACTACATTAGCCAGTTTACCACAGACATACGGCACATTAAAGGAAGAGATAATCACACAGCAGACTTGTTATCCAGGATTTTAACAATCGCACAGGAATGGAGTTACGACGATATTTCGATTGATCAAACTACCGATCCAGAGATACAGACATTGCTTAACTGCAATACGACGTCCCTCCAGTTAAAGTCAATACATTTTCCGGGTGGCGCGGAACCAGTTATCTGCGATTCCCGAGGTGATTCCATCCGCCCGTTTGTCACACAAAAATACAGAAGTGCAGTGATGAGTCATTTCCATTCTATTGCGCACCCAGGCGTGCGAGCAACGATTAAATTAATAGCTGAGAGATTTGTCTGGCCAGGACTTCGAAAGAATTGTGCAACATTCGTCAAACATTGTCAGGCGTGCAACAAGCAAAGGTGAGCATTCATACGAAATCTCCTTTTTCGACATCAACACCGCCGACTCAACGTTTCGAGCATATCAATATCGATATTGTTGGATCATTGCCTCCATCGCAGGGATATCGATATCTATTGACAACAATTGACAGATTTTCTCGGTGGCCAGAAGCAATCCCGATGGAAGACATCACCGCTTAGCGCGTCGGCAATACGCTGATCACACCAAGGACGCCAGTTCGAGTCGCAAATCTTTACAGAATTAAACCGACTCTACGGCACGAAGCATTTGCGATCTACACCAAGACATCCTCAATCAAACGGGATCATAGAGCGATTTCATCGGACGATAAAAACAGCTATAACATGCCGGCGAAATCAAGATTGGGTATCTCAACTGCCCATCGTTCTCCTTGGTCTACGCACAATACACAAAGAGGATATCGGTGCCACTCCAGCTGAAATGTTATACGGAACAAATCTTCGATTGCCCGGAGAAATTATCACGGAAAGCTCATCGACCAATCAGCACAAATTTATCAAAATCCTTAAACAAAATATGAGCGCGTTGCAGCCTATATCCACAGCGCATCACATCACATCGCAGGACGTCTTCGAGCACCCAACGCTTCGCCAAACTGAGTTCGTTTTTTGTACGAAATGACGCGGTCCGACCACTTTTGTCACCCGCATACAATGGCCCATACCTCGTCAAGGAACGACATGACAAATACTTCGTACTGCAAGCAAAGGGTCGAGAAACAAAAGTTTCAGTGGATCGACTGAAGCCAGGGCATATTTTGAACCAAATCTAGAGCTGCCAGAAAATCCGCAAGGATCACCACAGGATCCGGGACCACCACCGAGAATGCAGAAATCGCCCAAAGTCACCAAGTTTGGACGTACCATAACCCAAACGATTCAAGAGATGACTTCGGTCTGGCGGGGGAGTAGTGTGGCGACCTCATTGCAACTACCCAAACTATCCAAAAAGGGTACTAACCATTTTTGGTTGATTGGGAGAACCATTTTAGTTCAGTGTAAAAATTATTAGATAGACTAACAGGGGTGACATGTTCTACCATCACTATTTTCGATATTCGATAGGTTTTGTATCTCTTTTTGCAAGAATAAAAGTGTACGCTATTTTGCTTATTTTATTACGTTTTATTTATTATGCTTTCGACTTGTTCGATTCATCGTGCTATTTCTTCACCACTTCATCACCAAAAATTTTGTTTTCGATACTTTATCGATTACGATGGAATTAGATAGTATTGAAAATTATACTAATAGATGGAGATCGCAATAGATAAAGCGTAATTGAGAAAATGAAGAAAAGAGATACAATGTTCGATCGAACATCGAAAATAGTGATGGTAGAACATGTCACCCCAGATTAGAAATAACCACGAATAAGAAAAGGCGTGTAATTAAAAACTTAATAAATAATAAATAAATCTATAAGTGTATTTCATTTAAATATTGGTAAATTCGTTTAACCTCCACAGCGTCTTAGGTTTTAGGTTATTCAAAGAAACCAGGTACTGCTCGACTACTGCAAATAAAAAAAAATCTTGCCAAAAATACAGAACAGGAGTGCGTTTTTAAACTCAACATTGTAGAACAATGTTACAACTGTCATTGTACAAATGACATTCCCACTTACAATGAGTTACAAAAGTCAAAGTAAAAACGTCAAAATAAAAACGTGGAACAAAGACAACTGAAGAATCAAAATGCAAAACAACAAAATATTTAGAGTTGCTTTATAATATTATAAGAATACATATAATGTTATTATCATCTTCCAGTATTGTTATCATCAGACTAAATTATTATTATTATCATTATTTTGCTCGTCCAAAGCATATGAATACATTTTTTATTTCGTTAATTCAATTGAATTTTTGTTTTTTCTTACATTTGACAGCTAGAAAGGCAGTATTGAGTAGGATTGAAAATGACGTTTATAACAATAAGGGGAAATTTTGGTTTAGGTTTAAGGTGCTATTCCACTAGAAAAATTGACTGATAGTAAAAAAAGAGGAAACGAGAAAAAAGTTCGAAACTCTATGTAATAGACAGAGACAAAGTTTTTTTTGTCTATAGTAAAATTTTCAGGGGAAATTTTGACAGCACACAAAAACATAATCAATAATTATTAACAAAACCTAAATATTACTATTAATTCGGTTAGTTATACATCTCAAAATTATCTAAAAAATTAAATATTATTAATACTCATATCAGAATTGTCTTTTTTAGTATATTTTCCGTAAAAATTAAAAAAATCTCTACCAAAAAAACGTCATGTGTTTTTTAGTTTTACTTTTTAAAGTAAAATTTTAAGGAGAAGCGGTATAAAAATATAATAGCCATAAAATAATTAGTGTGCGGGAAATATTTCTCATCATATTGCGAATTTTATGCATGTGTGTTAGTGTGACTGCTATAAAATGTCCTCAATTTGATACTTTTTATTGCAGTCACACTACTACAAACACAAATATTTTTTGACTGAGTAGGGGTTTTGTTTCATTCGCCCCTCCAGCAAATGTAAATTTTTGTCTTCCTTTAATTTTACTATCAGTCAATTTAGTCAAGTGGAATAGCAGCTTTAAGGTGCTATTCCACTAGAAAAATTGACTGATAGTAAAAAAAGAGGAAACGAGAAAAAAGTTCGAAACTCTATGTAATAGACAGAGACAAAGTTTTTTTTGTTTATAGCAAAATTTTCAGGAGAAATTTTGACAGCACACAAAAACATAATCAATAATTATTAACAAAAACTAAATATTACTATTAATTCGGTTAGTTATACATCTCAAAATTATCTAAAAAATTAAATATTATTAATACTCATATCAGAATTGTCTTTTTTAGTATATTTTCCGTAAAAATTAAAAAAATCTCTACCAACAAAACGTCATGTGTTTTTTAGTTTTACTTTTTAAAGTAAAATTTTAAGGAGAAGCGGTATAAAAATATAATAACCATAAAATAATTAGTGTGCGGGAAATATTTCTCATCATATTGCGAATTTTATGCATGCGTGTTAGTGTGACTGCTATAAAATGTCCTCAATTTGATACTTTTTATTGCAGTCACACTACTACAGACACAAATATTTTTTGACTGAGAAGGGTTTTTGTTTCATTCGCCCATTCAGCAAATGTATATTTTTGTCTTCCTTTAATTTTACTATCAGTCAATTCAGTCAAGTGGAATAGCACCTTTATGAACAACAAAAAGCACGTTGCTGTGGTTACAACCGAGGTTTATGAACGCTTTAGAACTGTCATTTTTATCAATATTGTTACTAGTGATGGGTTTAATCGATACTTTTAAGTATCAGTATCAATTGATACTTTTGAGTCAAGAACCTGATACTTTTAACCTGATACTTTCGAACCTGATACATTTTTCGATTTTTTCGCTCAATCTAATTTTTTCGAGTAAAATTATGTTAATTTTGTTTAATGTGACAAATTAAATCAAAATTATAACATAATAAATTATTCTTAACATCTTAATAATTTAATTATTGGGCAGGAATAAATATGGATAGATCATCATAATTATTTTGTTTGCATAATATACAAAATATTATGTACATCATTTTTAAATAATAAAAATTTAACGTGTGTTTGTTATATAGTATCCCTACATACTTCTCATTCTCACAAACCAATATCAGCAATGCACCAAAAGAGGACAATCGTTTGAATATGGTTTTACTTTTACTCTTTTAACCAAATTCTGAATTGATACTTTTCCAACCGAGTTGATACTTGTACCGAATTGATACTTTTGAACGAATTGATACTTTGAACCGAGTTGATACTTGTACCGAATTGATACTTTTGAACGAATTGATACTTTGAACCGAGTTGATACTTGTACCGAATTGATACTTTTGAACGAATTGATACTTTGAACCGAATGGATACTTGGAATCGAATTGATTCTTTTGAGTTATTTCCTTGATACTTTTAGATAATTTTTACGATGTAATTTTTTATAAATTTAACCAAACTTCTGTATTCCTATTTGCTTAAATCATTAATGAAATTAATTTTCAATTAAAATGTTTATCGGTGGATATTTTTCAGATAAATTTTATTTTAGTAAATAAATCTTTATTTCGAAAATATGTATTTAAGTCCAATAAATAATTTAAACAAACAGGAATCGAGAAGATTATGTTAAATTTATCAAAAAATTATATCGTAAAAATTATCTAAAGTTTCACGCAAATGTAGCGCAAAAGGATCAATTGATTCTAAGTATCAATTCGGTACAAAGTATCGATTCGATGAAAAGTATCAATTCGGTACAAAGTATCAATTCGATCAAAAGTATCAATTCGGTACAAGTATCAGTTCAATGTGAAAGGAAAACGTTAACATATGCATATATGTTTGATCTGTTTTGGTGCATTGATAATATTATTTGTGAGAATGAGATGCATTTACGTATATATTAAAATTGAGAGATGAATAGATTTATATGATATACATATTAAGTTGATATATGCATAGCTATCTGTCTCTATTTCTCAGTAAAAAACATTCCAAAATATCATAAGTTGATATACAATTCATTCTTTCTCGCATAACAAATTATATGAGAAAGTAAACCATACCAAAGCAACTGTTTGGTTGTATTTTGTTCGAGCGTCGAATGTATGAGTTGATACTTTTAACCTGATACTTTGAAAAGTACTCAATTGATACTTCGAACCTTTTGAGTATCAGGTTAAAAGTATTCGGTTCGACTCAGTTCGAACATCACTAATTGTTACAATGTAGAGTTTATGAACACAGTCCAGGCGTTACGCCTACTTTGAATAGGCGTTACGCCTACTTTGAATAGGCGTTACGCCTACTCATTCATCATAGAGTGTAATTAATCGACCAAAATAAAATAATGTACAAAATGAAGTATTAATTAGCTCTACCGCCACACTTCGTCCTCAGACTTCAGTTATCCGTTTCCTTATATAATAAAAGATCCTAATTCCAAGTCATAAACAAATTGAACGGATTATCTTTAGTCCAAATCAATACAACGGCTATAATTTAGCCTTGAGTTATCCGTTCAACAAAGAAGCAAGTTCAACGACAAAACTAAGAGCCGTCTTGATGCATCAGCAAAGACGTCCAGCAAGACCTTCTAAATATAAAACTTCGATGGTGAAAACATAAGTAAAGGTATATAAAAACCGTTTCGCCAAATCACAGTGCATGAAGATGACCATGGATATTAACGCATCTTGTAGAGAAAATCACCCGAACAACAAATAATTTTTCTGCGAACCAAATTTTGCACGACTCACATTACGGCGCTTAAAAAAAAAGAAAATTAACAACTAAATAAATATAACTAATTGCAATTGCCCAGTTTGGATTGGAATAACTGCAAGCAAGCAAATAAACAAATTTTTACTTTTGACTTACAGGGGGCCTATTCTCGAATTTCACATCCATTTTCCACATGTGGTACTAAGGGAATATTTCCGAATGGGTATAATCATGTGGAAAAATTCCCCGTATAGGAAAATGTCAATGCCGCATGTGTTTTATAAACGAATTACAATTTTCGAACCATTTTTTGACAACTTTGACAGATGTCCACATGTGGAAAGTAGATGTGAAATTCGAGAATAGGCCCCCAGGTTTGTAAGAATTTCCAACATAATGAACAAAATTTTTTGTTGAGACATTTTTCTCAAAGTTAAACATCAATAAATATTTAGTGTAAATCAACCATTAACACAAATCGCAACTAAATATTCCCTGCGAAACTAGAATCCATCCACCACTTTGTACAACACTCTCGAAAATTCTCGTTCGATTCCATCCATACACGCACAAGACAAAAAAAAATCGTAAAAAACAATAATAAAATTCCCCTCTCTTTCATTCATATTGCTTTGTAGTTTCGGTTTGGAGTGGAGACAAAATGAGAAAATTTTCATTCCATGTTTGACACTTACCAAAATCAAGGTCGTAAATCGTAATACGAGAGAAAATTGACGTTTATTTTGACGTTTTTTTTTATTTGTGTTTTCTTTTTTTTTTTTTTTGTTTATTCGATTTTAATATTTATTTAAAAATGAATCAGTAATATCTGATTAAAAAAAAAAATGTGAAAGATAAAATAAAAAAGAATTGTGTACATAAAAAGTTGGATCGAAACAACGATGAAATACGCGAATTGGAAACATACTTGCGTGTCAATTTCTAAGAGGATGGAGTCTTTATGACGTAAAATTTTGTGTTTTTCAATTACATATATTATTGTGCTTGTGGTGTGCTAAATAAATTTACTTGTAAATAGAATATTAAGTTGAATTGTTTTGAAGTGAAGATTTTCATAATTAATTAGAACGTAATAAAAAAATTACGAAATTTATATAAAGTGACACGTTGCTTAATTACAATTTACCGCCTATTTTTTTTTTTTTACTTAGGGATGATAGCCTGTGTATGTTGTTAAAAATTAGTAGTGAAAGTAGTGAAGTGTTTGTGAAAAATTGGAAATGAAATATAAATTTTAGTGAAAAAAAAAAAAAAAAAAAAAAAAATCCGAAAATTAAAAATGTCAATTTACAAAATAGAATATTCCTCCTATCAATTTTATTTAATAAGATTTAGTTTATTAGTAGTCGTTGTGGTTAGTTTATTTGTGCAATCATCTGGCGGCTATTTCCAATCAGACCGGAGTAGTAGACTGGACGCAGACAAAAGATGTTTTTGTGAGGTAAGTAACGTAAATATGCAATGAAAGCTTACAAATTCCACACTAAAAAAATATGTCTTCGCTTTTTTTATTTTATTTCATTATTTTGTGTTTATTGTTGATAGTTTTCATATTGTTGTTATTATTGTTATGGTTATGTATGGCTTGTGGACATAATATAGTCGAGTGGTTTAACAACTGCGGCTGCTATGTTGTCGATACAATTTTCGTGGGTGGAAGAATGACGTGTTTCGATTGTGTTCGGTCGTGTCACCGCACAAAATTAGTTACACCTTAACCTTACATTTATGACGATATGAGAATCGTGTGCCTGCCTTAACGGATGTTAAATTAGAAAGTTAATCGTGTGCTGGTGATAGTTTGAAAATTTTTAGAGCGTAAACTTTAAACCGGTTTTTTTGGAATGAATGTCAATGCAATCGTTGTTTGTAGTATTTTGGAATTTGGCAACGTGATAGTGTTCTTTTTGGGAAAGAATTGAAATTTTATCATGATTAGTTAACTGCAATACCAAAAGATTTTCTATAAAATGTGGCATTCAGCGACTTTTGTCGTATGAGGTATGACCTAAATCCACCTACTAACGTTAGAGAGATTCATTGTTAATTTCTTTGATGATGATTTGGAGAATTGAAATAAGAACCAGGTTTGATTAGATTTATGATTATAATATTTAATAGAACAATGAATTAAACAATGTGCTCGGTTATTGGCGAAATTGATATAATTAATTTGACAAATGTCAATTTTTACCCTAGAGCACTAAAACTTATAATCTACTACAGCAAATAATACCCAACCGACATATATGCGGATTTCTAAACGGATTTCTATGTAACTTTAATTAAATAAACACAAATAGTTAAAACTTCAACACTTTCCCTTGTTATTTAATTTTTACTTGAAAGTTCCATTTTATGGCAAAGCTCCTGAAAACGTGGTTTTGTTAACGGCTTGGTCATAATATCTGCAACTTGGTCCTCTGTTGAAATATGTTGAACTGCTAGTTCCCCTTCCATGACTCTTTCTCGAATAAAGAAATACTTTATTTTTATATGCTTAGTACGATGGTGGAACTCTGGATTCTCGGTGAGTCTTACTGTAGCCTGATTGTCTATTTGAAGAACTGGTCTTTGTTTCAGATTTCCTATTCCTTGAAACAATCTGTTCAACCAAATAATCTCTTTGACTGCTTCATTAGCTGCTACTAATTCTGCTTCAGTCGTGGATGTAGAAGTCATTGCTTGTCTTTGACTTAACCACGATATAGCTCCTCCTGCATGTGTAACAACCACTCCTGATATTGATCTACCAGTTACATTGCATCCCCCGAAGTCTGCATCACTGAAGCAATCCAATATTCTGCCGCTGATATTGGGATGATAAACTATGCCTAAATCGCACGTACCTGCTATGTATCGAAATACTCGCTTCAGTCTTATTACATCTTCCGTAGATGCGGAATCAAGCGATCTTGATAGGAAACTTACACTGTAGGCCAGATCTGGTCTTGTACCGATCATTAAATACATGAGTGCTCCAACTGCTTGACGATAAGGAAAATCGCTTAACTTAACATTTTCCTTTGTATCCTCCTTTGATACTACTGGCTCCTTCAACATAGGTGTAGAGACTGGTTTGCACTCTTTAAAATTGAAACGTTCTAATATTTTCTTAGCGTAGGCTTGCTGACTTATTTTAATAGCACCATCTTCTAAACGTTCGATTTCTAATACTAGGAAATACGATGCTGGTTTCACTGTGGCCTTGAACTCTGTCTTTAACTCTTTAATGAAGATATTAGCATCCTGCTGATCAGTCGCTATGACTAACCCATCGTCTACATAAAGTGCAACTAAAAGTTTCTTCTCACCTTTTTCTCTGATGTGTAAACATGGATCCGCTTCACTTGCCTTAAATCCTGCTGATACTAGAAAAGTGCTGAAACGTTTACTCCAACATCTTGCGGCCTGTTTAAGCCCATACAAACTTCGCTTGAGTCTGCACACTCTATCACTTTTGTCACTGTAACCCTCTGGTTGTTGCATATATATGGTCTCTTCTAATTCACCATATAAAAACGCTGTAGATACATCAAACTGTGTCAAATGCATCCTTTCTGTTGCAGCAATACTTAACATTGAACGAATTGTACTTAACTTGTCTACCGGACTGCACGTTTGGCTGTAGTCAATACCCTGTCGTTGACTAAATCCCTTCACAACAAGTCTCGCCTTATACTTGTCGATACTTCCATCTGGATGAGTTTTTATTCTGTAAACCCACTTGCATGGTATGGCCTTTGCTCCTTTTGGTAAATCTTTTAATTCCGAAGTTTGATTCTCCTTGAGCGAATCAATTTCACTGTCCATAGCTCGTTTCCAATTCACACTGACTTTACTGTTGAGTGCCTCCTCGTAAGTTTCTGGAATTTCTGTCCCATTAATGATCTCTTCTGTGATCATAATACAATCGCTGAAACGTAACGGTTTTTTCAGAGTTGTACGATCTCTCAACTGTTTATTAGGTGGTGCTGAAAATTGTTCCTCCTCGGTGTCACTTTCTTCAGACTCCGATTCTTTCTCTGATTATTCTTCGCCTGTATTTTCACTTTCTTCATCTTCTTGAATTATTGCTTGCTTTCCCTGATTGCTGTGATCATCATCTTTTAATGGTAATTCCACAACTTCTTCACACTGTACTGTTTTTTCTTGAAAAATAACATCTCTGCAAAGGATGACTTTATTCTGTTCTTTCACCCAAATTCTGTAGCGCTCATCTCCATCATATCCTACTAGATAACTCTTGATGGCTTTTCTATCCATTTTCCGTCTTCTCTGATCAGGAATGTGAGCATAACAGGAAGACCCTATAATACGTAAGTGCTTTATTCTTGGCTTCTTACCTGTCCAAAGCTCACATGGACTTTTGCCTTCTACAGATGATTTTGCAGTTCTATTTAAGATGTAAATTGAAGTTGACACCAACTCTGCCCACAATGTTGCTGGAAAATTTGGTTCTTCATTCGAGTACTTGAAAGTTCTTGCCATTTCAACTATAGTGCGCATTTCACGTTCACTGCCGCCGTTCTGCTGAGGTGTGTAGGGCGCTGTCAGTCTCTGAGTGATACCTTCTGCACATAGAATCTCCCGAACGTCTTTATTATCAAATTCCCCGCCATTGTCGCTGAGCATTTCTTTAATTCGATGTCCCAATGTTTTTGAATTTTCAATAACCCTTTTTAGTACTTCTTTAACTTCGGATTTTTCTCTCATGAGATAGCCATATCTAAACTTTGTATAGTTGTCCTTGAATACAACTAAGTATTTCTTCTTTTGGAAAGAATCATCGAACGGTCCACATACATCAACCGACATTAATTCACCTGGCTTGGATGCTCTCTCTCTGTGTCCAAATGGTAACCTGTGGGCTTTACCATAAATACACGACTCACACAGTTCATTCCCTAACGGAACTTTTACACCCAACTCTCTTTCCAACATACTCTGGACATGACGTTTATCTTGATGTCCCCATCTCTTATGATACAATTGTAGTAATTCTTTATCATCCATGGCATTTATATCAATTACCTGACTTGGCGAAATTGGCTTAACATCTGCTTTGTACAATGTTCCATTTCTTTCGCGTCTTCCATGCAGAACTCTCCTGCCTTCTATATGAAGCCAATATTCTGTTGCTGTGGATTTGAACTCACTCTTTAGATTACGGTCTTGAGCAGCAAGCACTGAAAATAAGTTTCTATATAATTTTGGAACATACCAAACTTCAGTTAATATTATATCTCGATCACCGATAGTTGATGTTAATTTTACAGTGCCTTTTCCTATTGCTAATAGGGTCTCTTTCCCAGCTGCTCTTATACCGCAAGGACTTTCAAACTTCTGAAAGTCTGTAAAATATTCTGAACTGTTGGTAACATGCCTTGTTGCCCCATTATCAATCCATCATATTGCTGAATCCATGTCAATCATATGTGCCTCTTCCAGACTAGACATAAGTTCCACACTCTGTGCTGTCAAAGTCTCTTGAGCTCCACTTTTGACTGTACTCTTGTTTGGTTTTCCATCCGCGATCCACTTTCGGCAAGTATTGACCCAGTGACCCTTTTTCTTACAGTAATTGCAGATATCTTCTTTCTTTGATCTGCCTTTAAAAAATTGGCTGCCCTGGCTGTCTTTTCTTTGTGCATCTGATTTTACCATTAGTGCTTCCTGTACTATTTGGTCACTATTTGAGCCCTTCGTGAAGTTTCTCTCAAACATACACAATTGTGTTGTCAACTCATCAAACGACTTCTTATCGTCCTTCGTCAACAACATCCAACTCGATTTAAAAGTCTCAAACTTACTTGGTAAAATATGCAAAATCTTACAAACCAATATAAGATCCGGTAAAGGGTCCTCTAATTTGGCTTCCAGACCACCATTCAACTCATTCCATAGACTCTTGAGTCTTGCTATGTGGGTTGAAACATCCTCTCCCGATATCCAACTGAACGCAAAAAAATCGATGCATATCTTAAACAACTGGTCCCTTGAAGTGGCCTCAAACTGTTGCTTTAATGCCTCCCATGTCTCTGAAGCTGACCCCTTGTCCATAATTTTCTGATAAACTGAATCAGTGACTGCACTCGCAATCATTGACTTTGCGTAGCTATTTGCCTTACGATAAAAATCAAACTTCCCCTTGTACTCTAGGGTCTGTTCTTTCGTAGCTTCCTCACCTAACTTCTCCGGTGGTAACAATTTCTTATCGGTGACGTCCAATGCTCCATCATGATAATCTAAAAGATCTCTAATCTTTCTTTTCCATACTGGCCAATCCGATTCTCCAGTCAATGGTTTGATATGCTTCGCCAAATCCATTTTTAAATCTCACTTTGACTATTGTGATATGCAACGTGCTTAAAGCTTGATTTACATATGCGACGTGCGACGTGTGACAGGTGGAAATAAACGAGACGCTTTTTTGACAACAATTTACATTTGTGACGGGTCGCGCCACGCACACTAATAAAATATTTTTTGTGATGTTACATTCCACTAAAAGGAAATGTGGCAAAACAATCAGAAATAAAGAAAAAAAATTAAAAGTTTTACTAATATTGGCTTTGATCAAAAATGAATCTCCCAAAATATGTATAAAAAAAAATAGACGACATGTTTTACACTACATTTTATATGTATGTGTAAACCGTCACGAAAAAGATAAAATTGGTTCATGTCTCGGCGTGTAGCGTGTGCCGTGTGACTAATGTCAAAATATTCGTTTTTAATTGGCTATGAGCTCCCGTCACACGTCACACGTCGCATATGTAAATCAACCTTTATTCCTTATAACCTCACAAAACTATTCTCGCTGAACTTTACTCATTAAATTCTTTTTAATCAAAATTGCGTTACTGGGCCCATAACCTGTTAATTTCTTTGATGATGATTTGGAGAATTGAAATAAGAACCAGGTTTGATTAGATTTATGGTTATAATATTTAATAGAACAATGAATTAAACAATGTGCTCGGTTATTGGCGAAATTGATATAATTAATTTGACAAATGTCAATTTTTACCCTAGAGCACTAAAACTTATAATCTACTACAGCAAATAATACCCAACCGACATATATGCGGATTTCTAAACGGATTTCTATGTAACTTTAATTAAATAAACACAAATAGTTCTTTTAAACTTCAACATTCATCACTTGATTTGGGGTAGCTCAAATACTAATACACCAATACCTCACTTTGCGTTGTTTCACTTTGCGTTTTTCATCTGGAACATATCTGCAACGCAAAGTGAGGTATTGGTGTAACAGAGGTGAAGATTAAGGTGTGTGAACCTATTTTGTTTGGCAAGAAGTAAATGACATAAGTAAGTTTGACCAGACATCCTGGTTTCTCTTTGGTTTTCTAAAATTCTGCAGGCGTTCAGGAAAATACCTTACATTATCCTGGTTTTTAGATAATAGAACACCCACAAATCCCCAACTCTAAGAAGAGGTTCTCAAAGTCTACAATGCTAAATCCGGCTCAAGCTGAAGTTGGGTTGCCAACTGGCTAGTTTTGAACCAGTCCGGCGGAACAAATGACTGGTTTTCAATGAAATTTACACTGTCTCAAAAAATTGTCCGTACACTCTTCAAACAAAAAATTCAGTTCTTATTTTTTTAAACTCAAATTACATTTAACAACTTGATAATAATAATTATCATAATGGAACGTTTGATATGATTTACTATTTAAACATTCTAAAACGATCTCAAATAGCTCTCCGTACACTTGCACTTTTGTGAAAATTTAAACTAGCAAAGTTTGAACTGAAGATAAATTACCAAATTTTTTTTTTGCGTAAAAGCTAATTAGTCGTACTTTTTCATAGCGTATGAAATATTGCCCAGTTAATTAAAAATGTGTGATTCTCATACCAAAAATAGTGTAGAAATTAAAAAATTAATCATTAAATTGGAGAGTGAAGGTAAAAGTTTATAGGAAATTTCCAAAATAACTAATCGCCCGCGATCTTCGATTCAATATATCATCCAAAACTCCCAAAAAAACCAAATCGCTAGGGATGGTTGCTGGGCGTGGTCGCAACCGAAAGCTGAACAAACGTCAATTACATGTAGCGAAGGAAATAAAACAGAATCGAAAGCTTAGTACTCCAACGATCGCTGCCAAAGTTCATCAACGTGAAAAAGGAACGATAATACCTCAGATAATACGCAATAATTTGCACAAAGAAGAGTATCTTCGATGTGCGACACGCAAGAAATGGATTTGCCGACAAAAAAAATATTAAAAAGCGCTTGGAATGTGCATTGGGATATGTGAGTGAGCCCGAAGAGTTCTGGGAAAATGTTATTCTCTCGGACGAAAATAAATTTAACGTTTTTGGTTCAGATTGGCGAGTTATGGTGTTGCGGAAACCAAACACTGAACTTGAGTAAAACATAGCGGCGGAAGTATAATGGTTTGGGCAGCTTTTAGCTGAAGGGGTGTAGGACATTTGACCTTGACATTGAAACCATAATGAACCGGTTTAATTATTTGGATATTTTGAATGATAATTTGTTAATAAGTGCTGAGAAAATGGGACCTGTACGTCGATTTTGGTCGCAAAACGAGGATTGAGGATTGAGAATTTTATATGTATACACGGCGTATAATATACATTTTTCTATTGTGTGCCGTCAAATATTTTTATTGTATTAGTGTGTTTTCTCATTATGGTAAGTATCAAAAATAAGCTAAGCGGGTGAAATCGGTTCAACTTTTTGTTGCTTGCGCTCGCCTTGAGTTATTTTTCCCTATCTTCTAACATGAGGAATTCATGTTTTTCTATATATTGTTGTTGTAACCGAGACATTCATTTTACTTCGTTAACAAAAATCCAAAACAATATACGCAATCAAAAAAATTGCTCATGATCTTCAATATAAAAAACTAAAAGCAGCATAAATAAATGGTTTTTAATTTATACATTCTTCGTCGGCCACATTCATAATATTTTTAACGTTTTTTTTTTTTTGAGTTATGTGAGAATAAATATTTAAAAAATAAAAAAAAGCAATTCAGTGTTATCTTATGCGTACGAAAGGAATGTTGTACATATTTTTATTTCCAGTAATTTTCTGTAAAATTTAAAACTAATAAAATGGTAAATTTGATTTAAAGATAAACAAAAATTAGCTAAAATTGGAAAATAAGACAGAAAAATATTTATAAACTATAATTTTATTAATAATTTTAAATGATGAAAAGACACACGACTTACATCCTTCCTCGCCTGCGTTTGAATTAACACTAAGTCAAAATAACTAATTTACTTCTTATATTTTCCACATTGTATTTTACATCCCTCTTTTTCGTATCATTTTATCTCGCTTATTCGCATCATGTTAAACAAAAAACTAAAAAAAACCCATCATTTCTTTTGTTTTTTGTTTAACATCGAATAAGAGGGATAATGTGAATAATATAAGTAAATTAGTGATCTTGGGATAGGCAAGCTGGATGTACGTCGTGTGTCTTTTCATCATTTAAAATTATTAATAAAATTATAGTTTATAAATATTTTTCTGGCTTATTTTCCAATTTTAGCTAATTTTGATTTATCTTTAAATCATTATTCAATTTACCATTTTATTAGTTTTAAATTTTACAGAAAATTACTGGAAATAAAAATATGTACAACATTCCTTTCTTACGCGTGAGATAACACTGAATTATTATTTTTATTTTTCAAATGTTTATTCTCTGTTTTTCTCTATTCTTTGGACACCAATATAATTTACCTATACTATGGCCTTCCGGTAATTCTCAAATCAATCCTCAAATTGCGACCAAAATCGCTGTCCAGATCTCAATCCCATTGATAATTTGGAGCCATTATTTGGAGCGAAAGATCCGTAAACACCAAATTAACGGTAAGGAACAATTAAAGCGGGTTATTGTGAAGGAATGGGCCAAAATTTCCCCCCGAAATAACTGGGAAGTTGACTTTCTCAATGAAAAGAAGGTTGCAAAGTGTTATTGCATGAACAGGTTACAACACTAAATATTAGATTTAACTTTTTTACCAAATTCCCTGAACTTCTTTGTGTGTACGAACAATTATTTGACATCGTTTTAGGCGGTTTAAATAATAAATCATATCAAACGTGAAAGTAAATTAATTTATATCATGGTTATTATTATTTTCAGGTTCTTAAATGTAATTTGAGTTTTAAAAAAATAAAACCTGATTTTTTTGATTAATTTGTAGTTGTTTTTATCAATGTTTTCTTAACCGAGTGTTGTACGGACAATTTTTTGATACAGTGTAGGTTAGGTTAGGTTAGGTTGGAGTGGCTGCTTAGGCACAATTAGACCGGTGACGATCCATTGTGATACCACAGAATATATCCCCTTTACCCCTATTGGAACCATTTCGAGCTACTTACGTAGTGTAAGACGTCCCGCACTTTAATGTTTTCGAGATCCGAGAGGCAGTCCATCCTGAACTTATCCAAGTGTTGTGCCTTCTGAGTGCCAATGCTGGACACGAGCAGAGGAAGTGGACCAACGTCTCTTCCTCCTCTTCGTCCAAGAAGCTTCTGCAGAAGTCATTTGCCTCCAGACCCATCCTTCTTGCATGTTCTCCAAAAAGGCAGTGTCCCGTGAGAACTCCTACGACCGTTCTTAATTCACGTCTGCGTAGGGATATTAATGCCCTAGTGCGCCCCAAGTCCAGCTTTGGCCAAGGTTGTCTTGCAACTCTACAGGTGAGGGTGTTAAATCATCATTTTAAATGTATCGAAGAAAATTCGATTTATTATTTTGTACCTGTAAAATCGAAATTTTTCGAAGTGGGCGAATGAAAATGTTGTTAGTACTAGGATTTATTGCCAAAGCCGGTTGGTGTATGAATGCAATGCATGAATTGCAAGCGTAAAGAAACTCAGTTCAACAAAGCGCGAAACAAATATATGTATGTTTATTTAATTTCATATCACTTCTTGAGAAAGCTGAATAAAAGCTAAATTGGCTAAATGTTTTGAAGATCCACGATCAATTGATTAAAAAGCAATGTTGTGCCAGTTGTTTGTGTTCATAATATTGGGTGTGTGAATATGACTCGTTAAAATAAAACACATTTGCTTGTTTAGAAAATGAAACAATTATTTATTGAAAGTATGCTCCATTTGCAGCTTTTTCCAACTTTCCCCCATTTTTCAGGCAGTTTACGGATTCACTCTCTGAAAAAATCTTGGTCTTTGGAGGCGATCCAATCATTAAGCCAATTTTCGATCTCTGCGTGAGAACTGAACCGTTGTTCAGAAAGAGACGACTGCATCGACCGGAATAAGTAGTAATCTGAAGGAGCTATGTCTGGTGAATACGGCGGCTAGGGTAGAACTTCCCAGTCCTGTCCTTGTAAATAATTTTGCACAACGTTTGCAACATGTCGTTTTGCATTGTCATGCTGAAAAATTAATTTGTTGTGTCTATTCACCCATTCTGGTCGTTTTTCCTCTATAGCTCGCTACAAAAGTATTAGTTGTCGTCGGTACACATCGCCATTGATAGTTTTACCTGATTCCAGCAGTTCATAATATACCACACCTTTCTGATCCCACCAGATTCAGAGCATAACCTTATTGCAATGGAAATCTCGCTTTGGTTGCGATGAAGCAGCTTCACCACGCTTCACCTAAGATTTTTGGCGTTTGGGATTCTTATAATAAATCCATTTTTCATCTCCAGTAATTATCCGATGCAGAAAACATTTTCTTTGTTGTCTTTGAATCAGTTCGGGGTCTCTTTCTTTTAATTCATGTAGAACCTAGTTATTAGCTTTTAGAACCATTCCGATTGTTTGTAAACGTTTTGCAACAGTTGATCGATCGACATTTAATGCAACAGCCATTTCTGATTGTGTTTGAGAAGAATCTTCAGCCAATAACGTTTCCAATTCAGCATCTTCAAATTTTTTGGGTGGTTTTCCATGCTCTTTATGTTAAATGCCAAAATCATCATTTTTAAATCGTCGAAACCATTCTTTGCACGTTGTATTCGATGGAGCATGCTCACCGTAAATTTTCACAAGCAAACGATAAGTTTCCGCTGCACTTTTCTTTGCAATAAAATAATGTTATAAAACTTCCCGCAAATGATGTTAATTTGGAATAAAATTCGACATTTTGAAAGAGTTAAAAATACTATTTGTTTACACTTCAACCAAATTTCGTATACTGCGTTTGATAGCTGACATCAAGTACTATAGAATACAAGTATTGCGCATTTAAATTTTACGTAAGCAGTGAAAATAACGACACCAATTGAGAAAGGGCGGAGTCATATTCACACACTCAACATTTAAACTTTATGTGCAAGAATATGCTAATAAAACTCAACATAAAGCAGCTATACTGAATCCTAGTAAATTATTAAGTAATTCCAAACAATTTTTAATAATATCAAAAAATATCCAAGAGTCTGCAAACAACAAATCTCGAAGAATTGCGATCAACATCAAAAATTTTGAATTAATTGTAAGGTCATGCGAGTAACATCAACGAGCAGGTAATCTCGAAAATTTCAAAAATTTCGAAATATCTTCTCGAAAATATCGAATAATCTTGATATACCAAGCAACCCAATTCGCCCGTTCAAATTCACAATATTCGGAATAATCCAAAATTATTTCAAGGAACTCGGATAGTCTCAAATATTCTCAAAAAATGTCACCTAAGTATATAAATCAATATCCTCCAAACTTAACATTAAAGAACTCAATGCTAAGCAAATCATTATTTCTGTAATAAGAAGTAACTCCATCGCTTGCAAATTTCGAGGAATATCGAAATCATAAATAACCACGAAAAATTCGAATAATGTGAGAATTCTAGAAAAATATAATCGATAGTCACAAAAAATTTGGAATTTGCCGAAAAACTCGAATAAGCTTAAGATCCTGGAATAAGCTTAAAAAATCAAGAAATCACTAAGAATCTTGAATAATCTGAAAATTTTATGCAGACATGGCACGAATAATATCGAAAATATTGAATAATGTCGATATTTTCGAATAAATTCGGCGCGCAGCAACTTCGGGCTATTTAAATCCGAGAGTCTGGAAATCTCGATAATTCGAAGAATCTCGAGAAAAATGAAAAAAGTCGAAAAAGGTATCAAATCCTTAGTAATGTCTGTTACATAAAATTCAGTGAGAGAAACTCGTTTAGACTCGAATAATCTCGGAAAGCTCGATATCTTGATATTCTCGAGAAATTCCAAAGTTTTACAAAGATGTGGAATAAAATTAGAATTTTACAATAATCTTAAAAAATCAATAAATCACAGTAATAAAAAGATATCAAAAAAAACATCTTTCTCGGAAAAATAACTGGGAGACGTCGCATAATCTCGAAAATATCGAATAACTTCGATGCAAAAATACTTACCGCTAGTCAACTCCAGAAATCTAGGTTAATCCAACCATTTCAATGCTATACGCTTCTTAATTTAATCGAATAGCCTTAAAAAAATCTATAAAGGAAAACACGAATTTATTTTTCTAAAGTTTCCAAATTAATTTTTGTAAAAGTGGTGTATTTAGTATAAGTTAAAAATTGCAAAGACCACCGACTATACTGTCGCGTTCAAAAAGGGATGGGAACGTCAGGGCCGTGATATTCTGTGAGGAACTTCTGATAAACCTCCCCTTCCGCCGTCTCCCCGACTGTTGTAACATTTGTCAAGCTGAAGTAACTGCCATAAAGGAAGTCGTAAACTGGTTAAGGTATAATGTAATATCAGCAGGGAATATAAAAGCCGACGAACTGGCTCTGCGTGGCACCATGGGCCACATTTCAAAAAGCAGAAGGGATATTGAAATGCCTCTTACATTATGGAAACTACTACTACAGGAAGAAGCTAGTAAGTTGACTATCGACCGATGCTTAAATAGTACCTCATGTTTAATTAGTCGTGTCTGGTCAAAGTTAAATTTGGCGATATTCAAACAACTAATCACACTTCAGCGGAGTCAGGTCAGTATAGTTGTTGGAGTGATTACATGGCACTGTCTCATAGGTAGGCAGGCGAGTAGACTTGGATTCTTCTCAATATCTGTCCTCTTTTGGCTCGAAACATACTAAACTAAATCTTCTAGAGAAACCCCTTTTAAATGACCTGACGGACCCCAGTAGGATGGACGTCAGTGTTTACAGCTCAAAATGGTTTCAATGAGTTCAATGAGTAGACGGATAAATAATAAATTCTGGTAAAAAATAATAAATTTTTTGTGTCTGTGTCGGTCTTAGTGGGCCACCACCTTAACCTAACCTAACCTACTTAACAAAGCGATTTCTTAATTAAGAGTTTTAGATCCTAATTTCGTGTTCGGGTTGACATTTTCTTTCTGAATCTGTTTTGCTCCATTTGTCATTATAATACGACACATCGAAGTTATTTTGAATTCTCCGGACAAACCGGAAAAGGATCCTGGTAATTTTAATAATTGCCCGTTTTCTGTTGATGATGTTTATCTCATTTGGAAGGCGAATTCAGTTTTAAAAACATTTTTATCTAGACTCGAAGAGTTTTTCAAATACAAATAGTAGAATACTGCAAAAGCCTTTCATCTGAATTTCTGTCAGTTTATAGATCTAACCATGACAACTGCTTTGCTGAAGTATATTATTATTATTGGAGGGGGAGATCAGCTACCTCGCACTGCGACCTAAAAGATCTATAGTGCTGGACTCTGCTTAATTATCCGTCCAATCAATATTCAAGCTCTTAATGAACTTGATAATACTGCCAGCCGGTATGTGACATATATTATCTGGGCTTATTGCTCTCCCTCCTAGATGTTTACTAGAGCATGTAGTTCCGCTAGAAAGATGGTAGCATTGGAGCTCAAGAACTTCAAGTGGGCTGTCCCACTCCGGTATATTCCTACCCCTGCCCCGTCTTCCGTTTGATTTCACTCTTACGAGTTACTGGGAATTGCAAATCGCCTGTAGGTCACCCAGATTTACTACAAGAAGGCTAAATACAACTGGAGGGTGCCTTGTATCCAGAGTCCGCATATTTTGGACTGATTAACCTATCAGCCATTCATCCATCGGCATATGCTGTTCCATCTTAGATTAGGATTTTTTGTCAAGGTTTTCTCCTTTAGCGCCGTACTTTAGCCTGTGCCAAATGGTAAAAAATGTGCCAAATGGCCTTAGTTACCAGTGGTTGCCACGAGGAGGCAGCACGTACAATTGCGAATTGTGAACAGGTTACCCCTTACACAATTGTACCCATCACACAGCTGCCTAATACATGACCAGAACAGCTTACGTGATGCGCACCCTACTGGAAGGTTACGGAACTGATAGATTAATCTACTCAACTTTGGTCCCCTCTCTCCAATAGACGCCAAACCACCGAGGGATGTATATACTTGTGTTGTTGGATTTCAAAAAGCCTTTTTTTCAGATCGATCATCAGCTCCTGATTTATAAACTTATAAAACATTTCAAGTTTTCTTCTACTGCAAGTCAATTGGTTCATTACTTATCTAATCGCTCAAAAATTTTAATCATGCACTCTTCCATTTCCGGTTCTAATATACTTACTAATTCTGGTGTTCTCCAAGGCTCAATGTTAGGGTAATTTTTATTTAGGATGTATATTAATGACCTGACGAAAGTAATAACACATTGTAAATGTTATTTATTTACTGACGATACACAAATTTAAAGATTTTGTAATCCTACGAGTATTGAGGACAATACTAATAAAGTTAATTTGGAGATAGGCCTAATTGTTGAATGGTCCTTGAAAAATCGACTGTGTATTAACAGTGAGAAGACTCAATCTATCGTTCGACATTCGATGCATGGACGATTTACCAAAAATAACTGTCAATTGAGCCAGCATTAATTTCTCTGATACCGTTCACAATCTTAGTACTTAGTAGTACTTTATCCAAACATGAGATAGTTGATCTACAAAAGAGAATATCTCTTGAAAATGCACTACATACTTAGCTAAACAACGGGTTCAAGCTCGTTGAAACTCCTTTCAGAAAATATACAGTTGGATGACCAGCTATAGATCCCAGACCTCAATCACATTGTACATGATTAGGAAATGTTGGGGAGGCATATTAGGTTCAGAGATCCTGTTCTCGAGATCCTAAACCAAATCAGACAGGCTTTTGTTGATGAGTAAGGCCACATATCTCAAAGTGTCGTTAAAATTGTCGTTTGTTCTGAGTAAGAATGAACGGCACAGCAAGATGTGGTTCGAGCGATAAGGAGAAACACTCGCATTTTGATTAAAATACTTTTTTAGGCATAATTTAAATATAACCTAGAATTTTTTGTTGATTATGGGTATGAATGGGCTTGAATCTGGTTTAAGTTTCAAGTTTCTAAGGCAGTGAGGTTCACAAAAAGCATTCATCTGTTTGCATATTTCACTATGTGCCATGATTTTGTAAAGATCAAAAAATCAACCTCTTCATTGGATAAAATTGACCTTGTCTTATTTTTCTGAAAACGAATAAGCCTCCCCGGGTTCAATTCTCGGCGGTTCATGAAAAAATCACGGCTTTCTCATTATCCGTTAAAAAAATGATTATGAAACTTCATCAAGAAGCGGCTAAATCCCTCTATGGGATGTAGCGTCAGCGGAAGAATAAGCTTGAATCTGAGTACTGATTCAAAACATATTCACTTCCAAGAAAAGTTTTACATGTTAGAGTCGAGTGAAAGACCCGTGAGAGGCGTGTTTTAGTATTCCTGTTTGCTCTAGATCGCGATAATTTCCAGAAACTTTGGATTCTTTTGTGAATATTCTGCCATTTATTGAGTTTTCCATTGTTGATTTTCGTTAAATCTGGCTCTGGAATTGCTATAAGTGGTTCATCGAAAAGAAAGTGGCTGGGAGTCAGCATTTGTAGCTCATCAACCGTGTTCAGAGTTCCTCATATGTAAAATTGGAACCCGCCATCACCCTTCTTAAATGAAATTTGGTGGATTTAACAACGGGCTTCCACTAGGTGGAATAAATTTGAACTGGATTGACTTCTGTAAGCAGAAATTTTAAATATCATTAAGTAGATTTACATTGGCTAAGGAATTGATTGGTTGTGGAAGATTTTTAATTCGCGGTTGCCACCCATAAAATTATAAACGCCAAATTTGGTCTAGGAGCCCTCGTCTTGCTAACAACTTCTAGGTGTGTTGATTTGACTGACAAATATATGAAAATAGGCAAATATGCCTTTTCGAGTGGATCATTTCGTCGGTTACTTGTTTTGATCAGGTGTGGGCCAGCATAAACGATACCATAATTTTGAAATGGACGTAAGATTGCAGGACTCTCTCTAATGGCAAATTTCCCATTTTAGGCTCTAATGTGGCGCCACAATGTCTAATACATGTAATGCTTGTATGTAAATGTTTCTTGGTGTTGATTGTGGTTGCGAGGAATGTTCAACTGGAAATGACTTGGCTAATTGAGTTGGAAAACTTTTCTTTTCTTGTATGTTACAGGATTCAAGAGTATCGCACGTTATGTTTAAAAATGATTAAAATTTGGGATGCGGTTTTTCTACAGAATCTCGTGCCCACAGTTGCTTCTTGTAATAACAGATGTATTTGCTAAGGAGCATGCGATTCTTCTTCTGGACCAGTGCTTCTAATAACACGCACGATTTCATCCGAAATCATACAGTCGAAGTAGATTTTTGTAATTTGCTGTTTTACGTGCTCGTTGATCGAGAAACGATTGAATAAGCGTGGATGGAATTGGCTTCGGTTAATTATATCGAGCTTCTAATTTTTGCCACGCTTCTGCATATTTGTCGTATGTAGTGGTTATGTGTCAAATTAAACGTACCGCTTCCCCGCGTAATAATGTTTTTCTGCTACAATTTTTGGAAACTTTTCAAATGTGGTTGATTGTGTATTGCGTTAATATAGAGGTCTCTTTCAACATTAATTTTGGGTAGTTTAGCGATTATGGACGTTGTATTCAAGGTTTCGTAAAACGTCTTCTGTTGAGCCAAAAATGTCTCTAAAGTCTCATTCAAAGCATCAGCCATTTTATTTGGATGGCTTTACACATGTAAGTTGGACCAATACATCTTCCAATAATGTTCGCGCTTCATAATATTGGCCATCCACCATGGTTGTGACGGATTCATAATCTGGAAAATCCACCAGGGGGTATCTTCTCTCTTTTTTGCAAATGCACCAATCGCGGTCGAACACCATTCTCGGTTGTAACTGTTGTTGCTGCACAAAATTCAAAATTGCTTCTATTTGACTTATTATTCGATTTCTAATTCTATCAGAAAATAGGTTGAAAAACTTGAGGCCAAACATAGGACGATCGATTAAAATTGAATTTGAGTTCATTTCTTAGAAGGTAATTTGTTGAATGAGTGAAAATGTTTGACTACCAATATCTTGCCCGTGACATTTGATAAACGATACAAATATTTAATGATATCTAATTTTATTCCATTACTAAGAGTATCCATCAACCACATTGATCGACAACCTACTTCAATACATTATAATACCTACGGCTATTTGTATCGAAATTAACCCACTCGAAACGCCCAAACAATAAATTTTCTATTTTACTTATCCAAAATCTTAAAATAGAATTAACGACAGTAGAAAAATGTACTCACTAAAATTAAAGAACATCAATCATGTTGTTTTAATAAAAAAATGGATTTTATATTTGGAATTGATATTGTGTCATCTCAGGTTTGTTGTAATGAGATTGTTAATGGTTTGTTTCGTGATTATAGATTAGACTAAAAGGGCTATACAGCATTACGGGGAAATGGAGGTGGAAACGATATACATATTTGTCACGTACATACAACTCAAATATCATTCATATTATGAGTCAAATTTATAATTAAATTTATTGTAAATTCCGCATTATTGCGTATATCAATTGTGGAATATCACGTTTAAAAGATAGAAAATTTGGTTTGTATTTAACTATACTTGTGAATAATTTGTTATAATCCAAAACAAAACAGTTAAGTAACATACTTAATTTTTTTTTAATCATTTATACACATAAATTTAGTAAGATGTTTGTGCCTGCCTACGTGATATATGTCGTGCCAGGTGCATTAAAAGTAAATGAAATTATCGATTATAACAATATTCGTCAAGCCACCATGGCTAAGTTGCACGTAATTATTTACTTATATCATTTAAGTAACTAAAATACGTGGCCTTAATTTACCCATGCTTATAGGGATGAATTTCACTCAAGTTTTTATCTGGAGCTTTACTTTGCAGTAAAAGCCGTTTTTTATGCATACGGGAAATTTTTAAATACTCTTAATTACTTATTGTTATCAGTGCGCCAGTAATCTTGGTGTACTTAAAATTAAAATGAAAATCATGTCGTGTCCGATTGCGTAATCGGAAATTTTGCCTGATAGTGGTAATCAATGTTTTGATTTTTTTTAAAGCTCATCCAAAATAGATAATTTTAATTAATTAATATTTTTACTGTTAAGCTGTAAGCTAATAATCATTTGAAACCAGTTGAAACTGACAAAGAAAATATCAAAGTATTTGGTAGCTATCAATTTTGCATTTTTATTCGAATAATATTGTCCTCATTTACAACCTACCTAGTTGGAAATTGAATATAGACTTTGAAAATATTTACAATTTATTGTCTAATATAAATCCTTAGCATTTAAGGTAGTTAGTCAAACTTTTTCCAGTTTTCTATATTAAGGCAAGTGAAATATAGTTTTAAATTGCTTCGTGACAAATTGACTTCAAATCTTTTCATTTTTTAATTCTGAAAGTTCTGTAAATGGCTTTTTATCGGAATTCAATTTTTATTTAATAACGTTTAACAGCCCTTGAGTTATATTTGAAGACATTTCCTGCTAATTTTCCTAACAATGATTTTAAAAGTATTATAATCACATGATTTGTTGAAGAGGCCTTTACTTTTCTCTACCTTTTTCGAGAATATCTATAATAAACCAGTTGAATATTTGGTTAAAGTGTAATTTAACACTTTAACGTCTCATAAGCTTAACGAAATTTAGCCTAGCCTAACAAGAAGCTCTTTTTTATAGTCTCGTTACAGCGAAGCACAGGATTATACAATTGTCGTGTTTTTTATTACATCGGAGAGACCAGAGAGATCAGAGAGATAAATTATCTCAAATATCCGATACTTTTTAATCTGAAAAGGCATTTTTAAGATTTGAACACGCTAAACTTTTTAAATTGGCTGACTCTGTTTTCTATCACTCTTTGATCAAAAATAAACATTAATGAACATGAATCAGTTTTAAAATGAATTAAAATTATTTATAGTAGACTTTAAAAAATGAAGTCTGTAGTGTTCTCCATTTTGAACATTAAACTATCTATTTCTCTATATTATCTGAAATAAATTTCAGATCGAAAAACAGCAATCTGGGATTCGGATATAATATAAAAACGCAAAAAAAAATTGTCGGATTGATCCGAGAAAATAAAAAAACGCAAAAGGTTTTTTTGTGTATCTCACTGATCTTTCCGATGTAATAAAAAACATGTCAAATGTAATAATTCAGAGATGATTTCCGCCAAGTTTATAATTTGAAGTGGTCGAATGCAGAGCAGAGATTAAGAGAGTTGCATACCATGATGTGGTTCCGGGATCGGTTCTAGCCGCAGAATACAATTTAATTAATAACAAAATCCTTCTACAGATAAAGACGATTGCGTGTTAAATCATTAGGGTCGATTTCGGCCTCTATGCCATAATGTTTTTCCGTGATTTAAAAAATAGAATCTAATCGAATTAATTTTTGTGGCAGGTTCAAAAGGGTTTTTCAAACAAATTTTTTTTCTAGTAGTCTGAAATGACACAATTACACCTCAATTCCCATAGTCGTGTCTGAAAAGGCTTTCGTTTAAACGTTTTTTAATTTATTAATATTCGTTAAGTATTGTATTCATTGAAAATACTTCGTAATAATGGGTTTAACACAATACTACAATAATACCCTCTTGATGTTCTGTAGAACAGGGTTTTTTACAATGTTGTTGATATATTTCTGATTAGGCTGTTTATGGTAATGATAATAACAAATATAAACTTTATATAAATATTTTATAAATCACACAAGCTCGGAATTAATTTAACTTTGAGGAAAATGTAGTTTTCTATTCTGAAAAGCCCTGTTGTTGAGTATAATCAAATAGTACAGATATGACGCCCGTTAAGTTTATGCTTTTTTTGTTATAATGTGATTTGTTAGTTTTGTAAACGGCCATTTTCAGGTTGAACAGGCCTTTTCTAATTTGTTTGTTTTTACAAAATATCATCAGTTTACTAATATTATTGAGCATTTCGTAATTTCTTGCCAATTGGTTTTGTTCATTTTCAAAGCAAATAAGTATTTTCATGCAGTAATGGAAATTGCATTTTTTCAAGCTTCTTAAAAGTTTAGAACCCGATTTAGGTGACCCTTGTGTTTGCATGGGTTTGTAAGTTTGTAAAAAATTTGACAATCGTTATATATGTTTTATTGAACAGGCCTTTATGGATACTTTGATAATAAATAATTACTGAAACAAATTATGGGTTATCTTAAAATTCGAATTCTATAGCTGTTCTACTGCTGTTTTTTAATATTTAAGTTTCTAGTTAGTATAATGTCAAATTGTATCTATCATGATGGTTAGAAAGGGGTTTTGGTTGTTGTTTGTCATGATGTATGAAAAGGCCTTTTCAAATATTTTAAGGCCTTTTTGCGTTTTGAGTCAGCACAAGAAATAATTCCTGATCTAAACAACAAGCTCGGAAATATTATTACGTATAAGCACTATTGAGCATTTTTTAAAGCTAAACGAAGTGGATCTACCAATTTCGTTATTTGTTAAGATGGCAGAAAATACTTTTTTTAATGTTTACCATCTTACGATATTAGGCACCGCACTTTTTAAATGTTGTTGATAAGGCCTTTTCGAGCCAGTGAAGCTGATAAAAACTGTTAGAAGCCCTGATCTAAATGACAAGCTTGAAAATAGAATTACATATTAGCAAACCACTTACTAAATTTGCTGAACATACCTTTTCTTATTATTCCTGCCATATTAACAAAGTTTAGTTTTTTTTTGAAATTTCGGTTTTCTTTAATGTAGCGAATGGGGTATGGTTTCATAAGCTTAAGCTTCACAAAACAATTACTAAATGTTTTGCACTTTTTACAGAACGAAAATAAGTTTCGTTACAAATTTTAAACTTTCCAACAAGTTTGGGAGGTTTGAATCCAAAATTTCCAAAATATTGTGACAGTTTGCTGAAAAGGCCTTTTATACAAACGGTCTTTTAATTTTCATTTTTTTAAAGTTTCACAGTTCTTCCTGAGCAGTCCTATTTTATTCAGGTTGAGAACAATTTTTCTAAATGTTTAGAAGGTTTTGTAATGTACAGTTAAGGAAATTGTTGATACTCGTATGATTGCCAAATTCGTGATTTTTTTATTTAATTATTTGTCGGGCGCTTGCCAAATCTTTACTTTCATTTTCTGTAGTTTGCTTCAAGTCGGAAGACATTAATTTTGATAAAATTTTGTCTGAGCTAACAACAGGCTTTTTTACTCAGTATTTCCAGTGATGGACATTTTTAAAGCTTCTTAGTAAATATGCCCATTGCGAGTTAAATTTGGTCATCGGCTTTAGGTCTTTTACAATTTTGTTGTCAAGTCGGTTTAAAAGTTTTTATAAATCATTTGATAGATTTTTCCTGATTTTAGGTTAACCCCAGAAAGGTATTATGTTATACAATTAAGCAACAGTGGAGGGGGAACATATTCGGAAATTTAATTTAACATTGGCAAATACAAAACATTTGGTTATTTGCCTGAACAGGCCTATTTTGTATAGTAAAGAATAATTTCTGATTAGCAGCTTAATGTTCAAAAATTAATACTGCAACAAATTATTCGAATTTTAACGTATAAAATACAAAATTTTGAATGCAGGGATACACCTACTAAAACGAATCCTCTTACAGAAACTTCTGAAATTATTTTAAAATTTTAACTAAATGTAGCAATGCTTTTTAGATATCATATCAATCAGTGTAATCTTGTTAAAAAAAAATTTAATCTGTGGCTTACTTGGCGAAAAGGTCTTTTGCTAATTACTTTCCTAATATGAGCGTTGTTAGGAAGGGTTGTAATGATACCAAGCGAAACAAACAAGTTTTGTTAAACAGACTTTAAGAACTTTTCAGCACAGGCTTTGTGTTTCTCCCGTTTCTGTAAACTGGCGAAAATTCGGTACCAAAGAATAATCGCTTTTATAATTAAAGGTTGTTGAACCTTTCTTATTTGTGCCTTACCTAATCATACGAGTCTTGGAGCTATCTCATTGCTATGCTCTTTCTGTCTATTTATTAACAAGTTGGCTTATTATTGACTAATGCCCTGTTATTGGGTGATTAAATTTCTTTTAACATTTTTTTATTAAATTTAAAAAAACTAACCGCGTATTTTCTTTTTAATTCCAGCTTAAAGGATCCATCGACGATTGTAGTTGTAACGTAGACGCTGTTGATCATTACAACAATGTGAAAATATATCCAAGACTGAAGAGTTTACTAGTCAAAGACTTTTTTAGATTTTACAAAGTAAATTTACATGGTGAATGCCCATTTTGGGCGGACGACAGTAAATGCGCAATGAAATTTTGCCATGTCCAGGCATGCGATGAAAAAGATATTCCATCTGGTTTGAAAGGAGCTTTTAATTCTGAGCGTCCATCACTAAAGGTAATGTATACATAAATACAATCCTAATTGTTATTTATTCTAATTTATAAAACATTTTTAGTATTTGGAAGAGTTTCAGACAAGTAAATATTCGGATTGTGGCAATGACTTGGATGCCGAACTTGGTTACTTGAACACAAGTATAAGCGATAAAGCACAAATTGAATTTCGTAAATGGGCGGATTATGATGAGACGCAAGACAATTTTTGTATTTTGGATGACAATGAAGAAGGTTCAGAGTATGTTGATTTGTTACTAAATCCGGAACGGTATACAGGTTATAAAGGTGAATCGGCGCATCGAATATGGCGGAATATTTATCAAGAAAATTGTTTTCTCTCCGATAAGCTAAAGAAAAATTCGAATTTCATTTCGTATCGTGATCTTGGTGCTTGGAATGATATATGTTTGGAGCAGAGAGCTTTTTATCGACTCGTTTCTGGATTACATTCAAGTATTAATATACATTTGTCGGCGAATTATTTAATATCGGAGAAAAAAGATTTTATGGCGCCAAATGGAGTATGGGATTTAAATATCGATGAGTTTATTCGACGCTTTAGTCCAGAGACGACCGATAATGAAGGACCGAATTGGTTAAGGAATTTATATTTTACGTATATTGTTGAGCTGCGGGCGATTGCGAAGGCGGCACCATACTTGAGGAATGAACTTTTTTACACGGGAAATAAAATGGAAGATAGGGAAACGAAACAGGCGGTTGATGAGCTTCTTGTTGTAATTGAGTAAGAGTGCGACTTGTTTTAATATAATTATTTCAATTAACTAATCTCATTATTTTACTTTTTATTTTTAGATCATTCCCATCCCATTTCAATGAGAGCCAAATGTTTATGGGTCCCGCCTCTGTAAAATTGAAACACGAGTTCCGCGAAAAATTCCGTAACATATCGAAAATTATGGATTGTGTCGGATGTGACAAATGTCGTCTGTGGGGTAAACTTCAAACGCAAGGTTTGGGTACAGCACTAAAAATTTTATTTTCTGGCAAATTTGACACAAAAATTGGTATTCCCATTACCGAGATGAAACAGGATGATAATAATTTCAGATTTAAATTGACGCGAACCGAAATTGTGGCACTGCTCAATGCATTTGGACGGCTATCGAACAGTATACAGTACTTGGAAAAATTTCGAAGAAAATTGAGATAGCATGGCCCCACAGCCAGTGGGGCCCTTAACCACTTTTTTATATACTTAAACAATTTTTGTAATATGTGATAGAAAGAGAGCACGGTATTTAAAAAGCAAAATTTTAATGTTGCCGGATGCCATTTATATATAGTTTAGTTTACAGGCAGGACCTGATCCTTTCTTATAAATCCAAATCACTTACCTAAATTGTTTTAAATATTTACAACACGAACAAAGCCGAACATATATAACTCATGTTTATTCCTTATTTTGTTTTTAGTGCTAACAAATTAAAATAAAATTTTTATTTGGTGGTACACCATGACACTCCGGGCAACAAATATTGAAATCACAATAATTTTCTATTAGGTAATATTAATTTAATAATTTGTAATTATTATTTGTAAAATACACACCCACACACACAAAAGTACGCAAATACATCACATTAAACTTGTAATTTTTTATTTTTACTCATTTATATGAGGTTATCAACAGGTGTGTATTACAGTGAAAATATTTATTCGATATTATGAATGTTTCAATTTTGGAAACTATTTAGTAGGTAATGGAACATACAAAATGCATAAATAAAAAAGTTTTTTAGATTTTAATTTGTTTGATTTTTTTTATAGATGTAAAATTATTGATTATATAAAATAAAAAAATTCAATATTTATGTAATTTATTAAAATTGTGCAGCGTTTTAATATACTCATATGGAATATTCGTAATAACCGATAATTTCGATCCATTTTTTCATCGGGCTACACTAAATTCAAAACAATAATTTTACGATTCGGCAGCCATGTTTGTCGGTTGCCATGGTAAATGGTTTAAAATTTAATTTTGTTTACCTTATTAAATAAAAGTCGCTTGCAGACATTCAGCGTCTTGTTTAATTCTAATAAGAATATTAATTGAGATTGTGCTTACAAATAATAATTTGGAAAAATGGTTCGATTACATTTTAAACGTGGCGAAGAAAGTCAATTTCTTTACGAAACAAATTTGAGCATATCGATTGAGAAATTGACGCATGATGTTGTTGCGATTTTCAATGGTCGGTTGAAAATTAGTCGAATTTGTGCTGGTAAGTTCTATTTTTTGCTTTATTATAGTTAACTGCCATTAGATAAAATGTGTTCTAGGATGATTGATCGTCGTCACATTATATCGGCAACATATCAAAACAAATTTTTAGTCGGGGTTTGAATTCCACATAGTTCGGGATTAAATAATTGTATGGCAATAGCCACTGAATGGTTCACAAGTACTTGTTTGATAAAGTTGTCACTGATAAATAATTATTTTACGAAGGAACACCTCTAAGACGATTAATTTCTTTTAACAATATTCTTATAGGTTCCTCGTCACTTCGTGTCCAATAGAAACTTTGGCTATTCCAAAATTACTTTCATAAGTTGAATTTACTGAGGACCGATCTCTCTCAAGTGATTTATTGTTTCATATTGCTTCAAATTCTGTCATCACCTCAATTATCATCTTGCACTAAAATTAGATCAGACTTATCGTGTTGTACTCGTTCAATTTTTATCGCTTAAAAATAACGCAACTGAAGTGGTAGACCCACAGGAAAACGAAAGAGATGCTGCTGCACTGCTTGCTTTATTTTAGGCAAACCTTCTGGATCCTGATCGAATATACATATTTCTAGAAGGGTGCGATTTGTCTCCCTCCCAAACTCGACACCTTTCTGAATTCCCAAATCAAGATGGTCCGAAGAAAGGCATGCGGAGATGAACTCAACTCAATATAATTCCAGTTCAACCCATGCTTACCCGAAATAAATCCGCACTTAAATCCCTCACCAAATCTCAACTCAACCCCAATTCAACTCCAAATCAACCCTCCACTCAGCCAAAAACTTAATTCCTAAAGCAACGCGGTTCGAAAATTGCATGTGTCTATGAACTTATGGGACTCGTGTATTTTTTGTAGAAAACAACTCCCATAAGAAATTAAGTATTTACTTATTTTAACAAATTGTATTTTATTCAATATTTATTTTTACACAAAATAGGCAAATTATTTAAATTTCGCGAGTCTATTTTTGTCGTGTAACTCGTGTGTCGATTGCATTACGAATACCCAATTCATTTTTCGTATTTCCTTCATCACGCTGCGATGCATTATCATAATTTTGATTTACGTTGTACCTTCGATTTTCTAAAGGGGAGCGAACCTATTTTTTCTATTCAAATAGTTCACTGACCGCCCACATTACTCCTCCTTCAGTGATAACGCTACGCCTGCTTCGACCTACCCTGCTACAAACATTGCAAGTTGCAAGGTATCTCTTAGGGAAGTGTACATGTCGTCCTGCTTTTGTTTTAACTGAAACTGGCTCGCCCAGTATTGCTGAGGGTATTTCCTGGATTTTAGCCTGTTCCGTCTTTGGACATTCCTGATCTCGCACTTTTTCGTTGTCTCCTGATTTGTTTTTCAGTGGATTTTGCGGCTGGTGTGATTCATCCTCTGCATTTTGTATTAAAAATACTGGCTTTAGTCGATCTATTGAAACCACGACCTCTTTGTCCCTTATTTTCAATTTGAAATATTTATCGTGTCGTTTGAGAATAAGGAATGTACCGCCGTATTGTGGTTGCAGTGGTCCTTGTACGGCATCAATTCTCACAAATGCATGTGAGCATCGTCCGAGCTCTGCATGTACGAATGGCGTTTCCTTTGCATGCCTTGCAGTTTGTACCGGTTGTAATTTTTGCATTTTCCCTCTCAAGTCATGTCATCTCTTTCCCTCTCAAGTCATGTCATCTCTTTCCCTCTCTTTCCCTCTCATTGAACAGTTTTCCTAGTTCCCTAAACAGTGAGGACTCGAACTGTCTGCCTTGGTTCGTGGTAATTGTTTGTGGAACGCCAAACCGGTAGATCCAATTTTCGTACACGGCCCGTGCTACACTTTCTGCTGTTATATCCATTAATGGTATTGCTTCCGTCCATCGTGAGAACCGATCAATACATGTTAACATGTAACTATATGTTTGTGACATCGGTAGCGGCCCTACCAAATCTATGTTTATGTGTTGAAAGCGGCTTTCTGGAAGTACATATCTTCCTAACGGACTTCTATTGTGTTTCGAATTTTTTGCCTTCTGGCATTTCACGCAGCCTCGTGCCCAGTTCGCACGATCCTTATTCATGGAAGGCCATACATATTTTGTTTTTATTAATGTTATGGACGTCTTAACGCCTGGATGTGCTATACTGTGGAAATGCTGGAACGTCTCCTATCGTAGGCACTTTGGTAGATACGGTCTTATTTTATTCTCCTTTACTTCGCAAAATATGTTTTTGTCACTGCCAGGTAATATCATTGGTGTTAGCTTCAAACTCACCTGGCTTTTTGATTCCAATAACATGTTTAGCTCCTCATCTGTCGTTTGTAAATCAACTAATTCGTCGAAATCCACCAGCTTTGGGATCGAAATTGTTTCCACCCGTGATAAAGCATCTGCCACCACATTATCTTTACCCGCTACATGTCGAATATCGGTTGAAAATTGTCCGAGATAGTCTAATTGGTGGAGTTAACGAGGTGACGCTTTTTCCGGTTTCTGTTGAAAAGCGAACGTTAACGGTTTGTGGTCCGTGTAAATTACGAAATTCCGTCCTTCCAGCAAAAATTTGAAATATTTTACTACTGAGTATGCGGCTAGTAATAATTCGCGGTCGTACGCGCTATACTTTTGCTGTGTCGCTGTTAGTTTCCTTGAAAAAAAAACTGAGCGGTAGCCGATTAGTGCCTGACCTTTGCTGCACGACCGCTCCCATAGCATAGTCGGAAGCGTTGACCATTAACGATAATGGTTCTGTTGATGATGGATGTGCTAACATCGCTGCGTTCGCTATATCGGCTTTGCATCTCTCAAATGCATTTTTTGCTTCCACCGTCCAATTGATTTTCGTTTTGTCATTCTTCTTATTGCCTTTCATGAACTCTAGCAATGGCAACTGTGTTTTTGCTGCATCCATTAACGTCTATTGGTTCTTTGTATTGGCAATGGCGGCAACTTTTTCCGGTCGGAATGTCGTACCATTTTCAGATATCATATGACCCAAAAACTTTACCGTTTTTCTACCGAAAACAGATTTTGTCATGTTGACTACAATGCCGTGTTCCCTAAATCGATCGAACACTCGGCGCAGGTGATCCATATGCTGTTCCTCATTAACGGAGTAAACTAGCACGTCATCCAGGTACGGGAAAACGAAGTCGAACACTCTCAATACATCGTGGATGAAACTTTGAAAGGTTTGGGCCGCGTTTCTTAACGCAAAGGTCATCCTCGGAAACTCGAATAAACCGAATGGCGTTATTATCGCCGTTTTCTCTATGTCCGATAGCTTAACTGGTATTTGGTGGTAAGCCTTTACCAAATCGATTGTTGAAAATATGTGCTTGCCATGTAACCCGTTAGCCAAATCCTGGATGTGCGGTATTGGATATCGTTCCGCCACTGTTGCATGATTAAGTCGGCGGTAGTCGCCGCATGGCCGCCAGTCACCATTTTCTTTCTCTACTAGGTGCAAAGGGCTGCCCATGGGCTTTTTGATGGCCTACATATTCCCAACTACATCATATTGTCGAACTCACGTTTTGCGATAGTGTATTTTTCCGGTGTTAACCGACGATACTTTGAATATACTGGCGCACATTTCGTTTCGATCACATGAGTCACGTTGTGGTTAATTGGACTCATGCCCACCTTTGGACAAGTTAGATCCTTATATTCCGACAGCAACTCGAAGTATGGAGAATCAATCGTTCGCACTGTAGTTACATCTGATGTTTGGTCTTTCGAAACTCTACCAATTGATCTAACGCTGGTCATACTGTCAATCAGCTTCTTTCGTTTTAGATCTACGAGTAATCCGAAGTGGCTTAAAAAATCAGCTCCTATTATCGCTCTACCGATGTCGGCCACGATAAATGTCCAGGTAAAATTTCTCCGCAAACCCAAATCAACCGTAACTGTCCTGTTCCCGAAAACGTTCATCTTTGTTTGATTAGCTGCATACAGATCTACTGGGAACGTGTCTAACTTGCTCATTTTCGCGTTTAATAATAAGGTGACAATTTACTGAATTCTGATCGCTAGTCGCCATGAGCGATCGCTCCACTAGTTTTTTTCGTTGCTTGAGAATTCACACGGCGGATGGCATTTAGTAGCCTTATCCCCAAACTTATAATGATATCAGTAATTTTTGTACTCGGTACGCTTGCGAGAGTTTGAACGAGAATTATTTCCGTTTTGTGATCTACCTGGCGTTCGGGAACGGCTTCGTCCCATTTCATCAACTTTTTTCGTCAGTGCTTCGATTTGTGCCCTCAACGAGGCTACGTTATTATCATTGGAATTTGTTTCGGGTTGCTGTGATTTCTCACACATATTCACATCCGACGCCTTTGTTACCTCCATGATGCGATCGGCCATCGTAGCGAGCTTGTCTAAGTCGTCGTCGCTAACTGATAAGATGGCTTGCACTTGCGTAGGCAATCGTTGAATCCACAGTGACTTAAGCAATCCACTACCGATTTTTGGTCCTGCTAGCTGCCGCAAGTCTTTTAAAAAATGTGATGGCCGTTGGTCTCCCAAATATTTGTCGTGCACTAATTTCTTTAATCTGCTTTCTTCCGATTCCATAAAATACTCCTTCAGTCGCATTTTTAATGTATCGTACTTTCCTGTCTTCGGGGGGTTCATTACAACATCGTCTACTAGGGAGAGAATATTACTCTCTATCGCGGCCACTACTGTGTTGAATTTTGTTTCGTCGGTTGTAATGCCATTTGTTTCGAATTGGGCTTCCAATTAACAAAACCAGAGAGGCGAAAAGCTTCCAATTCATTAAGATTTGTTGGACGTGGTAAGTGTTCGATAGCTTTAACTTGACTTCCCGATGGTGGAATATCTTGAACCATCATTCATCTACTGAAGCTTATGAAAAAGCTCGTCTTCTCAATTTCGGTTCTTACCGCGGCCATCTGTGAGAACGGAATTGGGCAAGGCTTTAAATATTTTGGTTGGGTTAACCAAAATGGGTTACATATGCATTATACAAAGGAGGCCCCGCTTCGGAATACTGATGATTGCTTGACTGATGGACTAATATTAAACTATTAACTACTAGCAGTGGTAAATTTAAGTCAATCTCATTCCAACGAACGTTTACACGAATGGTCCCAAACACGGACAGTTCATTTCCGCCATAAACTTTCAATAATTTGGTGGCTGGGGAACAAGGTGGGCTACCAAGCTGACGATAGCCAAACAGGCCAACTAGGTGGCTGAGCTAACAGACTTTGATTGCTTTTAAGACGGCGATCGATTATGACTATCAACTATATTTTTAGAGTTATAACGAAACTTTGTTCGACTAGCACCCGTTTCTTGTTTCCTTCTTAAGAGACAGACGCTGGCTATATGACCTTGTCGTTCGCAATGTTGACTTGGCATGGAAACACTAACTGTACTTCCTATTTCCGATCTGATTGACTTCCGGTGGTTCTGGTAAATTACTTTGGAAATCGGCTCCTTTCAAAACTAAAATAGCCTTTCTATTGACTCGCACGGATCCATTGTATCGTCGAGTTCCTCCAATGTTGGATTTTTCTTATCCATAGCTATTTTCCGAACGTGCTCTGATTTGTAATGCCCTTTAGCTCAGCGATCCATTCGGAATAGCATTGGCTTTGTTCATTTTTGTTGCTAACAACTTGTATCGTGTCGCAAGAATATGTAGTCTCGATTTAAAAAAATGTGTTAGCTTTGAGGTGAAGTCCTTGAATGAAAATGTACTTACGTCTTCTGTTTCGCATAACTTCACCAATATTTCATGTGTTCACATGTTCGATTCAACATCATTCACCATATTAACATAAAGGGAGCATTTCTAAATACCAATTTGGATGGAGAGATCTTTATAAAACAACCAGCTAGCTACAAAAGGCAGCTGATGTCAAAATCAGAAATTCAATGACTTCATCACTCGAATTGGGTTCAAACGATGTGCTTCCGATTACTGTATTTACGTAAAAACAGTCTATGGAATTTGATGTTATATACTTTTATACGTCGATGATTTGTTCACTGTTTGTGAAGCGAGCAAACGATCAGAGCCATAAAGAAGTCATTACACAAGGAATTTGAAATGGCAGATATCGGAAACATCAATGTATTTCTTGGAACGTATATTCAGCTTGATCGAGAAAAGGGGATCGTTCTTACGAAACAAACTTAATATTCGGCAAAGGTACTTCGAGCGATTGAAAAAGGCTTACATTTGACAAACGAATCATCAGATGTCAACTCAAACGTACCTTATCGTGAATTGATTGGTTGTCTCACCTATGCAACACACAACGAACGCTACCGGATTTATGTGCAGTTACAAACTATTTTAGTCGTTTTCAATGCTATTACGCACATGAACGTTTTACGCTTGCAAAACTAGACTTACGTTATATTAAGGGCTCAAAAGATTACAAGCGATTGTGAAATACTTGGCATTTAGATATTATTTCGTTCATGAGACGGTACAAACCAAACTGGTACAGATACCATAGACTGCTTTCCTGGGTGAATAAACAGCTGAAATCATGACAAAACAATCAAACTTCTATTTATTCCCAACGATTTTATCTAGGCTTTGTTTCAAATTCAATTGTCAAATTTAACCCACAAATACTAAACTCACTAAACTCTAACCCAACCCCAACTCAACTCGACCCCAACTCAACCTGCAAATGGAATCCAACTCAACCTAATGATCAACGAACAGCCCAATCCTCAAACCAGCATTTATAAAAAAACATCCAACTTGGTAATGTCACCAAGTGGTTTTGGGTCAATTCTTATGGAAGGTACCCGACCCTCTTGACGTACATCTTCCAAAAGTGTTTCAATTCTCTGTGTTGACCATAAGAATACGGCTCCAGGAATTCCAGTCAAAAACCCTTCGGTCAAAAAACGAAAGGTGTTTCAGTCATAAAATGTCCCATACCAATAATCTGACTAAAACTCTTTTTAAAAAGGAACTTCAGTCCAAAAAAAGAAGGTATTTCGGTCAGAAAACAGTTTGACTGAAATGCCTTTCATTTATTTGGACTGAACAACCTTCAGAAGTGTACTTTAGTAACATATTTTTGAACTGGAATACCTTTTGGTAGGTTTTAATTTTGATTTCAATGTCTTTTTAGTTTTTTGTTTGAACTTCCTTCTGAAAAAGCATTTCAGCCTAAAAGTCTGAAATTCCTTTCTGTATTTAACTGAAATGTTATTGACTGGAATTCCCGGAGCCTATTGGTACATACAAACATCCAGACACCCAGACTGATATATGGAAATCCTCCTGGCTAATAAACGAATCTATACCTTCAATGTTTTCATGTTGCAGTTGGTTTCAGGATTTCAAAATTTCGATGAAGTTTTTCTAATATGTCGTGCGGAGTTTCGAGTGTTGTTCGACAGATTTAAAAAACTTAAAACAGAATACCTAAATGATCGAATTGTCGACGCCGCCCAGTTCGGGACCAGTTCGCAGTCATGTTGGTAAGCAGGGTGATTTCAATTTTAAGGTAACCCTAGGGTGATCGAACGTTCTGGTTTCGGGAAAATGTTTTACATTGCCTGGTTTTTAGATAATATTTATTTAGGTCGGCAAATTTATTAGCGGCAATTTAAAATGCAGTAGGAAACAGAAAAATAATAATTTCAACACTTTCAATTAGATGGATGGGGAAGAATTTGTAGTAGTTCATGAAAATTGGTCGAAATTTGACCTTTGTTCTGAACTTTAAAAATGTTAACCACACAAAATGTAGCTACACTCTACACAAATTAAAGAAAAGTGTAAGGTACTGAACATAAAAAAGTGTAAATAACCAGCAGAACCAGGTATTGGGCGATATTTTCATGAAGTCGACAAATCAAGCTTTCCAAAATAATTTTTGTTATTTCGATAAAACGAGTTGGGAATGTTTGACAATCTTTTAAATATCGTGAAAATGAGTTAAATGTTCAAAACTGATGCTGTGCTCAGATTTAATTTAAACTATTTTACAGTGCCCTTTTTATCTTAATAGCAACAAAACGTTTTCGAAAGATTGGTCTGCCCACTTTATGGAAATAAAGGCGCACGCCTGGTAACATTTCTGAGATTGTGGGAAATGACGATGGTGTAGCAGCAATTTCAACAGGTTTTGCTTTTTTCAGTGGATCAAAGAAAAAAATTAATTTCCTTATACCTTCAATCTATCTAGCTTAAATATTTTAATTAAGAAAATAATCTCCATCCCAAATTATACGATCCAAGAAATTCTTTAGGACTTGATATAGTCTATTTTAGATAAGGAATTATTTATAGAATCAGTTTAATATCTCAAATATGAAATATCACTAAAATACATCGACAAATGTGTGTGTTCCATTTGGTACTGGCGGCGGAAAATTGTCTGGGTTGGCTCTATATGGAAAACCGAAAATCACAAATCTATAATTTTTGATTTATGGTAACGACCTTAATTCCATAATACGAGTAGTGTTTCAAAATATTTCTTTTAGGTTCTATATTAGGAGCTATTTGTTGGGCTCACAAAATATTTCCAATTTCACTAAAATCCATCAACAAATTGTTCGATTTGGTGCCGGAGATTGAGACGACTACTATCTTCTTCAAATGGCTAACTAAGTATATGTGAAAATAAATTTAGCGAATATAATTTTTGATTTCAGATATGAGCCTAAATATCATTGGCCGTGTTCCGCGATATTTCTTTAATTTAAGCATTGGTTAAATAAGAAATTCGACCCACAAACCTTAGGGCCTTATTTTATTTAAGAAATACGACCTCTGAGTGTAAGTAACTCGATTTTATATTGGGAACTACTAGTAGAATTGTCTTAATAACTCAGATATAAAATGTCATTAAAATCCAGTGGCAAGCGTGCGGGTTCCATTTGGTGCTGGAAATGTAATAAAATCGTGGATTGGTTACTTGTGTAAAAACAAATCTGTCTTTAGCAAATTTAATTTTTTGATTTATGGTTTCTATGTAAGGACCAAATTATCATTATTAGTGTTCTGCAATATTTCATGAATTCTGGCCTGGTTTTATTAAAGAAACTTCATCCCAGCCCTAAATAGAACTTCTGCGATTATGGATCAATTTCATTGAAATTTGGTATCTGACTTAACCAACATATTTGATGATTAATGGATTAGCCGAAGCAGGTCCAAATGCGGATTTGAAAGTTTTTTAGAAGAAATTTCACCGCAAATCTGGTTTTTAATCATAAATACCGCATCGTTCCTTCCGGTGTAATTAAGTGCCCCAGGAACTTAATTTCGCTATCATCAAATTCGCATTTGGAGACATTTACTCTTCATGTTCAGCCATATCCTTGGAAGCGATGTGTAAATCGTCGAAGAATTGGAAACAAAATCGAATCCTCATAATATTTGCATTGGCCGACATATGCCTTGGTTCTTGAAAAATTCGAATTCTGATCGTGTGGCCGTCAATTTTACAGGGTGCAGTGCACCCATATTTCCAAAAAGACAATAGACGTCCTTTTCGAATAATTCTACAAAATTCCCGGTTGCGTCAAAACTTTTTAGCTATGAAATTTTGATTTGGCGATTGAATTTGTCGTCTAGCTGAAGTCGAATTGTGTCATAGGTGGTTATTGGCGAATCATTTGCAGCGAAAAGTTTGATTATTCCGGGCAGTGGTTTTTTCGACAAGGCGATAAAACCGACATCGCCACCAGTGTCGTTTAGTAACGATGTAGCAGATATTTCGTCGATGATAGGAAATCTGTTAATGCCAGCTTGTGGATGATCCACCAAACCACAGGTAGCACCGCACATTCAATTTATTTGAACGGATTTTGACATCCGATCTGGTCGGTTTACGGTAGCCAATTCTTCCCTGAACTTTACGTGATAATGTAGTACCATGTATGGGTAATCTTGATTTCGATTCCTGTTTCGATCGTGTTTTGGTTGAGTTTACTTATCTCGAGCCTAATTTGGTTCAATGCATCTCTGTTGTCTATTTGAATTTGAAAATTCATAAAATTGCAAATAATGCCAAAAACTAGAAATTTTATTTCATAAAATTCTTTTCAAATTTCAATATTTTTAAAAACTAATTGAAATATTGAAACGACGAAATTCGACTACTTGAAAAGTAGAGATTAAGAGTTTTGTTAAGGTTCATAATACAAGTTCACGCAGAAAAAAAATATTGTTGATGCAATAATATTTGAAGAGCATAATGTAATGATTGGGTTTTTTATTGTTGCCATCATGTAAATAACTATATATTGGTTGTAACAATCAATACATTTTCTGTTGGAGAGAACATTATATGTTGGTCGGCACCATGTTGTTGATGGGGAACTTTTATTGCAGAGAACATTATATGTTGGCTGGTATCATGTAGTTCTTGAGTTGCTTTTGTTGCAGAGAACATTGTTTGTTCGTTGCTATCATGTTGTGCTGAGGAACTTTGTTTGCAGAAAACATTATATGTTGGTTGCTATCATGTAGTTCTTGAGTTGCTTTTGTTGCAGAGAGCATTATTTGTTCGATACTACCATTTTGTTTTTAGGAGTAATATTGTAACAAACGTTGTATGTTAGTCACTACAGTGTGGTTTGTCACCCAATTTTGTTGCAAAAAACATTATATACGGGATGCTATCATATTCTCAGCGCACGACTTTGTTAATTTTAATATGATTGCACTAAAAATCATTGTTTTAAAAATAATTGTCGAAATAATACACATTGATGTTTAATGAATAATTTTATTAAATAATATTTAAATAATATAGTACCTATATACATTAATTTGTCATACGTGGACATAACTAAATCTAAATTAATAATAAAAACTAACCTCATTTCTAATAAATGTATAAAACCAGTTATTACAAATCTGCTACATTATTACGTATTACTAATTACCAATATTTGTATTAATTTAAAAATTTAATATTATTTTTCGTTACACAAATGTACCCAATATAGCTAATTGGATTCTAATGAGTCCACCTTCACAGAAAAGAAATAGTTCTCGTGTTCAACCCGAAAAGTATGAAAATGTGAATCAATTCCGTGATTTAAAAGTCTTTGAAGACATAAGTAGTACGAACGGTCTATCGAACAAATGTGCCTGATTAAACCAAATAATGGAATATCATCTTCGTATTCACCAACATGTACAACCATACCGGGTTTAAATAGGATATTTTCGTATTGGAGATAAGACACAGTATAAGTCGAAAGAGCTGAAACAATACCATATTTTTGTAGAGGGCTGTTCATATTATGATAAATTGTTCCAGGGCCTGATTTAACTCTCGCGTCTATAACATCGTTGTAATTTATGAACAAATCTAGAAGCTTTATTTGGTACTTAATAAAAATTGTCCTAAAGATATTGATTTTATTGTTAGAGCTATTGCTTATATTCTTCAAAACTTTATGTACCGATTCAAATCTCATTGATGAGATATGTTTCAAAGGACCAATTTTGCTCATAATATTTGCGTAATGTTGCATATTATGAAATTTGGGTTTTAATGTACTTTTTGTAAGTTTTAAGTATAAACGATTATGTCCACACACCAATTCTTGTAAATGTTCGACCATTCCATCTTGAATTGAATCTGATTCACAACAAATATAAACTATCTGCCTTAAAAGTATGTATAATGACCATTCTTCACATTCAAGAACTAAATCACCAATCATCAATGAGATGCACTTGAAAAAAACTAACATCTCAGAAGCAGATAGCTTTAATTTATTTTTTTTTAGTGAATCTGAGTTTAATATAGGAGGTTTGTTTCTACTGTATATAGGACCGTAGTCGAAAGTAAGCATTCTGTAGTTCAATTGTTCTAATGAAAAGAATTTATAGTCATTTATAAAACGATTTAGAATAAATATTAGTTCGTAATGGCAAACCCCTTCCAATAGGTCATGCATGACATCTACGCAATAATTTTGTGTTACATGAAAATTATTGATACGGTTAAAAACCGAATTTTCTTTCACGCCAGTAACCTTAAAAACATTTAATGCAAGATCGTAGTCATAATTCTCAGGATTTCCCATCATTTCAACATTTTCTTTAATACTAAATTTCATAATATTACGATTCAGTTTGCAAAAGCGGCAGTAAAAGTTACTAGAGAAACTCTCTGAAAATCCAAGAATCGTATTAAGCCCGAGATTGTCCCCAAGAATTAATGTAGGAATAATTTTGACCCTATTTAAATTTCTAAGACCATATGGTATTTTGTTTTTGAGTTCAATTCCTGTAGTTTGCAAATAATTAAGCTCTGCGATGAATCCTGAAAATACGCTAGTATTTCCGAATTTTTTTCTATCCTCAGAAAATAATAACATTGCAACAAATATATGGGAAAGTTTAGACTGTAGGTACTCGGGAATACAAGGAATTTTTATATAGACCCCGCCAATTTTCTGTGACACAGCATGGGATCCTAGAACATTATCAGGCTCAAATTCATCAAAATAAACTAATAGAGGCAAATATAATACACTATTATCAAAGCATTGTGAAAACTGTTCATCTTTTTTGTTCTTCCAGAGTGCACTTTGAATTAAATTATAAGTTACAGCTCGATCACGAGTTTTTAAGGAAATAATGTAGGATATAGTTTCAAGTAAAAAGCTTGTTTTTTGAAAAAGAACACCAAACATTTCTCGCAAACTCATCATAGCCACGGAAAAATCCAAAGTTTTGAGGATAGTTTGTCCATCAGAACTAAGAACTTCTTGAACTTCCTTATGTATGGAAATAAATTGTACTTCTACAAAAAATTGTGTTTTCTTAAGTTCTTTAAAAAATTTATATTCGGATTCTACTAAACTGTTCTTACACAATTCTTCCACAAAAGCCAACACGTCGGATGTCAAATTAGAATCGTTTAATTTATTTTTCAAAATTAATAAATATTTTCTATAACAATTTACGATGCTTTTGATAATCTCTTGACTCTTATTTCGAGGAATGGAATCGTTACAATAAGTTCTTAAAATTTGCTTCAACAAATCTAAACGAATATCTGGGAGTGATAACTGTTGAACAATATCTGCGTTACTAGTGCTAGGACGGACATCATTGTTTTCAATATTAGAACTTAGCTCTGCGTTGCTGCAATTGGCAACAGCGGCTCTAGTTAAATTTGAGTATTCACTTTCAATATTTCTATAATGAGTTTTCAAATGAAATCTATAGGAATCAAGTCGACTATATTTTCGCGAGCACCTACGGTAGCAGCATGACACTGAAGTTTGGTTTGGATGACAATTCCTTATGTGGCTAATCAACTCATTGATAGTCATGAATAATTCAGAACAGCTAAAGCAATTTATTGAATCCATTTTTGTAATTTAACTAACAGTTCTATCTTAAAGAATTTTATTTCAAATCAGCAAAATATCAATTAAAACAAAACTAAGGATAATATTTAACTTAATCAAACAAATAAATAAATTCATAATTCTAAAATTCCTACTTAAGGAGAACACAGAAAATTATTTTCAGTAACCTACGATTCTATCGTAATTAAAAATGTGCTAAAAATTAAATATGTATATACTTAATAAAAAAATGCAAGTATTACCCTATTTTGCAGAATGTAGATCGTTGATCAGTGTGTTGATGGAAGGTATTATTGTGTCCCAAGGCGTATTTATTTAAGCTGGTTTTGCTTTTGAATAAACATCCAAACATGAGCACAACGACTGGGATATTTGATGTTAATTCCCATAAAGCAGTGAAAGCAAACTTCAATTGCCTTTAGTGGATTCTCAAACTTTAATCTGTGGCCGGATATATCGACATATGCTAGACAAACGGTTTTGTGAGAGTCACCGATGAGATATATTTTAGGCCAGCTTTCAATTTTCAATCGTTTTATTTCTTCTCTGGTTTCGTCGTCCGCTTCGAGAATATTCTATAGTAAAAAAACAATGATTAATTATGAGAAATTGATGATGAAGTTGAGTTTTTTTATTACCTGGCAATATTGAATAAAAGATCTTTGCACTTCAAGTTTACTCGATCGTCTAGAGCTCGGTAAAAGGTAGGGAATTATCATAAACGTCAAAGCAAGTTTTGAGTCTGAAATATAATTATAATAATTTACAGTTATTAATTCATTATTAAAAAACTCGTTCAATTCAATTAACCTTCTTCTTCCGCGCTCTCAATATTTGCTAATATTTCTTTAACGCACTTATCTTTCAATTTTTCTGCCTTTCTGCCACTAATGGATTTAGATGAGGGATATAAAATTTTAAAATCAATTTCAAACTGAAAAATAGAGGACATTATAGTTTAAAAATATTACTTAATATTTAATTTTGACGACTTACCAGCTCGTGACTTTTTTCATTTGAAAGAACCGCATATTTTTCTAAACATTCCAGGGTTGTAAAGTTTTGAATTTCAAGCTCTTTATGCCTGAATACATGTGTACTTTTCCACTTTGCTAATATTATTTGCCATTCGGCAGCTCCTGATTGCAAAATTTGAAGATCAGTTGTAATATTTGCCTCTTCACTAGCTAATGTATGTTCTGGTATGTTTAAGTTTCCTTGATTTACACTTGAAACTTTTCGAGAAACCATTATTATATAATAATTTGACTTTATTTTTGCTATAAACTTTGCTAAACTATATTTATATTACTTACTCTGATTTTCCTGCGATTTTGATTTAATTCTTCTATTTATGACTCCTGCTGCACTGAGGCGAGATCGATAGTTATTGTAAGCATCGTATAATTTCCCTTTAGCTAGGTGTCCTTTTCGAAATCGAACATAGTACGTTTCTTTTACTTCAAAAGGAAAAATATCTACTATTGACTGCGTTAATTGTTAAAAAATCGTCTCTTGTGAGTCTGAAAATAGCATAAACATAGTAAAACAGCTAACAAATTAATGAATAAAATGCAAAACATAGCAATGAGCAAAGAAACTTTAAAGATACATACTAATTTATGTTTTCGTTTTTTTTTTATTTCTAAGCAATTGTATGTTTTGAGTCGGCGTAAACAAACTTACATTTTTGATTTATTTTGCTTCAACACGTAGCATATAACAGCTTTTGCAACATTTATGCGCTCGCGATTCTCCAAGGTTCCGTTTTGGTATGATGTTAACGATAAATGGACGTCATCTATATTTCTTATATCCTAATTAATTGAAAAATATTTATTTCTCCAGAATTTTAAATAATTGAAAACAATAATTACTTCAGTCGTAGGGAATTGTTGTAAAAAATTGGTTTGTATAAATATAGCGTTTTCGTCTCTAAAGTTGACAAATTCAGTTTCAACAAGGCAGGATATTGCGCGAACTATGGGTTCCGTTATAAGAGCCTGAGAATCCAACACAATCGTCGAAGGTTCGTTTAAATCAACTTCCGATTCGGTCGGTGTTAATACTGAAAGCACTCTTTGACCTACCGAAAAAGCTTTTTAGTGTGTTTTTTGCTGTGTTTCATATTTAAATCCGTAGATCGAGCGGATTTTGAAATCTGAAATCAGATCGATTTGGTCGATCTGAAATAAGAAACAGGTTTCAGATTTTTTAGATCAAAAAATATTTATTTCATAATTTAATAAAATGATTTACCTTCGTTCACATAATAATTCAAATTTCCTTCTATTTCCATTTTAATAACGTTTGCAAAAAAAAAAATAAGTGGTGAGAAGACAGTTCTGTATGCGGTAATGTATGTATTTGAATTACATGAAGTTAGCTAAACGAAAACTAATCTGAGAAATCGGAATATTTTTACAAATCAAAAAAATTAATCTAATCAATCTGAAAAAAAATAAGAAACAGCAAAAAAATTGATCAGATCGATCTGACTTGAAATAAGAAACAACTTTTTAGTAGTCAGATCAATCAGATTGATTAGATCAGAAATAAGAAACACAGCTATAATGTACATATATTATATTCAATTTTTACTTGATAATTTAATATCCAAAACAAAGTCTAGTGAAACAATAAACTGTGCAATAAAATCCGCAAAAATCTCTTCCTTTACAACAAAATCCTGAGAGTACACAACAATTTCAGATTCGGATTCCAAATTGTAGGCTTTCCTAACTGAAAATTGTAAATCATATAAAATTTCATAATTAACCCACCGTCTCTTACAATAAAGTGACAATTTCATTAGTTTAAAGTTTTTTTTTTTAATAATACAATCATACCTGCTTCTACAAATAAATTAAAATCATCTACACCATTAAAAGTTACACCAACAATATCCTTAGTGTTTGCAAAGGTAATTTTAATCAATTTAAAACCTTTCATTTTACTAAGCGAGCCCAACAATTTAATATTTAAGAAAAAAATTACTGTAATAATAATACCTTCATAAACAAGTTTGGACAATCATAAAATGGTTATTATAAATATAACGTGATCGTTCAAATGTGTTGTAGAACTGTCGATGACATTGCTTGAAAATGTGTTGAACAACCGTACGTACACTAACACTTGTAATATTATCGTATTAATTTTGCATGTTAATTAAAATAAATTAGAAAAACAAATTCAGGGGTTTTTGATTAACTGTTTTTAATTATTTTAAAAAGGAAAAATGAATCACTTACGATAAATTTAGTAAAAAAGGCACAATAAAAAAAACACTACTGAACTCTTGAAGGTTTTAAGTAATACTGATATCATTCAAGTGAAGTTTGACGTTTTCCTATGAGGGCGCAATGAAAATATTATATTGTTACAACAACGACATTGTTGATACAATCATAAATATGATCGTCCTGAATATATAACTCATAAACATGATTGGAACAACGATTTACATATTTGTTAAAATTATAATATGGTCATTGGAATTCGTTCTAGTCTATCCATGCTGAAACACATGAAAATATGATGTAATTAATACATTAAGGAACTATAACTGTATACGCGTAAAGCTACTAAAGCCACATACACACACTCATATCTAAATTAGTTTACTTACTTTACTTCCATGTTATGTATATCCATGCGGCCGCAAAGATGTTCTAACACTTTCTTACACTAATTTGCAGGTACAATTCTAAATAAACTGTACATATTTAAATGCGTTGTTTATTATGATAATATACACTACACATTCAACTAACAATTAATTATATTACTTTTTTGTTATTTTTTATACAGTAACACTACTTGTTAAAAGCAAAATTCAGGTGGTTCTATGACTGGACTCACTTACAGTTTATTAAACATTTACTATAAGCTGTTAGCGAACATCTTATTTTGGATCACTAAATATATTTTTCTTGCGGCAAATTAGGGTTGCAGGATAAGTCTTACAAACAACTTTAACATCACAGAAACCATAAACAAGCACCAAGTGGTTGCAACAATAATAATCGTTGTTTGATTACATTATTGTCACTGTCATTTTAGCTTTGTAGCAACTAATAGTTGTAGTAATAATAGTAGGACAAAAATTTAAACAATAATATGATTTCTACAGTTATTTAATGTTCACTATTATCATTTAGAAAACTATAGAATTGTTGTGATAATTAACTATTTTTACAGTAAAGATACTATTATATTAAGGAACAAACCTTTTTCGCTGTGATCATTCTGCAACCATATCTTTTCTCTGCGTGTTTCAAGTACCTAAATACAAAGTTTGGAGATTGTAGGAATTTTACCATTTTCACCATCATTTTCAGGTCTATTGGGTGTTTGTGTGCTAAGTAATGGTGTACAAAGAATTCCTCTTAATCAATTTCTTATTCTGTTTCACAGAAATTAATGAACTTGCCGAACACGGAACAATGTATCCACCCGATATGATCGGCCTAACCGAAGAGCAATGGACCGAATTAAAACTAGTCGATACATGGGGTGATAAATGTACTCCACCAAGTGGTTGGGTTGAGAATCGAGATGAGATTGGTCGTCGCAATGGTCGTCAACCTGAAAGTAAAATGCAAAAAATACTAAAGGATGCAATTGAGGAGGCGAAAAAAATGATCGAAAAAAATAAAGTGCAAATGGAACAATGTTTGGTGCAAAAAGATGTTCAAAATGCGTTAGATATATTACGCGGTGCCATTATGATTGTCTATCCAATGAATTTGCCACCGCACGATCCGATTCGTATGGAATTCATGAATATTGAAGATTTGGCTGGGACACAAGCTCAGCTGGAGGTTATTGAGCCGATTAAGGCGCAGCTATGGTTTGCTGGTAAACAAATGTTGCCGGATAAAACATTGGCCGATTATCTTGGCAGAAATGATAAGTGCAAGGCTATTGTGAAAATTTGCAAAATGAATGAAGGTGCACCGGGGCGTGAACCGGTTTTCACTGAGAAGCAGCGCAAAGAAATGATGCTGCATGCTTATCGGCGTCAAGAAGAGCTTAAGGTAAGTGAATAATTAAAACATTTTTTTTTGGTACATGCATTTTTTTTTCTTTTATTATTTCATAACCTTAAAATAATTATTATAACCAATAATAATATACATACATACAAATTTCAATAATGCCTTAATTAATCTAAAATCTTATTTTCTACAACAAAATAAAAATTAAAAATTTATATAAACAATGAAGGCTTGAGATGCATTTTGTAAGCACTTTCCTTATTAAATATATTTAGTTTTTGTTTCGGGAAGAACAAAAAATACTGTTGTCTCTAAAGATTCCTTAACATTTTTCTTACCTAAACGCAATGAGTACAAATTTGAATTAAATATTTGAAAACAGATTAAATATTATTTGGTAGAGACCATATTAAATTTGGCCATCATATATATTGTGCTTCTTTTGAAAAACGCTTATTCATTTCTAATCAAATTTCATTTTTGTTTGTTTCGATCAAATTTGACACACAGTTGAACTGAGCTTGAATTGCTTTTGAAAGAATATTAGAGCCAATTCGGGACTCGGTTGAGCATTGCGTTCGATTAAATCAAATATTTGACTAATTAAATAAATAATTTGATTCGAGTTTGAGGTAGTTTGAAATGAATTTGAAATTTGATAAATTTACTCAAATACTGTCAATTTTCGCAAAACTGTTGGTTTAAATTGAAATATAAGAATCCGATCGCTTTTTTGGAGTACCTACGAGTTGTTGGTAGGACACTGTCTAATTTTCCGTAGTACTTAGTTTACGAAATACTGATTTAAGCCTTTTTATTCAGTAAAAACAATTGCTGTGGCAATTTACCTGGTTTTGATTTTGATTACGAATTTCTAATAAGCTTCAATTAAAATATTTTGAACGACTTTCGTCAAAAGTCAGTTCGTTAAAATGTTTTGGAAACAATTTTTCTTTTCAAATTCTCATCAAACTCGACTTTTATTTGATCTAAATGTTGAAAAAAATAATGTCTTGAATTTTGTTAGCAATAATTTTAGTTGTATTGTTTTGCTTAAGTTTGAACTGGACTTGCTAATTAATTTGATAGTTATATCGTCTTTTACCGATAATGATGGAACGTGATTTTTACGGAATTTATTTATATGAAATGGATTATGAATATGTACTTGTTGTGTTCAGAATGACAGTTGAAAATTTGGTGAGTTTGAATTTATTTTGAAACAACATTAGAACAAATTAATAATTTTGATGAGCTCTATGTTCGACTAAATGAAATATTTAACTAATTAAGCATAGTCTAAATATAATTTGATTCGAGTTTGAGGGAGTTTGAAATTAGTTTGAAAGCGGATACATTTATCCAAATAAAAATCGTCAGCCTTTGCGGTGCTAGCTGCGAGTTGTTATAAGGGCTAACTGATGTTTCGCATTACACAGTTTAAGAAGCACTGATTTAAGACCTTTTATTTAATAAAGAAACGGGTCTGCCTCAATATAATTTATAATTTTGAATTATTTTGGGTGCATTTCAATCAAATTAAATTTGCAGCGAATTTAAATGTAATTTGAAGCGAACACAGGCTTCCATAATATTTTTCTTACCTACTAGTCCACAATTTATTTAAATTTTGAAACTAATTTGAAAGATATTTGAGTATTGATAGTATAGTATTGTGGAGTTTTGGTTCATTTTGGTCATATAACATTCAAATATTCATCAGAGTCATTTCAATCTGGTAGTATTAAATTCAAACATTTTCAGATGAAACTGCAATCAATTTTGTTCAAGTTGATTTCAAGTTTCTCTGACATGATTTATATTGACTTTATTTTTATTGGTTTGAATAAGTTTGAATCGAACTTGATAATTCAAAAATCATTTTTTATAATACCAAAGGGATGGACGGAATGACCAAATATCACTAGAGAATTAATCATTTAAGTAACAAATGAATTCTGAATAAATTGTAATAGATTAAATTTGATGACTGTTGAGTTGAGTTTGAAAGGAACTTCGAGCAAATTATGAATTTTGATGAGAATTGTGTTCAATTAAACGAAAAGTCTGACCAATAAGATGAAGAGTAAATGTTATTTGATTCGAGTTTGAAAGTCTTTTAATTTTAAATTTGATAAATTTACACCAGTTTCGTTAATTTATGCGCAATTTAGTGATGGCTCAAGTTAAAAGTCTCTTGGAGTAGCTACGAAATGTTGTTCCATCTAAAGTTACGGAATAGTTTAAAAGTCACTGATTTAAGTCTTTTTATGCAATAAAGATTCGATTACGTAAAGATTCAATTTATGTTGGATTACCTTACAATTTTATTTATATTTGAACAGAATCTGAACACAATCAAACTAAATTTGATCATTATATCGTGTAATATCGAAGAAATAATGATGGAGCACATAATGTCCCGCAAAAATCCATTTAAAATAGCAGATTTAAGTAATTTGAGAATCAAAAGCATTCTGAATTGATTTGTATGAGATCAGTTGAAAATTTACGCAATTTCAAGTTGAAAGTCTGTTGGAGTAGCTACGAGATTTTGGTCCATCTAATGTTACGCAACAGCGAATCACTGATTTAAGCCTTTTCATGCAATAAAGATAAGATTACAAAAAATGAATTTGAAGCTGTTTACATATAATCAATATTGTTAATTGATTCCTTTCTTGGATTGGCTACGAGATATGTTGGTAGAATTCTATATGTAGTTCCGCAGAAGCTGATTTACGAAACACTGATTTAGTCATTTTATCAATAAAGAAACGATTTTGTTTCAATTTAATTTTTATTGATCTGAACTTCAATAAAACTAAATTTGAAACGAGTTTGAATGAAATTTGAACAATTTGAAAATAGGGTTTCTTGACATTTTTCTTGTATGATATAACTATTTTTAGGTATAAATGGATTCCGAATAAATTTGTAAAGATCAAATTTGATGAAAGTTGAACTGAGTTAAAAAAAAAAAAAATTAGGGCAAATTGTAATTTTTAATGGGCTGTTCAAACTAAAATTTGATAGCGGGACAGAAACTAGCAAACAATGAATTAAATTCTTTTCCAATCAAAGTTGGTCGTTTTACCAAATTCTGTTAGTTTTCACGTTTCTGTACTGCTACCTACGATATTTTGGTGGATCATATTTATCTAAGTAGTGTTTCGCAGTACGCAGTTTACGAAACACTGAAGTATTTCTGTTTCAAATCAAATTTGATCTGCAACCATTCTAAATTTAAAGGGTATTTGATTAAAAATTGAACAAATTTTTTCACTCGAGTATTTGGGGGAAAAATTGCATTTAAAAACGATCTATGGCTCGATTATCTTGAGGGACTGAGTTTAGTTTGGCCATATTGCATTCAAATCGTGATTAATCTAGTTTGAAATTTAAACATTTTCAAACGTCAGAACTGTGCTGAAGAATTTCTAGTTCTTAACATTTCTAATTCTATTGAATACAATTTTTCCTTTTCAAATTCTAATCAAACTTAAATTTTGATTAAAATGATCTCTTGAATTGGATTTATTTTAATTGGATTGTTTTGATTAAGTTTTAGTCTGGTTTGATAATTGATTTGATCAATGTAGTCGAATATAAACATAAAAATTAATTTGAGTAGATCAAATTTGATGACGCTTGAATTGAGTTTGAATTTATTTTAAACCAAAATTAGTCCGTGTTTCACTGAATGAAACATTTGACTTATTAAATGTATAGTTTAAATGTAATTTGAATAAAGTTTGAAGGAGTTTAAATCTAAAATTTATTTTGTATTCCTTTTGAATTATTTGGTATACGTATTTACAGTTCAAGGATAATAATATATCTGAACCGAGTTTGATTTCAAGTTTGAAATGAATTTTTAAATTTGATAAATTTCTGTTAGTTTCATTGAAATCGATCGCTTTTATGGAGTAATTATGATACATTTTGGAAGGGTATATCTAGTGTTCCGTAGTACATAGTTTACGAAACACTGGCATAAGTCTTTTTATTCAACAATAAAGCGATGTTGCTGCAGTTTGAAAAAATTAGAAGTAATTTGAACGATTTAATGTGAAAATACTTATGTGTTTTGATAGGTGAGTTGATTGTCTCTGGACCTGCTGTTTAATTTAGTAAACATTTATCAAACTTGACGTATAATAACTTCCAAATTTAAATCAAATAAATTTGATTTCATTATCAAATAAATTTGTATTTATCGGATTTGACCAGAGTTGAACTGAGTTTGAATTTATTTTTACAGAAAGTTACAGCAAATTTTGAATTTTGATGAACTCGGTGTTGAATTAAATGAAATATTTGGCTAATCAAGTAATATTTAAAGGTAATTTGATTCAAGTTTGAAATAGTTTGAAATGATGATAATTGATAGGCATGTTTTAAAATATCAGAAATCGAACACCTGTTTGAATTTGAAATTTGAAGTGAATTTGAATGAAATTTGATTAGAATTTGAATGAAATTTGATTAGAATTTGAATCAAATTTGAATGATTTGAAGCGTAAATATATTTTTTGCTAGAAATTGTCATATATTCTTGTTTGTGTTTAAACAATTTTCCCATTGGAGTTATTTAGACGATAAAGCACCACACATAGCCAATAATTATAGGTTTTTAAAATGAACAACAATATAATTTATTTGTTTTTGTAAATAGTATTTATGTAGACATATATATATATTATATATTTATAAAGATAAATAAAGCTTTGGTTCAATCAAAGTATTATGTATTTTCATAAAACAATAAAATTTCAGAAGGCATTTATTAGTTTTGATGTTTCATAAAAAGTTGTGTTTAAAACATTACTAAAGGCTTTTCTTCTCCGAGTCGTGAACTGGATGTAACCGATTTCTTGATTAATTCTGGACGCATTTCACTATCACTATCAAAGCTGTTGCTGCTTAAATTATTATGGCGTAATAATTCTCGTTTAGCTCCAGGTTCTGTGTCCTAAATACAAATAAATAAAATTGAATATGACTTAGACCAACCTTTAGATTATAACTTACCATAGGTGATTGTAATGCAGATGGTGATAAAATTGGTTCATCATCCTTGTTGGCATACTTCCTATACCGATTTCCAATTAAATTATCATCCGGATCTGCATTGTCATCACCGCAATATTTACAACGCATCAGCGTATCATCTCCCACCCGAACCGATCGTGTTATTATACATAAAAATGTACACGATACGACAAACAATACTGATGGCACAATGGCAGCAATCAACAAATCTCGATACGTTTCATTCAAATCAAAACGAAGGACGACACGAAACGCATTATAAGGATTATAAAAACATGAATAACGAGATTGGGCCGTGTCATTGCGTCCATCACGTCCATATATATCGACAAATTCTTTACATTCACCGCGCAATGTATTAACACATGCCTCGAGATTAATATTTAATCGAGTTTGATTGTAAATTGTGATCGTCTGCTGTTTGGGTAAATAACGTTCAGTTGGATCGACCAAAGTTGAACTGTTTCGATAGATGCGGCCAAATTGTGTAAAATTCATCGAGTACAGTGGGAGAATGTTTGCATCAATTATTGTACCATTTAAACAGTCTAACCCCTTTAAATTATTCATATTATCCTTTGTAATATTCATACAATTGGCCATTATGATTTTATCGTTTGTTTCATTCCAGAAATTTGTCGGATTAATATCGATACTTTCCTCATCCCTTTGTGATTCGGTTAAACTGACGGCCGATTTACAGTATGCCGTTACCAATGTATCATCTTCCATTAGAATTGTGTTTATATTGACTGTGGTAATATTTGGACAATATCGATCACATCGAAATTGTTTCTTAACTCTGATGCAACGGGATTCTGTGTATGGATATTACAATAAATCGTATAAGACTCAATTATATGACGAAATAAGAAGTACTTACTGTTACACTGAAAAAATCCATTCATTTTTGCGTTATCCAAATCGGCATCAATTCTTTCACCATCCGGTACATGATTGCACAGGTAGACATCGTCCCATTGATAACAAATTCCTGTGTATAGAAACAATAAAAATATCGTGTTACGACGCTTTTTAAATTTGAAATTAATTTTTTATGTAGATTTATGGAAATATTATAACAGGTGTTTGGCGTAATTTTATATACTAATTACGCGGTTTAGGTGCGCCGTATTTCAAGCGAATCAAATATTTAGGCAAATTAATTATTTACTATTTGTACACTAACCTTTACTGCAATTAAATAAGCCTGTTAGGCCAGCACATTCCGTACCATTATTACAATTAAAACGTTTGTATGCGGTGGGTTTTACCTGCGAAATAAAAATTAAAGGCAAACAGAATTATTTTATGTATTATTAAAAGCAATTTCTCTTGAGATCTTGAAATTGATTTTCGATATAAAATACCATACATTGACCAAGAATTTAATATTAGAGGAGAATGGGGACATTGACCAAACATTCCAAGAAATGTATGATGATTTATTGATATAAGAAAGGTCAATTTCAAGGTGGCGACAGAAAATCTAGAATAATGAAATAGCAAAGAACATTTTATGGTATTCATTCTCTGCTGGATGGAGTAACAGTTACTTGTATTACAAAAAAATGTTATAAATTATTGTGAACTACTAAATTTTTAATTCCCTTATCGCTTCCTAATTTAAAAATGTAAAATTTTTTAAATTTTTAGTTGAAAAATCCAAACTATGAACTTCTTTGTTAGTCTAAAAAGCTTCCGCCGTAAAGTTGTATATTTTGTTTATTTGAAGGGAAGGTTGTCATTTTTGAAGTGCAGAAAAAAAAAAATTGATTTCTTTATAATTCTTTCCGTAAAAATCTTCTTTCTATAAGGTCGTCCGAAAGGATTCTCATCTATTAGTAGTATCGATTCAGATCTATGTTCTATAACATTGTCAAATTCTTGAAGTTCTATGGCCCACCAACAAGAGTTAGTGTTATTGCGTTACAATAATTGGTAATTACTAAATGTTTGTCCGAATAAACAAACTCTAAATCGTCGTTATGCATAAATTATTGCCAAACATTTTAATTCATCGTAGGTATGCATTTTGCTATTTTGAAAGCTGGGATTTTCTTCTTGATCTCCAACAAGATTGAATGTGGTAACTGCACTAATGGTTGGCCAATTCAGAAATGACCTGGTGTAAGACGTCGTTGGTTCTTCATGCAGTGGGCGTAAGGCGTGCTGTTTAATAATACTTCAATTTTTACCTTGTGTGGAATTTACGTTTTGTTCTTGAAACAATCCGCGATGTGGTGGTGAATTATTATAATTAGGTGCCATTTTGTTTTTGATTTGCAGAACTTTTTTAGGTTCTTATTGAATTTTCTCCCCGAGTGCTGTGGAAACTGCCTTCCTCAAATTTGGAAAACTGCCAGCGCTTACCAGTAATGATATCGGATACTTGAGACCATTTTGGAAAGCTCGCAGTGCGGTTTTATTATTCAAATCACTTCAGGCGTTAGTTTTTCCTGCCCTTCAGTACAAGCTTCGTTTAAGTTAGCTGATAATTTTTCAATCCGATTTGCAAAATTACGAACATATAACCTTGGGGGACCGAAGTTATCAATCAAAAATCGTTGACGACCCAAATCAATTAGTGCGGAACTTTTTGTTAGCGCCGGATAGATTCTACACGGAGCAGTCAATTTTCTACACCTAAATTTAAATTAGACGTGCTATTTATTGGAAAATTAAATTTATTTAACGCCAAAATATAATTTTTAATTCAACTCCTCAGTTACCAATTTATACGAAGCATATCGGGGGCTACTTTTTTATAAGACGGCTCTCCAAAGCGAATTCGGATAGCGAATAAAAAAACGCACTAAATAGTATACATTTGTTCGTCTACTGAACGCATTCAATATTCTTAGATAACTAGATCACTAAGGCCATTAATATCTAATTGAGAAAACGTAGCACAAAAAATTACCAACTATGCGTTCTTAAGCTTCACTAACGGGCGCTTTCATGTCCCAGGACATGTTGGTTTTTAACACCTTGTCATGATATTTTCGATAAATCGGAGGCGGAACTGAAACGAGTGTGAAGTTTGTCCGAAATTTGTCCTGACTTTTTTCACTTGAGAATGTATTGGTTAATTAAATTAAATCTCTCGTTATTATGAATTTTTTTTAAAGTTTTAGATTTTTAATATGACCTGAATAAACAACATTTAAAAAAACTATTTATAATTTTTCATCGTCAAACAATAAAAAATATTTTATTTTAAGCGGAAAATAGAATCTGTTTATCTATACAATATGTACAAAAACACACTATCAACCAAATGTTAGTAATGTCGTAACAGGAGCAATTCGTGAGAATTCCGCTTTATCGAGAATTGGTCATTAGTCAAGTAGTCCTTAAACATAAGTTTTGGTCTATAAGTTGTCTTTATAGTTCGCAAGCTCTTCCCTCGAGTACAATTGGATTTGTTACCATTTTTCTACCGATTGTGAGAAATTTGAAAAAACTGAGACGTGTTATTGAGTTACGGTATTTCGATCCTTATTGATGATTCGCGAGCACTTTTTACATAGCGAAGATGGTTGGATTCGTTGAAGCATTATCTACGGTTCATGAGATTTTCGAAAATTTTCCATGACGCTAAGTTGATGACGTGAAGTTATGATCTTTAGAAGTACTCTTATGTCAGATTCGCGAGCACTTAGTAATCCTTATGGCAGATTCGCGAACACTCGTCGCATAGCGTTGGATTCGTTGAAGTTCTCTCTACGGTTCGTGTGATTTTCGAAATTTTTCAAGACGCTATTTCGAGTTATGGTCTTTAGAATAATCCTTATGGCAGATTCGCGAGTACTTATCGCATAGCGTTGATTCGTTGAAGTTCTCTCTGCGGTTCGTGTGATTTTCGATAATTTTCCATGACGCTATATCGAGTTATGGTGTTTAGAAGTGATCCTTATGACAGATTCGCAAGCACTCATCGCATAGCGTTGGATTCGTTGAAGTTTTCTCTACGGTTCGGGTGATTTTCGAAATTTTTCAAGACGCTATTTCGAGTTATGGTCTTTAGAATAATTCTTATGGCAGATTCGCGAGCACTTATCGCGTAGCGTTGGATTCGTTGAAGCTCTCTCGATCCGTAGAGAGAACTTCAACGAATCAACGCTATGCGATAAGTGCTCGCGAATCTGCCATAATGATCACTTCTACAGACCATAACCCGAAATAGCGTCATGGAAAATTTTTCGAAAATCACACGAACCGTAGAGAGAACTTCAACGAATCCAACGCTATGTGATAAGTGCTCGCGAATCTGCCATAAGGATCACTTCTAAAGACCATAACTCGAAATAGCGTCATGGAAAATTTTCGAAAATTACACGAACCGTAGAGAAAATTTCAACGAATCCAATCGCGAATCTGCCATAAGGATCACTTCTAGAGACCATAACTTGAAATAGCGTCATGGAAAATTTTCGAAAATCACACGAACCGTAGAAGGAACTTCAACGAATCCAACGCTATGCGATAAGTTCTCGCGATTCTGCCATAAGGATCACTTCTAAAGACCATAACCCGAATTAGCGTTATGGAAAATTTTCGAAAATCTCACGAACCGTAGAGAGAACTTCAACGAATCCAACGCTATGCAACTAGAGCTCGCGAATCACCCAAAAGGATTACCTCTAAGCACTATAGCTCTTGATAACGTTATGGATTTTTTTTCGAAATTCTCACTCGCTCTTATCTCGATAAAGAGAAACTTCTTGAAACAACATTTCTATTTATATTGAGATGATGAGTTTTTCCATAAAGTCCTTCATACACTGTGTTTTCGATTACAATTTTAAATATTTGTTTGCTTTTGAGATGGACAAAATACAATTTTCGGTTTTTAAGAGTCGCATATACACCACAGGGAGCAGTCACAAAATATAAAAATGCTTTACATTTTGCAAAAAATTCATAATAACGAGATATTTTATTTATTAAACCAATACATTCTCATACGTAAATAAATAGGACAATTTTTGGACAAACTTCACGACCGTCGACAAATGCGTGAAGTTTGTCCTAAATTCGTCCCAAATTTTGTTTTTGTAATTTTAGGACAAATTTAGGACAAACTTCACGCGAATGAACTGAAACTCCCAATATCTATTTCATTTAAAAACAGTTATTCAGGTTGCCAACGCTGTGTCACAATTTTATGATTAGCAAATGCCACATGGAATCCCAAAATGTTGAGATGAATTGTTGGATCATTTTCCATGTTTTCTCATGTAACATCGGACGATATTGACACGAAAATATATCTAGCACTGCTGTGAACGAATATCCTATGAGAATATGCGCAAGTGTTAAACAATCGATATGTTTAGTCGCACTGCTACATACTGGTCTCGAATTGAGCAAACCTTCAATTTCAATCAAGAATGTGTTTTGTTTATCTGTGGTTGGGATTATATCTTGCAGAACTGTTTTAAATGAATCTCCATTGAATTTACGGCGGCCTCCCAAATTCCGCCAAAGAGAGGCGCGCCTGATTAGTTAAAATGCCAGTAAATTTTTTCCTTTAAAAGAGAACTGTGAATGTCATTAGTATGGGTGTTTAGAAATTTATATAATTCACATAATTCTCGACGTTATTCATTTCAGGGCTCCCAAAAACACTTCTGCGCTCATAACATTATGCTTCAATATGAACAGTACGAATCGTCAGCGATTTTAACGATAAGATGATTGCGATTTACTCAGTTGCAAATATTTCATCTAGGAGCTGCTTATAAATTTTCACTTTAGCTTTAACAAAATCACTTGCTCGTATATATTACCACTAAAATTTTCGTTATCCTTAAAAAAAAACTCGACACATGTTCCAACCAAACGCTCTACATCGTTTAGAATTTCAATGTGGTGGTTGTGGCTGAACAGTTGATCCGGCCACTCATTCCTTGATACGTACATGCAACCATTGCTTGTTTTAGTTGAGTTGCAATTGCAAGTCGTGATACCTTGATACCAAGTTCCCGTTACCCGCAAAACGACTTAAAGTTTCAAAATGACTGACAATGATTGTTGATAAACACGTCACCTTTCACTGGATAATTAGACAACCAATTGACATTTATTTTATTTCCCACTTCGTCTTGTACCTCCTTCATTAATTTTCTTAAAATGTATGCATCACCTTATGCATCAAAACTTGCGTCATCAAAAACCGTGAATTTCGACCTCAGAGCGATTGTGAATCCATCTTCGAATTTCGATCGTCTCAATTTCTAAACTCAACTTCTACCGTTCACGCGTTCAACAAGCCCATCGGTTTTTGAACGTCAGTGGTAGCTCTTCATCTGGTATATCTCATCTGGTGATAATTTTCTCATCTAACCTAGCTGTCTATATTCGACCATGAACATCTTGTATTATCGTTGAAGCAACGATTTCAATAGATTTCAATCTATTGCTTGATAAGTGTTGTTGCCCAGTTCCGGTGGAGAATGCGACTGTTGCCCTAATATGATCCAACCAAACTTCATGTTTTGCGCGACCCTAGAATCGGCGAGCTTTAAATATTGGTTCAGTGACACAGTTATATTTGGCAGCAGAAATGCTTCAATTGATGCAACTACTGCGTCGACTTAAAATTTAGTGAGTAATGATACTTCTACACAGAAATGAGGCTTACTCATGGAACTTTCACTTTTGCGTGGAGATCTTCACTCACAATATTGGACTGAATTGACTTCCAATTTCATTTGAATTAATGTCCACAATTTTTCAAGTTGTACTTTGTTTCGTTGTTCTGCTACCGGTAGCGCATTAAATCTCGTTCATTTGTACAATATATGATCATCTTGATTTCAGAGTGAACATGATTCAAAGTTTGAGACCACATGTACTGATTGATGGTTACTCCTGAAACGAACCCACAAATGCATTTACAATTTGTTTTTTACGACTATAATGATCCCATAACTTTTGTAATATTTCACCTTCCAAATACCCATGTAAAAACTGAAATTTTTGACGTGGACTTAGACTTGTTCTGTCGCGGCTGTTTGCACAGTAGAGGTCGTAGAACGTTTGCCATTCAACACGTCTATCCGAAAAAATGGCACTTTTATCCTTGGTAATTTACGTACTTGGACACCATGTTGACTACACGCGATGCTTTATTTATTGTATAATTCATATTTGGTTAATTTTTTTTCAACCTTGCGGTTATTCTTAGAAAAAATGGAAAAGACATTTCTTGAGTTTTGATAAAGAGCAAACATTGAAATGCTGGGAAATTGTAATGAAAATTGTAATGGATATTAAATATTTTCGAAAAACACAGAAAGCTCGAAAGAAAATTACTAGGTGAGAAAATACATGGTTTAAAAAGTCCAGTTGTCACAGTCTTTTTTTTGTCGTGTTTGCAAACTTTTCCCTGACGGGTCCTCACATAGTTTTTTGTTGGCTGTCGAAAAGGATACACAGTTTTGGTGTGTTTGGCCATTTGATTTTTGGAACAGAAAGAAGTCCCAGGGGCGTGTCATTTTTTTGTGTTTCGCCACAAATCCGGGCTTTTATTCAGATTGCTTCACACCAACAGTGTATAACTTCCAGGTAGTACTTCCTTATTGATCCTGCAACTTGGTGGTGAAAACTCATCGAGCAGAACCGTCACATTCAATCGAACTTGACGAGCTTGTTTTTCTCTTGAAACTTTTATTCTGGATCTTAGTTTCGACGTCATGAGTCAGCCGTTTGAGCAATTTTGGATCATCGTTGATTACATTCAGCAACTTCTGAGCAATTTTGCTGCCTCACGTTTGATCCCAAAACATTCTAAATATAATAATATCTTCAGCAACGTTTCTGCTAGTGATTCGGCAATTGTTCATAACCATTTAACCATTTTATTCATTTTCATCGATCCCATCGGTTGGCTGGTTCATCCAACGCGCCCATCATATCTTCAACGCCATTCATATCAGAACATTCACATTCATTTGGACTTACATTTAATACATATAAAATCAGAGTTCTGAACAAAATGCTTAGTTAGCTATTTAATTGAAGATGCCAGATCGTCATACCGGGTGATTTTTTTAACCTGATACACTCAAATATCTCGGAAAATAAGCACTCTACGAAAAAAATGGTAGAGATCAACATTTAATTATTCCGTGAGGGAAATACATTAGTGTTAAAATTAGTACGTCCCCTCCTCCTTGTAGGTGGGGCGGGGGTAACTTTGAAACTAAAAATGTGAACCCCTATTTTTTATTGCAGATTCAGATTCTACGGCTAAAAGTACGTAGGATTTGACTGAAACATTTTTTTCGATTCATGATAGATGGGCGAGGAGACTCATGTAAATCAAGCACTCTTTAAAGGTAGGAGAAATAGAAAAGGAATATCGTTAATACAGCGCCATCTATCATGAATCGAAAAAATTGTTTCAGTCAAATCCTACGTATTTTTAGCCGTAGATTCCGAATCTGTAATAAAAAATAGGAGTTCATATTTTAGTTTCAAAGTTAACCCCCGCCCCACCTACAAGGAGGAGGGGTGGTACTAATTTTAACACTGGACATGGAATAATTAAATTTTGATCTCTACCATTTTTTTCGTAGAGTGCTTATTTTCCGAGATATTTGAGTGTATCAAGTTAAAAAAATCACCCGGTATAACAGAATTTTAACGCGCCAGCTAATAATAGCTGAATTAAAAGATTTTCCTTCAACATATGGAACACAGGAACGAAATTAATCTTATTACATTGGCAATGGTTCTATGAGAAAATTGCTTTTAGCGCAAATTTCTGCTTATCATCCGTCTAGTTACATAAATTTAAATAAGAACCCAGCTTTATTTTTCACTGCTGCTTCGGCAAGCCCATAAACGATGAACGTTCCGAAGGTCTTGAATGTAGTTTTTAGATTTATCCAACTCGTCTTTCAAGAAATAATTGCTCCTTAGAACTTTCCAACTCTTTTTTACGAATTTTGCAGACAATTACTTGATTACTGCATTTCATTTTTTGTTTTAAATTGGGTCTATTTTGGAAGTTTGCCTCCAAAACATCAGTAATTGTATGTTACAATGTGGGCTACTTCGGAAAAGTTTTAAAGAAGAATTTTTTTGATTTTTAATTTAGTTTTAATTCGTGTTATATTCTAAGGGACTGACGTGCATCAGATTTAAAAAACTAATTTCCTAGCACTGCATGTCTTAAATTTTAATCGATAGCCTCCAAAGCGTCCCGACATATTCAAAAACGTTTAGCTACCTAATTCCGGAGAGTTTTAATAAATTGAGAGCAAAAATATTAAGAATTTCCCTTATTATTACATGTTTTAGAAATTAGCTTCATGAACTTTTAAAATTTATTTCAAACCGCAACAGACAATTTATTACCAATAAATCCAACACTAAATCCTAATCCATTTTTATCAAAGCAACAAATAAAAATTCAAATCTGTACATTTTACAATAAACTCTAATTTCTTCACTCTGAATTTCAAATCCAGTTATCTATATAGCCGTATAGCTAACTGCAAAAAAACAGTTAGCTATAGAAAATCGAGACGACAAAGACGAAAAGCAAATGCCTTTACAATTGATTAAGAATAGCTGACACATTATCCAAAAAAAAAAGTAAAAAAATTCAAAATATAAATGCGACAAAACAAAAATCGAACCGATTCAAATGAGTTCGTTAATTTTATTTAAAAAGAGATTGGAATACATCCACCATTTTTTGAAATTCAAACGTGACAGAACAAAAGTGAAACGTGTTAGTTTATTTATTTTGTTAGCCGCAGGTGGTGGTGTGTTTTTATATTGTATTTAATTGTGGAAAATTATCCAATTAATTTTTATTAAGATCAGTGTTGTTTTTTATGTAAGTACAATATATATCAATTAATTAAGTTTCCAAAAATAATTTTCAAATTCACTGATAAAATTTCATCTATAATACAACTCCATAAACACAAAATAATTATTATAAATAGTCGCTAAGGAACAACTAATGTGATTGCATGTTGCATCGTGAAAAACATATTAAATAGATGTACATTTTTAAGTGCAATACAGGGTGCTTTGAAAAATGTAGCAACTACATCGACGCTTGGAGTTCCGTAATTTTTGATAACTAGCTCATGTTTTTGTCTTCCGCAAGAGATGCTGATTTGCTGATTACACTTTTACGGTGCGTTTAAGATGAAATTTGCGTCTAACCGGCGCTTCTGCTTTCTATTTTGCGAAAAGTGCGCACGTTGTTTTGCAGAAATTAATTTTGAGTATACATATGTGATTTAGCAACTAGATTAGTTGAGTTAATCTTGATTTTATACTTCAGCTGATATATTTGTACACTAAAGCCGCGTTGTCTCAGTGGACTATTATCATCGATTAATGAATTTAGCGCGATAAAAATTTGCTGTTGCTTATAATTTGGCTTTAATGTTTGGATTGATTTAAATTCTGTGGCGAATTCTGTCTCTTGTATTGTTGTTGCTAATTCACCTATAGTTACAAAACTTGGCATTTCTCCCAGGCCTCTCCCAGGATTTTTTAACAACGGTTAACCATAGGTTATTGTTGCATCGATCTTCAAAACTACAGAAAGTTGCTCAAATTCTATTAATTCTGGGAGGGAAGGTATTTTAGTAGATAAACAATTTGTCTTTACTCCCTCTAGGGTGGCTTTACTCCTTCTTCGGTGAGTTTGTAACCAAACAACCCAACCGGTTCTAAATTTATGTTTTCTTGGGTCGATTTTATTATAGCTTGGCAACGATATTCTGTGTTTTCTAAATGAAGGACTTTCCATCTAGGTATTTGATATTTTCTTTCTCATCTAAACCTTTGAACAGGACCATCCTTGTTCTAATTCGCTGCTTAATTGTTCATCGATATCAATAGTTCTGCTTAAATGATTATTCCTGCAAATCAATAAAGTGCAATATGTCCTGTCTGCTGGATCTCTTATGATTTCGGGTGATTAAATATGAAACTTAAACCACTCAAAATTGATGCGTTAGATAGTTCCTAAAGTCTTCATTGTACCGCCGATTTTTAAATGGGCCGCCAATTTTTATAGGGAGTTAGGTGCATTGTTAATTGTTTGTTCTATAGAAGGCCATCTACTTAGAAATCGTTTATCACAATGGGTGACTGGATGTTTTTTCTCATCATATGCTAGTTGAGTTAAGACTTTTGTGATTAAATGTGTTTTCGTCATTAAAGTTTTGAGTTTGCTTATTCTGATTTCTTCCATATTCCATATCAAAGTTAATAATTTTGATCCGCTTCATTATTATCATGAAATAATTTCAATTTAAAGTTATGCGTATATTATAAATGTAAAAACGTTTATTTTATTGTATTCTTCAGCCGGATTATTAAAACCTGCTTCTATAAGTATGGTGTGTGCGATGGACTAAAAAAAGTAATGATGCTGGTAAAGAAAGAAAGTAGAGATGTAGGTTATTCCGAAACATCTGTAATTGATCCTATACCTTACATAGGTTTTAAATGAGAATGATTTTTATTAACGATTAACTCACAAAAGTTACAATTGTTTTCAATTGTAGTGAACAAGGAAGTAACCATCTTGATTGCTGTCAAACAGTTTCAAGTTACCATTTAAGATTTTTTTTTTAAATTTGTTGCTCCGTCTTGTTGAAGCCACATGTCTTCCACATCCATAACATCAATTTTATATCTTAGTATTGGTTGTTGGTAATCATCTCAGAATATCGAATTCCATTGACGGTAACGACAATTCCAATTTCATTTTCGAACAAGTAAGATTAAATCAATCCACCAGCGGTATGAGGACGTACGATTTTGTTTAAAACTGAACCGGTTGACATAAATTTAACGATTAAATTAACCACGGTGTTACGAGAAGGTGCATAATGAAAACCAAAAGAAGAGTACATTTTGGGCGGTATATTTAGGGCGTGTTATGTCTTACCTAAAACCCTTAGTTATTCGTGATACATAACAATAAAACCATATATTTTAAGCGTTTTCGCGCGGTACAAAAATTTTGATTCTATGGGTGCTTGAAAGGAAATTTCATTAAAATACAAAGTTAATTAAAATCAGGTTGAAATCTGATAGTTCTTGACATTTTCTTGATTCTAGACTATTAACTATTAATACAATCATGTAAGGTGAAAAATTAGGTGCTTGCTATGTCCTGAGTTTTGAAGTTATTAGAGTTTTGAAGTTGCAGAGCATAAAATTCTCTACAAATTTGGTCTCAGGCAATATTTTATACAATTAACCGTTAATGAGATAGAACGCGAAGAGTGGGGAGCGCTTAGTCGTATGTATGATAGAAAATGTTTAGAATCCAGTTCTTAGAACAATTTATAAATTTAATTATTCACTAAAAAAATTATAATTATCAACAACCTTAATTATTTACTAATAAATAAATGATATTTATAAATATTATTCATAAAAAAAAATCAGGTTTTGTTATTTAAACCAATTTCAGGATTTTTTTTTAAAGTTTGACTAACTACATTTAAATTTTTTTTTTATTTATTTGAAAGCTCTTCGAACAAATTTAAAGAAGAAATTTAAAGTTTTTTGTAAAGTTTTTCTAAATTAATTTATTTAATTTTTAAATTTTTTTTACTGCTGCTAGATCGTTGTTTCGGGAATTCAGAACTGAAAAGTTTAATAAATTTGGAAAATTTTATTAAGTTGATTTACAAAATTTTGGAAATTAATTTCCAAATATGTATGTACCTATCGATATTTTTGATCTTGATGAATATTTTCTGTAATTACATGTTGGCTGGTGTTCAAAAACCATTAAAAAAAAGTTTATCCTTTAAATCTAATTTAATGGAAAATGAGATTTCTTTTCGAAAGTGTTTTCAAATGTTGAATTCGGAGTATTTGTCGATTATTGGTACACTTCGAAGTATTTAGGAATTTTACGAAATGTAGGTTTTGCTGAACGAACATTTTTCCGTGCCCAATGTATCAGGTACAATTCAAAATAAGCACTAAAACCAAAAATATGTTTTTAGGAGTATTTCCCCATAAAATCGTTGAAACATATAGTAAACAATCTGCAATCAACAATGTCTTCTTTTTCTCTGCAATTAATTTTCAAATGTACGAGTAACACTTGCCGACAACTTTTAGCCAACATACATTTTTCTTGCGTATTTGCGTATATCACGCTATCACATTAAATGAAGAGAACGCAATTTGGGTTTTGCATGCAGGCAAATATTACAACATATAAAATGATGCTGTTTGTACCTCTTCGAATTAACCTGTAATATTTGAGTTTAGTATATATAAGCTCTCTTTTGTTTTGTGGTTGTGACTTTGCTGTAAAATAAAACACACAAATCAATATTTAAAACAATCATCGTGGTTTAAAATAATCAATTGAAGTTTCAATTCTTAATTTTTTGACTTATTTTGTTTTTTGAAATTTAGAATCTAGAATGTAAAGGCACTGCCCCATGCAAGACGAGAAACCGGCATTTAAAACCGTCAAACCCAATTTTTGGCTATATTGATTCATTTTGCAATATGAAAATTATCAAGATATACTTCAAATCTAAAAGTTCCACATTATTCCAAGAAAAGTGTATTAAAATTGATTTAATTTCATTCAAAAAACTTCAATTTTATATTTTGCCGGCCGTCAAGCAAAAATCCGTCCGTCAAAATATAAAATTGGGGTTTTTTGAATGAAATGAAATTAATTTTAATAAAATTTTCTACAAATAATGGTTGTGCATGGAATGTATCGTTGCCATGTAAAGTAGTGCCATGTAAAATTTTGCAAATTTCCCGAAATAAAATTTTGAATAGCTTCTATGTCAACACCGACTGAATAATTCCGGAAATCTACATTTGTATTTCAATAACCTCATCTCTGAAAGAACATGTAACTCAGTGCTGTGCTTAATTCAACTCCAAGCTTAATTGGAATATAATTTTTATTTAAATTCAAATAAATCTCAAATAAGCTTAAAAATCGAATAAAATATCGAAAATATCTACAAATCCAATACCAATTCTGTAACATCGCGTATTTCCAGCTCTTTGCAAATTTAGGGTAATATACTATGGTAATAATGGCTACGGGCTATTTTTGTGTGTATGCCGGTTCCTAGTGGACCGCCGCGTAAGCCTACTATGGTAATATCGAGAAAATTGCATAGACTCGAATAATCTCAAATTATTGTAGAATTCTGCAAAAATCTTGATATTAAACTAGAAAAATTTCAATGCTAATTGCAAAGCAAATCAAAAGAGGAATAACTGAAAGATCTCACCAGATTTAATGTGAATATATCGAAAGTCCTTAGTAATCTTTCAAATGCTCGATAATATAGCAAATATTAATTGGGAAGTTGAAATTTATGTCTACTCGTACAAAAAACTGAGCCTGGGTCAAAAAATGATCAATATGCTATTGTTCCTAGTAGAAATTGGGGGTTTTCCAGTTTTTCTATATCTAGACCAGTTACTTGCGTTAACAGGTCACGATATTAATTTTCTTATGCTAACCAAAATGAATACTAACGTTGAAAGCTAACAAATATTTTGTTTCTTTCGTATGAAAAGTGCTTGGAAGCTAAATTATTTGCGATAAGCCAAGCTAAGTACTTTTCTGTCAGTAACCAACCGAATTTACCAATTTTTTGTGTGCGGCTCTTAAAATATTAAATAGTTTTTATTTAAAATTAAAAAACGCCCCATCGTCCATTTAGGTCATTCGTTCATATATTTATTTCATTGAAAATATTAAGGAAATTAATATTTCCCCATAATTTTCATTCTAATTACAATTTGCACTTTATTTCAATGCCACCACCACCATAAAAAGTTAATTAATTTTTGTTTTGTTTTGTTTGTAGTTTTCTCTTATTAAACTAGAAAGTGTTTATAAAAGCTATTTGATCGGATTATCAACAAAATATTATAAAAATTCTACTAATCGACTACAAAACATAATTATGTTTGTATGTATGTATAAATATAGTACTCGATGTTTGATTAACGGTGTCTTAAATCATAAATAAAGGATTGCCGCGGAATATTCCACGTTTAATATTTACTTAAGTCACGCTAATTTTTTTCCGGTTAATTTACTACGATCCTTAAAATCATTTATGGCTTCTAGTTCCACATTAATAATAATTATTGTATACTCACCATCGGACATGATGTTACCGCTATAAGCGAACAATTTTCAAATATCACATTTGAAGCACTTCGTCTCACCGTTGCAAATATTTGTGGACAATAACCGGATGTACTGGTTAAACACCATTCGTTGCATGATGCCCATGAACAATTTGAGGCATTATTTGTACGTATTGTTTGACACATAACCGGAACGGGTTCAAATTCTGAACGAAATGCACGATACGATGGCATATAAATGGCGACTGTTAGATATACAAAAGAGACACATGATAAAACCATTATTAATTGACACAGGCATATTGTGCGGCATAGTTTAGCATTCTGTTCGGGTATTACTCGTGGTTTAATCTTTTTTTTACCCATGGTGATGTTTTTCCTTTTGTTGTTGTTGTTGTATATTTAGACGTTTAGGTAAAATAATTAAATGTGATTAAATTTGAATACTAATTCGGTTTCTCGGTTTAGTTTCGTTTTGTTGTAAATGATTTTAAGTGGTTTTTGTTGAAGAATTTTCATGCTGAGTATAATTCATTTGACCTATAAAGAAAGGAAAACAAAAATGTTAAAATGGAAATAGAAATTAATTTGTCTTAATTTTGTAATGGAAATGTAATTGGTTTGGTGGTTTGGTGATTAAATGGTGATTGGTGGTGATATATAATTGATTAAGAGATTTTTGTACAGACAATCATTTTACAGAATTTTCAATCTTTAATGTGTGTAATCTCAAATTATTTAGGCACTCGGTAAACAGTATTCGTATCCTGCAAAATTTTGAAAATTTTAAATTTCAATTTTAATCTCTAAGTCAATTTGAACCTGTCTGAATTTTAAAGTATAGTAAGCAATAACAATGACTTGCCCGATAATAACCGAAATCATGTTTCCCTCATATTTCCGTTCTTTCACATGAAATACCGTAAACTCTTATTTCAATTGCAAACTGAGGAGCCCCCTCAGAGTAGCAATTTGAGTCTGGGAAACAGGAAAAGGTCACTTAGTGCTAAATCAGGCGAAATTTGTGTTTGATTGATGGTATTTATTGAGTTGTTGGTCTTATATTCATTCACAATTGTAGCTCGGTGTGATGGCACGTTACCGTCGTATAAAATCCACGAGTTTTTTTCCCATAATTCCGATCACTTTTGTTGCATCAGCACAAGAAATTTCGTTTGCAACACAAAATTTAAGGCAAACTCTTTGTTCAATAATTTCGTTTATTGAAAAAAATCGCTGTGCACTAATGAGGTCGACTGATTTACTAATTGTTGTAAACAAACTGGTTGACAGATCGCAATCAAAGTTGGCATTAGGCGATTCGTTACTGTGTCTAGGTCGGAAAGGACATCAATTTTTTGGTTCAAATAAAGAATGCACCACGTCACCAATTTAAAGCAGCAGCTGTGAACTGACCTGCAAACACATTACTTTGAAAATGAATGTTCGTCTTGATGAATATTTTTTTCTATAACTGGCCATAAATAGGACGGATTGGTGCATGCCTTAACTTCATCAGTTCGCGTTTCGCTAAGCAGTAAAGGCAAAGCATTTATAAGTATTATCAGTGTTGTTAACGGACTGCTTAGAGAGATAACACTGCTCATCTGATAAGGACCCTTCATCAGTTAGGACTTCATTCATAGCTGTTCTCCCAAACGTCTTGTGTCACAAAGCTTAAACGCCACTTCTTTGCTCATTAACATGTATGTTAGTTTATATACCACGCCACCATAGTACGTAGCATGTTGTCTTTTACAAGGAATAAGAAATAGGAAATCACAGGAAAGAGCTCCATCAGCTTATGAAGATAATAATGAAGATAAAGTAGTTTGTCATCCTCCAGCAAGTGACTAACGTGCCGGATGGTAAGTTGAATGGAATAAACCAGGAATATTATTTTAGATGGGTTTAGACCTTATCAAACAAATTTTACAAGTTAAAATATATCTTTGATCATTTTCAGCAGGTGAACTGCGCGATTTAAAACAGTTTTTCATTTTTTGAAAATCGAGAACCCCAGGATTAGCCACATTCTCTCGGAATCGCTAATGTTAAAGCTTTACTGCATTTTTTTCTTTTTCAAGGGTAAAAAATTGCGTGGTCGCTTCTAAGGGATTTTTTTTTTTTACAACATTTATTTTCTTAAAAAATCATCTTAATAATCTCATACAAGAAAATATTATTTTATTTAGATACTAAAAAAAAAATTCACCAGTAAGTATTCTATTTTAATTTAGTATTATATACATAATTCTAACTATTTCTTCATTATAATCAATCTTAAAATGTAAATCGGAAAGCAGCACAGCAATTCAAGACATCCCAAACAACAAACATTCTCCCCAGTGGAAGCAAAAGTATAAAAAAATTTTACATAAACAAAAATTTAATGGCAATTAGATATTATGTGATAAATTATATTCATGAACAAACTGACCAAATTATTATTATTATTATTGGAGGGCCATGCGGGCAATCAGCCACTTCACAATGCGACCTAAAAGATCTATTGTGCTGGACCCTGCTTAATTATCCGTCCAGTCAATATTCAAGTTCTTAATGAACCTGACAATACTGTTTCCCGGGAATTGATACATACTATCTGGGCTTATTGCTCTCCCTCCTAGATGTTTACTACAGCATGTAGTTCTGCTAGAAAGACGGTAGCATTGAAACCCAAGGACCTCGAGAGGGTTGTCCCACTCCCGTATATTCCTACTCCTGCCCCGTATTCCGTTTGATTTTACTCTTACGAGTTGCTGGGAATTCCAAATCGCCTTTAGGTCACCCAGCTTTACTAGTGGAAGGCTAAATAAAACTGGAGGGTGCCTGGAATCCAGAGTCCGCATATTTTGGACTGATTATCCTATCAGCCATTCATCCATCGGCATATGCTGTTCCACCTTAGATTAGGGTTTTTTGTCAAGGTTTTCTCCTTTAGCGCCGTACTTTAGCCTGTGCCAAATGGCCAAAAATGTGCCAAATGGCCTTAGTTACCAGTGGTTGCCACGAGGAGGCAGTACGTACACTTACGAATTGTGAACAGGTTACCTCTTACACAATTGTACCCATCACGCAGCTGCCTAATGACAAGACCAGAACAGCTTATGTGATGCGCACCTTACTGGAAGGTTACGGAGCTGGTAGATTAATCTACTCAACTAGCCCCCCCCCCCTCCAATAGTCGCCAAACCACCAACTGACCAAATAAAAGCTTTTTGATTTCTGTCTTAAAAATATTTAGTGTAAGGAGGAACGCGATAGTGGCCACTAAAACGAGTTTGCCTGTTGGTCACACACTTTAGTTTGTTGTAAGGGTATTATTGAACTTTATTAAATTATAAGTCATTTTATACCCTATAATTAAGTACTCATAGTCAATTAGCTTAGATACAGGCAGCATATTTTCGGAGTATAATAAGATTGTGGGTGTTAGTGATTTTAGTCCTTTCAATGCCTTGATAGCCTGATTTTGTAAAACTTGCAATTTTTCTACCTCAGTTGGCGTCGTAGCTCCCCATATAGTAATAAGATACAGTAGATGTGAGTGTACATATGAGAAATATAAGTTAAATAACATTTCTTTAGGTAAGTATTTTCCCACACGCCGAAACACACATATTATTGGAGCTTGTGCCAATTGAGTTGCGAATTGATGTATAGCCCTAAATACCAAAACTTGTCGACTCTTTTAATTACTTTATTATCAGCTACAGTAAGTTCACAGAGTAAATCATAATCCATCGGTTTGTGTCATATAAAATAGGATGAAGTTTGATTTTTCATAATTTATCTGTAGTTTATTCATTGAAAACCAGCTTTGTAGAATTTTAAGGTCAGATTTTATAGCCGGTCCTAACATTGAAATATTTTTAGTTCCATATAGCAAAGCTGCATCATCTGCATAAAGCTGTAATTTACCAACTAGGGTAAGTTTGAAAATGTCATTCATATAGCAGAGGAATAGTAAGGGACCCAGAATGGATCCCTGGGGAACTCCACATTCTAGAAATCGACAACTGGAAGATTGATCCTCAATTTTAATAAAATGAGTTCTGTCAGTCAAGTAGCTCTTCAATAGTGACAAGCTTTTGCTTTTTATTCACATAAACTCCAACTTCTCAAAAAGTATTGTATAATCCATGGAGTCAAAAGCTTTTCTCAAATCAAGAAAAAGAGCAGCAGTAACTTGTTTTCTCTCAATATTATTAAAAATGTTTTCAGATAGATTTAAAGTTGCAGAGAGAGTGCTACTCTTTCTCAAAAATCCAAATAGATTCGAGGCAATTAATTTGTTCTTTTCCAAATGAGTTACAAGCTGGTTTTTTATAACCGTTTCAAAAATTTTAGAAAAAAAATGGTAAGATCGAAATGGGCCGATAGTTATTAGGGTTCAGTCTACTTCCTGATTTATAAAGGGGATAATTCTTGCTTTCTTAAACTCATTTGGAAACCTGCATGTTTCAAATGATTCATTTACTGCTGTTGCATTTGCCTTAGATACACGTATTTTTATCAATTGAACAAGACTGGCCGATATATTAACCCATCCAGCAGCTGCATCTGATTTAAAAACAGAGATTATTTTGGAAATTTCCTCCTCATTTACTACATATATTAAAATTATTCAAATCATACTTGGTATTATACTGTAGTAAACCAATGTCATATTGAACATTAGGGAAACACTCGATAATTCTTTTACCAGCTACGTTGAAATGCTAATTAAATTTCTCAGCAACTGATAACTTATTATTTTCGATAATGCCGTTAATTTGGAGTTGAAATTCTTCAGGTATGTTGTAGAAAGATTTATTTGATATTAATTCACGAAAAAGAGTCCATGCTTTTTTAGGATTACCTATACTATGGGTTAAATTGTGTAGTGTAATATTGCTTCTTTCTATAAAATATTTCTTTTCGAATTTCTAATTTCAAAATACTAAATCTCTCTGCATATAATGCATTTAAACCGTATTTCTTTTTAAGTTTGTAATATTTATCGCTAATTTTAATTTTATTTTTTAAATTATTGGTAAACCAAGGCTTTTTAAATTCACTTTGTTTTATTTTTTGCGTAATAATTTTGAAGTTACTTAATAATTTATCAACTCGAAAGCGCTAGATAAAATTCTTGAAAATGTATTTCTTGGTAATCTAGATTTGATATAAACTCTTGAATGGCAAAGTGATCAATTATAAATTTTGTTAGTATTATTTCTTTATTTCTAATAGGAACAAAACACTTTGTAAGGATGAATTTATGGTCACTAAAATGTAAATCACCATAAAGAATTAGAAACGTATACTTACTAGAAGTTAAAACATGATCTATTAGTGTTCTAATTTGATTTGAGACACGAGTGGCATATTTGGATTCCATTTTATTCACGATCTCAAAACCATTTACTGTTAAAACGGATTGGTAACTATAAACTTCCGAATCAGATGTATTCAAAAGATTAATATTAAAGTCTTAAAAAATTAGTGATGTTTTATATTTTTCTTCAAGTTTTTGATTTAAATAATCAAAAAATTGGGATAAGGAAGTATGCGGCGGACTGTAGATTCCAATTATGTTGATATTAACTAGCCTACTCTTAATAACCAAAAAATTATTCTCTATTCACATCTCAGATATTTAGCAGCAAATATAATAATCCCACCGCCACCTCGTCCTTCACGAGTTACATGAAATGAGTCAAAACCAACAGGGTTAAAAAATTTCATTTCACTTTGGTACAAAAAAGTTTCAGTCAATATACATACATCAATTTGAAAGTTCAATGTGCTTAAAAATTCTTCCAGTTTAGACAATTTGTTCATAAAGCGATTTATGTTTATATATAAAATATTCATCCCTTTCTGACTAGAAAGTTTTAGTTCAGAGTTGAAATCATTAAGGTCAGTGAAATGCTTGTTGCTGTTATCATCATAATTACCGTTGCCGTTCCGATTCACATTGATATTCATATTATAAAGTTAAATAGAAATAAATAGTTAAAGTAAAAATTAAAATAAGAATAATAAGCAAGAAAAAAATAATAAATAAATTTATAATAATAAACTTTACGATATGTATTTGTAATTCAAAAATATTGAGCAAATATACAGTTGTGTTGACCATCAGAAAAATAGGTTTGTAAATGTAACTACAACATGACAGTTAAATCGTCTATTTAATTATTGATTTAATTTGATCCAAAGAGTGAATAAGAATAGCGGAATCGTTTTCTTTCACTCGAATATACATTTTTCCATTCGTAATCCAACAGTATTTGAGTTTGTTATTTCTCTTAAGGTTCCTAAGCTGTTTCAATATTTCTCCATTTACGGCAGTTACTTTTTCACTGATATGGATTATATTCTCCTTATTTGTGTTATTGCATAAATCGGGTTATATTTGATTCCATAATAAAGGTCCCTTATCTTTAGCATTTTTAAGTAGGATATTTTTCGATTTGTGTTTTTTAAACTTAATGGTGACATAAACGGATGATTTTACTCCACTACGTACTTGACGGTGGTTTTTAGTTTGTTGTAAAAAAGATTAAAACACTACCATATCTGCAGCTGAGGGAACCGCTGGTGGTAAGCCAGTTATCACTACACCGTTCTGTAATTCCCTTTGCCTCAAATAATTCACTGCAGCTTGAAGCGTTTGAATAGCTGTATTGTGTCTTTGCAGGCCATTTTCTATTTTATCCACACGTTTTTTGTATTTTTGTTGTCGGTGATAATACTATTCACAGATTCTTGAAGGCTAACACGAATTTGTGATACTGATATAGATAATTGTTTAATAGCTGTGAAAATATCAGCATTGGTTGGGTTAGGATTTTCAAGAAGTATTTCCAAATTCATTGTGTATATTTTATTTATTTAAGTGAAATATAATTTAAAGTAAAATAAAACTGATCAGAATTGTATAAAGGCATATCTACTCGTATTTATGTGTCTCCTATTTTAATTTTGCTTGTTTGTAGGTTTAAAACATATTAGCACTAACTAAAGCACTTTATATAATCACTTCACGCATATCCAAAATACAGTAAATTTGTGACGTATGTACATTGTATTTATTCATTCACTAAAACTGAACAGGTTTTTATTTCTATAGCACTGTAGTTTATCAGTTTGTAATTCACACAGTTAACGCGTTTTTACAATCGGGCATAGGAAAACTATTATTCATTTAGTTTAATTTTCAATAATTAGTATTTATAGCACATAATCAGTATTATTTAATTATTTATTTCTTCCGATTAGCACACACAACTTATTCAGACGCCATCTTTTTTCTCTCCTTCCGATTAAAACCAACTACCCAGAACTGCTATCCATTGATACTGTAGTTATTCACTAATCCTTGAGGATGGAATCCCTTTGGCCATTTTGGTGTTCGTTTCCTCGAACGGAAAATAACTTATGCAAGTGTTTGTTTAATTATATGAGATTATGTCAAATATGGTTGTTCTAACAACCTAATCCCCAACTTTTTCAAAAACGAAATCCCATTTTGATGGCAGCTTCCTAGGATTTTCTCAAGAAAAATCGAAAAATTATAGGTACATATTTTAGACATACCATATTATGCTGGTAATACGGCTTACACGTAAAGGCACATTAAGAAAGAAATTCCAAAGCGGCTGAAATCAAACTATAAAAAAAATCAAAAATGAATTAAAATAATTCATAATAAATAGGCTTTTACACTAACACACTTTAAAAAATTTTGGACATAATTACAACAACTTCGCACACATTCTCAAAAGTTTTTTCTATCGTATTCATCAGAGTGTGTTCCATACAAAATAATTAATTATGTTCTTTAAATAAGACTGCCGGCGCATCAAATTAGTGAAATTTTTTTTCTTTACTTATTGCGGCCCAACTCACTTTCTAGTAAACCAGAGACAAAATAATTTTACAAATAATAGATTGGAATGCCTTGCTTTACATAGAAAGAAAGGCAATGAAATATTTTGACTAATTTGGTGAGAGATATACGTATATGGAGGAAAATTGAGGAAGGCCGTAAACTGAAATTGCAATTGAGGTACAAATACGAACATATTGCTTGCCAATTAAAACAAGATTGCGAGAAATGATTATAGAAAATATACCAGAATCTGGAAAATTCAGCAACATACCACCTATAAAATACAGTTCAAGAGATGGAGGAATATTTCAAAGAAGAACACTAACAATCTTATATCTATCTTAGAGAAGCTAAAGGTACAATAAGACCGCTAGAATTGACAACATACCTGCTAAAATATTCAAAGAAGGCACGTCTACTACTGCAAAAGCGATAACACCAATAATAGTAGAACTTTGGAATTCTGGTAAAATACCACAAAACACTCTTTGTCCATGTCCAGCTCACATTTGACATGATAAAAAGGAACGCAATGCAGGGGAGACTTTGGGATATGGGCATTTCAACTAAAATAATTGAATTCATACAACAAATATATCGGTACGCTGGTAATCGAGTTCAGTGCAAAGACAAACAAAGTGAAATATACTACAACTAGTACTAGCCAGTATCATGCGTAAATTGCAAAGGCATTCAGTGTTAACTGACAGGAAAACTCAAAGATATGCTAGAAGATCTCAATGAATACATCTACCTTGGGTACATAGTAGTAATAATAGTTGGGTCTGAAGAGGACAACAACAAATTAATAATCAAAGCCAGATTCAATATGTTAAATAGACACGGATGATCACAGACAAGTTACAGGTGTTTGTTAATAAATGCCTAAGAAGAATATTGAAATGTTGCTAGCCAAACATAATGACAAATAGTGACAACTAGTCTACCATGATGTCGATTTAGAAGTTCGATCAAATAAATCTAGGTCGAATAAATAAAAGCATTCGGACAAAAATTACTATTTTTCCATGCTGATCTGAATCTGTTTCAAAAAAATTTACGCGAGCACTGTCGTTCATATAATTATTGTGTTTTTGTACACGATTTAGTACGCCGAATCTGATTTCAGGCGTGTAATTTCATAAATGTTTTAGTAAACATATTATGAATACAAATAAATAAATAAACGTTTAGGACAGTAATTTACCAAAAAAATGTATTCATTGTAAAATAACATATTCTAACGAGCACAGCGACTATTGATCTGGTGAACAGGCAAATTATTGATATAATTCTCGTCTATCCAGTGTTTTAAAAGGGTATAGAGAGACTATCGAGTTTCTAATTTTTATCATTCCATGAAAATCAATTTATTTATTTGTTTATTTTTTTTGGAAACGTCAATAGTTTTGTAAAATTGATATTATTGTGTCATTTTATATTTTTTACATGCACGAGTATACATACACATATTAGGCGTTTGTTGTTGTTGTTTTGAGGTCAAACTAATTTAAAATCAAATTACAAGTCCTTTAGAAGTTTTTCTGTGTATTTTTGTGTACGGTTGTAATATGGGTTGCCTTGCGTGCAATATTTTCATTTTTAACCTTTAACAAATATTAAAGGAGTGAATTGAAAATAAACTATACCCAGAAAATGTAGAAAAACATAAATTTAATAGTTGTAGGAATTTTGAAATATTTATTTATACATACTAAAGTAGTAGTAAATACTATTACTGATTTGTTGTTCACATTTTCTTTTTTTTTTTTTGGTAAAAAAATGTTTTTGCATATAAACTATGAATAAAAACACAACAATGTATTATCGTTAACGGTGGAAAGCTATATCTTTGATTTGATCACGTTTTCTATTAAATGCGATATCCGTTTGAACTAGATTTCGTTTTTGCATTTAAAGGATATATAAATTTAGATGCGTTGTTTAGTTTATACTGTATACCCACTTTTTCATTGGATAATTTTTTATCGATTTTACAAAGTTTTGAAGTAGGTTTTGATTATCTTGTAAAACGTTAATTTTCAACATTAAGCGTATTTTGTTAACCAAAATTTAATTTGAATTATTTTGGGTTTATTTGTTTTCCAAGAAAATAGCCAATTTGATTTAATTGACAAAAGCCAACCTTTCGAAATAAAATATAAATTTACTATGTATTATGACTCTGGTGGCAGGTATCATAACCAAGAATTAGAATTATGTTTAATTAAACCCAATTTTTTTTTGGGTTAATGTTATTCTTGCGGGGATTTCGCCTATGCAATTGTTGTTGTAAATTTGTCAAGGAAATACGCTAACTGACAATTTCTTAATTTTTGTTCGGTTTTACAAATTTTAGATTGTATGCAAATACTGTACCTTTGAACGGCCTTAATGATTGTAAATATTGAATTTTTTTTTCCAGAACTTTTATGGCTTAAATCAATTCTCATTTTTAACGGTTACTTCATTAAAATACTAAAACTTTCAAAATTTTTTTTTTATTTATAAATATTTCTACATTTCTAAATCTTTAAAATTCCAATATTCCCAAATAACAAAATTTTTAAATTTCTTGTGTTTATTTATATTTAAAATTACACTATATTTAAATTTGCTTATAGAATTGCTTTAAAATTCCAAAATTTTTAACAAGCCCGTCAATTGAGAATTTTTCGGAATTAATTTCGGATTAAATAATAACGCAAGTTAAATTTGATTTTGAAAATGAAGTTAGCTGTTTAAAATAGAAAGTAAAGTGAAAGTTCACGAAATTCCACAAAATTTGGAATTCTGAAAAATCCATTTCATAGATTTTAATAAATTAGTTTATTCGTGGTGAGATTAAAATGTATTTTGAAATATGAAAATATTCATAAAATTTCCCTGAATTTAACTATATTTGAAGTTTAAAATTATTTAGTAAAAGGACCTAAACGTGAACTGATTTTTTTTTTTAAATGTTGACCTTCTCAAACTGAATTCCACAATTTAACAAATTTGCATTAGAGAATGAGGAATTTAACAAAAATTTGACTGTTGAAATTGGTTTAATTTTAATTTATGTAATATAAATGTTTTTTTTGGAGCTAACCAATATTTATGCAAGTCTGGGTTAATTTGCAATTCTGAAAAATTCCCAAGCATCTTCTGCTCAAGATTGAATTCCTTTTCTAAAACCCAACCATTTGGATCCAATCAAAAGCAAGGCTACCTTTGCAGGATTTCAACCACGGTCAAACAATTAATAGAAAGAGAAAGGGAAAATCAATATTTCACCGTTATAACGGAACTTTCGGAAGTTTACACTTGACTAGACCGCTCAGTTCACGACTGACTTAAGATAAATTGCACACACAGTCGCAATCAATTATTAAGTTCATCGAGCGTTGAAGATACAAAATTTACATTTCAACTCATCGTCCATCCCGTTTTGCAGTTATGGTGTGATACATCAATTAAGAAAAGTCCATGAATAGGTATATATTTGAAGGTACTTCTTGTAATTAGGATTTTTCAAGTAGCCGTTTTGAGTGTAAGTACATCTGTATTTGGTTGAACGATTCGTTGGGCGCTTACATAAAAACTTCACTCAAAGTGGGCAGTAATATCACTGGAACTGAGCGTTTCTTCGTCTTGATAAAAAATCGAACGATAGAGAATCGATAGAGTATTTCGTCACTTCCGTAGAACAATGAAAAAACATTTCCTTCTTGAAACTAATAGTGCTGATTTCCTTAGGTCGAGGTTTTAAAATAAAAGGAACCTATAAATATTTGGTTTAATTTTTTTTTTGCGTAATTTCCTTTTGAAATTGGATTCAATTTTTTTTAGGCCACATTTTACAAAGCCCTCCTACATGCCTCTATTTTGTGATACCGTTTTCGAAAGAAAGATATTACCGAATTTGCGAATCATTTTATGCCAAAATCACTAGAACTGATTGTGTTCGTGACAGTTTTAAAGTAAGAAGCGTAAATAGTTCAAACTGTAAAATATAAATATAGAAATTTACAAATTTGTAAACACAGTAGATATTTAAAATCAGCTAATTTTAAATTGTTAGTTCAATATTTCTATTTTCCCTCCCATTTCCAATCTCAATAAATTTAAATTGCGAAAAAAAAATTTATTTTTTCTGAAAATGTTTTAAATTTTTTTAAATAAGAAATCGCAAATAGGGCGCGAGAGGATAATTTGATTTAGTCCAGTTTAAGAAATGAGAAGTAACTAAAATCTTTAAATTTTATTTGGCCTATTAGAATTTTAAAGTCGTAAAGCAAAATTTTAAATTTTTCTTTTTGCCAAATTAAAAAAAATCCTAAAATTGATTTTTGCTGAAAGTACGAATAGTAGAAGTAACTCTAAGAAGTTCGAATGGTAGAAAGTACGAAACTCTGAAGTTTAATTTCCGTAACAGACATTTTTAATATTATCAAAACTAATCTCAGTAAATTCTACAACTATCAAACCAAAGTTCAAAGTTTTGGAGAATAATTCCTAATATAGAAAAAATATAAATCAATCTCCAACCGAACCTGAATCTTCAACTCAATCACTAATTCAACTCCAAATCAATTTTCAACTCAACCATTAACTCAGCCGTAACCTCTAACTCAACCCCCAAATAAATTCATAACAAAACATGTCAATCAACTACAACTCAACCCTTCACTCAACCTTCAATTCTTAACCTATTCCTCAAATTTGAGCGGTACAAAAAAATACATACGTACTTGAACTCAACTCATGAACTTACTCAACCTAACCTTCAACTCAAACCCCAAATAAATTCCCAGCTGAACTTTACACTCAACTCCAACTCAACCTAACTCGACTCATATTTCAGCCCTCAATTCAACGCCCAGGTAATATCTCAAACCAAACGGTCCGAAGGTTACATACGTACATAAGCTCAACACAACCACCAAACAATTGCCCAAATGAAACTCTCATGCAACCACAACTCAAGCTCGGCTGAACTCCAACTCAACTTTAACAGAACTTCAGCTCAATCCAAATCTCTCTTCTTATCTCCAAATTCAATGGCCGTCTCAATTTCGAATTTAACTCGATTCGAAAAACTACATTTGCTTTTAAACTCAACTCAAATCAACTCAATCATCCTCCATCTGAATACCTAAATTGGCCTGAAAATAACCCCCAACCATGCTTACCTACATGAAATCAACTTAATCAAACCTCCAACTGAACCTCCGGCTCAACCCCCAAATAGCACAACTTCACTCTCAATTCAACCCCAAACTCAACGTAAAACTCAATCCTCCAATCAACATGGCCCGACTCAACTCAAGCTTACTGCGAACGTAAGCTTCAACTCACCGCAAATAAATCCCAAACTGAACCATTCACATAACCCCAATTCAATTATTCCCAATACAACCCTCAATCTTACCCGAAGCTGAACACTCTTCTCCTAACTCAAACTTCCACTTAATCCCAAACTGAACGCTCAACTCAACCCTCAAATTAACACGGTCTGAACAACCACTGCCCGCCTATATGAACTCAACTTAAAACAGCTCAATTCCAACTAAATTTCCAATTGAACCGCCGACTCAACCTGTACTCAACTCCAATTCAACCCCTCCTCCGCTCTTAACTCAGCCTTTAACTCAGCTCAAAATCAACCCGAAACTCAACGCCCAACTCAACTCCCAAATCATCGAAAACTACGAGTGGATAAACTAAATACAGAACAACTCAAGCTAACTTTAAATTGAAATCTCAACTCGACCTCCCAATAAACAGCCAACTGTCTTTAAAATTTGTTTTTGTTTTGTCGGCTTTATGTGTATCCTTCAGGTGTATCCATTACGAAAACTCGAAATGTTTTACATAATCACGTTCGTCGCAGTTTCGCAAAAAAAAAATTTTGAAAACCGTTTAATGACGTTGACTTGGTTCATGTTCCGCACTACAGAGGTACATTGGGAGATTCTAGATTTGTTTTGGATTAAGTTTTATTTCGGTTAACTGTTACCTTTGGTTGAGTTTTGTTTGAATTAAGAAGCTTGGGTTATATGAGGTTCTCGAAATCTGAGAATTTGAGATTTTTGATTAATAGCGTTATGCTACTTGGCATCGAGATTATTCGTAATTATCAGCATTATTTGAGTTTCTCAATAGAATCGACAAAATTAGTGATTTATCGAGATTTTTGATATGTAATGGATTTTTGAAGGGTTTTGAGCTTAGAGATTTGGACAGTGGTGAGTAACTTACATATTTTGATTATTTATTAGAATATTCGTAGCCTTCGAAGAAATTTTGATGTTTTGGTAGCCAATGTTAATGACTGAAATTGAGTTTTTTGAGTGAAATTGGGGTCAATGGTGATGAATTATCTTCTTATAATCTAAACGGTTACACGTTATTTGGTGCTTGTAATGATTCTTATAGATCAGGTGGGGTCTGTGTTGATTTTGATACACTTTTATGTTATTCACTATTTGACTTTCACTTAACTTCGTGTGGTATCGTTAGGGTTGATTGGAGTTTAACAAATGATATTTATGTGGTTTTGTGTATTTATACGTTACATGCTACTCCAGTAAACGTATTTTTGCACGAAATTTCTATTTTTATAGGTAAAATTAAGTCTTAAAATTTCTTCATTGTCTGTGACATAACCATTGGATTTTTCGTCGCACTGTGATGATTATATGTTTCTTAAATGATTATATGTTAATGTTCCAACTCGAGTGACAACTTCATCATCCACTTGCATCGATTACTTCTTTGCGATTTAATGATCTTTGATGACGCCTCGAGCCATCTGCAATTGGTCTTAAGATTTCAGATCATCACTTCATTGAGATAATATTTAAACTTGATACAGTTTCGACATCCCGTGCTAATTTTTATTGTACTGTATTGTTAAATAAATTCGTCAAGCAGGTAGACTTGATCTGTCCTGAATCTATGTGATTCGTCTTTATAGAGCTAAAGCTCTTTAATACATGTTTTAGCATTTTTTCGAACATTTTGAAATTTTCTCGGGTCAAAAATATTAGGCTCTTACAGCCATGGATCTGATATAATCTTATATATGAATCTAAGCGAAATACATGATTGCATGTGCAGGCAAATAAATGCTGATGTTAAGAGTGAGAAAGAAACGTATTATTTGAATCGTTTCTTAATTAATGGAGGTGATGCTAAAAATAATTGGAGCCTTGTTAATGAAATAAAGTAGACATTTCTAATGAGTTAAACTGTTATTTTACTAGCATTGGTGACAAGATAAGGACTAAATTTTTCGCGAATATCATACCAACAAATCATGACCTTCCGTATGATTATTGTTCGAAAACATTCTTTATGACTCCGGTTTCTAATAGTGAAATTTTAGCTATAATCGAATCGTTGGAGCCGAAAGAGTTCTTAGATAATGAAGGGATTAGTAACAATATTTTGAAAGCTATTTCTAAATCTATTATCCCTGCCTGTTCTTGCTCATATAACAATATTTCCTTTGGACAGGGAGTAGTACCTAAGAGGCTTAAATATGTTACTATTATTCCTAATTTTAAAAGTGGTGACCCTAGTGATAACGGTAACTTTGGAGCTATTGCACCCCAGCCAGTTATTCTCAAAGTTCTGGAAAAAGCAGTTAAAAACAGAGTTACCATATTTCTTGATCAGTGTAAAACACTAAGCGTTTATCAACATGGATTTCGCCAAGGTAGCAGTACTGAGCCGGATTTTTGGATTTTTTGGATGTTATTCATAATGGTCTTAACAATGGTAAGATTTGTGCTGGTCTGTTTATTGATGCTTCTAAGGCATTTCATATGGTGGATCACAAACTCCTGTTGTCTATTTTCAGAAGAGTGTCACACAAGTGGTTTGCTTCTTATGTAGATGATAGAGCAGTGGGGGTCCGTCTTAATGACACCTTTATTGATTTTAGAGCTGTCAATGTGGGGGATCCGCAAGGATCGATGCTGGGTCCTTCGAATTTTTACGAATTCTATTTTTAAAGTTAATTTCAATAGTCATATTACTAGATTTGCTGATGATTTAGCTTTAGCTTACTCTGCCAATGACATTATTTCTATTGCTAATTCTGACCTAAACATCTTACATAAATGGTTTGATAAGCATTTACTGATACTAAGTGGAAAAACAAAGTTCATGTGGTTTAAAATTTCGCGCATTCGTAACATATCATACTACTTCTAAATGTACCTTTGTTTACGGATTATCTAAATATTGGGCTAGCCAACTCTTTTAAATACCTTAGAATTCATTTGGGCACTAACCTTTATTGGAAAATTCATGTTTCAAAGTTAAAACGTTACATGGCATGTTCATACTTTGGTAATGGCTAAATTGGAATACGATTTGTCGTTACCGGGGGTGGTGGTTATCCAACTACTTTAAAACCTTTGTACGTACAACAAAAAATGATTTCTGGGGAACGGTGGAAACTTTTCAAATGAACACACGTTATAGTAGATAGAAAAATCCAAGATCTGCCTACGGTCTTTATAAAATTCGGTTAGCTAAGAATTTTGGTTAATTTAGTTAAACTAATTTCGAAATTTTTCGGCTAACAGTGAAGTAAAATTTTGATTGTCTCCCGTTATAGATTCTAATTCCTATAAGAAATTATAGTTAAAAAGGTCAGGTGTGAACTTCAAATATACACAACCTGGACTGCCAAATTTAACGATTAAAATAAAATTAAACCAATTTGAAATATTGTGGTTGTCTAAAGTAAATTTGAGGAGGATTCGCCTTCAAATACTTTATAACATACCATATGTAGATGGTTTGAAACCTATTAAATATTTTCTTTATTATTTTTTTGCAAACTCTGAGAAATTTCTACATTTGAATCAATGAACATGAGTTGTAAAACTTTAGTCGGAAAACAATTTCGTTTAAAATTTTAAAACATATTAAAAACAAATTAATAATTTACTTTCGAAGCTTGTTAACGTAAGTTATACCACAACAATGTAAGAAAAATCGATTATTAAAAACAATTCATTAAAAAAAAATATTTCCCTCCTACGAGTAATAATACGTCACTAAACTTATGTAACATTACATTGTTCAAGAATAATCTAGTAACAACTAGATTTCACCCGACCCAATTTTAACCGTAGTGGTTCAACATGAACTTACACATTTTTTGCTTGGTAGACGACACATCGAAATCAAAGCACGAGTATAGATAACATAATTTATGGGGAAATTTGCCAAAATCCATTTAAATACCATATAATGTTGTGATGTGTAACTTGAGACATAATCAATTGATCAAAAACCATAATATAATATTCTATCTTGAAACTTAAGAAAATTTGAAAGCCGAAATTGAATATTTTGTATATAGAACGTATGGAATGGAGTTTCCACATTTAGTCATATTTCTCAGACACAAACAATAGAAATTTGGTTGGCGCCAACCAAAGAATACAAGTATTTTCTCAATTTATTTACTTTTAATACTTATTTACTAAATTTGGTCTGCATGCGACGGGCACATAAATAATACGGAATAGATCGTATAATTTATGGCCAATGCGTATAAAAATGAAAAAAAAAAAAAAAAAAATTGAAAGTGACATGAAAGTTGTGGGAAGATAATTTTGTCTACTCCTAGACTCGTGTAGTAAATATACCCAAGGGGATTTATGTCAAAAATATACGGTTAATGGTATACACTCGCGTATATATGTAGTTGTAAATATATGGCAAATATTTTAACATAAACTATGATTTATGACATAATATTGCACAAACAAGTTGCATGAGTGAATGATATAAAAATTATAAATGTATACGTACTTTAATTGTTTTTTTTTAAGGTCGACGGAGAAAATGGGGACAAATTCCAATTCCAGATTTATATATATGAAACCTTTTGGTGCGTGTTTATCTTATCAACATTTATTTGTATGTAATAGGACTAAAATTAATTGAGCTTTTTAAAATAAATACATTTTCACTGTAAATTTTTGGTTCAACAATTTTACCACTTAGTCTAACTTTCTTTAACTTCATAAGATACATAAACAGATCTGTTGATTTTCGATAAAAAAAAAATAAAAAATTACTTTAGGCAATTTGAAAATTTCGAAAAAAGAAAATCGATATTTGACTTTCTTCGGTTTGCATAAAATTCTAAGAAAGGGTGGCTCGGCTCTTACCCAGTATAGGCAAATTTAGACGAATAACTTTCATTTTTTTGGATCAAACTATGTACAGTAAAATCTTGGCTCACAGAAAAATCAGCAAGGAACCATGATAAAAAATCTTGTTAAAAAAACACAGATTAATTTTCTAAAACCATATTATATGTACCTGATCTTCTGGAGGTGGTTCAATGTATAAACATAAAACCTCCTCCCTTCATACATATAATTTCATTTTTTCTATACGCATCATATTATTAGAAAACATATACTCGTATGTCTGCTACTCGTACATAGCATAAATGACAAAATTTTGTTTATTTAGCATAAACAATATTAATGTGACAAATTTATTTCGTACATTAAAATTTCGAATGTCGACTACGTGTCAGGACATATTTATGATTGACGCTGGAAAGATTTTTTAAGTGTGTACAAGAAGTTGTTTTGTTTACATTTCGAAATAGCTTATGGGTGGAGAACAGTCATTTGCTAAAATAATTTGGTGCTTTAGGGATTGCTGCGCTACTTCGCAAGACAAAGCGTGATGACAAATGTTTTTGAAATATGTAACAGAAGTTTATATACCTGCTTTAGTCTAGTCAGTTTTTTTTTCTAAACCAAGAAAGTGTCGCTTTAGGCTGAAATTCTGGAAAATTAAGAAATTAAAAAAAATTCGGAGAAATAAAAAAAAGTTTTACCATCCAACCAAGCAAGGGGCGAAAATAGGGCTTAGTTTGACGTTTACATGCAAAAATATGTTTTTCGTCCAAAAAAGTGGATTTATCAAAATGAAAGAGGAGAAACGTAGCAGCTGCTGTGTCTGTACGCTGTGGTAACGTTTCCAATATGAAGTGATTGCAATAATTTTTATTTGTGAAAATCGCATATCAATTCCAGTAGAATTAGGATTTGTTTATAAACGTTTTAAACTGGGGGGCTATTTGTGATTTCGATTCGAACGTATTTGAGTCTTCGAAGAGCTTTTCTTGTTTTGAGTCGCAGTGACTTTTTTTATTATTTATGTATATTTTTATAACGAGTGAGTTATACGTTTTTTTTTTTTTAAATCGCTACCGGTAAAGAAAATGAAAAGGGAAACACAGGAAGAAATGTTCGTTTTTCCAAAACTAGTTAGAACTTCCAAATGTTTCTATTTTTATGCTTTTTACAAAAGTAGGAACATTGAGTGCCCGTAAATGTCTCATATGACTTCGACTCGACATATGTCCATCTACTGTAGTAAATATTGTAAGACCAGCCGTATGTTGAATTTGCGCTAAAGCCACAAATATGTATATCCGAGATTGAATATTTGTGGCACTTAGGATCATTAAGTGTGTCTAAATGTCTCTTATATACACTAGTCACTACAGAGTCTTCGAATTCTTACCACAGTTAATGAACATCATGTCGAATCGAAATCATAAGAGGCATTTACAGGCGCTCAATGTTCTTATGTGCCATTAATTAAAATTAATTAAATCAAATCCCGAATTAAGAATTAAGCCTTTTTGGCCATATTATACATAGGAACCTTTAAATCATAAGAAAAATTTACAGGTACTCAATGTTCCTAAGTGTCGTTAATTAAAATATCAAATTTACAAATATTCGTTGTCGGCTATTAACATATGGGGCCTATAGCGCAAATCTCAACATATGGCCGCTTTATTGCCGGTGACGATGCAAAAAGTGTGTATCTACAAAATTCTTCAAAATCTTTTTATTGATTAATTGGTAAGAAAATTTGTGTTTGCTGATGCCTTTACATTTGTGATCGCAACACGTTCAAACGTGAACAAATATTCAATTTTTTTAGTTCATTTTAGTGTAACTAAGGTAAATCCGCTCGTTTTTCTCGCTTCCGGAAACATATCTAAAACGTAGATTCGCGAAACGTCTTTTGCATCGTCACCAGCGATATATAGTATTATTCGAATCTCTTGATTACAAATGTTGCTATAATAAAAAAAAAAAACAGGGATAGGATGTAAATAGTATTGCCTAGTGTACATTATTATTTTTCCTGGGATGAAATTCTGAAATTCTGAGATAACTTCACACATGGACAGATCAGTTTTTCGATTGTTAGTAGTTCTAATAGAGATATAAGCGAAAAATTTAAAATAGCGAATTTTTCCTCACTTCCGCCGTTCGTAAGGGTATCAAGGTATTTTTTTTTATTCTACATCCAAAAATCTACCTAAATCCATAACTCAAGCCTAAAGCAATTTTTTCTTGGGTTCTGTCTGTTTTCGACTGCAGTCTTACACCATAAATAACACCTAGACGTTTTATTCAAAAGCCTCAAATGTTTACAAATTTACAAAGTTCTTGAAATAGTTCGATTACGAAGGAAAACAGTAAATTTTCGAAAATTATCGATCATTCCAAATTCAGATTCTAACTTTTGGATCTTCGTAATCGCTGAAATTGGCTTTAAATTTATAAACCATCAGTGAAACCACTGTACCACTCACAATTGTAGTTTCAAAGATTCGCAAAGATTATTCACTAAAATTTAAATTTCGTTATATGGAAATGCCATCTGGCTAACCAAAGGAGTTTGAAGGAAGTACAGTAAGAAGTTGCTTTAGCTTCGTTTGATCGAGATTTCACTATATTGAGTTTTACATAGTTAACGAAAATTTTATGCAAAAAATTGTTCAGAAACGTGATATAAATTATTTTTCAATAATAGCTACGACGCATCAACGAAGAGAAAATAATTTTTTTCTTCATTTCTATTATGTTAAAAGTATCAGTTTCGTAAAATTGCCCCGAGAAACCAATCGCCAAAAAAAACGATGAAATTTCACTTAAAATTGTGATTGGTGCAAAAAAAAGGGAATCATTTGTGACAAAAGTACAATTTTGTGAAATTATTCGCATAAAATGTTGAAAAATTTGCAACAATAATTTGTCTCCAAAAATAACAATAATTTTGTAACAAATTGGTGGCAAAAATCTTTGTTTTTTTGGGATAAATTCAACATGTATTATAGATATTAAATTTTTTCTTATGAAAAAAATTGTGAGAATTGATATAAAATTTTGTGATCAAAATCAAGCAAACTAAAAAAATTACCATTAGAGATTTCTAATACAAAAGGAGTACAGTTTCATAACCGACCTAGTGATAGTAATAGTGATACATATCTTGTCCGGAATCAATACAAAAGGAAAATTCTCTAATAGAAGTCAATGATCCTGAAATCGAATTAAACCTTATCAAAGAATGCATTAAGCAAATACTCGTACATACCTATGAGGAAAACAACGTCGTCAAGTGAAACGTTCGAGAAAATTTTCATGGATATTGTCGGTCCAGTAATGCCTATGTCTTCTACCGTAAAAAACGCCTAGGCGCTTTATTTGGGAGGAGCTGAAAATACGAACATTTGGAAAATTAAGGAAAAAAATCAAATAAAACGCCCATTCATATATAACGCCTAAGCGCTCTATTTGGAAATTCGAATACCACTAAGAAAATAAAAATAAATTTTTCAACGTAAATATCATGTTATTTTCGTAAAACAAGGAGGAATATAAGGTACGTTTGCGCCAAAATTTCATGTTTTATAGAAAGGTACCCTTCAAGCAACTCGGGGAAAAATGAAATTGACGATTGGAAAATTTAAAAATGCGATACCTACCGCCCGGGTACGTAGCTTTTTTTGTCCGATAGAGCACATGATCCACTCGTCAATAAAACTATTAGATTTTTTAAACCCAATATATAAATAATGAAAGCACTCTAATTGTTATTTGTGTATTGGGGACACAAAATATAATGGATAACACATTGCACAAAATATAAACCAATAGTGTCATTGCCATTCCTAGCTGCTTCCGTTATCAACTTGTAGGTAAGGAAAGGGGTCAATTCAAATTAGCCGAGTAAAAACGTTTTACTTACAGTTAAGGATATCTGAGCTATTACGTTTTAACTGTAAGCCTGCGAGCTGCAATAACGAAGAGGAACTTTGAATATATTATTTGCTTTTTCTTGGTAAGCCTCTAAATTGTCAGCAGTCAAGATTAAAATTCTAAATACTTTTAAAATAAATAAAAAACATATGGGTTAGATGCCGGAATCGAGCTTATCGCGTCTCAACTGGTACCTTTCGAACCGTATTTATAATGTTTTGTTGAATGTCGTAGGTGATCAGTCCAACGAACGATTGTGTACTCAAAACCGTTTTTTCATGTTAAATACGAGGGCGAATCAAAATGTCTTGCAATATCATATGAAAAAAAAGAGTGAGTGAGACAGCAATATTTTTCGTTTCGACGTAATCTTCTTTATGGTTTATACATTTGTTACATCGATCAATTAACTTGTCTAAGCCCTCTACAAAAAAAGTTTTCTTTTGCTCCATAAAATATTCATTTACAACAGACTGTACTTCAGAATCACTGGAAAATTTCCGGCCCCTTAATTTTTTTTTCAAATTGGGAAACAGAAAGTAGTCACTGGGTGCCAAGCCTGGACTGTACGGTGGATGCGGAATTTCTACGAAGCCGCAGTCCTTTAATGCAGCTTGAGCAACTTTATAGCCTTGTGCACTGGTGCATTATCGTGAAGAAGTAAGGTTTTTTTCTAACTTTCTTTGGCCGTTTTTCCCGGATCGCTTTTTTCAATTTTCGCAAAACCTCTGCGTAATAGATACCTGTGATTGTGGTTTTCGGTGGCATATAATCAATCATCAATATCCCTTCAGCATCCCCAAAAATTGTTGCCAAAACCTTACCAGCAGACGGTTGAGTTTTGAATTTCTTTGTTGGTGGTTCACCACGTTTAATCCATTGCATCGATTCTTGCTTGGATTCTGGATCCCAATGATGAATCCATGTTTCATCGCCTGTTATTATGTTATCCAAGAAGTTTTCTGGATCTTCTTCATACATTTCTAAAATCGCCTTTGAAGTTTGAACACGAATTTTATTTTGTTGTGCAGTCAACAAACGGGGAACCCATTGCGCACTAACTTTTGACATGTGAAGGTGGTCATGTAATATGGTATAAGTGGTACCATATGAAAGGGAAAATCTCCACGCTAACCGCGTAACAGAAATACGGCGGTCCTCTAATACAATTGATTCTGCCAAAAGTATGTTTTCATGGCTAATAGCATCTGCGGGACGACCCGGGCGGTTGTCGTCTTCTAATGACTCCCGACCACTTTTGTACAATTTTACCCACCTTGTTACTGTGGAATATGATGGTGCAAATTCGCCGTAAACTTTTGATATGCAATTGAATATATAAATTGCATTGCGTTCATCTTTACAGAAAAATTTAATAACGGCACGATATTCAATTTCATTCATTTTAGAATTTTTTCAAAACACGGGCTACTAAATTGAAGAAAACAAACGAACTATAAAATTTACATCGAATTTTGTTTCTATAAAGCTCGGGACATAACATCAGAAAAAAATACCTTAGTATCAATTGAAGTTAGGTACTTTCGGTTTTTTGCTCAAAAATAAGTCTATTTTAACTGTCATTTGAACTCTAATCAAAATTTGTATTTCAATTTGCTTTTGTTGTTGACTGCGCCGTGTTAAAACCAAATTTTTATGCTAATTTATAAATTATTTTGGCGATTTTTGATTTACTTATATCGGGTTTATGAGTTTTTTTCAAATTAAATTTCTAATAAATAAATTCTTTTCATCAATTTAGTAATTCAATTCTAATAAATAAATTCTTATTAATTTTCGCGCGTTCTTCTTTTCTGTTTTTCGTATTTTAATCATTTTTTTTTATTTCTTCATGATCATCTAGTCTAGATGATCATCTATTTGCCCGAAGTACGCAATCGGTTGTATGTTTGAATATCGATTATTGGGGAGGTGGCGTTAAATTATGGGAAATGAGTCAATCACGTCCTCTTCAGATGGCCGATTAGAAGTTTTAGGCGTCTTATCATCGTTCCATATATAGCACAACTGCAGGTAGTACTCAATAAACCGATACGACTTGGATTCAAAATCCATGCAAAATCACCATTGAAAAAACAGATGAGGCAAAAATGATACTCTGTACAAATTGATGTCTTTGGCGTTGTATTATTATTTTGTGAATTTCTTTATGTGCATTTAATATTTATCACTCATATTAATATTATTAAAAGAAATAAATGTAATTTTACTTGAAATATTTTATTCTTATTTGTGTTGTAAAATTTTTTTTAATTTACAGGAATTGTATAATATAATAGTTCATACGAAGTAAAAGTAAATAAAAAAAAATTCAATTTTCCATTGTCTGTTAGCTTTCTTTAAACAATAATATTACTTACGACTTGAGTTTCTTGGTGCAATTGTATCTCCTCTCTGTTTTAGTAAACAAAATAAAAATAAATGTTTAAAAGCTAAAGTACTTGTATTAATATAAAAAGCAATAAAAAATATATGTGTTATTAATCAAAAAAACACACTAAAGAATAGCGAAAGCGGGCTTCGCCTAATTGTGCTCGATAGGGAGTTGCCATCACCGAGCCGCTAGAGGGCTTCGCATAAGTGTGCTCGATAGGGAGTTGCCATCTCAGAGCCACCAAAAACCAATCCAGTTGATTTACCACCAGCAAAATTTGTACGGAAACCAAACACAAATACAACATCTGGTGTCATTTTGTACATGGCCGCCAACTTTTCTCTAATGCCTTTATTTACGGATGGTAATCCTGGACGTAGAACATCGCATACACCATTTGTTTACGGCATAATAGACGGTTTGTCATAAATTTGCCTGTACGAATTGTTGCTGTAGCCTTTTATTAAAAAAAAAAACATCTACATATAGGAACACAATACACAACACTGAAAAATGGAAACAAAATAAAACGGAGCTGTCAAACATAGAGCAAACGTATTTTGTACATACAATGAGCAAAATATACTTTATTATTTTTAAAAATATATTATTTTGTTGGTAACCCTGCGCTACCTTTTGCTCAAAGTAAGTATTTTTTCAACTCGAGTATAGAACTAGTAGGAGGGGCTTACATCATTTACAGTGATTTGATTTGTTTAGTGAAAGGAAATTGCTACTATGGTATTTTTTTCTGATGTTATGTCCTGAGCTTAAGTTTCACCGCGACAACATTTTTTTTTAAAAAATATATAGTTGTCTCATTCACTCTTTTTTTTCATATGATATTGCAAGACATTTTCATTCATCCTCGTATTGGTCTGTGGCTAGAATCGAACTAAAGACTATTTTTCAATTGCCTTGAAAAATATTAAGTTCTTGAATTTTAACAAGAACTTTTCAATTTGAATGGGTTTGAAACTTCACGTTTCATAACATTATCAAGATTAACCTTTCATCACTTTCCGGGTTAAAAATTTAATAAGTCGACCGGGAATTTTACAGAAATTTGAAAATATTAACAAAACCTCAGAAATTCAGGTTTAAATATAATACTCCATATACCTAGACATACTCTATCTATATCGAAGATAATACAGAACTTATTTACTATTCTAAAGAAATAAAGCCAGGCATATTTATCGGTAGTTCAATTATTCGTCCTCAAAATAATACTATTTATTCCAACAATTAATACGATTGATGATTACCCAGCTATCATCTTCCCAACAGACTTAAATTTTGAAAAATTATCCGAATACGACATATTTTATCTAATTTCTTGGAATAATATAATTATTTTTAATTAAATTATTAGCTTCATCAATTTTAGAATTAAGTCGAAAGTGAAACGATGTATTTTACTTAGACGATGACATACCTCCGAGTACATGGCATGAAATTCAGTTATTGCCTAACTCTGTACCGAAATGTCAGAAACCGCGAAATACACAAAAAAGACAATGAAATGCTCGATAATAATATAATAGAAGAAAGTGATAATCCATGGAACTTTCCTTTATTAACCGTTCCAAAGAAATGTTGTTGACTTGTAGTTATTGTAGTTGTAGTACTTTCGCCGCCTTAACGACAACGTTGATAGAGTCTTTCCGTTGCCGAATATAAGTGAAATTTTGTATCAGTTAGGTAGAGCAACATATTTTAGTACTTTAGATTTGAAAATGAGATTGATAAACCAAAACCTATATTCAAAAATCTTACGGTCAGTACTAGTTTAAAAGAATACCGTTTGGTTTAAAGGGAGTCCAGCGACCATTATGCAAATGATATATATAGTCGTTACTGCTATAAACGATACTGCCATCTACGGGAAAAATTTATTCGATCATAATCAAAAATTAGAGGAAATATTAACTTCTTTACGACTAAATACATTAAAATTAAATCCTCGCAAATGTCGATTTTTGAAAATTGAAATTGCTTATTTGGGTCACATTGTTAGTCAAATCGGTGTCTAACCAGGGCCTAGATTCTGATCAAGTGACAAATGACAAATGACAATTTTTTGTGACTTTGTACTAAAATTTTAACTGCTATAAAATGACAATATAGTTGTGAGTTCTAAAATGCGATTCTGATGAAGTGACTTTTTCAAAATGTCACAAGAAAAAAAAATGACAAATTAAACAAAATTGTCATTGATTTGGTTTTCCGTGACAAAAGTCAGCTGCATTTTTAAATAAAATATGTGTTAGTATATTTTGTTAATTTTTAATAATTTTGTTATAAATATAAATTGTTTATATTTTAATTTAAATAAAACAATATTTTATTTATTTTTATATATGTATATAATGTGTATGTAGCGTGTAATATCATTAAAATTAACCTTAAAATATAATTGCGGTAAACTAGAAATGCAACTGGTGTAAACTGCTGTTAATGTCATAACTCATTTCATCAGAATCGCAAATTTTCCGTGACAATATTTTGTACTAATAACAAAATGTCACGAAAAATTGTCATTTCATCAGAATCTACCCCCAGACCCTAACGAAATAAACATAATAGATATTGTAGATATTCGATACCGAAAACAACAACTGAACTAAAATCTTTTCTTGGGCTTGTCGGCTATTACCTCAAATTTATTAAAAACTTCTCTAAGGTTGCTCAACCATTGACTGACTTGCTTACAAAAAGATAACTTGGAATGTACAAATACATCTATCCTTTAATAATATAAATTTAAATTTTAAATAAAGAAAAATAACAATAATTTATCTAATTCATTAAAAATTAATTTGTAAAATATAAAACTAACAATTGAAATTTTGATTGTTAATGAATAAAATAAATTACTCAATAATTAAGCATCAAATATCCATGTATGGTTGTATAATAGTATACCAAGTGTTTTACTAATATGTTGAATCGGCAGTATTAAACTTGTCAGAGTTTTTTTTTTTTTTTTTTTGGTTTTAATCTCTGCAATCTGTTCTGGGGCTCAAAGCACTCCCAACTCTTTCGCAGTTTAATTTTACCGTAATACTTTACGCAGTAGTAGCCAAATCGAGGACGTACCGACTATAGACCCGCTTTGTATAAACCACCTGCACATTACATTGCTTCATGCCAACCTATAGTGCTGACATGAAAGGTGGGTCGGCCCATGGATTCTGCACTCTCAACAGGGGGTCATAGATGTGTTCATCTTCATCACCGATCGTAATCAGATGATGAAAAATCCCTTTTGCATCCCGCCCCTATCGGGATTCGAACACGATACCTCCCGATCCAAACGCCGCAGCCTTAACCACGGAAAACATTCCAATTTCTCAGATCTATTTTAGATCTTTGAAATAAAGAACAAAAATCTCTGTTTTTATTTACATTTCTGTCATTAATAAATAATTTCCATATACTAATCCTTTGCTTTTTTTGAGGGGAGTGAGTCATTGACGCTCGAAGAGGATAGACGTGTTTTTGTCGTCCTCTGTGAATTTAATTTAATTTTATTTATTTGTTTTAAATGTGTAAAGTGTTCAAAAATAACTGTGTTTATGTGTTGTATTTTAATTAAATTTAATTTAACATAATTTATCTGTGATTAATTGATTAATATTGTGAAAAGTGAAATCAGTGCAAAATTTGGATATGGATAAAAATGTATTCCATCGGGATACATTTGCAGGCAACGTTTTAGTTTTAATGTTATAGCGAATGAAATCAATTTTTGATTTCTCGCTAAATAATGCAGGTCTTTAATATGTGTAGTTGGTTCATAAAAATAGAATACAAAATATCTATACTATAATAAAGATAATATTCGAAGCAAAATTTAAATTTCTCATCTTGTTTACTTTTTTCTCTTTACTCATCCTTGATCATAGTTTTGAATTTTATTTTATGTGAAAACGAGACAAGTATATTTTTAATATTATATAGAATGGGAGAGACAAAATTTCGTTTTCTAAAACATAATTTATAATTATGTATTTATGAATAGTATATAAGTTTGCATATTGTGCATATATGCACGAGGGTCAACACGAACTTCTATATAAACCGCGCTGTATCAACACTTTGAATGGTAATCCGTGTATAAGTCATTGAAATTAGAATACCGACATTCGACACATGGAAAATTGGATGAAAGTATGTATGTATTTATTTTCTATTATGTGTTGGTAGTTCAGTATACCCTGTGGTGAGATGTTCTAACCATCACTATTTTCGATGTTCGACAATGTTCATGTCTCTCTTTTCAAGAATAAAATTGTACACCATTTCGATTTTTGAATTATGCTTACTTTATTGCGATCTCAGCATGCTTACATAAAACATCATTCTGTTTCTACTTCCATTCTTCTACTTTACTCTTTATCACCCAAATTTTCGTTTGTGGCACATTGTCGATAGGAAAAAATGAAACAGTATATACATTTATTCTACAAGAATGAGATCGCAATAAAGAAAGAACAAGTCAAAAATCGAAATAGTATGCTATTTTATTCTTAAAAAGAGATACATGGATTATTATTATTATTATTATTGGGGGGGCATGCGGGCGATCAGCCACTTCGCACTGCGACCTAAAAGATCTATTGTGTTGGCCCCTGCTTAATTATCCGTCTAGTCAATATTCAGGTTCTTAATGAACCTGACGATACTGCCTCCCGGTACGTGATACATACTACCTGGGCGTATTGCTCTCCCTCCTAGATGTTTACTACAGCATGTAATTCCGCTAGAAAGACGGTAGCATTGGAGCTCAAGGACCTCGAGAGGGTTGTCCCACTCCCGTATATTCCTGCCCTGTCTTCCGTTTGATTTTACTCTTACGAGTTGCTGGGAATTGCAAATCACCTGTAGGTCACCCAGCTTTGCTACAGGAAGGCTAAATAAAACTGGAGGGTGCCTGGTATCCAGAGTCCGCATATTTTGGGCTGATTAACCTATCAGCCATTCATCTTTCGGCATATGCTGTTCCACCCTAGATTAGGGTTTTTTGTCAAGGTTTTCTCCTTTAGCGCCGTACTTTAGCCTGTGCCAAATGGTCAAAAATGTGCCAAGTGGCCTTAGTTACCAGTGGTTGCCACGAGGAGGCAGTAAGTACGCTTGCGAATTGTGAACAGGTTACCCCTTACACAATTGTACCCATCACGCAGCTGCCTAATGACAAGACCAGAACAGCTCACGTGATGCGCACCCTACTAGAAGGTTACAGTGCTGGTAGATTAATCTACTCAACTTTGATCCCCCCCTCCAATAGTCGCAAAACCACCGAGACACATGGATACTATCGAACATCGAAAATAGTGATGGTTAGAACATCTCTGGGGTGACATATTCTACCATCACTATTTTCGATGTTCGATCGAACATTGTATCTCTTTTTTTCGTTTTCTTAATCACGCTTAATCTATTGCGATCTCCGTCCATTACTATTTAATTCCATCGTAATCGATAAAGTATCACAAAAAAATTTTTTGGTGATGAAGTGGAGAATAAATAGCACGATGAATTGAGCAAGTCGAAAGCATAATATAAAAACGTAATAAAATAAGCGAAACAGCGTACAATCTTGTTCTTAAAAAAAGAGAAACAAAGCCAACCGAACATCGAAAATTGTGGTGGTAGAGCATGTCACCCCAGCACTGGTAACAAAACTTCACCATTTTACAAATACAATTTTACAAAAAACCTAGGCATATTTTTGCATAAAACAAGTAAAACATGTGAAAGTATTGCAAGATTGCTTTGATTTAGTTTCTATAAAATAATAAAAAAGTAAACATTATGATGATATTTCTGATGATTCTTTGGATGAGGTCCATGATAATAATTATAAAACAACAATTTTATGTAACACAAAATAGGAGCCTTTCGTGATACTCATAATGATTTTAATGATAATAATAAAAAAAAACACAATTGCTTTGTTTTTAATATCATTCCACAGAAAAAAAAACTGTTTTGGAAATTGATCAGTTCCTTTCCAATAGCGTGTAAAGTGAGGTGATTCAAATAAAATAAAAATAGTAAAAATTATAAAATACGTGATAACACATAATAAAAAATAAGGTACGCATGGTAATTTTGAACTAATAAATGAAATATACAAAAATATAATACATAAACTTAGAAATTTAAAAATTAAATCTATTTATGTACACATAAATGCATTTTTATTGCTTTTCCAGTAAAAATAAAAACTTTTAATGTTAAAATTCATAATGAAACCACCTATGGTGTGAGTGGTTCGATTATTGATGAAATTACTATTGAAATTTCTGATGAAGTTATGTATGAATTCACTGGTTTAACAACTCATGAAATTACATACTTGATATATGGTAATAGAAAAATTCCAAATAAAATTCACACGCTGTTCATTAATAAGTTCATTATAAGAGAGGATTATATCGGGTGATTTTTTTAACCTGATACACTCAAATATTTCGGAAATAAGCACTTTACGTAAAAAATGGTAAAGATCAAAATTTAATTATTCCATGGGGAAATACATTAGTGTTAAAATTAGTATTAAAATATCCTCCTTGAAACTAAAATATGAACCCCAATTTTTTATTGCAGATTCATTGCAGGCATTTTTTTTTCGATTCATGATAGATGGCGCTGTAATTGACGATATTCGTCACTATGACGATAAGGTTACGATAATGAGAAGCCATTTTCAGTAATTCAAAATTTATGAAATACAAATTGTATCAGACTAACTACGAGTGTTTACAATGAAACTGTGGTATTTTTATTCCAGACCTATTGCAGAATCATTTGCGTAGCTTCTCAGTAGGATAAATCGAAAAAAATTTAATAACGTCAATTACAGCGCCATCTATCATGAACCGAAAAAAAATGTTTCAGTCAAATCCTACGTATTTTTAGCCGTAGAATCCGAAGCTGTTATTTTAGTATCAAAGTTACCCTCGTCCCATCTACAAGGAGGAGGGGGTGATACTAATTTTAACACTAATGTATTTCGCCCACGGAATAATTAAATTGTGATCTTAACCATTTTTTTCGTAGTGTTTATTTTCCGAGATATTTGAGTGGTATAGGTAAGTAAATAGGTGAATTCACATCACAAGCCCGCCCATGTATCGTTCATTGAATTGGTAAGCAAGAATTTCCTAATGAATTAATGAATGAATTCATCAATATTATTTTACTAGGGCCACTTTATAAATGAGTGAGAATAAAGGTACAAATTGTAGTTAAAACAAAACAAACGAATTGTGGAGAGAAAATTTGGTATATAGTATATCTGTAATAATGAAAAAAACTAATTGGCATTGGTTAGATGAGAGTATTTTTATTATATTTTCGCACTAACACTTTCAACTACAATCTGTATGCTTCATCACTGAATCAGGCTTGTAGTACATTATCACAACATTAATGTTGGCAAGCTCTTATATACATATAAACTATACAAAGTGAAATATACTTATGTATGTGAGTTTGATTCAAATGAGATTCTTATACTAAATGATAAATTTAAATGATTTAATTAATTCAACACTAGGTTGCAGTATATATTTATTATATTATGCATTATAAATATATTATTTATTTAGTATTATTATAAATCTTTCAGAATTTAATTATCCTAATTTTTTACCTATATTTATTTATTACAGTTATATTTATGGGCTTATGTTAAGGGGGAAGGTTAAGTTTAGGGAGAAGGTTAAGGGGATAATAATCATTGTTTCAGATTCGAATTAAATTGCTGATTAATTTAATTTTATTGTTAAACATTTATTTATAATTATTTTGTCTTATTTTTGGTTTTATTTTGATATTCGTGCAACGTGTACTATCAAAACGCTTTTAATTAAAGAAAAATCATTTTAATTTTAGATAAACACAGGATTAATAATTTAATTGGAAATAAAGTAAATTTATTGTATTAATATTACTACCCTGTTTGAAGCTGTCATATTTCGTCGTAATTTTCGTTAAAAAAATAATTTTGTTTTGGACAATATACGATAATTTCAAAATAATATTTTTAAAGTTACAAAATTCCTTTCACAAGTTATAGTCCAGTAAATGAAGGGTCGAACCTGAAAGTTACGAGTTGCCATTTTTATTTCCTAGTTGATGAATGGCATTTGGCACCCCCTTGAAAATGAGCCCAAGTTTGCGTAAAAATATTGTGCGGCAGGGGGAGAAAACGGCCACCAAAGGACTCGGAAAATCAGTTTTCCGCGAATATCTCCCAAAATATGGCAGTTAGAAATTTTTTGTTCAGATAAAAGTTGAAGATCAGTTTCTTGCATACAAAAATAGTCCTTATAATTTTTCTCGAAAATTTTACCGTTTACGAGATAAACGGGCCCAAGCGCACCAATAATATTGAGTTTCTGTGTTGTATGCCGAAGAGCACAGTCCGTGCATTTACACATGAGCGGGGGCGGATAGATTATTCAATAACTTTGTTTAAAATGCGAATTTTGTCATTATTCAAAGTTCTACCACATCCGGTGACGAGTCACGTTTTTAATCTTTGGCCGTATCAAAAAATGGGGTCAAATATTGTTTTTCCATGCATTTTTAGTCCTCCCTTGAATTTGTTCCTATTTTTTTTTGTATTGCACTAATTTGCTCCAAATTTCCTTTATTATGGGTCCTCAGAAGGTCCTTTGTTATCTGTGAAATTTGTATAATCTAATTTTCTTGCATTTCCATTAAAACTTTGGTTGTTGAATCCCAATTTTTTGCTGTTTTTGGAGTGTGGGGAAATTTTGTAAACAACCACCAATTAAACATTATTATTATAAAGACGGAAAAATTCCATTTTTAATAAATTTTTAAACTGTGGCTTATATCACTTATTTTATTATATGAAAACACATATATAAAGGAATTTTCATAAAATTAATTAATTAAAAACAATTAACTTTCTTTTTGTGATATATTATTTTTTTGTGATATATTATTGTGAAATAATATATCACAAAAAGAAAGTTAATTGTTTTTAATTAATTAATTTTATGAAAATTCATTTATATATGTGTTTTCATATAATAAAATAATAATAACTAAACATTCATACATGATCGGATTGGTCTCTATGACATATCATTTGAAAGCTAAGAACGTCTACTTTTCAGCTGTGCAATTATTTTTTTTTCACAAAATCGGCGATTTTCCAAGAAATTTGAAAAACGCGTGCTCAAGGAAAAAGCGCACTTTTTCTTTTCATGGCATTTTTCTCCCTGCCCTTTATTTCTGATATTTTAACACCTTGACTAGTGTAAAGGTTGCATTCTCACCTTTCCATCAATGTATATAAAGTCACCTCATTTATACGTGGGGAAAACCCCGAGTCTCTAAATGTAATGCTATAATTTCATTACTTTCATTTTTTCCGTCGTTCGTCGCGTGTGTGCTCTATGCGCCGCTCGTGTCGTCTGCTACAGTCCATGCGACCACAGTAGCATTTTGTTGATTAATGTTTGGAGATATTAAATGCGTTGGTTTTCTTTCATTATTTTGATAAATATTATAGTCTGTGGTGTGTGGCGCCATCTACAATTGGTTTACACAGTCCAAAACATTGAAAATAATGTATTTCCAACACCCCCCCCCCCCATCACAAATCTTGTAAAAAACTTGCATATTTCATGAGTCTCAAAATTTTGGATTTTTCAACCCAACTTTTTGCAAAAAATATTAATGTTGCGAAAAAATCATTAGAACAATTTTTGTAGAAAATTAACTGATCTTCAATTTCTATCTGAACAAAAAATCTCTAACTGCCATATTTTGGGAGATATTCGCGGAAAACCGATTTTCCGGGACTTTTAGGGCCATTTTCTCCCCCTGTCATACAATGTTTTTACGCAAACTTGGGCTTATTTTCAAGGGGGTGCCAAATGCCACTCATCAACTAGCAAATAAAAATGGCAACTAATAATCTACAGGTTGGCCTTTTTTTCCCCCTTCATTTACTGGACTATTATATTTTGTGAATATTTTATAGTGTGACAATTTGGGAAGCTTTCGTTTTTCGAATCAAATAAATTAATTTTGTTATTTAATGGTGATTGCCTTCCTAGGAATTGCAAATAACTGATTAATTTGTTTTAGATTGAATTTTCAGAGATATTAATGACTTATGGCTAATATCTTTATTTGTGTTATATTTTTGAATTTTATTTCTGTATTTTATTTTGTTTTGTATTAATTAGGTTTTACAAATCTTATTTCAGTAGAGGAAGTTTTAATTTTATTTCATAGTATTTAAAGTTTTAACATTTTTTAGTTTTTTTTCAAAAGTATAACACTGTAGTAAAAAGGGTAATATAGGTGTAAATCTGATGCCATAATTTTTCTTATATAACTTAAATTCTGAAATTAAGAAGTAATATTAAGGAACAATGGGTTAATTTTTAAATATGTTTTTCCCTGAGAATTCGGGATTTTTGTCTACATAATCTTAATTTATAAGCATTTCAGCTCTAACCTCATTATTTAGGAACCGATTAGCATCTTTTCATTTAATTTGGTTATGGGTGGTAATGCTTTACTACAGCATAACGTTCATATGGGGGGAGTAGACGAGAAAGAATAGACGAAATAACTACCACAACAATGTCAAGCACTATTTGCTATGAATAAAGACAAATTTGGGAGATCGCATGGGAAAATGATGATGATGGAATTAAAACCCGTACCTCCATCAACCGCCGATTAAAAAAATAATAAAGAAAAAGAGTGTAATATACAGTAAATAATAATAATTACCTTTAATATCAACTCTTTGCTTCATTTAAACACTAATTTAATTTGTTTCATGTACTATATTTAAATTCTAATTTAACTCAAATATTTCAGCAGTTAAAAGAAGTACGGCGGTTTCTTATCATTAATTTAAATTTTAATTAGAAGGGGTTGTTTGGCTGGAACGGTTATTCTGTATTATGTGGTTACATCTGTTAATTCTAATTGCATTACACTGGCTAATTAAAAATTTATAATTTATTTAAGGTTTTACTTTACTTTTAATTCTAATTAACTTATAAATTCCAGTTTCGAGGTTTCGAGGCAGATTTAAATTATTAACTCTAGATTTTAAATTTTTTAAATTAAAATTGCTTGTTTAGTTGTAAGGGTTAGAGGTCCCGAGTAACAATTTGATAAATAAATTGTCCTAGACAGGAAAAATAAAGCAGTTCGTCGTGAAATACGAAAAATTACACAAATTAGTTATAAATGTTAAGTAGACATTCAATAAGTTTTTAAAACGTTGTGTCATAAAAAAAAGGTAATTAGCTAAAGTTGATATATAAAACATTCCGGCAGCGATTTTGTTATACGCCATAAAGCAAAACAGTCGAGACAAAAACAATTTTGCTGTGGTAATCAACTAAACAAGTATAATAGCTATAATACTTTATTTATTTTTTTGTGTAATTTTCAAACATATTTGCATTTAATCAAAATTACTGTTAAAATAACAAAATAGTTAGAAAACAAGTCTAAAAGAAATTTATAAGTAATATTGTAGGTGGAAAAGGGTTTTTTCGGCAATGATTATTTACGGAAACAAAAACCAAATATGCTGTGCAGTCTAGTTATGCGCTTTCTGACAAAAAATCAAATAAGTCGAATATAATGGCGAACAAACATTTATATCATTATTTATAATTTTATTTATTTATTTATTTATTATTTATAATAATTGTAAATAGTCATGTGGTATCTTGCAAATGAGTCCTACCAAATGATATGTTTGAATATCTATCTTGCAATTGACTAGTAACAGTTGATGCGGATGGGTGTAACGTAACAGTAAGATTTGGTAGTTTTTCCATTGTTTTTTTGACCCTATTAAATACTCTTATAATATCAATAAACTTAAAATCACTAGAAAAATGATTTCATAGCCAACAATTACCATTATTAACCCTCAATCCATGAAGGTATTTTAGGTACCTTAATGGTGTGTTTATGACATGGGAAGATACCATAGTATTGATACCATAGTATTGAATTGAAGTTCGTCACTAATGATTTGCTCAAAATAAATAAGTTTATTTTGCGCCATTTCATTTATCAAATAAGGAGAAGGCTTTGAGTTTTATGTCGGTTGGACATAAAAATTTGTAATATATACAATATAGTATTTTAGAAACATGACCCGCGAATGCATTTCGGCTGCACCGAATTAATTCCGCGTTGGAATTATTTCGGTCGAAGACCAGATCCCTCCCTGCGAAATTTATGTTTGCCTTTGCTCCAATAATGTATGATATTTTTATTACTTCATTTTTTTGTCAAAAATAAAAATATTTAGGCGACCAGCGAAACAAAATAATTTTAGTATTAATTATTAACTATCGAGGGTTAAATTCATTATTAAACAATTAATTAATTGTTAAATAAAAAGAAAAATAATGAGATTTATTTTCTATTAGGAAAAAAACGGATTTTTTTTTTCATAGAGCTCTGTCAAAAATTAGTAAATATGGGCAAGATTATTGCTTATAATTTTGAATTTTGATTTTTTTTAGTTGGTAATTCTGTGACATCTTTTGCTCAAAGTAAAAAATTTTTTAACTCAAGCATGGAACTAGTAGGCGGAGCTTGTGAAATTTTAAATAATTTGGTTGGTCGTGTCAATCTTCATATCTTCTTAACTTTCTATCTTCCTATGTCATAAACGCACCATAAAACTCCATGAACCAGGGTCGTTTTCGTCTTTGCACAATAAAATCAACAATTATCAATAAACAAATCTAAAATAATTCATGGATTATCTCTAGGCATCCTTATTCAAGAAACAATTGTTTTTTGTCCGGTAAATTTTTTTTAATTGTATATCGAGCAACGAATGTGCCCTCGAAATTACAAAAAGCAGTTTTGGTTAGGACGAAAACGACCATGGTTCATCGATTGAGGGTTAAAGATAAAATGTACTGTTTCAGTAATTTAAATCTAGTTGCAACTTTTTAAATTAGTTGCAGTACGTAAACAATTAATTAATTAGTTACATGAACAACTGTAACTAATGAAAAAAGCGCTGTGAATTTAAATCGTACCTTCTTTTAGAATTTTTAGCTTAGAATTGGGAAAGTCTTTGTATTAGATTTCATAAAATGTTAATTTTTTGTAATATGTAATTTATTGTATATCGCTCATTAAGGTACTCGTATATTAATTAATTTAGTTTAGAGAATATTTAAAGGGGTCTCAGAATTTTCAGAATACAACATAGTTCCAGAATTAATCATTATTATAGAGACTAAAATTAATCCAAGATCAATAAGTAGGGAATAGACTGTAGTTTAGAAATTGTGTTGTCCTGTGCTAACTATTTTTACTAACAATATTATTAACTATTGATTGCTTAGGTGCCTGTAACCGGGTCGAATCTGTCCCAACTAATATTCCTATCCTATCCTTCGGTTTCGTTATATGTACACGGGTGTACGGTGTGTCCGGGAGTCCGGGAATTCCTGATATAATGCTTGGCCGTACATCCTAATCAATCATTCAACTAATCCTTTGCTTTTTTTGAGGTGCACAAAAAGTCACTTTTTTTCCACTGTGTTTCTTGAACACCACCAATTTCAATTTTGCATTCATTTATTCTTTTCCCACTTTTTTATGATAAAAAGCGTTAACAGATACAAGAAAATCGCATTTTTAAACAAACAATGAGGCCGAAAAAGAGAGTTTCAAATTACAATTTTTGATTTATTACTGCGAGACGTCTGTATTATACATGGTTTTTGGTTTGAAGCTTTATATTAAGTTTTCTTCAAAATTTTGCTTTTCAACATCTACGAAATTATCTGTCGAAATTATAATTTAAACCAAGTGATACATATCTGTCGATTTGCAAGAAACTGGTAGAATTTATGTTCTCCCCTGGGTAATCGGATAAAACATAAACCTTTTTGAATTAAATATTATTTATTCAATCCACATAATTCAATACATTTGCATAATATGTTGAGTGTTTATTTATTTTTTGCCAAACTTTGAAACCTTCCCGCTGCCCATTCTTAAATAAAACAAAATTCATAAGCTACATATAATTTTAAAATATTAGTGGCATATTTAGCCGTGTTTTTTATGGATCTTTTCAGAGCTGTTATCCAGGTGAAGCCGAAATAAGCATACCTAAACTAAATTATTCATCATAATATTCATCAGATTTCTAGTAGAACTCTTAACCCGATTAATCTCTCCAATTGGAGCCGGACTTGAAAACCAGTGATCTTTTTTTTTTTTTTTTTTTCTCTATTTAGTTAAACTAATTTCGTTTTAATCTCGATAAAAGATCTGAAACAGATTGTCAGACTTTCAATAGAATACTAATTCTTGTATCAAATTATTCGAAGATAAAATATGAATACCAACGTTGTCTATCAGCGGAATATAATTATTTTGCAGATTGTGTTCTCAAAAATCGATTTTGATGTCGAGACAGAATGGTAAAATTTTTATGTGTCACTGTGGCCAAACTATCATATTATGTTTATTGCGTTTGATTACATCGCACATATTCAACTGGGAATCGTTACAAAAAAAACTTTTTAACATCTTCAAGTTGATTATAGATTTAAGCAGAAAATTTAAACGAACATACATATACTTATGTATACTGTGTTCCACTTACATTTGAACTAACTACACTATATCGTAGTACTAATCACTAAAGCATTTATCGTGTTTTGAACTTAAAAAACATAAATCATTTTTGTGTAGCAGAAGTATACAATGGAATATTTATCTATTTTATGTACATATGTACTGTGAAATGTAACGATGTACGGTAAAAAAATGGGACATTCAACTTTTCAATAAACTTGTACACTGTATAATTAAAGGTTAGTCGCATAGGGTTGTTATTAATGTTGATGGTATTCCTTAGGGAGAAATATGTACATATGCTTAATATACATATTTTATGCAATAATAAGTTAGTTAGTTTATAAAAACCAACCATTAATTTAATTAATAACATGTAACTCTATACCTATATATTACTATAAATTCAAATTCCTCCTACTACATAAATTTATAACAAAAACATTTATTGTAGAAATTATAGTGTTATAAATATTAATTAATTAATTAATTAGAGTAGTTTAACTATAGTACATATATATTTATTTGTTGACTAAGTTTATTATTAAGAAAATTAGTATAGAATAAACAAGCGCAATAACTTGGGAAATTTATTATGTTTAGTGAGTGAAGAGAAGGTGAAAGTTCAATCTAATTTTTTTTTTATTTATTCGGTTCGCTTTTCTTTGAACCAAACGAAAAAAAAAAAAAAAACGGAGAACGTATTTCACAAAATTAGATGGTATTTTGTGTTGTGTACTTGTTGCACGACACACGTTCAATTATGTTATATTATTTTGCTGTTTACGAGTGTTGTAAAAAGCTTTATAAACATTTTAACTCTATTTTCCACTTTAAAAACACTTTTACCTTTTTTTTTTTGGTTTATTTTAATATTCTTCACTTCATAATTCTTTTTTGTTTTGTTTTTAATTAAATAACTGTCAATTAAAATTGTTTACTTAAAGTGCAATATCACTCCAATTAACTAAATTAAATATTTTAATGTTTTTATTTTGCCGCGAGTAGATTATGAACATATCCGATTGAAAGTTGTACAGAGACTGAACAACAGAAAATTGTTGGTTATATTTTGTTTTCATGTTTAAGGGAAATTGTTTTTATTTGTGTACGTGTATATCATACGTATTATAGAAATACAGAAAAGAAGGAATATACGAAAATAGGAAAATTTTGGAAGGACGATTTTTTTTTTAATTCGCGTCCGGCACTCAGATGAGTCAAATTATACAAATTGTCTAGCAGTATTATACGTGTTGATTTGTTAACGGGATAATATTTTGGAATATACCGATATATGAATCTATTTTTAAAATGTCAACAATGTTCAAGGTAATCAGATGACCTTGAAACTGGAGAAGATAATTTATCAAATTATGATTTAAATATGTTCCCTCGATTAAAACGACGCATTTTCGAAGGTTAAATACCTTAAATAAATTCAGTTCACTCGTATTCGTATCTTCCTCCAGATTGGGGAAAAGGTAAGGTGATTAAATAAAACCTTTAAGATTTTTTTTTTAAATATTGATTTGGTTACTATAGGATTACTAATTTTTCAGAAAATGGTTAACTGTTTCCAAGCATTTCGCAGAATATTTACTAAAACTGGAATACTCGTTTCATTAATTTCATATTAGATTAGCAAAACCGCTAATAAAATTAAATGAATCAACCGTTCTCAAATTGGTGACCCCGCTGGTCCTCTCTACTTTTTTTTTTCTTTAGCTACATATTTTTTATTTTATGTACACAATGTTTTATAACATCTCACATTGTTTACGCAACAGCACAAAAGGTGCATAGAAATAAACATTAAAATAAATTAGTTCAAGTTTCTAGTTGGATCCTGATTACTACAGCGCGTACCAAGCTGAAGTTGTAGCGATTGAGGAGGTCATGACGTGATTGAAGCATAATGTGGTATCCTCAGACGATATCACAATCTATGTGGAGGAAGAGACGTTGGTCCACTTCCTTTGCTCGTGTCCAGCATTGGCTTTCAGAAGGCACAAACACTTGGGTAAGTTCAGGATGGACTGCCTCTCGGATCTCGAAAACAGTAAAGTGCGGGACGTCTTACGCTACATAAGTAGCTCGAAATGGTTCCAATAGGGGTAAAAGGGGAGATATTCTGTGGTATCACAATGGACCGTCACCGGTCTAAGTGTGCATAATCAGCCACTCCAACCTAACCTAACATAACCTAGTTGGAGCCAGAATTGGCCAGCAAATTGGCCATCCACTCAGATATCCAAACACTTGTAGAAAACATTTACTTGCTCCAAATTCACTCTAATAATTTGCAAGGAAAATTTCGAAAACCCAATATTTGAAATCATTAGAATTCAATTATTCCACCCATCCATTATAACGATTCAATCTCTTTACTTATGGCTCTGCCATATATGCGCAACGCCTTTCCGTTTTTTTAAGAGATAATCTTAAAAACAGTAGAACAGACCTTGATAATATATGAATCTATGGTAGGAGCACAGTTGGGCATATTCGTGTAAAAAACCTATTTTACATTTTACAAGTAAAAAATAACTGTGTAATTTACATTAAAATATAAATTATAAGTAAAGCAAAGTTTCATAGCTCTTTCTTAGCTTTATAGCACATTTTGGAACACCTGAAGCATGAAATATTGAGGCTGTATAGACGAAGTAATTCTCTGTCAAAAGTTGTAGCTAATTAGAGAAGTAAAAAAAAAAATTGTCTTCTTCTATTTTTTAATTATCTAAATTAAAGCTTCTTTGCAATATTTATACATACATAAATTTGAGTATCTTGATCGAGCGAACATTCAAAGAGGATAGACGTATTTTGTCTTTCCTCTTCAAAATTTAATTTAATTTAATTTAATTTTTATTTTTTATTTATGTGTAGTGTGAAGTGTTATGTATTTACTTTATATACATATGGACATACATTTTAATTCTAATTTAATTTAATTTAATTTAATTCAATTTATTTAAAGTGAAATAATAGTTAAAGTGTAATTTTGGAAAATGCAATCCACCGGGATGCATTTATCAGGCAATGTTTTGTATTTATAGCTAAAGAAATCAAAATTCTTGATTTTTTGATTAAGTGCATGATTTTAAATTTTCTTGTGGTTGTACATACAATTTAATTACTAAAATCTAATAATTGGATTGTATTAAAATTGATTTTAATTTAATTTGATATAATGTACGTAGTTAATTTTCATATCTTATTTTATTTTTACGCATATTTATAAGTGTTCTTGTGTTTTATTGTATGTGCAATCGCAAAACCAACACTAATGTAATACTACAGGCAAAACCAACAAAAATGTTTATACAAGCCGTCTCGTTCGCTCCTTACACAGATCCTATCAAAAAAATGTACACTATATTTATTATGAATCTATCACCTATACTTATTTGTTTTGTGTATATATACTTTCTGATTTATTTATATGCATCACTAATACTACGCCTTAACGTACTTTTTTATATCTTAAGTGTTTGTACTGTTTGGCTTGTATAAACATTTTTGTTGGTTTTGCTACAGGCCTAATTCAGTGATGAAGCACACAGATGCACTCTTACGTTTAATAGCTTATAGTTGAAAGTGTTGGTGCGAAAATAGAATAAAATACTCTCATCTAACCAATCCCAATTAGTTTTTTTTTTTTTCCATTATTAACATACCCAATTTTCCCTCCACAATTCATTTGTTTTGTTTTATCTACAATTTGTATGTTTATCTCACTCATTTATATAATCTGTCGTTCACCAATACTTTCATGTATAAGCGCAAAATAAATTTATAATATTGGTGACAATCAGGTTTGTGGTACATTAGTGTTGGTTTTGACAATCGACACAAATATGTTCCTGAATATTGTCAATGCCGTCTAGAATATACAAGCCATACTACTGTCTACGTCACTCAATTTATGTCGACAGTTCCATTAATCTTCTGCAGATGGCATTAATGCTAGAAAAATGAAAGAGAACAAAACTTGAAAACGAAGAGATTAAAACATGTGAAAATATAAAAAATAAATTAGTATTAATCCAAGCGCAAGAAAGGGAGGTTGTACGTCGTGTGTTTTCTCATAATTTAAAATTATTAATAAAAAATAGTTTATATAAATTTTTCCAACTCATATTATATTTTTAGTTAATATTTATTTATATTTAAATCATTATTTTATTAATAATTTTATTAGTTTTAAATTATGCAGAAAATTAGCAGAGACAAAAATATGTACAACCTTCCTTTCGTACGCATGAGATAATACTAAATAATTTTTTTATTTTTGAAATGTTTTATTCTCTGTTTCTCTCAACTCTTTCATTTTTCGAATGTTAATTGCCATCTAGGTTATGTCGCTGAATTAAAAAAAAATAATTTTTGCTTTTAGCAGTATGGCTTGTATATTCTAGACGGCATTGATATTGTTATATAGAACAGGAATTTAGTATGATTTTTTGTTTATATAATTTGTATTTTGAGTGGATCTATACGTATGCATATAATTGGGTTTTGTTATTCATAAGTGAATTGTCTATAGGTATTATAGATAATACGCGTACGCTTTGTTATGTCCCCTGCTACGCACATGGAAGATAATATAAATTTATATATTTTCTTTGTATGTATTGTATGGACATTTTTGATAGTTTTTTGAAATTATGTATGCATAACTATTGCCACTGAATAAAAGCGGTGTAAATGTATGGTAGCACAAATAATAGTGTCTATACTGGCAGTGGTGATCGCTCGTATGTATGGATTGGCATTCCTTTTATATATAATTTTAGTTTCAATCCATGTATTCTCTGTATTCTCGAGGCATTGTGACGCTATTTGTATGCATATAATATAGATACTATACAAAATAGGATTCTTATACTTCGTATAATCGAATGGGTTTGAGTCGAATTGGAATCCGTCTTATACAATTCATTGAAAATAGTTTATTTATTTATGATTAATAATTTTATTACAGGGTATTACAAATTGCATCAAATTGATTTTAAATTAATTTAATTTAATATTATAAAATTATAAAGTAACTAAATATATAAATAAAATGCTAATTTGAAAATGATGATTTGAGTTTAAGATTTGGTTTTCAACACATAATAAGCGCGTTTTTTTATTCGCTCCGGATGGCTGCTATCGAGAGCCGTCATTTTTATACGCCTACATTTAAATTTGACTCGCTATTTATTGGTAAACTAAACTTATTTAGCATCAAACTATCATTTTTAATTCAACTGTTTACCAAAAACTTCATATACAAAATATTTGGCTCTACCTATTTATACGGAGCGCTATCCGGAGCCACTTTTCATATGACGGCTCTCGATAGCAGCTGTCCGGAGCGAATGAAAAAACACTACTAATGTCGTATTAATTTATGTGTGCATAATTTAGTGGCAGGGTAATATGTACGAGAAATGAGATAAAGTTTTATGGATATACTATATTTAGATTTATTTAAGAGTATATTTGGGTATGATTGTTTTTTTACAGGGTATTATAAACTACATTAAATTATATTTAATTGATTTTTATTAATATTATAAGTTTATAAATTAACTAAGTTAGATAATTAAATACTAATTTTGAAATATTAATTTTAAATTGAGTTGTGATTTGGTTTGCAACACATAATGACGTATTTATTTATGCATGCCAAATTTTGATTAAACGAATGTGAACAACGTGGAATTATGTAAAGGCAAATTGTTATGCTAAATATATTGAACTTAATTAACTAACTTAATGGATTTTTTGAAGTTTAGGTTGCAATTTTTACATACAAACGTCAATTTTACTGAAATGGTACACCTATAAATTTTTAAGAAAATAACGTTTCAGGTTCCTTTCATTGATTTATTATTTTACTTACTTTGCATGCTTGATTTTGCAGGGTAATATGTCTATAAACGGAGCCGAAGTTTTATGGGGTATATAAGTATAAATTTCGTAGATTTTGATTTTTGTTTATCTTAATTATGTCAATAAGATTAGTAAATTAAAACATTAATTATAATAATAATTGTTGATGTCCTGATTTAGATTTAAAGAATCCTGAGTTCTGGCATTGGTTTACAGAGAAACGAGCATCTAATCAAGTAGTTAAAATGGCTATCTTGTACTAACCTGTTTATCATTTATTGTACTAATAATTTGCTATATATTAATCGCTTAGGAGTGCCAACTTATAATCATATTCTATTCATCGGTTTTGGTATGTGTAAATGAGTGTATACGATGTGTGATCGTGAATACTGAAGATCCTGTTACAATAATTATTCATTTAAGTAATAAAATTTGATATTACGGTGTTTTATTAATTAAATCTAGTTTTCATAGTCGCCTGGAAATTTATATATTAATTTTTATATTAATTTTATTTGTTGATTCTTCATATACTTATAGTACCTAATTGAATTATTGATAAGTCTAGGTGTTGTGGTACTGTAATATTATCATTTAAATCATTTTATATAAATTTTATAAAATAATTGGATCTATAATTATGTATTTTCTTTTTCTGATTCGGTAGGAAATAGATGATTGGTTTTAAGTTAAATTTTATGTTTAAATGGTTTATAATGTTTACGTTAATCCTTGTTGCAGTACGTAATAATTAATTAATTAAATATAAAAGGACTATGAATAAGGAAATAAGTGTTGTTATTTTATATTTTTCTTAAATATTTTAGCAGGTAAATGAATGATAAGCGGACAGGGGTGAAATTACAACATTATTAATAATTTTTGTAAGTCCTGTTATAAATTTAGGGAGTCCTGAGTATCCGACCCTGGATTCCAGAGACATGATCATCTAATAATGTAGTTAGATTGTGCTGTCTTGTGCTAATCTTTTTATTATGTTGTGTTTTGTTCATTAATGTATATTAATTAATTTAGTTAAGAGAATATTTAAAGGGATCTCTTCCTTAATAAGATAATAAATAATCCAATTTTCAGAATATAACATAGTTCCACAATTAATCATTATTATAGGGATTAAATTAATCCTGAGTTTCAGAATTAAATTTTAGCTTGAATCAACGCTCCAGGATCAAGAAGTAGTAAATTAGCTGTAGTTTAGAAATTGTGTTGTCCTGTGCTAACTATTTTACTATATAATTACTAACAATTTACTAACTATCGGCTATACCTAGGTGTCTGTAACCGGGCCGATTCTGTCACTTCTAACTATCCTATCCTATCCTTCGGTTTTGTTATGTGTGAAAGAGTGCACGGTGGGACCCGGCCAGGGGTGGACATGATGCTGTCACATTTATGTGATATCGCGAGTGGTTGTGCTCTCCTTGTTGTAATGGTGCTTAGGTATCTTCAGTAAGGAAAGCATTCACCTGTGTTATAAAGTTGGTGTGACAGTTTAATGACCACATCACTAACACGGGATTTCTTGCTTCATAAGCTTGGCCGTGCATTCATATCAATCAATCAATCAATCAATCAATACATAAATTTGAGTATCTCATGTTGCTATGATGGTTGTCAGAGCTTTTTGATGTTGCTGATTTGAAGACTTGGGATTTAGAGGCGGCAAAAACTCAAATATCGATTGGTATAGACATATAACAAGATTTATTAAATGTAATTACTTTTATTAAGTTTGGCTTAATTCGTAAAAAAATTATGTTTATTAAACCTTGCTAAATTCGTGACCCAAATGTTTCAAGATTAGTATTTATAGTTTAGTACGCAAGGGTGGTTAGGGTGGTTGTCCCGATGGACCGGCATATACACAAAAATTGACTGAGTATTACGCATAATAGTTTGTTCTATGTTTAAAGAAAATAAATGAATTTGGGCTTTGGAAAATTAGTTTCCTACCCAAACCCTAAATTTCTAAATTTTTTTTAATTATTCCGTATTAGAAATTATACGAATTAATTAATTAATTCAAATTAGGGTTAAAAATTATTATTTGTTAGGAAATTTACAGTAACAATCTTAAACTGTTTTACTCGGAATTTTGGAAACTTTAGAAATTTGGAGCTCAGAGAATATACTTCAGCTATAGTGAAATTAGAAAATGTTAAGAACTAAAACATATGTATTATAATTGAACCCTGGCACGGTTGAGTTCTAAATTTTCTAAATCCCGAGTAAAACATTTAAGATCTCCTGGTAATTTCCTAACAATTTGAATGGAGTGATAGGTCGCGCTTATTAATTCTGGCGCCTATCGGAATCATGGGGTATCGCTACGATTCCTACGCGAAACGTGGACGATGTTGAAATCAGTCTTCGATGGAAAGTGTATGCTGCGTGATCGAATAACCTCACCTATGTGTCAAATAAATCGAAATAAATTTAAAATAGGGAAAGAGCAATTTTAATAAGTATAGGGTAACATTATTAGTTGATGATTAAAACCATTTTAGAATCCCATTTCCATTGCACTTGTTGAATTTCATCATAATAGGTTAAGAAATAGCCAATTGCCATCCTTATTGACCATATTCTAGAACTTCATCTTAAACTCATTTTAGAATCCCATTTCCATCACATTTGTCGGATTTAATCATAATCGGTTAAGAAATAGACAAGTTCCATCAAAATTGGTCATATCGCAGAACTTTTTCAAAAAACCATTTTAAAATCACATTTCCATCGCACTTGTCGAATTTCATCATCATAATTATTTAATAAATAGCCTAGTTTGGTTAAAATTGGCCATCTTGCAGAACTTCATCTAAAATCCGCTCTAGAATCCCATTTCTATCGATGAAATTCGACACATCATAATCTGTTGAGAAACAGCCAAGTTCCATCAAAATTGGCCATATCCATAATTTTACCTAAAAACCATTTTAGAATCCCATTTCCATGACTCCTGCCGAATTTCATCATAATCGGCTAATAAATAGCCGAGTTCCATCATTATTGGCTATATTCCAAAATTTCATCTAAAATCCTTTTTAGAATCCCATGTCCATCGTATATGTTGAATTTCATCATATTCGGTTAATAAATAGCTAAGTTCCACCCTAATTGGCCATATTTCAGAATTTTGCCTATATTCCATTTTAGTATTCTATTTTCGTTGCACTTGTCAAATTTCATGCCATATCGAAATATGCCGTCGAGTACCTTATGCCATAGTACCATATGCCGTACTGAAATGTGCCATTTTGAAATATTCCGTAACGTACCATATCCCGTAATACCGTATGCCATATTGAAATATGTCGTAGTGTATCGTGTGCCGTAATATATCATATGTTGTAGTGAAATATGCCGTTTTGAAATATGTCATAGTTTACCATACGCCGTAGTGGACCATATGTGGTTTTAAAATATTCTGTTTTGAAATATGCCGTAGTCTACCTTATGTCATATTTTCATATTCCATTTTCAAATATTCCGTTTTGAAATATGCCATGTTGAACGAATACCGTTTAAGGCATATTTTAATGTTGAATAATATATTTTGATTTTTCTCTTGCACATCGAGGATTGAATAACACCGAAAACAAGTTACCTTTTGTTTCTTGAATTTCTTGTAATTCTTAAGGTTACTTAACATAAGCTATAGTTTTTTGAATGGAAAACGGAAACTTCAATGCCAAGAACGAAGGAAAACAACACGAAAGCGCGCTAGGTGAAACTGTTAAAGCGATTAAAAACGAACGAATCGGGGATATCATTTTGTTTAGACTTGTCATATTATAAAATATGATTTTTGCAAATTTTTTTAATTCTTTATATAAAATATAATAATAATTTTTTATATAAAATAAGTATAAAATATAAGTTTTCCTTAATTTATATTATGCAAAATCTTCAAAATGTGAAATTTTTTAAAATTTTCAATTTGTACAAATTTTAAAAATTCCCCAAAAAATATTGATCCTTAATAATTTTAAGTTTTGAAAACCTTTCAGTTTCTTCAAATCTTCGGATTCTTCTTTCATGTAGTTCAACATATTTTATATAATACAGTGAGCATTCTATACAAGCAACTTATCTGAAACCGACCAAACGGCGCAGTAGTTAAAGCCTGCGGCGGTTGGATCGGGAGGTACCGGGTTCGAACAGAGACCATTTTTCTTTACTAATTATTATTTTTTATCCAAATACATTATACATATAGGAATTGGGTTACAAATCAAATTTAGATTTCACAAAATTTTGAGAGAAATATAAGTTTACATTGCAAAATAGATTTACTGAATGGATGTTCAATTAGAATGGGGCAATGTGCAATATGTGGGGCAAAGAATAGATATGTCAAGGGAGAACTAGACTCCAGAATAAAATTAGGTTACAATTCCATCTGGATTTGAATCAACTTTGGGTGACATTTTAATCCGAAATTGAGTTAATCTTCCAAACTGTACTTCAATGTTAATTGCAATTTTGATCACGCTCATTGAATTAAATTGAAATGAAAACTTGAGTGAAATTTAAAGTTTTAACAAAGTTTTAACAAATATTTAGGTATTCTGCTAATTGATTATTGTGATTTTCTTTTTAATATATGAATGGTATTCACTCTATAGTAACTTAGTTTAAAATCAAAATGGGTTTAATTCCAAGCAGTTTCAAAGTTGAGCCAAATGATGATTGGCCAACTGCATTCGACAGAGAGGAAATTGATTAAGAGAACGAAGAAAAAAAATTAACTTGAATTCTAAACTAGCTTCTTCTAACTCATGAATTTGAATGGAATTTTAAGTAGAAATTATCTTTTTTATTTTGCATTTCGGAAACACATTTTGAAAACAATTTTAGCAAAATATTTAATGCACTTTATATGACTGAGCTTAAATTCTAAACACCATTTCAATAAATATTTTAGCAGGAATCGAGCAAAAAACTGAATTAATTTTGTTTTATACTAGAAACATTTCAATTTTAAACCGTAATATAATAAAATTTTAAGTAGGTAGCTACTTACATTAGAAATAGAGTTTAACTGACTGCCTTTAATACCAGTTTTAGTGAATTTTAAAAATTTGGTTAATTATTCGAGCAAAATTTTTATTTTAAAAACAAGATTTGAACAAGGTTTGGACTAAAAATTCAATTTCAATCCAATCGAGAGTTTGATCAAAAAATTTGGGTGCAATTTAATTAAAAACTATTTAAAAAATGCGCTTGAATTTCAAATTTAATTAAAGCAAAATTATGGTTGCAATTAAGCTAGAAATTTTGTGATATTTTGTTTACAAATTAAGTAAAAATTCAAACCTAGATTTGTCCAAATGTGTTTGATTAGAAATTTTGAATACAACTTCCCCTTTAGTCGCAAGTGCATTTAAGAAATTTATTGAGAATTTATTTGAGTGTTATTAGAAATGCTGAATTAAAGTCAAATTTAAAAGTCTAGTTTGAATCAACAGGTTTGTTACAGAATTTTTAACAGAAATCTGCCTGAATAGTAATTCTACTGAATAGTAATTTGGACTTGAGCAAAAACATAACTGTAATTTAGTTTTTAGTTACTGTAATTTAGTTTATATTTGGAATTGGACTGGCAAGAGAAAAATTAAAGATTAAGTTACAATTATAAAATGAAATTCTGAGAAAAAGTGGGTTTTGAATTCCAAAATTTTGGTTGCAATTAGATAGAAATTTTGTGACTAGTAGGCTAAGTTCCAAACTCGATTTGACAAAATTGAGGTAGGAATTGAGTTATTCACCATTATTGTGGTTGTCGCGTCGATCAGCAATCGACACGAATTTGCCTTGTCGTGTCGCTTTTAATTTGGCATTGCCTCAGGACGTCGAAACGACTCAAAAATATTGCCACATTAATATAAAAATCAACCAAGTTATTGTGAATGTTTGTTGTTAACTTAGCAATCGTGAATTAAATTTCTGAAAACTTCTGTCAAAATGACAAATATTGTTGTTTACGTTGTTTTGTGTACCATTCAATTTAAATAAAAAATGACAAAATTTGCATTCTTTTAATTAGTTAATTCTAAGAAATGGTATAATTGTGTAAAGTAACGTAATTTAAGTGTCCTGAAATGTTTAAAAATTTGAAATCTTTTATGGTTCAGAAGAGTGAAAATGGCGAAGAAAAAACTGCCGTGCACCCGAATAAAATTTTATTATAAATTTTAAATATAAATTAACTTATAATATTTTGGATATAGAAAAATTATTAAATTAATTAAATAAATAGTTATTAGACTTAAAAATTGGTGTAACTGTATTTTTGTTAAATTATTTGTTAAATACGGTCAATAAATTGTCTTGTCGTGAACTAAAACCTCATCGACAGAAATATGACATTTTAACGACAAACGTCGTTTGATATCGACAATCACAATACCAAATTTTGCTGTCGATGTGATATTGTCGTCGAAACGACAGCCACAATAAGGGTAAATGTCATCGACAAAAAAAGATGGAGTCGATCGACGAATGTCAATCGAAGTCGACGTTCGCAATACGAATTTTTCGCGAAGGCTACATAACGACATCGACACGACAATCGCAATAGGGCTGATTATTTTGAGTGATATTTAAAATACAAAATTTATAGTTCAATTTCAGCTTTCATTTTAAAATCATTCGAGAAGTTTAAGTTTGATTGCAATAAAACATGATTGCAATAAAACAATAAAATTATTTAGTATCAGCACGATGTATAAAAGAATATGAATTCTAAACTGTAATTGAATATAATCTTGATGGCAACTTAAATTAAAAATTGACTTTGAATTACAATTTGATTTGAGCAGAAATATGAGCGTAATTTAGTTTTTCTTAGTTTAAAACTTGCCTTATTAGCGTGGATCGTTTGGTCTGAACCGTCAAAATTTTTAAGTGTATGGACTAGAACCATTTTTAGACTGCTTTTCCAGCACTTTGTAGCCCAGGAGAGCTAGTTTATCTAACTTTATAGCGAAAAACTTGATACTTTTATGTTAATGAGTGAATTGAAATCCTTTGAAGATAAGGTCTAATTTTGGTTTCCTTTTCAAAATACGAAGACCTATTTTTCATTTTAATCACACATTTTACCACATATTTTGCAATTTTAGATACATGTTTTAGGAACATATTTTTGATTCTTTAGAACCTAAAAATTCTAAGCCTATTCATCAGTATAACTAAGTAAAGGAAAGTACAGTGCCTGGCCATATTAGTATGAATATTGATTTTTTTTTCAATTTTTCTTAGAAATTATTAATGATACATTATAAAAACTCAAAATATTTATTGTAAATATGAAAAATATTTATTTAAATATAGTTTATTACAACAAATTTTTCTTTTTAAAATTAAAATTCAGATTTTATATATTATTTAATTAACCTTAGTCAAATTTTAATATTTTGTTAAGTTGCCTTTGGCCTTTATAAGTGCTTCCATACGTCGGGGCATGCTCTTTACACACCCTCTAGCGGCTTCAGCGATATTCTGGTCATGGTGCCATACCGTAGTAAGGCATTCAATAAGCTGGGTCTTGTTTGTTACTAGTTCTTGGGCCATCTTACTCTTGAGAACCAACAAAACTACTTTCAGGGATTCTCCCTTTTAGTCTGGCGAATAGATGCAATTTAAATGTCAAAATGGAAAGCATGAAAGTGGTATGTCGCCATCTATGAAATCAAACACAACAATTAAGAACCGATAAATCCAAAAATTAAATATAATTGAAACATTCATACTAATATGGCCAGGCACTGTATATGCTGCGTGATTGAAAAACCTTACCTAACATTATTCGTCATATAAATCGAAATAAAATTCCAATAGGTAAAGGACAATTTATGTAAGTATAGGGTAACTTTATTAGTTGATGATTAAAATAGTTTTAGAATCCCATTTCCATCACACTTGTTGAATTTCATCAGAATAGTTTAAGAAATAGCCATTTATTATTCGGTTAATAAATAGCCAAGTTCCACCCTAATTGGCAATATTTCAGAACTTTGTCTATAATCCATTTTAGTATTCCATTTTCATTGCACTAGTCAAATTTCGTCATAATCGGCTAAGAAATAGCCAATTTTTAGAACATGCCATATTATACCATATGCCATATCGAAATATGCCGTAGTATACCTTATGCCTTAGTACCATATGCCTTACTGAAATATGTCATTTTAAAATATTCCGTAACGTACCATATGCCTTAGTGTACTGTATGCCATAATGTAGCATATGCAGTAGTGAAATAAACCGTTTGCGTGCTACAGCTTTTTGAATGAAAAACGGAAAGTTCTAAGAGTGAAGGAAAATAATAAGAAAGCGCGCTAGTTGAAACTGTCAAAGCGATTAAAAACGAACGAATCGGGGATATCGTTGTTCTTGAGGCTTTAGACTTGTCATATTATAAAATATGATTTTTGCAAATTCTTTTAATTCTTTATATAAAATATTTATTTGCTTAATTTATATTTTGCAAAATCGTCAATATGTGAAATTTTTTTAAAATTTTCAATTTGTAACAATTTTAAAATTCCCAAAAAATATTGATCCTTCGATTTTTTGTTGTTGATATTTTTGAAAACCTTTCAGTTTCTTTAAATCTTCGGGTTCTTCTTTCATGTAGTTCAACATATTTTGTATAATTCTAGAAATCCAGAAAATTTCAAAATTTAGAAATAGTCGAATTCCTAAAATTCCTGAATATTAAAGAAAAAATAAAATTTGTAAGTAACTCTTCACAAGTAGAACCGTTCAGTAGGTAATTATTAGCATTTATATGTAAAAATTATCCTACCAGTGGTTTAGCTCTTGCTTGAATATTAAATTCTTGGCATTAAAGTTACACTGTCAGTTCCTAAAAAACCTTAATTTCACCGTTCGCATATTGTGGCCTAATTATAATAGAATTTCTAGAAATATAAATTTAAAATTTTTTGTACACACATTATGGTATGAGACTAACAACAAAACAGAATAGAAAACCCAAAAAAACAAAAAAAAAATCAGAATCTTTTAAAAATCTCGAATTGTCTATAAATCTCTAATATCAAGGTAATTCGCGAAATTGTCTGAAAAAGTCTTGAATAACCTGGAGGCCAAGCAATTCAATGCCAAGTAAATCTTGATAAACTCTAAAGGCACGAATTTTCTTCTTAATACTACGAAATATAGAAAAATTCCGAAAATATCGGATTAAAATCCCGAAATCGGGGCAACCGGCGAAGAATGTAGTTCCCTATCATTTAAGATAAAACATACATTAATTGTACAGTTTTAATAACATAATAACTGTAATCTACTTTGTATAGTTCAAAGAAAGATACAGCTCATATAGCTCAAATGACGTGTAATTTTTCATGAGTCAAATAAATTTTGTATATCAACAAATTTATCACGAATGCTCCCGGCATTCAAGTAGAATACATTTAAATAATCAGTATAGAATTTATGTTTCTTCTTCGTTTATTTACACTGTAAATCCATTATATCACTGTTTAAAAAGTTCATAACGACAAAAAAATAAAAATAAATAAAACAACAATAGCCTAGCCGCATTTCTTGATGGCTCGTGAATACCAAAAATGGTGAAGTGTATTAAATTATTTTAATGAACTTTTAAAAAATATCAAAAAATTGTACAAAAAATACATACCTAGTTATTACGTTTTTCTGTACATTTCTGTTGACCGCATGTCTGAAGATGGAATAACCAAATGGATTTTCTTATAGCAGATAACCGATCATCTAATCCTACAGCTTTCAAAAGTTCTTCAATTCTTCGACTTGACCATATAGGTACAGAAACTTCTAATCGGAAAAACCATTCGCGAGATACCGTGGGTACATACATTAATTCACCCAGACAGACAGACGGACGAACATTTTAATTTGGTGTACCATCGAAAAAAGTGCTGTTAGATCACTCCAAAAAGTTTTTGGTCATTCTTGGCAAGGTTTCAATAATAATGCTTTTTGCGAACCGAAATTAAAACATTTACCCAAATTCTCCTGGATGGTCGAAGAAAAAAATGCAACCATTAAGCGTATTTGATGAGTAGTAAGTAATCTGATTCCTCGTTTTTCGTCGATTAAGCGCTGTTTATTGTTAATGAATTTTTTAGGAACTTTTAATGCCCGCTTTGCCGGTATTTCTAGTATGTGTGTCAAATTATCGATCGCCGCATTAATATCTTCCGATCAACAAAGTGGGGCGCAAGTTAAAGTTCTGTTCGACTTTATTTCTACTATTCAACAAAAAATATATTTTGATAAAAAGAGAAAGATAACTAATTTAGATTATTTTTGTACAATTGCTTCTTAAAGTGATTTGCATTTTGGTACGTCAATCCCAAACTCCCTATGCTTAACATTGTAATCCGTTCTTTTTGTTTATATGTAACATCTGTTTTTTTTTCGACGTTTTTTGATGTTGAAAGCTGTTGCGTGGATTTATTATTATTATTATTATAGGGGGGGGGGGGCATGCGGGCGATCAGCCACTTCGCACTGCGACCTAAAAGATCTATTGTGCTGGCCCCTGCTTAATTATCCGTCCAGTCAATATTCAGGTTCTTAATGAACCTGAAAATACTGCCTCCCGGTACGTGATACATCTGGGCTTATTGCTCTCCCTCCTAGATGTTTACATGTTTGCATGTTGTTACGCTAGAAAGACGGTAGCATTGGAGCTCAAGGACCTCGAAAGGGTTGTCCCACTCCCGTATATTCCTACTCCTGCCCCGTATTCCGTTTGATTTTACTCTTACGAGTTGCTGGGAATTTCAAATCACCTGTAGGTCACCCAGCATTACTACAGGAAGGCTAAATAAAACTGGAGGGTGGTATCCAGAGTCCGCATATTTTGGGCTGATTAACCTATCAGCCATTCATCTTTCGGCATATGCTGTTCCACCTTAGATTAGGGTTTTTTGTCAAGGTTTTCTCCTTTAGCGCCGTACTTTAGCCTGTGCCAAATGGCCAAAAATGTGCCAAGTGGCCTTAGTAACCAGTGGTTGCCACGAGGAGGCAGTACGTGCACTTGCGAATTGTGAACAGGTTATCCCTTACACAATTGTACCCATCACGCAGCTGCCTAATGACAAGACCAGAACAGCTCACGTGATGCGCACCCTACTGGAAGGTTACGGAGCTGGTAGATTAATCTACTCAACTTTGATCCCCCCCTCCAATAGACGCCAAACCACCTGTTGCGTGGATTGTGAAGATAATAAAAATTAATTTCTGGTCGGTTTAAAATTAAAAGAATCGAAATAATCCGAGACCATAATAGTCGTAAGACTACTTAAATTGCTTCCCTCAGCCTTCATTTGGATTTCGTATGGTATTTGTGCATAGAAGTTCGGGCAAGATACAAAAGCATCTTTTAAGGTTTAGTTCTATAAATATTTAGATACACAGAAAGGCCATTCAATAATTTTAATTCAATTAATTAATGAAAATTGAGGAATTCCTCACATTTCTTAAAAACATTTCAAAAAATGAGGGGCGACTGGCGACAATAGTTCACCCGCTATTATACAGATTACAATTAAGGATTGTTTGCCACTGAATATGTCACTATAAATACATAAAATATTGCTTTAAATAAACATCAGCAGCTAATAAATATGTAAAAAACAAAAACTTAAAATAAATTGCTAATTAATTATTAACAAATCGTAAATTATAAAAACACTTTTATATTAGAGCAAGGATTTCGAAATATGTTTGCATGTACCTACTCCTTTACAGCTTTTACACATGACATTAAAAATTTCACACATCATTACATACGTATTTATATATTCAATGTCAAACCGTTCGAAAATGTACGAACATACATGCATACCTGGTATTTTATTGGATATATTATCGGCGGAATATCGACGTCAATTCTAGATGACCATATATTTTGTAGTATTCGAACGTAAGCTCGTTTATGTCGCCCGAGCAGAAAACATTAAACCTATTTCGCATGTAGTAAAATAAAGCTTTCGTATATTTTTTTATTTTTATTTTTTTTTTATACGATACGACATAAATAATTGAGCAGTAAATATTATTGATAAATATAAAATGTACTTACAAACGCGATAAACCAAATACATCTGGCATCATGGATGCGATATATTTTTGATAATAAATCATATTCTCATCCAGATGATTCGGCTTTCAGTCACAAAACAATTTATCAGCGCATTAACTTTTCCCAAACAATAATATTTTATTGCACATGCCAATTCCATAATGAATCAAAAACTCCAACAGGTATATCGATAAGGTGAGTCGTTGTAGTATAGTATGTCAATTTAGAGCTTATATTTATATTTATTGCTTTATGTAAAAAGCATAAATCTAAATTACAATAAAGCACAAAAAAAATAATAAATTATATGTACACTGTAAATTGGGTCAAACAATCTTGATTCAACTGGTAATTTTTCTTTTTATTACACTAATAAAATGGGTTGGTTCATGTTTACCCAAAAATTATAATTATGTATATAAGAAAATATTTGTCTAGACAGAATGGAACTATACAGTTTCGTAGAATAAACTCAATCCAGTTTAAACAGGAAAGGATTCGATATCCGTAATAATTCCATCCTATCTTTGTCCGAAAATTCGTTTTTATATATTAGCTCACTTACTTCTGGTCAGATAATTTCAGGCCTGGAGAAAGAATAAAAAATAAACGTTCTTAACGCGATATATTATTACTGATTCCCAAAAATTATACCGAAAAATATTTCTCGTCTACAAGAAAATAATTGTAGCGCTTTCTTAATATACTAAGCATCATTATGTAGAAATGTAAGATTGTTACCAGTCAATGTTGGCTATAAAATATTTATTGATCCAAATTTTACGAAACCAGAAAGTACTAATTCATGTGCGGTTAACAGAGTAGTATAACAGAATTCGAAAAAACCATGTATATTTTTTCGCGATACCTTCAAGAGATGTTCAGTTTGACAAAACTGGTAAAACCCGATATTTAAATCGCCTGCCTTCCAAAAATATTTATATGAGAAAAGCGGCTCAAACACAAGTAATTGAAACTAATAAAAACTCAGAGTTGTCCACAAATACTTTACATTTTGGATAATCCTTTCAATTATGCAGAGTCAGATTTTGAAATAATTAAAATTTGGTTTTTCTAAATGGTCCAAGGATGAAATAAATATTACATGTCTTATTAACGCATTAGAAAAAAAAAATCAATTCCGCAAATACTTGCACATCCGCTTAACTTGGCAATTTACATTCTGCGTTACAAGTTCGAAAACATGGCTGAAATTTGTTTATGAATTGAAAAGCTTTTTTCCAGAGTTCCAACGAAGTTTTCCAGCGTAGTAGTACTACAATTAAGAAAGTGTTCGTTTCTGTATTCTACGTTAATGACAAGTTTGTGTTCAAACCTAATTTTAGGACGAATATTTTTCGTGGGCAATGGCCTAAAAACTCATGACTAGACTGATGGCCATTGAGATAACCTTTTAAAAAAGTGTTAGGTTCTGTATTCTCAAAGTTAAACGACGACTTTAATCTTATTTTTTATTCACAGGGATGCACAAGCAATTCCGTATTTTTATTTTTTTTTCCATTTTTACTGACACTTAGGTAGTAACTATAGGTTACGTAAACTTGATTGCCATTTTTTTGTCGCCGATTTAACGGAATTCAAGAACAAGAAGTTTGTCCTATAGACTGTTCGAAACCAACAGCAAGAAATATAACTGTAAATCGTACTAACCAACTTTTCGCATTTTCCCCAACATTTTCAAATACTTCAAAGTGAAAATGTTCACTTCAGCCATCGTAATTTCTTAGAAATATCGAAAATTTGTTTTTTTGATAACCTACTAACCTACGTTTTGGTTAGAATGAGTCTAGTTCAATGCCAAAATAGTTATGCCAGCTGAGCTATACCTATTAGAAATATTAAAAGGAAATTCTTTAAAATTTTGATTTTTGATTTAGTTGTTTTAACCAATGAAAGAAGGAATTCTAACCTACTTTTCCCCAACATTTTCGAGAAAAGTGACATGTTTTGGAAATAATGGATTTAGTTCAACGTCAAAATGTCCATTTCAGCCGTAGTAACCTCTTAAAAATATCGAAAGAAAGAAAATTCAGGAAAATTGTGATTTTTGGTTTAATCGTACTATCCAACTAAAGTGATATGTTTTGGGTAGAATGGGCCTTGTTCAATGTGGTAAAAAATAACTGTTAATGTGTGGCTTAAAATATACGTCACCTGATGTACCCAATTACAGTTGGCCCACCAACAGCTTCAATATTAACCTTACTTCTTAATTTCAATATTAACCTTACTTCTTAAAGTTAGCCAATTTGTATCCTGCCGAGCGGGTTCATCTATCTTTTCATTCCCCGCAATACTGAAGTGCCCTGGATAGATGAGAGATGAGATGAGAGACGGCTCTGGGCTACCTTCGAGGTAAGGAAATAAGCTCGCAGCGTCTGACTGTTCGAAGAAATTGCAATATCCTTTACAGATACTATATTATAACTTAACCAATCCACGGTCTCCATTATCGCAACTAATTCTGGAAAATGCTGCAATAGTCGGGGAGACGAAATGAGAGGTTTACATTTAGTTTCTCACGTAAAACAACAACCTACCCTACCATCCATTTTTGAACCATCCGTGAAGAAGTTCAAAACTCCTCTTCCTCCATGGAGGGAACATCAGTACGAAACCTTTCCTCAAAAGATGGTATAGGAATCATGTAATCGGTGGTATTAGGGATGTCTCTGTTACAGAAAATGAATGAGTATGAATGAGATGAAAAAGAACGTCCAATGCGTGATTGGGTGTATACCTGAGTACACTGCTAATACACAAGGTGAAAGTTCTCTGAAATTTCATCAGCAAGTTTTGGTTAGCCATACTGTTTAGGACTGGCCGCCAAACAACAATCCCATATAAAAGTATGGTTCTTTTCACTCAGATATAGAACCAGTGTGCGATTTCAGGACCTCATCTTTTTCTAATAGCGTTTTTACAGGAGTATATAGCTATAGTACCTCTATTTTGCCTTTGCTTTCGGTTTATCCGTTAAGGTGACGCTAATGCCATTTAAAGTAAGAGGATCAAACTGAGGAAGTTTGTATTTCCTACAGAAGAGGACCACCTCAGTTTTACGTAGATTAACATTTAGTCCACAACTGTTGGCCCATTTGGAAATAAAATCAGGCGCGCTTTGCATGCACTTTCTTAAGGTAAAACGATACTTACCAAAGATAGCAATAGCAACATCATCCGCATAAGCAACCACCTCAAAATCTTGCCCCTACAGGTAACGGGTCATTTACGACAAACTCCCAAAGAATCGGCGACAATCTGCACACTGACAAATCTGCTCATGGAGGGCCCGCCAAGCTTAGCCTTCACGATTCTGCATCTAAGCATTTGATATCCAGCCAACGAGTGATTCATCCCCACCCAGACTCGACAAGGCCCGAGTTATGGCCACCTGTTTAACGTTGCTAAAGACACCTTCTATATACAGAAAGGTTACCAAGGAATATTCCTTAAATTCTAGGGATTTCTCAATAGGAAAAATCAGCGAGTGTAGGGCGGTTTCTACCGATCTCCCTTTACAGTACACATGTTGACATTTCGACCACCTAGCCATCTCAGTAGAGGAGCCTCTAATGTAAGCTTCTATTTATATCTCCAGTATCTTTAATGGAAAAGAGCATAAGCTTATTGGCCTAAGGTGTCTGGGATGGAAATGAGAGCTTTTTGCCGCCTTAGGAATAAATATTACGTTTACCTCACCCCATTTCCTAGGAATGTACCGAAGTTCTAAGCTGCCTCTGAAGATAACTTCCAATCAGGGTAGAGCCCAGTCAATTGCTTGTTGTTCGTCCATAAGAATAATGCAATCAGGTTCATCTGACTTGTATGACTTAAAGCTGTTAATTGCCCACACTAACTTCCTCCTGCTTATTATTTGACTTTCAACGCCTGAATCCATCAAAGCATTCGGCATTTCAGGCGTCAGTTCGGAGCACATCGGAAAGTGGGTTATCAGTAGTAACTCCAAAAATTCAGCACTAGCTGTGGTTCAAGAACCATCCGATCGCTGGAGATGACTCGGGATGATAGGACTTAAAGCCAGCACTTGGCGTAGCCTCGGAGCCTCCGAGGACTTCTGTATTTTACCACAGTAGAGCCTCCATGCACTTATTTTGTTACTTCTTATTTCATACGTTTATGTTCTGAGGACTTCCTTGTAACAGTCCCAATCCGCAGCAGTTCTTGTTTTCTTGGCTTTTCTAAAAAGCCGCTTGCATTTTTGACGAGAGCTTTGGAGCTGTTTTGACCACCAAGGTGGACTTTGTTTACCCAAAGCTCTACTCAGTGGAAATTCTCCCAACATAGCTACATGAAAAGCATTAGGTAGCTTGTCTACTAAGTCATCCATCTCCTGTGTAAATACAGGGAGTTTTGGAACCGGGATTGGCAATGAATTACCTGGAATGGTTCTAAAGGTATCCCAGTCGGCTTTCCTCCTGTTTATAAACATAGCCCTAATTGTGGCTTCTGTAACCAGTTCATGTTGAAGATAGCAGTGATTAGAAAAGGAATGGTTATCAGACACTTTCCAATTCACGAACCTATCCTTAGTAAAATCTGAGACAAGCGTGATATCTAGCACCTGTTGTCTGTTTCTAGTTATAAAAGTGGGCTTACACCCAAAATTACATATAAGTTAGTACTAAGAATAAAATCAAGAAGTAACTCACCTCTCTTGTTTGTACTCGTACTTCCGCATTTGTGTGGTGTGAGTTCACATCAATGCCTAGGATAACTCCAACTTTTCGCTTTTGAGCATCCATTGAAGCACCTCTAAGAATTGCAGATGGTAAGTCATCACTTTTATATGGTAGATAGGCTGAAATAAACCAGAGATTTAAACTACCAAACTCAATGCCAGCCGCCACTACATCTGAGTTACTGTAATTAAACAGTACAAACAAGCTTAGATTAGTTTTAGCGAGAATGCACGAACGAATCTTACCTCCCTTCTTGGCAAACGTCAATCTATAGATTGCTGCCCTGTGTCCCTTAACCTGGTCTTCAATGACCCATGTCTCCGGGATCAGGACAATGTCAACTTTATCAGCTTGAGTTTTAAGCAGCAGAGCAGTCGAGGCTGCCTTGCAGTGATGTAATTTGATCTACAACGCAGCCTCAGCATCAATCTATACCATTACCTCCACCACCATCATGTCGGATTCTCCGCCCGAAAGCGATTCTGACACCAAGTCCTCCTGGAGTTTACATCGTGTCCCGAAGGATTTGGACAACTCGTAATTTGGTACTGCTGTTAGTAATAGAGGGACCAGCAATATTGCTGCTAAAGTCCCGATTTATATCTTGGGTTTCACGGCGGAGCTTAGAAGCCGATGTCCCTCCAGCCGTAATTTCTGGGTTTTTATGAGTCCCGACCTCTATGTCCCCCTTCTATAAACCACTTGTGAAGGATTTTCTGTCCATCAAATTTTATTGGGAGCGGAAATGGCTCAGTGGAAAAAAAATCATCCGACACCACTAAAATAAAAAAATTCACGCTAATTTTACAAATATTTTTCTGGTGCATTATAGTTAAGAATAACGTTATTGTTGTGCTTTCAAAATCCTCGAGTGAGAAGATGCGTGTCATACGGAAACTCAGACCCCTAAGTGGTCACTTAAGCCAATCGTCCTAAAATTCCATTTTGATGTTTATATCAACGGCTCTGTGATTAAGTCAATTTTCCGCAAGATGAGCGAGCCAGATGAGTAATTATAAAGCAGTAATTCTCGGACCTTATATGCCTAATGTGTTGTATCGTGGTAAAATTTGAAAGTGTTCAAAATATCTAGTTTTGCTGCACTTTTCATCAAATTTTTTTTTTAAAACATTCAAGTAAAGTAAACATTCAAGGAAATTTTTTAAATTTAGTTCGTCGTTTGGTTTATGCCATACCATAACCCTGCATATCCAGACGCAAAAATATTGTGTTTCCTTTCATTGGCAAATATCATGTCATTCCAAAAAATTTCAGACTTGCCATCGAAGTCTAAAGCAAACTGCTTTCGTTTTCATTTATTAGTTTGGCTTTTTTCTTGCAATGCGCCCATTATATCCATATTCATTTATCACTCAGCTAATAGTTTACTACAAACAGATACGTGCTGTTTAAACAGATATGTTTGTAGTTTTGGCGCACTTATTTTTGGATTTTCTCGCACAAGTCTTAAAATTTCCATTTTGTCGCAGTCATTAAGCATTTTTGGCGCCCTTTTTGTGATTGATTCAATCCGTTTAATATTCTCTCCAATGGTACTTTTTTAGGATTTAGTAAAATTACTATTTCTCTTTACGTGTGTACGTGTGCTGACGTGTGCTGAAGGTAGCATTTATTACTCCCTCCACCTCCCCTTTTTTCGTATTATAAAGTTTTTGCTTTCAACTAGCTTATTAGCTGCAATAGGTAATACTGAAATGTAAGCAAACTGAACTAGACTCGAATGAACGAGTTTTGATCTGTTACATTTTGCGAACATGATAATACTCGTACTTGTCCGGATATTTTTTGGTAAATTTTTTTTTTAGATTATGTCGAATTTTTAAAATAAAATACTCAAGATTATCGAAATTTTAAATTTTTTTTTATCTATTTTATGGAAAACAATTTCCAAAATAATTGATTGGTGTAGTTAAACAAAATAAATAATTAAACATATTAAATTTGGGCGGATGTTAAAGTGATACTGTATGAAATTTTGAAATATGCGGTGTGGATCGGTTCTGGTATTATCAAATAATGTTTGTTTTAATCCTGTGTATATATTTTGTTTTGTTGCGTTTATTTTTTGTCACTTATACATTTGACTAAATTCTTCAAGTGGTTGTTCTTTTGTTCACCTGTAGAGTTGCAAGACAAGTTTGGCCAAAGCTGAACTTGGGGCACACTAGATCATTAATATCCTTACGCAGACGTGAATTAAGAACGGTCGTAGGAATTCTCACGGGACACTGCCTTTTTGGAGAACATGCAAGAAGGCTGGGTCTGGAGGCTAATGACTTCTGCAGAAGCTGCTTGGACGAAGAGGAGGAAGAGACGTTGGCCCACTTCCTTTGCTCGTGTGTAGCATTGGCACACAGAAGGCACAAACACTTAGGTAAGTTCAGGATGGACTGCCTCTCGGATCTCGAAAACATTAAAGTGCGGGACGTCTTACGCTACATAAGTAGCTCGAAATGGTTCCAATAGGGGTAAAATGGGATACATCCTATGGTATCACAATGGACCGTTACCGGTCTAAGTGTGCGTAAGCAGCCACTCCAACCTAACCTAACCTAACCTGTTCTTTTGTTATAATTTTTTATATTTTTTATTTCTTTTCTCTTGTTGTATGCTGGCTGATAATATAAAGAGGTTAAAATGAAACAAAGGAAAACGGTAAATTCAAATTTTATATTTTGCAAATATCTAGGGAGCCGCGGAGTTTATGTTTATTTTCTTATTTTTAAACGAGCCGGAGTCGGAGCCGGAGTCGGAGCCGGAGCCATGTGGAATTGCCCGACTCCGGATCCGGAGTTTTGTTTGTTGTTATTCCTATTTTCCTACGTATCTCAAATATTTTTATATGAATTACCGCGCAGTTCAATTTGGCATTCCAAATCGTATTAGCCGAAATTGCGGTAAATTTAACAAATTTGGGTCGAGATTTTTGAGAAATCTTTAATTTTTCCAATTTTTTATTAAGCACGCAAATCGAAAAAAATATTTTGTCATCACATTTCACGGAAAATTATTCATATTAAGTCAAACAAAAAATTGGAAAAATATCACGAAGTATTAATATGGATTTTGACGAAACTTTAGCAAGCTATGATGCTTTATTGTTAGATTTGCTGTTGGGCATACTTAAAATACTTACTTGAAATTTGTACATAAACCTTTTCAAACCAATAATAGTGCCTTGAATGTATCTTACAAATCAATGAAATAAAATCTTGAGGTGTCAAAGAAGAGATAAATAATTCCATTGCAAAATAGCCAACGATTATTCAAAATCTTTCAATGCGATCTTACAGCTACTCTTCTAGAGCTGGAAAAAGCCATACCCGAAAATGTTGATTTTTTATGTAGAACTCAACTCAAATATGGAAGATTGCAATTTGAGCCGGAAATCGATGATATTTTCCGTTCGTTGGCAAAAGAATTGTATGTTTATAAAGTAACTGGAAGAATCGCCAATAACCTTTAGTTTATTTCTATTTCTTTTTTTAAAATAACAAGGTAACTGAAAATGTCACAGTAGCTTTTAGGAAACTATTCAAAATCTGAAATTATTTTTGAAAATTTAGAAAATTGTCGAGTTATGTCCATTCATAACTCAAAATCGATGAGAAAAACACAGATTTTCACAGATCAAAGCACAAATGGTTATGAAAAAAATGAAAAAATGAAAAGCTACTGTCATTAAGTAAAACCCTCTCACATTTTTTCAAACAATATCCACGTCACCGTTACAGATTTTGTGTATTTTGAGTAACAGCTCAACAGATATTCCTATGGATGATCCGAGCCCCCTCTTTTAACAGATGATTTTCTCCAGCAACCACTGACGCGCTACCTCCTCTCCCTAAGACTGAAACTCTGCGTACTTGTAGAAGTTCCACCGTTTAAAGACGACCTATTGTTGCTCGTTCCGCCTGTTAAGAAAATGGGGAACTAACTTCTTACGAAATTGAAATGTATCGTCAGATTATTGATTTTATAGAAAGATATCTTTGGAATAAAATTGTGGCTAGTCTTAAATGCATCGTATAGCAGCTTTCCTCGATAAATAATCTAAAATTGATATTGTACAGAAAAGCCTAATATGGTGTCCCTGCGGTGACCTTTGCAAATAAACGCCAGTTACTACCAGCTTGCCAAACTGAATATATATTTGGTGTCGGAGCTGGTGCTGGAGTCGGAGTTGGAGAAGGAGCCGGAGCTAGAGTCGGAGCTGGAGCCGGAGCTGGAGCCGGAGTCGTTAATCAATCTATAAATTTCCGGAGTCGGAGCCGGAGCCGAACATTTTTTTTCAGACTCCACAACCCTGGAATTAACATTGATACTTGGTTATTCTAGGTTATGCTTTTATTTGTTGTCAAAACACTAAGCCAATTTTAAGTTTGAAATTTTTATGGTAAAGTATAATGTGTGATCGAAAATATTCGAAAAAATAATTCTGATATGAGTATTAATAATAATTAAATTTTTACTATAAGGAAAAGGTTTTGGAAAATGGAAATGTTGTTTTATGGATAAGCCAAATGGGTTATAAGGAATTAAAATAATTTAACTTTACATAAATAAATAAACTAATTTCTCCGATTCCCTTTGTCTTCGTTATAACGAGGTTTCTATAAGTTGTCTTTACTATTAAAAAACTTTAGTACAATATTTTTTTTGTCTACTTGATCAGACATACCCATGTTTTGGTCCAATCATTTTATTTTTATGTTATTTAATTTAGATTTTGGTGTGCCCAAACATGCATAGTTTTTACAACTTCTGGTTTATTTGCTATTATAAACTTATTTAAAATAAAACCACCATCGATTTAGTTTTAAGAATATTTTATTTAAATTATTAATATTTTTCTTTTTTCATTCGATATTTAATTATTTATTTACATTCACAGCATTTTCAAAATATATAATTTTTATATAAAGAAATATTTTTTAATTTATTTATTAATTTTTATTTTTTTTTTTAATTAAATTAAAAACTATGTATATATTATGTTCATAAGATTTTGAAATCTATAATAAAAAAAATAGCTTATTGTTTTTTATTTTACATTTATATAAATATAAATTTTTGCAATTTTTTTATTTTTATTGGTTAGCTGTAAAAAATAGTAACTCAGTGTTTAATTTAATTAACATTTACACTATGAAATTAGCTATAATTTATCAATTTAGTTTATTAGCTGCATTAGGATAGATTCAGATTGAGAGAGAGTGAGAGAGAGAGAGAGAAAGAGAGACAGAATTATTTTGTGTCCTGCTATTCATTTTAAAGCTGATGCAGCAGCAGCATGATATGACTAAATAAAATATAATTTCGCGTCTTAATTTTTGGAAGGGGAAAAATAATTTTTATCATTACTATTTTATATAGCTTGCAGAGATACGGAGATAAGCACCAAGCCAAATTATTAATAAATTATTAATTTTGAAAGTGTATATAAAATAAATGTTGGTTGTTTTACCATTCTGTTGTGCGTGATAAAAAAAAGATTTCTCGACTTGGTTCTTATATTATGTAGATTTGGTTATTTATATGAACTTTATTATGTCAGCTTTATTCAAAAATGTGCATCAAAATGCATTCGTGATATTTTATTAACTTTATTATATATTGGACGTTTTATTCTTTTCTTTTATTAATAATAACATAGCATAAATTTTATAAAATTATAACAATTTTAGTTAATTTAATATCAAAATATGTTTTTATATATTTTACATATATTTTAGTTACAAAAACAATGTTTTTTTTTTTAGAATTAAGCCTAGATAACTTTTTAATTTTAATGTTTAAAAACTATAAATTGTTCTTCTTCATTTCTTGTGTAATGTGTTTTGCTTTTAATTTTCTTTGTATTATTCAGCTTAGAAAGCGGACACAAACCTGTGTATAGAATACAGAATTTTTTGTTAATTTTTTAATTTCTTTATTTTTGGTTAAATGGTTGAGAGTTTGAAATAATGAAAGATACAGATTTTTGTTTGTTAATAGTTCTAATTTTAAAAGCGGATGGCGTTCTTACGGCTTGTTTAGGTGTTGCGATGGTGTGCGAATGGATTAATTTTATGTAATGATATTTTAAAGAATTTTTAGCGATTCTTCGAATGCGACAAAAAAACTCATTTCTGTTTGCCAATAAAGTTGTTAAAATATTATCGTAATATTCGTGTCGATCGACTTTTCCTTTTTTAAATTCTTTGTTCAATTCATATGCTTAAAAATAGTTTTGATTAGGTTAAAATTTTTTTTTTTATAAAATACCTACTTAAGAAGGTATACTAAAACGCTTACATTATATGGTTTAAAAATTACGCTGTGTTAGTTAACGCACACATTTTCGAACATTTGCAGTTTTGATATGATAAGCAATATATTTCAAATTCCACTTGAACGTCAACATGTGAACTTTTGATAACTGCCAAAAAAAATAATTTAGGTTTGTACAATTAATGTTACTTGAATCGAAAAAGTCCCAAGTCTAGGGGCCAATAGCAGCAAATCTAATCATAAGCCTATGGTTATTTCAATTTAGAATTGAATTAAGGATTAGATATTTTGAAAATTTCAAAAAATCGTTAGACAGTTTCAAATTTAACTTCAAAATTTTGACCAATAATCGCTTTGGTGGTGGTGGGCAATTAGTGCGGAACTGTTTTAAACTTAAAAATTCGAATTTAATTTTTTTTAAAAATTAAAAATGTTTAAATATTATTTTTACAGCGATGTTCTGAATTCAAATTTCAAAATCAATGCTGAAGGAAATAAATATACGAAATCCAGAAATAATGATTTCTGCAACGCACCCTGATCTGACAAACCTTAGATGCAAACGGTCTTCTCCAGTCTCTCCAACTGGCGCTATCTGGTCAATTCTTTCGAGAGATCGTTTTTGGATATTTTGGAATTCGGAACTCTAGAAAACTTAATTTCAAATTTTATATTTTTTGAAATTTGAAAATTTAAATAAAAATAAAATGTTAAAAATTAAGCCTTTGATCAATCGTTTTTGAGAATTCCTCTCAACTAAAAGTTTCATTAATTTGAAATATTTGCGAAAATATACAAGTTTGAGAGTTATTTGAGATTTTAAATTCTGTGAATTTTAATTTGTACAAAATTTGAAATTTGAGTTAGATGTTAGATCAAAAATTTCAGTTTTTTAAACTTTTTGGTTATTTTTTGGAAATACTACACAAATTGTAAAATTTGTGCTTCAATATGAAACTCCTAAATCTCTACATTAGTAGTGGTAGTCGAATTTAATAGAATTAATAAAGTTTTCAAAATTTGAACTTCATAAAATGTTAATTTTGGCTTGGTTTGTGCAAATTAAACTAAATTTGGGGAGTACCAATATTTCAATTATTAATTTTTAAAAATATTGAAATTTGAAAAGATTAGAAATAACTTCATTGATTCAAATTTTTGGCATTCTTTGAAATTTTATGAATTGAAAAAGTTCATAAAACAAAGAAAACAAAATTGAAAATTATTTTTGAATTTTTAAATTTCTTGAGATGATAATTTGGCCTACTCGTTTGAGTTTGCGAGTTCTGAGTTAGAAAAATATTTCAGAAATTGTGGTGGGAAATTTTCCTTACATATTTTAACAAAATCTGAAATCTTAAAATTTACAAAATAGAAAATTTAAACATTTTTTTAAAAATTGGGAAGACATTTGCAAAAGTTTCCATAAAATTTCTCCAAATGAGTTTTTTTTTTGTTTATAAAATTATTTTATCAATGGTGGTTTGAGAATTATAGGTTTTGAATTTTTCCACAAAATTTGAAAACTTGGCTTATAAATCAGCAGCCATGTAAGGAACGTATGGTAAGTCGATAATCGAAATTTCTTAAACCGCCTCTTCAGTTAAATTCTCTGCACTAAATTCCAAATTTGGAGACAATTTCAGAGGAACTTATCAGGCCAAATGAGCCTCAAAGTTATCACACCTCTCCCAAATTTGAGAATTTATTGCAATTTAGATCAGATATATCCACAAATTAATATGTATTGTGTTTTTACAAAATGTCGATGATTCTGCGGATTATTCTCTTAAAACATTGAACTCCTTTCTTGTTTTAAATATTGCGGGGTTTCAGCAGTTTACACTTTAATGAACGAACCTAATTAGAGTATCTATGTCAAAATTATAAAATTATTTAAGTATTCAAAATTTTTGCTTGATTTGGAGTTCATGAAATTCTGAAATTCATTTGGATTTTCTTAAAATGTCGAATTTCACAAAATGAATACACTAAATTTGACATTTTCTTATTTATTTTTATTTATTTATTTAATTGTTAAAATTTGGGGACGCCCCTTTTTGAGCATGAGCTCATTCGTAAAAAGGTGTCTGTCTACAAAAATGTGTAAACAACTTAAGTTGCAATATTAAGAATCTCACAATTTTTTCATTTGGAAGAGGTTGAAATATATTTAAAATATAAATATATTTTCAGAAATGAGACTTTGTGGAAAGCTAACCAAAATTCGAAATTAGCTCTCCCCAAAAATTTCACAAAATTTTAATCAAACAAAATTTCAAAATAACAATTTTGAGATTGGACAAATTTAAAAGAATTGTCAATTTTCAAAATTCATAATGTTTAACTAAACTTTTAAATTAAGCTCGATATCATTAAAATCTCCTGATATTTTATAATAATCTGAGATATTTTAAAAAATAACAAATTATATGGATATTTAATAATTTATTTAAAGTAATTTTATGTAAGGTTAATGTGCAATTTCAAAGAAACTTTGATCCCATAAAAAAGACCGATAAAGACAAATTTATGAAATATATTCTGAAAATCAGATATTAAATTTGAAGTAGTCTGAATTTTTATAAAAATTAAAATTTTCCGAAAAAGGGATATTTGACATATTTGGTAGAGGAATTGGAGTCAAAATAGGTGGCGGTTTTGGAGTCAAAATAGAAATAAAGTACTAAACGTTAGAAATTTTGCTTTAATTTAGAATGTTAATTAATTAATTCGTGTAATTTCTAATATGCAACCGGTCCTTAAACCATTTTAAATGTGTTTTACAAATTAACACGTAGAAGTATATTAGTATTTAAATACTAATATAAATACTAATATACTTCTACGTGTTAATTTGTAAAACATATTTAAAGTGATCTAAGGACCGGTTGCATATTAGAAATTACACGAATTAATTGATTATCATTTTAAATTAAAGTAAAATTAGCTTACACAGAAATAGAGCTGTGTGAATGTCGTGAAGAAAAAAAAATTGTAAGAGAATTTAGCTGTATTGATACAATTCGCTAGTACATGCAGCACAGTACATTCTGTATATATAGAATGTAAATTCTGGTATAATCAGTCCAGTCGCCGCAGCCTGATGAGAAGATTGATTTTTTCATAATCATAAGCTCATCAGTTCGAAACTGGATTAAATTCTCTTACAATCTACGGAACATATTAAAATCATATAAATTAAAGTTAGAAATTTTGTTCAAATGTTTTTAAATTTTGACCTACTCCAACTAAATTTCATAATTTAAAAAAATCTGCTTTGGAGGTTCAAGTATTTAACAAAATTTCGATGATACTTTTTATTTTAGTTTAAAATATTTTTGGGATAATTTCCAATTTCTGAAAAATTCACATCAAACTTTGTGGAATTTGAAAATTCCAGTAATTTACTTTGAAAATTAACGAATTTTATAACATGAATAGAAATTTAAAATAATTTACACAAAATTTCACGGAATTTTCATAAAAACCCCTATTTTAAATTTTGTGAGAAGTTAGAATGTCGAACTACTAGAAATTCACAATTTATCCATTTTAATTGAAGAGTTGGAAAATTCTCTGCCTAAACATGGACTTTCGATAAGAGAATTTTAAATATATTTTCAGAAATTAAATTTTCAAAATTTGGTAAGGTCTCAACAAAACTTAACACAATTTCACAATTTAAATGAAACGAAACCTCAAATGAGAATTTTGAAATTAGACAAATTTGAAAAAATTGGTCTAATAATCTGAAATATTTTCTAAAATTTTTGTAGATATTTCAAAAATTTATTTATAATCATTTCCGCAAAATTTAAAAATATTCGAAATTTCAATTTGCAATTTCATTGAAATTTTTCAATTTGAAAAACCAACAAAAATTTGGTGGAGTCAATAATTTTAATGGGAATGTGAATTTTTGTCTAATTATAAAAAATTCACAGAATTCATTTAAATTTAAAATTTCAGGTTAAGTTCATTAAAATTTTCGCCTCAAAATATATTACGTTTTGAAATTTTGTCTTTTAGCTCAAAAACGTAGTAATTTAGTTTTTAGATAGGGTAGCTACATATATAAAATTTAATAGTTTCAGAATTCGTTCAAAATTAAAATATATTTTCAAAAATAATAAAGGGTACGGGAATTAAAATTTTGGATTGTTCTCCACAAAACTTCAAATTTAACTTGATTTAGCTAGCAATTTTATGATATTTTGAAAAGTTACAAAATTATGAAATCTCACGGAATTTAACAAAATTTTCAATTTTTAGACGAACTTTAAATCAAAAATTAATTGAAATTTGACTATTTCATCATTGTTCTATCTTTGTTATTTCAAAAATTCAAAAACTTTGATTTGGTACTTCTTGAAAATTTATTAATTTAGAAATATAACCAAAAAAATTAGATTCAAATTTTCTGCCATACATTGACTTGTTGTACAAACGCAATAAAATTTGTAGTTCCAAAGAAACTTACTTGGGGTTTCCAAGGACCCATTGGGGAACACATTAATCGGTAATGGCCGACGATAAAAAAAACCAACGTTCTGGGAGAGAAATAATTTGTAATTTTAACTACCAAGTTTGTGTCTCTGGTTTTCCCACCAACAGGTGTAGATTCTGATAAAATATCAATTTGTTGTGACATTTTTTTAAAAAAATGTTACCAATACAGAATGGTGTTTTAGTACTCACAACTAAATTTTTTAGTACAAAATCGGAATAAAATGTCATTTAATTCTCGATCAGCGGCGAATACATTCCATGAAAAGACGAATTACATTTTTTGTGACTTTGTACTAAAAATTTCTTAGTTGTGAGTACTAAAATGTGATTCTAGCGAAATAAACGTTAAATTAGCACGAGACATTGTCGCTGTTGGTACGGTTCAATAATATTAGTAAGAAGCGATACGAAAAATTTAAATTTCATCAAAATCCACTTCGAAAATCACGCCCTGGTTCGAAGCTGAACGCAATTTTTTATTAAGTATTTTTTTATTTTGATGTTGTGTTTGGCACTTGAAAAAATTGTTTTATTTTATTTTTTTTTCGAATATTCAATTTTCACAAAGTTCTGCGACAAATCTAAATGATTTTATAACTGAAAAACTATTACTTGCGCGCGGTGCAAATAAAGCAGTGCATCGAAACAAAAATGTACTTCTAACTATGGCTTATTAAAAATATATTTTGATAAAATAATTGAATTGAGTTCGTTTAAAATATGTTTTTTGTTAGTTAATACAATTGTTTGGCTTTTTTCCATTCTGTTTTAAAATTTATTTTAATTATTTAAATTCTTTTATTTAATTGGCATAAAATTTTTATTTTATTTTCAAGATTGTCACGAATCCTTTTGTCTCAATATTGTTGTTTCCGTGTTTTTTTTTGTAATAAGACGACGACAAGAAATTATATTATGTTTCAAAAATATTTATTTACTGTTTTATGTTTAATTAATTGTTGATTTGGTTTTATTGTTGTAATTTGCAAAAATATATTATTATTAATTAATATTATTATAATTTAGCGATTTATAGTTTTTTTTTTGTTTATACATTGTATAGCTAATTAGTAGTCTAGCTCATCTTCTTCCTCGTCACTGCGGCAGAGTAGTTTGCTATAAAATATATAATTAAAACAAATCATAATAATAAACCAAAATATTTTTTTTTTAATTTTTGATTTAATTAATTTCAGTTAACATATCTATAAAAAAAAATGTTTCCAAAAACATATAAACGAAAACAAACCAAACATTTTTTTTTTGTTAATTTATTTTTGTTATCAAAATCTAAAAAAAAACATAAACAAAACAGCTTAGTAATATTTTGATCTACTACGATATTAAACTTTTCTATATATATGTTTATATAGGTTTAGTTTAGGCGCTAATATAGTTCAGACTGCTTCTTGAACGTGCATGGTTTATTCCTAGCGAAACTACAATTAAAAAAAAAAAAAAAATACAAAAAACAAAAGAAAAAACATTTTTGTTTAATTCTGTTTAAGATAAGAATGTTTTTAATGTATATGTAGTGTTGTTTTATTGTGTGGGGACTGCGGGTGGGGTTTGGTATTTTAATATGGAAACACTCCTTGATTTAATGTAAAATTCCAAAATAAAATATTTCACTTTAAGCTGATCATGAGTTTTATATAAATTTATAGGTGATAATTTTGTTCTTAAAAGTATGGGTGTATGTACAATTATGTTGTATAAAAATTAAAATCAGGAAATAAATGGAATAAAGCCTATTTACAAGAATTAAACGTACTTAGTATCTTAAATACATTTGCTATCTTAATTTTTTATATCTTTTGGAATTAAAAATCTGAACTACCAAAGACCTGTTTCGAAGTAATATTTTTTTTATTTCATGTATGAAGATAGCCCGAAAACCAACCCGAAAAGTTTGGGTGTACTACGAAATCCCGGTTTTCAAAATCCCGGTTTTCAAGATCCTGGTTTCCAAAATCCCGGTTTTCAAAATCGTGAAGGAAAATTTTAGTTTTGAAATGGAATTTCATAGTACACCCGTAAAATAAAAGTAAAAATCGGAGATAATATATATGAAAGTAATGGTTTCCTAAACAAGAAGAAGCTATAGCTGTTGATAATATAATGCTGGATTGTAGTGAAATGTCGTGCAACCGAAGATTTATCGATAAGTAAAAATACGCAGGTTAGGTCACCTATAGAAAATGTAATTTTACTGTAAGTATCTCTGAAAATACTTGGAGTAAAATTAACATACCGCAAAAAAACAAATTATACTCGTATTTGTACAATTTCATCATTTCTGAAACCCTAACGCAGCAAATTGGATGTCTTATAAAAACTAATTGTTACGATATTTCTATGAATCATATATCAATACGAACTTACTGTTGCCTTAGAAATTTACAACAAGCTTGGTGGAAATGTAAGTTAATAAATCTTTATTTAAGCTTCGGGACATTTGAAGTTTATGCTACACTTGGCCCCATCATGCATCCATTAAAAAGATTTAACTGGACTAAGGGTTATAATCGGGACATTTAAAAAAAAAAAGAAAAATTATCAGAAAAATCCGTAGAGAAAGTGTCTGAAAATTGGATGAGAAGATGCTGATTTTGTTCAGAAACATAGTACAATTCAAAAATCGAAGTCTCACAATGTTTTTACTTTATTAATTTTCTGTTGAATGTTAATTAATTCATGTACATAATTTCTAATATGCTACCGGTGATTAGACCTTTTTAAATGTGTTTTTATTAACACTAGAAGTATATTAGTATTTACGAAAGTAATTCAACGAAACCGACTAATAGACAGAATTCTATTTATTTAATTATATGATTTTAATATGTTCCGAACTTCTAGTGTTAATAAAAACACATTTAAAAAGGTCTAATCACCGGTAGCATATTAGAAATTACATGAATTAATTAACATTCAACAAAAAATTAATAAAGTAAAAATTAGCGTACACAGAAATAGAGCTGTGTGAATATTGTGAAGAAGAAAAATTGTAAGAGAGTTCATCTGTATTAGTATGATTCGCTAGTACTTAACGCACAGCACATTCTGTATATATAGAATGTAAATTGTGGTATAATCAGTCCAGTCGCCGCGGCCTGATGAGAAGATTGATTTTTTCATAATCATAAGCTCATCAGTTCGAAACTGGATTGAATTCTCTTACAAGCTTCGGAACATATTTAAATCTCACGATGTATTGAGAAAAATAAGATCCGAAGCGTTAAAAACAAAAGTAAAAGTTATTATCAATGAGTAACATCCTTAACAGAGTATTTACTAATAACCCTAAGCAACTTATATTTGAAAATAGGAAAAGACACTTTAGCAGCAATGGTGACACTTGCAGCAGTCAGTCATTCTACCGGTGCTGTATGTTACAAGAAAATCAACAAAAAAAAAAAGTTCATAAACAATAACAATCGATTTAGCTTCCTGATAACAATATATGTCGTTTTGTCATTTTAGCAAGCACAAATTTAAATCCTAACATTTCCAAACCTGTCACCTTCCGAATATTCATTATTGTTACTAAGATTAACTAATCCATTATGTAGTTATTCCAGAGCCTTGCTTTTAAAAATTGCAATCGTTGTTCCCTATTAATGCGTTACAAATTCTCTCACAGATCTAGGTGGTGTTCTACAAATAAAATGTCAGAAAATTTTGTAGAAAGTAACTTCCGTTCTGTACTAGTAGACTTTAAACGTGATCGAATTGGTAAAGGGCACAATGAAGCAAATAACAACAATAAATGATATTTAAAATGAAAGCTCCAAATGGAATTTGTAAGCCCCTACTCCTTCATACAGGAGCAAGCAGTTTATGCTGGCCTTCTTCTGACTTATCAATAATTGGTGTTTTTATGGACTAGCCTCTCTTATTTCTTTCGCTTATTTCAAAGGGCATTAAAGTCAATCGTAGGAAGGAAATAAGGTCTAACGTCGTTATTACCTTAACGAATTGAAGGCCTATATGTGGTAATTCTAGAAAATTATAATTGCTATTTTAATTTTAAATTTAAATCTCCATATTACAGAATACTTTTATACTAAATCTTCCTTTTCCAGTAACAAATTCGCAATTTGCTCCAATAAATTCGTCGGTTCTATTCTAACACAATGGATTAAGTGCACCAAACAACAATTTGTAACATTTGTAGTTCAACTATAAGTACAAGTGCAAGTGATACAATTTAACCCTTTGATCTATGTCGGCAAGGTTGACAAAGCGTTTAACAATTTAACCTAAATTCGCAACACACCTTATGACATTCGTCGATTCTTTTACTACACAAAACATAACGAATATCCAAAAACTAATATGAAATCTCCAATGTTAAGCGGCTTTGGAGAGCCCTCTATTCTAACATACGACTAAGGGTAGGTTCTAAAAAACAGAAATTTAGATCCATTTAAATGGAATTTCTATAAATCGCCTAGCGAGAGTTTGGGGCGGCAGCCCCCACTTGGAAAATTTGTTATTATTTAAAAAAACATTCTTTTTCGGGATTTTTTTTTTTTTTTTTGTATTTTTGTAAAGGAGTGTGTGTGTGACTTGTTAATTCAAACCACGGTTTCGCAAAAAAAGTTAATAGGCGATTAACTTGGTTTATTGAACTTGCGTTAATGCACAACGTGGTGATTTAATTTATTAGTCCGATCCGCAGAGTTTTGCTTGGATCAAAATGAAAGAACGAAATTCATGTAATTTAATTTTGTTGGTATAAAGACAAGTGAGTCACATCCACTCCAAACTTGATTTACATAATTCTGGGTAGATTGGACCTCCTTCTTAGCAGTGGCAATTTGAATCATTTGCGATAAGCCATGATAAGTGTGAATTACTGTCTGAAGAGCAAAATTTAACATAATAATTAACATAACTAGAGATGCTGCAAAAATGTGTCTACAAATGAGGCTCCGTTAAGATAAATGAGCAAGGATTCCAGCACTATGATTTCCCAACCCCGTTTTTGGCGAGTTTTTGAATTATAACGGAGAGAACGATTTCTGCTTTGAATTTTTCCTTAACAATGTAGTTTCTCCATAGAAAAGCATATTTCAATCTTCTTAGCAGAACTTCACGTACACTCGGTTTGTTAAGCTTAATCTCTCAGAAAATAAAACTCTGAAAACATTTAGTGAAAAACTTCCAATAACAAAAGTTTCAGATCCTACGGTAGAATAACCTTCTGCTCTGTAATTTGCCAGTTATGTAAGCATGTTTGATCTATAAATTTCCATGGGAGTCTATTTTTTCGCTCAAATGAACAAATAATCAAAACTTTATTTGTAATGGGTGTCAATAATAATAACTCAAATCCTTCGGTTGAAAATGTCTTCTTAACAAAATTTAATTTCTTTGGTTGAAGAATAACATTTCGAGATGTCCGTTTGAAAAATTATCTTATGCAATTATCTGCACGCTATCGCACAACTAATTGGAATTATGCAAGATTGTAGAGGTTGGGGTTAATTTGAAAAACTGCGCTGCAGACAATCTCCAACAAACATTCGATTAGAAGTGAAATAATAAAGACATCGGGGCTAACAACAAATTCCCGCGAATTAAAGAGGGGCAATAGGTAAACGTTGAAGTGCATCACCCGGCATTAAAAGACTCGGCACATGTTAGGATGTACAGTATTCTTTCTAGCCAAAATTCTAGGTTTCACTGGAAACAAATTCTAGCCTTTCTCTCAGAAAGAGAGCTGATCATTCGAAAATTGTAAAATAATTTTTTTTGACTTCAATGCAGAATATTTTTAAATTATTATTTAATTTTAAGCTAAGTAGCTAGGATAAATAAAAAGATTTCCGTTTTGTTGATAACGTACCAAGTTACTCTAACCCAATATATTTGGATAAAACGTAAAAATGTGACAAGCTATCATCTGTTTACAAAATTTCAAGTCAATTAAATCATTGTGGGGAGGTCATTTTAACAAAAAGTTTTGTTGAACTGTTTTCCGAGGGTTCTTTAGGGCAAAATGAAAGGTTACTGTGTATCATGAATTTACCTAAAATACTTTGCCAAAAAATATCTTCAATATCTAAAAAAAAATAGTCTATCCAACTCCTAGAACATAACTTTCCCCAGCAAGTGTCCACTATAATAAAATTGTCCGTCAATTTGATCAGGGCCAGTCCTTATCTCTAACTTATCAGTATATTTATTTATTTCTCTCAACCAGTCAAATATATAATTATTTTAATTTTTTTTTTTATAAACTCATACAAAAAAAAAAAAAGTGTGGTTAAGAAGATTGGATAATCTTTGTCAAAACGACAGTTACGATTAACCCAAGTATTAAAAATTAAATAGATTAAAAGAAAAATAATCAGTAGATTAAAAGAAAAATGAAATTATACAAAACAAAAATTATTTAGCAAACATAAACCCCACATCTTTAGTTTCCAGTATCCAGTCTTTGACCAAATTCGAAAATTTCCTATATGAGGCGGTAATCGATTAAAAAAAGTGGGCGCAGAAACTATATAATATTTACGAAATAATTCAGATGAAAATGGCGGAACAGAGTACAAATTTCGATAATTATTCCGAACTTGATATATGTAAACAATTCGCGGCAACCGATGACAACTTCGCAAATAAAACAATCTTAACACTTTAAAAATATATAGGTGCTGTAAAGGCAAAATTTTCCAGGCATTGAAAATAGATCAAGAATGATCGTATCGACGCTTGAAAAACATAACCCGAATAATATACTTTTGTAAAATTAATAGCGGTTCAATGGTATCAAAATAAACTTCACCCCAACATGGTAAACCATAACTAATGCGAGAGTCCACGCAAGCAAATTAAAAATTGAGTAAAACATTGGATGGACAAAATTTACGTATCAAATAAATTGCACGTAATGCAGAATTAACTTGATTTTTGACAACTTGAACATGTGATTTCCAGTTTAAATTTGCATCAACGTTCAATTCCAAATATTTAAATAAACGAGCATTTTCAATTTTAATGCAAAGACTGCTACAATTACGTAAGTCACAATTACGTACATGATAAAAAATCTCGGGGTTGAAACTTCGATAAGGATCACCAACCAATTTGAAGAACATTACCTTAGTTTTTTCACTTAAGAGCAAGGAGTGATTATCAAACCGTGTGCGAAGAATTTTCATGTCAGAATTTATTTGGTTAGTTAGGTCATTAACAGTCAAATCAAAATAACTTAATGCAATATCATCAGCAAAATAAGCAACAATTTTACCGTTTAAGTTTAAGTTAAAAATTGAATTTATGTAAATTACAAACAAGATAGGACCAAGAACAGAACCCTGGGGAACACCATGTTCAATAATAAATTGAATGCTTTGCGATTTATCAATCCTAACCATAAATGTTCGATTACTGAGATAAGATTTGAACCATTTCTGTGATACACCTCTCAAACCAATAGACTGGAGCTTACGCAGAAGATGATTATGCTCCACAATATCAAAGGCTCTTTTTATATCGATGAAGACTGCACCAACAAACTTCTTCTCATTCAGATTAATACGAATTCTATTTAAAAAATTAATTAACGCAGATTCGGTATTTTTGCCAGATCTAAAGCCATGTTGATGAGGACTAAGAAACTCAAATTTGTCCAAAAACTTCTCAATACGGGATTTCATAGTTTTTTCAATGATCTTCAAAATTGTGGGTTGCAAGGGACAACAACTGCAGTTTTAAAAATATTAGGGATAACACCATTTACAAAACATTGGTTAATGAATTGTACTAAAACTGGCGCAATTGCTATAACCACTAATTTTAGCATATTCGAGCTAAGACCAAGAATGTCAAGTGTATTACTTGATTTAAGTCCATTAATAATACAAATAATCTCTGATTCCTCGACTAGATTAATAAAAAATGTATCCAACATTTCAGTAGAGTAAGAACAATCATTAGGGCTCATACTTTGGGCAGAAAAGTTAGAAGATCTCAAATCGCAAACGGTTTTAGAGAAATAAAAACCAAAATCGTTAGCAATTGATACAGAGTCAGACAGAATCTCTGAGTTAATGACAAAATTCTTTTGATATTAGTTCTACTCAAATTCCCGTCCAAAATATCATTAACAACCGACCAGGTCTTCTTGCAATCTTTACCACATTCATTAAATTTCCTACTAAAATAGTTGTCTTTAACAGAAACTATAGAATCATTGATTCCGCTACACAATTTGAGATAATAATTATACAGTTTTTTATTCGCCGGGTGTTTTTTACATTTAAGTTGAATTTTTTTCCTTTTATTTATTAAAAGTACCAACTTGTTAGAAATCCACGGTTTAAGCTTTATGTTTGAATTATGCCTAATTACATTTTTGAAACATGAATCAGCTACTTTTGAAAGCATTGAAACCATATTGGCAAAATTGATGTGGGGTTACTTAGACTTAATAAACTAGAAAAATCAAGTGACGAAGATTAATGATTCAAATTTAATAATATCAAATTTGCTGTACGCCAATTTTTTTTTCGTTAACATAATTACCAAGAACCTCTATATCAATTTTAACCAAATCATGGTCCGTAATGTGTAAATTATGCAATGATACATCCAAAGTAGCACAACTATTAACACGGACAAACCAGTGATCAATCCAAGTAGCAGTGTTTCTAGTAACTCTTGTGGCAGAATTAATAAGTGACAGAAATCCATTTGACGACAACATAAACATATAATCATTACAGGAAGCTGGAAAGTTCAAAATATCAATGTTCAAATCACCAACTAACCAAATGATGAAATTGGAATAAATTGTAGGCAATATACACAAACAAAAATATAATTATTATTATTTAATGAAACAGATAACTTTAAAACATCCGCAAAATTTAAAGAAATAGGTTCACTAACACATTGCAAAATTGAATCGTAAAAAGCACAAACACCACCCGCTCTAAAATTATTGTTACAGCAACCTATACATCCATAATTAGGAAGATTATAATAATTTAACTCATGATCAAAAATCCAAATTTCCGAAAGAAAAATAATAGATGGGTATTCATCAAATGAACTCAAATTTACAACCAGAGGGCCTATTCTCGAATTTCACATTCATTTTCCACATGTGGACATCTGTCAAAGTTCACAAAAAAACATTCGAAAATTGTAATTCATATATAAAACACATGCGGCATTGACATTTTCCTATATGGGGAATTTTTCCACATGCTTATACCCATTCGGAAATATTCCCTTAGTATCGAAAAAATTCAATTTTTATGAATTTTGACAGATGTCCACATGTGGAAAATGGATGTGGAATTCGAGAATAGGCCCCCAGTTTATCAAAATTTTCGCTCATGCTACGAATGTTTTGATGGACAACAGAGAAACTAAAGATGTTGGTTACAGAATTTTTACAATGATAATTATTAGAATTTACTAAAACTGAACTTGACTTTGAGTTAAATGCTGGCTTTAAAAAGTTAAAGCTAACCGAGGTACTAAAAAATGATTCGACGATTGCCGACGATAATTTAAAAATTCTGTAATAAATACACCAGGAGGCCACGATGATGAGTCCAACAGCAGGTTGAATTTATTCTCAGGAACCCTAATTTTAAATGAGACATAGTCACGGTCATCACTTCGCCTCATCCGAACCAAAAAGGGTTTATCAATCTCAAATTTATTTTTCAAATACCGAACCATATCATCGTCACCAACATCCTTGCACAGATGTGAAACGAAAATCCATTTAACAGGTTCGACAGTGCGCAGGGTAGCATCGAGACCCAATAATAATTTTGGGAGAATTGTTATTATTAATAACACTTACTGATTGAGTAGCAGCAACCGACTCAGCCTTTGTTGTGGATGACGAATCCCTAGATCTAGTAGTTCGTAACGATGGCATATGTTGGTTAAAACATCTATTAACCGCAAGGTTTTTGTTACCATTGGGTCCCTGTTTATCCTTGACTGTAGGTACCAGTTCATTTTGTGCAGAAAGAGTGGCAAAGCAGGCATTTTTTTGACACGGTAGATCAACAGATCGATGCAGAGTTTCATCAGAGTTTATGATGTCCATTAAATTATTATTGTTGTTAGATTCGTTGTTATTAATCGGTACTTTTATTACCGGTACCATAGGAACGTGTGACAGTGATTTTGCACAATCGATAATAGGAGCTGTTACAATCCCTTTTATAACAGTAGTATTTTTATTATTTTTATTGGTTATAAGGGGAGAATTCCCAATTAAATGACGACTACAAATTTTTATATAAATCCTCTACTCCCAAATTCTCGCCATTTTTCATCTTCGATTTTTAAGAATTACCTCCAGTTATACATCTCCTGTGTATTATTAATAATTCTTAAATTTAAATTACTGCGTTTAGAGAGCATACAGAACGTTCAAAATTTGTTTTTCTGAAGATTTGGCATGATGTTGTGATCTGAATAACCGGCACGTTCAGATTACAACATTACGTGAGAATAGGCTGTTATAAATTTTTACTGAGGGCTGGACGGAGCATCGCCTTAGGGATACAGAGCTGTCTTACCGATTTTGTTTGTTCGTGTGGTTTTCTCCCTTATTTTAATTTGACGCTGATTTTTCTCGCTAGCTTCGACCGTCATTGACGTGGATTGGGTATCAAACTGTACTGGCAATTGAGCGCTATCCGTCTAAAAACCAACTATGGTGTCCATGCTCGAGTGTTCGCGATTCTCGTAATCTTAAAATTTCGAATATAAATTCCTTAAATTGGTGCACTTTGAGGAGCACCGCCCTTATTGTTTTTGTATTTTATTTTTGATATCCGTACTGACCAAATATTCCGTAGCGATTCATCCATAGGCACAGATATGTTATTGTATATTCTGTCAGAAAGGATTTGATTTTTCATCACGTATAGAATCTAAGTGTTGCGCGTTACTGTTCCTTCCGTGTTACGAGGATGAATCAAAATGTCTTGCAATATCATATGAAAAAAAAAAGTGAATGAGACAACTATAAATTTTTTTAAAAAAATTTTTGTCGCGGTGAAACTTATAGAAACAAAATTCGATGTAAATTTTACAGTTCGTTTGTTTTCTTCAATTTAGTAGCCCGTGTTTTGAAAAAAATTCTAAAATGAATGAAATTGAATATCGTGCCGTTATTAAATTTTTTTGTAAAGATTAACGCAATGCAATTTAAATATTCAATTACATATCAAAAGTTTACGGCGAATTTGCACCCATCATATTCCACAGTAACAAGGTGGGTAAAATTGTTCAAAAGTGGTCGGGAGTCATTAGAAGACGACAACCGCCCGGGTCGCCCCGCAGATGCTATTAGCCATAAAAACATGCTTTTGGCAGAATCAATAGTAATAGAGGACCAACGTATTTCTATTTCGCGGTTAGCGTGGAGACTTTCCCTTTCATATGATACCACTTATACCATATTACATGACCACCTTCACATGTCAAAAGTAAGTGCGCGATGGGTTCCCCGTTTGTTGACTGCACAACAAAAGAAAATTCGTGTTCAAACTTCAAAGGCAATATTAGAAATGTATGAAGAAGATCCAGAAAACTTCTTGGATAACATAATAACAGGCGATGAAACATGGATTCATCATTGGGATCCGGAATCCAAATAAAGATCGATGCAATGGATTAAACATGGTGAACCACCACCAAAGAAATTCAAAACTCAACCGTCTGCTGGTAAGGTTTTGGCAACAATTTTTGGGATGCTGAAGGGATATTGATGATTGATTATAGGCCACCGAAAACCACAATCACAGGCATCTATTACGCAGAGGTTTTGCGAAAATTGAAAAAAGCGATCCGGGAAAAACGACCAAAGAAAGTTAGAAAAAAAACCTTACTTCTTCACGACAATGCACCAGTGCACAAGGCTAAAGTTGCTCAAGCTGCATTAAAGCACTGCGGCTTCGTAGAAATTCTGCATCCACCATAAAGTCCAGACTTGGCACCCAGTGACTTCTTTCTGTTTCCCAATTTGAAAAAAAAATAAGGGGCCGGAAATTTTCCAGTGATTCTGAAGTACAGTCTGTTGTAAATTAATATTTTATGGAGCAAAAGAAAACTTTTTTTTTAGAGGGCTTAGACAAGTTAATTGATCGATGTAACAAATGTATAAACCTTAAAGGAGATTACGTCGAAAAATAAAAATATTGCTGTCTAACTCATTCTTTTTTTTCATATGATATTGCAAGACATTTTGATTCGCCCTCGTACGTTTAATATTATTAGATTTAATTTTTGAGATATAGAAGCCACTATTATCAGGTCCATCCAGTGTTTCCCAGCATTTTTAAATCATTTAGGTTACAAACAACGTTATCGGGGTTTTCATTAACATTAAAAATATTAAGATTTTTAAGATTCTCAATTCTTCAACTCTTGGGAAAGCGAAATATTCGTTAAATGTGGATATACTAAAGGATAAGTCTCAATACGTACAACTGCGTTTCAACTCTTAGGAACTTAGTTTCAAAAAGTTATGTTAATCATTGGATAAAGGTTTTGGCGATCCAAACATCTTGCTTTTCAGCTTCCCAACAAAATACGTGGCGAATTAGTTAGAACAAACTGCAATACCAATCAAATACTATTCATTTTTATCATTCACTAAAACTTTCGTTAACCTATTAATATGGATTCTAATAAAATATCCTTATAGGATGGCGGCCGTAGAGTAAGAAAACCTAACAAAGTGATACACCGATATATGGATTCTCAAAATGAATATTTCAGTACGATTTAGAATTTTGAAATTAAAAAAATTCGTTACAGGACGACTTCATCCTGAATTCTTTAAGATTAGACAAACGTTTTCCAAAAAAACAAGTTAGGAACATTTTTAGTGGAAAATCTGGTCACTATCTCTTTTGTGGAAAATTAGAAATAAAATATCTGGTCTGGTAAAATTTGGTTTAAAGCATCATGAACTTCTAAGCAAGATAATTTAACCTTTTTCCAACAGCTCATAGTAACACCGGGATACAGAACGTTCGATTCTAAAACTGGTATGTCCCGAAGAAAATGGGACGGTTGACAAGTCTAAACCGGATATATGCTCCTGTTCGAATAGTCAACTTTTGTGCCTGTGTATCGCTAAATAGAATTCGTGGCATGAGATTAATTTGATTTACTCAATAACAGATGGAAAGGAACCATCTAAATTTAATAAACTTTTTTTAGTGATTTGATGAACCTGTTCAAACAGGTAGACCAATAAAATTGAGACATCACATAACTATACTCAAATCATCGTATTTTTTAAACCGATCGATAAATCCACACCTATCCAAACTATCATAGTTTTCAACAAACACGATGACTAATGTATTACTATTTTTATAGCTTATGACCATTCCTTAATTCCTTATGGAGATAGCCGAGCCTGTTGACTGATGTACTAAAATGGTGTAATCGGTTTTTTTCCAAGAATAAATGGATCAAAATTAAGTTTTGTGCCAAATATGTTTATGTATAAGTGTGATGTTGTAAATATGTAGAGGTTTTAATAAAAAAAAAGTCAACTTATCTGAGAGTCGGTTAATAACAAAACTCGATACAAAAAATATAAAAAACAGCATGCAAAACAATGAACATGAAAAACATGATAAATTTGTGATTATGTGACAGAAAATTAATGATGATGATGATGATGAACTATCAAGCACAAAGAAAACATCAACTAGATATTTAGGTATAGTACAACAACACATGCAAAACGAAAATTAAGAATCTTAATAAAATAAAAATGTTACAACAACAAAAACTTCATTTTTATTAATAATTTATTTAATCAAAAAAATATTAAGAGTTTGAAAGACACAGCGTTATTAAGGATATATTATATAGAAATGGATATTAGATTCATTCAAGGGATTTTTTTTTTTTTTTTTTTATAAATTTTTATTCAAATAACAACAAAACATAACATAATTTATATAATAAAAAGGGGGATATGCAAGGATCAAAACTCACTCTTCTTTATTTGGATATTTTTCGGCGTACACCCTTGTCGATTTGTGGCATGCTTTATCACAGCACGGGCAATACCAATAGCTTAGTACACCAATTGATACGGCAAATACAACATTTGGTATGATTAACGATAGTATTAAATGTTTTATATTATCCTCCCATGAATATCGTGCGATTACCGTTTCCGGATATGCCCTACTATAATAACAGGGAAATGGTTCGCCCGCATGATTGAAGCTAAAATAAAATAAAAAAAACAACGTTTTAGCATAAACATATAGTTTTGTTTTGCTCGGGAGAATTTTACCCGTATTGCTTTGCAAATTCGGTACAATTAACACTGGGCGGATAACCACAACCCTCTGAGTTGATTAAAAATCGGGTATCCATCACATCCCATTCCATATTCTCCTTGTCTTCTGGTGTTTTTGACCATTCTGTCCATGGGATTTTTGAATAGTTTACAAATAATTGATGGCACCTGAGAAATAAAATGTTATACACATTTATAATACATATTATTATGTTTGGCGACAAACGATGTAGCGTGCGTACAACAAAATTTTTAAAATTTAAACTTTGACCTGTACTACAGAACAATTTGTTTGTCGTCAACTAGTTTATTGTACATATACAGGTAAATCAATAATAACATACTTAGTTGGTCCTGTTGTACATCCTTCACGGCAAGAACTCCATGAACAATTTCTTAATCCTTCGCCTATCGAATGCAGCGTTACCATACACGTTACTGGTATTGGATCATAGTCTGCTACTATAGTGGATATTGCGGGATCCACAACAAATGGTATTAAAAATAGGAAGGCAAATACGGATAAAATTGCGGTTGTACCTGCGTATTTTTTTAGAAAATGTGATTAAAATATTTGATGATTAACAAGGAACTATATAGTATATAACGGTACTCACCTAAGCATAGTGATGTATAAAATTTTGCTTTATCTAATAATCCTTGTACAATTTCTTCTTTTGTTGGAGATAAAGGACGAGTAATTTCTAATTTGCTGCTAGCTAAACTTGGTGCACCCGAAAATTGTGTACTTAGCTTAGCACCATCCTCGCTCCCCATACTGAATTTGTATTTTTGAGAGTTGTCTAAATTCTAACTTTTTATTTATAAATCTAGAGACTAAATTTTAACGATTTTTTTTTTTTGCTTTTTTTTAAGGAAGAGAACTGCTTTTATATAATTTTTAAATATAGCTACGAATATATTTTTTTTTTTTTTTTTTTTTTTTTTGTTAGAGATTTTTCTGAAAGTCCTTCGCTTTAGTTTATTGTTGATTAAAAAAATTTGTGACTACGCATTCCTCTGTTTTTAATTTTTTTGGTTTAATTGTGTGTGTGGGTGTGTATGTAGAAGATGTTTCTAGGTAGGAGCCCTCCCCCGTTTTATATGTTTCCGTTTTTTTGTCTTCTTTTTTGAACCACTCTGTAGTTTGATCGTGTTCTAATCGAGTTTAAAATTTTTGATTTTTTACCCTGTTGTGTACTCTTATGTATAAAATATGTTTTTGTGAGACCTTTGGTGTAAATCCTTTGGAATACGATATTCTATTGTTTCGTTTGAAGTGGCGCGGAAGCAGTTTATTAACTGTAAAAAAAACGTTGTGTGCAATTTTTGAATTTTGAAATTTAGCAAAACTGTTTTAATGTTTAATAGAAAAAAAAAGTTATTCGATTAAAACACACGATGTACTTAAGTTTAACTTAGTGAAGAGAAAACACTCCAGATTGATGTACTGGACTATCTTCTTGTAGTAGTAGAGGAATGCCTGGAAATAGAAAAACCAAAAAAAAAAAAAAATTGTATTAAATTATGTTTTAATAAAATTTTACGCCAATCTTACGTGATGGATCTCAAAGGGCCATCACACCATCACCACCGCCCGCATCATGCAAACTACCCTCTTTACTGAGAGACGGCAATATTCCCTCGTTTTTACATTTAAATCGCATTTTAGCATCATCCCCAACGACAACCGTACGCTGGCACACTATCAATGTTAGACACGACACAACAAAAAGCACAGACGGAACAATAGAGGCGAACAAAAATTGTTTTTTTGTAGTTTCCAAATCAAAACGGGCCACAACATCGCGCACATTATTATCTGAATAGAAGCAAGGAAATCGTGCCTTAGCATTATGATCCGTACCATCTTTACCATATTCACGCAGAAATTCTTTGCACTCATCACGCAGCGTATTAACACACCCCTCCAGATTAATCATGAGCCGCGATTCATTCGATATCGTCAGATCAAGATCTAGCGGGCCTAAAAAGTAATTTGGATGGGCAACGGCCGTATGCAGATAGCTTAAAAACGTAAAATTTGTTAAATCTGTTAGGACGTTTTTTTCGAGTAGCGATCCATTAATGCAATCAGTTGCGTCCACACCGTATGATGTATTCCGTATATCGTAACACGATGACATGACAACATTTTCGTCCGTATCATTCCAAACGATTTCTTTCGTTTCCAGATTAACCGCATTCTGACACTGTGACAGGAAAACTTTGTCCCCATTGAGCAGTATCATATTTTTGTTACGTGTTGGAATATCAACGCAGCGACGATCACAATTATATGGTGTACGTATCCTTTTGCATGTGCCCCGTAGACAAGAAAACAGTCCGTCTATTTCACTGCATGTGATTTTGCCACGTCGTCCGGAACACTTGATCGGCAAATCAGTATTCCTGAAGATACATTCAAATGCATCCGTTATATTGATACACATGCCGGCCGTACAATTAAATGTTCCCGTCAAATTTTTACATTCGTCCGCGATACAACGTGACTTTTTCGCATTCTCTTGATCGATGCCGTAACACGTTTTATTCGCTGAATTTGTACAATTCGAAAATCGTAAGCTCGTTCCGTTTCGTCTTAAGTGAACATGAATTTGGATGCAAGCACTAGAACTTTTACTGAGGCACCATTCACCACAAGATGCCCATTCACACCCTTCCATATTTACAGCTCTTGTTGTTGTACACATAACCGGTGTTGAAATAACACCACTCTTCATTGCCCGGGTCGATGGCATATAAATTGCGACCGTTAAATAAACGAGCGCTACCGAGCTCAAAATTAAGGTCATCTGGCATATACATATTGTACCGCATATTTTAGTGTCCTGCGGTGGTACAACCAAATCTTCAACGGCCACCTTTTTTCCCATTGTGCCTGCTGGTCACACGCACAGACACACACACACAGAACACGCACTCACACACGAACAATTTTAGTGTTTTTGGTTTTATTCAGAATTAGATAGATTTTCTTGTTGTGTCAAATTTTTAACTAATGCAGCATATAAATATTGATCCGATTTGTTTATTAGTGTGTGTGCCTGTTTGTGGGCTTTATATGCTTTATATGATTATTTAAAGAGTTGACCCAGTCACGATACTAAATTATAATGATTTTCCGCATTATTACATATCCGTTCCAAATATTGATCGAAGTCGAAGTGAAAAAAAAAAAAAAAGAAAATCAAACTATAAGTAGATCTATTAAACTTCCAACACTATAAACCATACATTTTGTTCTTTTTTTTTTTTTTTGTTTGTTTGTGTAATAGTTATGTACACACAATAAATTGTTTATTATTCTAAAAGTGCCACAATGGGAATTGAAGTTATTAAAAAGGGATATTCGTGTCTGCAATGATTTAGACTTTTTTTTTTTTTTTTAATGCAAGAACTAGATTATATCACACACACATACACATATAATCACTAAACGTCTTCCAGAAAACAAGAAACAAAAAACACAACACAAATTAAAATAATTCAACGACTGACTATTAGAACGGATATTTTAATTAATATTTCGCGTAAACGTACAAAATAAAATTTAAAGAACTAAAAAACTTAAAATTCTAAGTAAAAAAAAATTTCAACTTTTCGTCGAATTTACAACACAACACCAAATCGTTTGGTAAAAATTATGTAAAAAAAAGCTCGCTGTACAAAATTTAAAATATGGATGACAGAATATATGGTTATGCTATACGATGTTGTATGTGGTTGGGAGTTTTTTTTTTTTTTTTTTTTTGTAACGGATTTGTACTAAAAAAAAATTGCAGTAGTTTCTGCGCGCGCACTAAAACAAAATCAATATTTGTGTACAAACATTTTCAAGTATCACACAATGAAAATTAAGGCTTTTCATCAAATCCTTAATATTTTGTGCTTTAGCGACGAACTTTTATATTAGTAGATAGATTTAGTATATTTTTAGTATATTGACAATTTCTTACCGCATTGTAGTTAAGGTTGTTGTTTCATAATTTTAGTTTTCGGATCAACAACTATATACTCATATAGAATGTGGCTAAGAGTTTAAAAGATTTTTGGCAACTTTCTATTTTTTTCGCAAAATATATACCCTTTCGTTGTAACGACAGTGAACGTTTCATTTTCATTGATGAATTGCTCTATAAATACATGTACATTTATCTAATACACTTTGTAACTCTTAATGACGAGATTTGTAGATGCACTAGAATTTTCTAGTTTTTGTTTTAGAAACAGAATTGGTATATAGTTTTCACCCACACTCTTACACTCTTAATGTATTTTGAGCAGATATAAATTTGTCTGTCTGAAACAATAAAAATTTCAATACATTTTGTTTGGAGACAAATTGAAATTCAAGTCCAATAAAGTGGCTAATCCCATACTCAGTTCCGCACGAAAATTTATGTTGATAGTTTGTTTAAAAGTTTTTTGAATATGCTAGCCTTCCGAATATTTACTGTACTCTAAAAAATTATAAAACTTATTTTTATTACTATGAAATTTAGTAGAATTTTAATTTTTACTTGAAGATCTTTTTGGACATAAATGTTCAGTTGATTTGAGCGATTGTGAAAATATGTCACAGTGTACCAAGTCGAAGCTCTATTTAGAAAGCCCGACAGTAGGTCTTAAAAGACCGACGCTCAGTTTTTTGGACATCTTAGCCCTAAATCTTAATGCGCACGGATAATTAAGATTAAAACAAATATTTATCATAAAGTGTATTGCTTTGATAAACCAAAGCAATACTCAAATTTTTAGATTAATTTTGGTTCAATGTGGGCAAATTCGTGTAAAAACAAATATTGTAAATTTTAGAAGTTAAAAAAATAAAAAAATAAAAAAAATAAAAAAATAATAAGTAATGAAGAAAAGTAAAAACTTGAAAAGTTTATTAAAGCTTAAAATACAATTTACAAATATTATAGTTAGCCTTTAATTTTCTAAATTGAAGTTTTTCCCTCCATCATATTGCAATGCCATCTATTTGATAATAGCCGCATTTCTTGACGTTTGATCTGATCCGGATCAGATCATGTCTCATGAAACGACACAAAAATGCGTAAAACAAACAAACACCAAAATTCAATTTTTTTGTCTCGTTTCGTTTTGAATGCCTCTTCATACTCGTACTATATTCATTATATTCTTTGTCTTTACAAAATATTGTTCAACTACAAAATATTGTTCAACTATTTTTAGATCACCATTTGTGATCCAAAACGAATCTTGGATCAAATGTTGTTGTTGCTTCACATGTAAATTTTGATCTGATCCGGATCACTATGCGTCAAGAAATGCAGCTAATATTAACAAATTCAACTCGTCATCTAGCGGAATTTTTGTTAAATCATCAAACAATTTAAATGTGTACCCCTTTAATGGGGAAAAATTTACTTTTTTTATTAACAACAAATTATTTTTTTAAAAAGTATGTTAATGGGCTTTTTGGTCAAATTTAAATGTGGAAGAAACGAAACAAAAAAAAAATGGATTTTTCATTTTCTTTCCCCCTTTAGTAGTGGCGATTTCCACCAATAGAAATAATATGTAAAGATTACCTCAAGCCTCATTTTTGAGGCATTACCAGCTTCATAGCTCTTTCTTTTCCGAGCAACATACTGATGAAATGAGGAAGCACGTTTTGTGACACCTAACGCATAAAATATTGAAGCTGAATAGAAGTAGCAGTTCTGCGTCAAAAATTGAAGTTAATTAGCAATATAACATCATTTTTTCCTCCTCTATTTTTTTAAGGGACATTTTAAACGGGCATACAAGAAAAAAATTTTGGCGACAAACAATAGCATCAAAAATTATAAATTGGCATCACAAATAATATTTTGGAACAACATATGAAAAAACCAACCAAATATTTTTGAAGGACATAATTAAATACTGTGACGACAAACATTGGCATCAAAATTAATAAATTGGCAACAAATATAATATTTTGGAACAAAACAATGAAAATACAAACAAATAATTTTCAGCGTCAAAAAACCAGAGTAGCAAAGAGTAGCATCAAAAATTAGAAATAAGCAGCAAATATAATATGTGGTTAAATTATTAAGGTTATACAAAAAAATATATTTCAGCATCAAACAAAAAATTTTGCCGACAGTAAAAAAAAACCCAAAAATTTAATTTCTGTATGTTTTTATTCTAATGGCTCCTAGGCTCTTTCCGAAAGTTATACTTAAATCAAAGCTGTCCACACGGAAACCGGAATGTTTCCAACATCAAAATCGCTTGATGTACCCCCTAAACAGGTAGGCGGCGCTAACTATTATATTCAGAAGTTTCTATTATGCTGTCCGAATATGTTTAATAATTTTTTGGCGTATTTCGCCACCTCACATATTTATTTAGTGGGCGCATGCCAAAATACTTCGGGTTTTTCGACACGCGTTCTACACTAAAAAGATACATTTTTTCCATCTCTCTCTTGTTATAATATAAAAAATTACTAAACATAATACAACAACAAAAAAAAAAATAATTACCTTTTTAGAAAATAAACACACAATATAAATTTATTTTTTTAGGCTTTAGGTCCCACACTCAAGTTAGGTCCTACAAATAAGTAAGTAAATAAGTATCGTTTGGAAAACAGCCTTAGTGTAGAATGCGTGTCGAAAAACCTGAACTCTTTTAGAATGCGCCTCCCTTCACATGCTTCATAAGCCATTACCGATGTGGATTTGATAATTAGCTTACATATGTACGTCTTTTCACACGTATCGAAGATTGCTAATTTGACTGAAGCGCAACTAGTTTAATTTCGAATGTTACAAATTGGTTCTCAAAAATATATTTGTTAAAAATCAATTACACATTTTTAAAATATGAATTTAATTAAACAAAAATAAATAATTTTCGATAAACGTATCAAATTCAACTAAAAAAATATTAATTAAGATATTAATCAAAATTCCAAAAACATCTATTCAGTTTTGAGATTAATATCTGTCATTTTTTTCACACGGCAATTCAGTACCGTATTCGATTACATAATACCGAATTATAAATTGTATATTTGATAATCTACTTCGGCATTAGATTTGTACATTTCACACGACCTTTTTTCGGATTAGGTAATCCTGTTCGGAATTGGATTACGACGCGTGTGAAAGCCACTTATGTGGTTGAAAAAAAAAAATAAAAATAAAGATGAAGAGAAGCGAAGTCAGACGACTATCTATGAATACATAGGCAAATCAACATATATTTAAATTTGCTGCTCGCTGCCGCTGCTTGGTGTGGTTCACGCTTAATGCCCCAAACACATAGACGCCGTTCGAAGCACCGCTGAAATTAAAATACATGTAGTTTCATATTAGCGAACACATACCGTGCGTTTTTTTTATTATATCGGAGAGACCTCGATAAGATACTTATTTGAATAAGTTAGGCCTTAGGCTTTAGGCCCTTTCCGAAAGTTATACGTATTTGTGGAACCTAACTTATTAAATGTAATTTCTTATGTAATAAGTTAGGTTTCACAAATAAGTATAACTTTCGGGAGGGGGCTAAGTCGCTTTTCCAATTATTTACTTATTTGGTGGAACCAAATTTAATACATAAGAAATTACATTGAATAAGTTAGGTTCCATGAAACAAGTAGGTAATTGGAAAAGGGACTAAGTGTAGAATGCGTGTCGAGAAACCTGAAGTCTATTGGCATGCGCCTACCTTCACGCTTATGTTTCACCCTTTGTAGATGAAAATCGCAAATAAACAACAAAGAACACACATAGTTTTATATTGTAAACGAGCCGCTTTGTTCAAAGGGTAATAAATAACTAAACTCAAGAATCAAATGCCGCCTTACTTTGGTCATTTGAACGGTAATTAGTATAAAAATAAAAATTGCAAATTACGCTCAAAATAAAAACCGAAAAAAATTTTATTTTGCTTTTATCAGTTGACATTAAAAATTAAATAAAAAACAAAAAAAAAAATTCAAAATTATTTCTAGAATAATTCTATACCAAAAAAAATAGTTAATTTGAAACTATTCATTCCAGAATGAAAATACACTGCATTGTTGTTGTAAAATTCCCAAAGTAAGACTACAAGTATGACAATTTCACAGCTAAAGACTTTTAAATGTATGTTTACTGTAATCAACTTTAAAGAATAAAATTAATTGGATGCTATCATTTGCCGAACAAAATGATTCAAATGATATTTTCACTGTATAAACAAAATGAAATTAGGAATTAATACAGTCTAACAAATAATGCAAACCTAAAATTTTGTAGCACATTTAAAAAAGTTTCATTTCAGTAACAAATTGAAGAAAGAGATTGGAAAATTTAAAATAACCAATTTTATATAACGCAAAACGAGATCGTATTATTTAATTTTCCCGAAAACCTCATAAAATTTTCTTTAGAAAAAAAAAAAAAATTGAATGCCCATAAATTTGCCCATATTTATTTGTTGGCAATAAATTAATTTTGATGATAATTTTTGTCCCCACTTTATTTTATTTGGTTACTTTAAGAACATTTTTTGTATAGACATTTGTAATCAGCCAAATATTTTATTTGATACCTATTTATTATTTCTGTTTCTAATGGTTGACTCTCAAAACCTTTAAGTCAATGGCCAAAAATAATTTTTTGTGTTCCCTTCATATAATGCCAAAAAATAATAAATGTTGCCAAATTATTATATTTTGTTCCAAAAAATTAATTTTATGATGCCAAGAAATCTTTTTTTTTGTTGCTCATAAATTTGTGCCGCTTTATTAATTTTTTGTATCTCAAATATTAATTATTTGTGTGCCGCTTTATTGCCAGCCTTTTTTTATTTATCTAATTAAGCTTCTTTGCAATATTTATAATTAAATTTGTCATAGATTTTAACGTGGCTGATTTCAAGACATAGGTTTTAGAAGATCTCCTGTTAACTACTACTATTAGCCTATTAGCTACTTGAAGTCGCACTATCAGAAGATGGTATTTAATCTTGAGAATTGCAAATAAAGAATGTACAAATTTTAAAATGTTTCGTTAAAATATAACAAATCTTTCAATTCAATTTTAGTTTTTCTTGTAGCTTAGAAGATATTGCATAGATATCCTAAATATACCCATTACGAGTTTGCCATGTCAGTTTCGATCAAATGATTAGGATTACGAAAATGTTATTCTCAGTCTTCTCATCTAGCTATAGCGACTGAATTGCTAACTATACCCAGATTGCTTCGAAAACTAGAAAATGGTGTAGCCTGATGAGATGATTGAAGATACATTTTTCATAATCCTCTATTATAACTGGCTCAATTATCCAGAATGATTTAATGTTTTATTTATTTTTGGGGCATTTTTGCATTAATTTGTGGTACCCACACATACAGCAACAAACACATTAAAAATTTAATAAGATTATATTTATTAAACCTTGCTGAATTCTCCTAATTTGTCCAACAACCAATAAAATATTTTTTCAATATCCTAGATTAGTTTCAGTTTTTTTTTGTTATTTCAACTGAGCATTGAATAACACAATCTTAAAAATATGCTCTTCAATTTCAAGCACATACCCAAAAGAAGTGTCTATATGAATATTACTCACAATCAGGGTTTCGAACCCACAAAATTTTGGGTTCGGGTTCGGGTTCAGGTTCAAAGCAAGAAAATAATTGGATTCTGGGTCTGGTTTCGGTTTAGGTTCGGGTTAATAAAAAAATAAAACTTCGCTTATCTAATTCATTAAAATCATTTGGTTTGGTTTGACGAATAGGATATCTCTTAATGATTCTTCTTGAAGGTACCCTTTGTGGTGCTAAAATACACTTTAAAGCCGAAAGTGCCCATTCCGCACTGATTTGCGTTGCAGGAATCGCTAACACAACTGCAGCTTCGTATAAAAGTGGAATTTAAATTTTATGGTTTTTCCACCCGTGAGAAGGATTCATAAACAGTAAACTCCTATTATACGCTTAGTTCAAAGTTAGTCCAGCTGTCTAAATAGTTTGTTGATGATAAATAATATATGTATATGAAATGTGATTTTATTTTTGTTAACCCGGAACCCGGTTGAACCGAACCCGCGAAATGTTGGGTTCGGGTTCAGATTCGGGTTCGATAAAATTACTAAAAATCTTTGAACCGGAGCGGATTCGAGGTTCGGGTTCGGTTCGAAACGCTGCTCACAATAGCTTGTTCTCTGCTTAAAGAACTCAATAAATAAAAATGGAAAAAATTGGAAAAGGAAAATTAGGTTTTGCTGTTTCCTACCCAAGACCCCAAATTTCTAAATGTTTCAAATTTTTAATTTCCTTTTCCCTGTGCCAGGTTCAATTATAATATTTCTTAGTTAAATATTAACATTTTTTAATTTCATTATTCCTGAATATATCCACACATTTTCTCTAAGTTTCAAAATTTTTAAATTTTCTTAATTCCTAGTAAAACAATTTAAAATCTAATGTAAATTTCCTAATTCAACAATATTCTTAATTTATATTCTAATTTTTAAAAATTACAAAATTATTTTTAAATTTTAAAATTTCCTTAAATTTTAGAATTCTTATTACTCAGTCGGATGCCGATTTTTAGTGAAACTGCGGAACAAGGTAGAGCCAATTTTTTGTTTTAGTAGCGGAACTAATCCTTTGTTCTTTGAATATTGACACCATTGTTACATTTTGTTCATCGCAATTAGATAACGTCATATCATCCCATATGTGATATATGGAAAGTGCCTGTTAATAACCAACAAAGAACAAACCTTTAAAAACTTTTCGTTTTCATTTAGTTTAGCTGATATAATTTCACAGCACGCTTCTGCAAAAATAATAAAATTACCTATTCTCGTTATAACTTCAATACGGCGACGTTCGATGCTCGAAAGCTAGGAAGCAAGCAAATTTTGTGAGACAAATTTAAATAATTGCAATTCAACTTTTATCTTTGCAAATTCATTGTCTTAACTAATCATGTTTCGTTTTCATCAGGGCTACGGAATCAGTCAAATAATTCTTTGACTCCGACTCCAATTCCAACTTCTAAATGTAATCAAAATATTATAAAAATTATAATACTCCATTAGAACATAATTCAAGCACAACAAAAATAAGACTTGCAAAAAATTAAGTCCGGAATTTTTGTAATTCGAAGTCGTTTCGATTTCTTATGGTTATCTAGAAATGTTTTTCTTCTACTTCTTTTACAGAGGACGGCCGGTCACTACGACTGTGATCTTTTCGGTAATATCTATCATCAATTTGCCTCTACTTCGTTGATCATAACTTAATAGTACTCTAACTTTGGGTTCGAAATAAATTCCCGCCAATAATATCTCGTTATCCAGCAGAAACATTTCTGGATGTGTTAACGATGATTTTATTTCTGTTGCGAGGATATTTGAGAGTTGTCTTAAGTGAAATATTATGCTATGCAATTCTTTATAAAATTGACCTGGCTCAACTATACTGATTGGAGTGTTTTTTAACTAAGGGTAATGTGCATTTTAGGAGATAAAGAAAACTATAAAATGCGGAGTTAGAGTCGGTCAGTATTTTTCTGGCTTTGACTCCCCTAAAATAGCCCGAATCGTCGACTCCGACTCCGGAGCCCTGGTTTTGATACTAAAAAATTGCCTGGCCCACTTTTCGTTTGAGCAATTGGTTTGCTTGCTAGCCAATCTATCTAATCTTCGTGATCGAGCCGTATGGAATGCTTCAAAACTTGCGGAACGATTTGTTACAGATTTCCCAATAACACTGCCATACATCGATGTTATGACTTTTGAGTAAGCCGAAATAAATCCTCTTGATCGCTTCGAATGGAACAATTCAGACATCTGGGAATAGAAAATGTATATATCTGGTTTTCGGAATTTATAAAAAAAACAGGATGGATTTGAAGGGCTGGACTGGGAACTTTTGTTAGTTAATCTATATTTATATTATTCCTCACCTCATCTTGCACAATCTATTATGAATGAGCCTCCAGCCCAAAACAGGTTGTGTAAATATGGGGTTGGTGTTTTATTCAAAATTTTTGTAAATAAATAAATGTACCCCAGTTTTTGTGAAGTTGTTACAAATTTTGTTTAAGGAAATAATTTCGTTAATAATTCAAGACGGTTTCTTACTGATTCACTGGTTTGATCATACCTTTTGAAAACAGTTTTGTTTATAGCTATTGAAATTTGGAAAACAAAAGATTATAAAATTACAAAATTTGTAACATGTTAAATTCAATCCATTATTTATTTCTTGTGGCCCTGTAAACTCGGAGTTTGTATTATTTTTGGCTTCTTGGTTGCTAATAAAGATGGACTTCTTAGAGAGACTTAATTTTAGGTTTTAATAGTCTCTTTAATAAAGTCCAGTCGACGAGTGTTCGCAGCGAAAAATCGCAGCGATAATTCTCAGTTGATCGCGAAAATTGTAAAACTATCAAGGTCTACTTTTGAGATATTCTAAAATGTAAACAAAAATTTTTCGCCTCATTAAAACAGTGAGATTATCTATTTTTTTTGTGTGAAAACTATTTTTTAGTGAGATCTATTTTTTAGTGAGATTTTGTGTTTAATTAATTGGACGCCCAATAATATTTTAATTACAAAAGTTATTCATTACACTATTAAATATTTTTTGCGTCGTAAACTTCGTTCGGATGTTTTCAGTTAGTATAAAACACTTTCTGTTGCTAATAAATAATTTCGATTTTCTACTGATCAGAAACTTTAATATTTTAGCAGATGTACCAATTCTAGAATTTTACCACAGTATCCCAATTGTCGAATTACTTTAACAAACTGTACCAAATTTAGCTATGAACGGTCAAAAGTTTCCTTACAAAGCTTCATCTAATGAGACATCCCCACTTCATGCCAATGTTATTGTGGGTTATTCTTAAATTTTTTGCGATTAATATTTGATTACAATGAAAGTTTCAAGCGATCAAATTCACGCGATCTATTTGAATGAATAACGATTTGACTACAATGAAACTTACACTGCTTTTGACAAAGTAAGTTTTACCTTGTATTCTCATGTTCTACATTTAAATATCGCGTGACACACAAGGCTGTCTCATGATAATTAAAAAGTTGAAAATGTGTGATCTCACGAGCTCAAATCAGTAGTACCAATTCCTGTTTTTTTTTTTTTTTTTGCTCATTCTCCTTTTTGTCGTTTTCTTTTTTGAATTTCTTAAAATTTTTATAGTGGATGGTTATGTTATCGGTGTAAATTTTTAAGTGAAATAATAAATAAATAATAATTTATTTTATTTTTCTAATTTTATTTTTTGTGTTTTGATTGTGCTATTTGTGGAATTTTTCTTATTATTTTGTCATTTTATTAATAAAACTTGTTTCTTTTTTATACGATTTAAAGTAGCAGTTTCATATTTTGATTTTTTGACATCTGTGTAATTTGTTTTGTTTTTATTTGTATTAAATTTCGTTTATTTTTTCAATTTTTTTTTATGTTGTAACAAAATGCAGAATTACCACAAGAACTGTCTTTATCAAGAGAACAACAATTGTCTTTATCAGGGCAACAACAACTGTTTTTTGTAGACAACATCAACTGACCTTGCAGATGTTGTCTTAAAAAAGACAGTTGTTGTTGTCTGGATAAAGACAGTTCTTGTGGTAATTCTGCCATTTTGTTACAACACAAAAAAAAAATCGAAAAAATGAATGAAATTTAATATAAATAAAAACCAAACAAATTACACAGATGTTAAAAAATTAAAATATGAAACTGCTTTAAATCGCGGGAAAAATACAAATATCAAAAAATTACTTTAAATCGTACGAAAAAGAAACAAGTTTTATTAATAAAATGGTAAAATAATAAGATAAATTCCACAAATAGTACAATCAAAACACAAAAAACAAAATTAGAACACTTAAAAATTTACACCGATAACATAACCATCCACAAGAAAACTTTTAAGAAATTCAAAAAAGCAAACGACAAAAAGAAGAATGAGCAAAAAAAAAAAAAAAAGGAATTGGTACTACTGATTTACTGATACACATTTTCAACTTTTTAATTTTCATGAGACAGCCTACAAACCTGTCGCTTTTTCTCTTTATACATATTCTCCACTCTAATAAATTTGATGGCGTTGTTAAAATATTTAATCTCGGTTTTTTACATTTTACACATGCATAAAATATAAAATGGCCTTACCTATTTAAATTACACGTTGTGACGTACAAAAAAAACTGTGTGAATTACACAGTGTAATTTACTCGCCCAACTATGGATTTGTTTCATATGAAGCTAATTCTACTGGAAGGTATTATAACTACTAATCCGATTTGATTTACATAAATTCCAAAGCTTATTGGATTCGGCTAAATCTATTTGGATTTATCCAAGCAATAAACTGTTATAATAATTGTACCGTAATTCTGACTAGGGTCAATTAAAATTCAGTCTTTTCAAAAATATAATAGTTAAAGTAAGCTCGTCGAATAAATTTAAAAAATATTGTCGAAATATGTGTTCCAAAGATGAAAAGAGTAATATATTTTCTTATCCAAAAAGTAAATACTTGTCACATTCACTTGCTAACAAATAAAATACTGAAGTAAAAGCTTTCATTTATTTTTTTATTTTATTTCCTTAAGTATTGTTTATGTATGTTTGTAGGAGATCACGTTAAGGCAAGATTAGTTACCATAGTTACCATGCCTTTTACCATTTCAGAATTGTTAGCATCAGATTTAGAGTTTTTGTTTGTCAATATTTTCATAAATGGGCATAAAATCTTATTCGGTTTCGTCTGTAACCCTCAAAAAATAGTAAGAGGTCAATAATAAATTTGTTTGGTTACTTCTCTTGTAGGTTCGATGAAATGTATATATCAGGTGACTTAAATTTCAATGTATTCCAAAATTCCGCTTTACTTCGGGATTATTTGAATCTTTTAAATAGTCTTAATTTATCCGTACACAACATTGAGGCACTAACGTTTTGTTGTCCAACCATTTGCGGTGCGTTTTATTCTGTTTCGATGTCATCTCTTTTACTAATTACTAATAATCTCTTGTACCAATAATTTGATTTTTCAATCAGTTGCCTCTCGATAAGGGATACTATACTTAGTAGTTTTAGCTTTATGCCTTAGGCAGGCTGAGGTTTAATAAATCCGATTAAGCAAAACTAGTTTAAGTATTCTATGCAAAAACAAAGGGATTAGCTAAAATCAAAGTTGACACACTACGACTAATCTCGAAAAATTCACTAAATCGGTTTTTTTAAATTGCAGTGTGTCTAGGATATTAGAGATTTTTCTAGTAGAGATAATTCCCGCATTTACTTAGTTTGTAACTCGGTTCCTTAGGAGGATATTTTTTGCCTTAGTTCTGCAACTAGGCAAATACTATTTTCAACTCGTATATTAATTTGGTCTTTTATAGTTGTGTTCCGTTTAAAAAGGTTACTTCCAAAACGAAATCTCCGCCTTGGCTATCTCAGAAAATTTCGAATGCTATTAGTATTAGAATGAGTAAATATCGTTTATGGAAAGGTATCCTAATAGTCAATCTCATTTAGATTATAAGCAGGCCAGTAATAGAACAGTAGAGTTAATTCGGATCACTAAACTTAATTTTTTAAAGAACAAGTAAGTCTCATCCGTTCCTCCCAAGGTTTTCTGGTGTAATGTTCATAATTTAGGCTTAGGTAGATGCGCGAGTAGTTTTAATGGGGGTTTCAAACTGAATGATATCGACTAATCTAATCAAATATCAACTAATACTTAAGAAACGTTAGAACAGTGATTTTGTATAGTAACTTTCAGTAACAATAAATGCGCTTCTTAATCGATAAACAAAACGTACGTATAATGCAAAATTACGAAATGCGGCCCCAGCGGAAAAAAATATAATTGAGCCAACGTAAACATGTGACATGTGTAATTGAGTGAACAATAATCATTGAGACGTCAAAAATAATCACGTACGAATACCAAAATCACAAAATTAATATCAAAACACAACTTATTTCTCAATGTTTGTTTTATTATTATCTGTAACAGCTAGCGTGAGCCCAGTTAAAATAAAATCCACTAGATGGAATCCATGACGCTCTAGTCGTCAATAGTGAAATTAAAAATTGTTTATTAAATCTGAGGTAGTTTTACGCTACATTTACTTTCAACAAATACTTAGATGGTTAATGATTTACCTGGGAATTGGTCAGAATCCAAAGTCGGGTTTTTAAGTTCGGTACCCATTAAGAGTAGTTTTCATTGTAAGTGTTAAATAAGCACTTTTTGGTTAGTTTAACCCATTGTTTCAGGCCAGAACTTACGAATGTAAATGATCGGAATACGAATTTGTGATAAATCGATAAAACTTCATCAATTTGAAAGTTGTTATTTATTTCAAGTTTTTAGTTATTTAAATGTGCTTCGTTCCATAAAGGATTAATTGACACAATCCAAATCTAAAGATAGAAATGTTATCTTACTCAACGTATTCACCGGACTTACGACAAACCCCTGGCCTTAACAGCTAATTTTTTTTGGGAAGCCGGTAATTTTAAAGCTGCCAACTGAAACAACATTAAATAACGGTTTATGTATTTGTTACCACAATTTTCTCTTTATATAACGTATTACGACATTGTCCAGCACAATAATTATTTCATCACACACGAGTGGCTAATTTGAGTGTTAAATATTGTGGAATTTCTATCATTTTGTTGGTATTCATTCATGTATAAGGTATACGGTTAGTTAGTTTAAGTAAACAAATTTAAATAAAACAGAATTAATTTTTTTTTCTACTGCAACGGAAGGACAAAACATGACATTAATTAAAATAAATTATTTATAGAAATTATTGAATTAAACATGACGTTCATTTTTCCTACATTCACGGTTGAGCATAAAATTCTCAAATACAAGAATATTTTTTTCAAAATTACACAAGCGATTCTACCAATTTGAGGCTAAAGAAACGGTACTAACAATGATGTACAATAATCATAGTTGTGAGAAGAAAAAATGCGAATAGATAAATCTAGATTTGTAAGACATTTTGCAGTCTGTTTGTTTTATGAAAAATTACCCGATTTATTGCTAAATTTATTATCTCGATGTTTTACGACAGTAATAGTAAATATGGTAACCATAATTAAATTTTTTTCTTTTTATGCTTTGTATAACCACTGATCGGTTTTCGTTGATAATAGATTTTATATTAAAACCACCTTATGAGTTTTCAGAATTGTTACCATAATTCTATAAACTTTATAAATGTCAAAAGTACATCTAAAAATAAATACTAGGTATTCGAATAAAATGACTTACATAAAATAAGGCATTGAACTGTATCCCTTTAGTTACTTACAACTCTTTTATACTCATACCAGCATTTTAAGGCATTTTAACACCCTTCCAATAAATATGTTATCTGTCAATGATCGATATAATTATTGTTCGACTGTTGCTATAAAATTCCCCTACCACTAATTTTCATGTTGTGTCTTGTGTGCGTGTCAAAATCTAAATCGTCACAATAACATGACAGTTTATCTTTGCATATTATGTGGTTTTTATATGTAATGATTTTAATTGTTCGGCACAAAAAATATGTATGAGCTTCCATTTATTTTTAGTTCCGTATTTCATTTAATGCTATAGGTACTATCAAGATATTTTTGTAAATTTTTGTCGACATTTTTTTGTAACAAAACATTTATTATTTAAAATGAAGCATTGCCCAGTAGACCATAGACGACAAATTGTGCAAACAATATTTTTTTAACAACAAAAAAAATACAACAGCTGCTGCACTACTGAGACTAATTTACATGTTAGATTTGAAATGTAAAATTAACTTTAAAAACAGCATTTGGTAAAAAGTTTGTAACCAATTTTTTGCTGCGAGGGTCGCTAACCTTATCAGAAATGGTAGATGAATTCATACTTCGACGATACATGCCTACAGGACTGATAAGAAAGGTGGAGCGGCCCGTAAATTTTGTACTACAATAGGTGCAAAATCAGTTGATAAAAATTTCTTTGTACATCCCACTCCTATCGGAATTCGAGCCCGTTACGTTTGGTTAGTCAGTTGTTGAAGGTTTTTATTGAAAACTTACAAATATCAAATATCAAAAGTTTCATAAAAAATTGTGAAGGCCAAATTAAGTAACAAAAATTTAAAGGCTGAAACCTCATAAGGTGATTAGACCTTCGGTTTTCATTAATTCAATTCAAAAATCATTTTAAAATTCAATTTCCAACACACATGTCAAATTTCATCATATTCGGTTGAGAAATTGGCCAGTTCCATCATACTTGGCCATATTCCAGAACTTCTTCCAAAAATCATTTTAAAATCCCATTTCCAAAGCACAAGCCAAATTTCATCATAATTGGTTGAGAAATAGGCAAATTCTATCATACTTGGCCATATTTCAGAACTTAATCTAAAAGTCATACACATATGTTGTACATACATACAAACACTCACTTATGTAGATTGCTCAACTGCTCACTAAACACTAATCCAACCCCAACTCAACCTCAATTCAACCCGCAAACGGCCACCAACTCAACCCCCTACCCAAACGAAAATTCTCTTTCAATTCAATCCTCAATCCAGCATATATAAAAATTAGCCAACTGCTCACTATATCTTAATCCAACCCCAACTTAAGTCCAACTAAACTTCAACTCAACCCGCAAATTGACCCCTGACTTAACGTTCAACACAACCCCAAATTCAATGCCCAACTCAATATTCAAACCAGCATATATAAAAAATTGGTAAATATTTCTATAACCAGGTATTTTGGGTCAATTCGTTTGGAAGTACCCGACCCTTTTGACGCACAGGTTCCAGAAGCTTTTCAAATTTCAGCCTTAGAAAGAGATTGACAAAAAAAAATTCTAAATCGAACAAGCCGTTCTCGAGATACCATGGGTACAGGCCAAGACATTCAGACAGACGGACGGACATTTTTTTTTTTTGCTTTTTTAGACTCAGGGACTTTCAAAACATCGAGAAAAGTGGTTTTGGACCAACCAAATTTTTGATCATTTTTGACAGGATTTCAATACTTTGGTCTTTTTACCGAAGTAATTTCAAACTATGTATACATATAGTAAACAGAACGACATTCTATTTAACGAGAATTTAAAATGACGCAACGAATTTTGTGGGCCAGAAACAATTATATTTTCCGTTCGCAATAATTAGGACAAACTCTATGGAAAACACCATTATTAGCCTGCTTAACGTGGTATTTCCTTGTTGTCTAGATTTTGAGTTACTAAATTTGTTCCGAAAAAGTAAAATCCAGTATTACTATGACAAACTCAAAATTATTATTAATTAAAGCGCAACATTTCAAATCACGACCAGTGTGATAAGGGTTCACAATCACCAGTATGGCGAACGACTGTAGAAGACGAAATTAGCGGACGTACTTTACTTAATTTTTGTGCTCGTATGGCCCATACCTGAAAGCACGTCATTGTGGACGGTAGCAGTTTATATAAATAAATAAAATAAAAAATTAAAAAAACCCCAAAAAATTTCAAACGTGTCCAAACAAGTTAATTTATTTCGTTATTGAATATTTTGTAGTGAAAGTCAGTAACTTGTCCAGACATGGTTAGTTTAATTTAAAATTATAATTGCCGTTAACCAAATTGTTCAGTTGATATGATAAAGTGATCACCGACAGATCATAGTAACTGGACAACAAATAAAGGTTGAAACCCAAAGTTTTGTGAAGTGATTAATATAAGTTTATAAGCGTTATTTGGAACATGCTACACCGACTTTTGGTTTGGGAACCTACTTCTCGTAGATCCAAGCGATTTTTTCGTAACAATAAAAGTTCGAGAGAAATTGAATGGTAAGTGTAGTTTAAATTGATTCATTAATACCAGAGCACCCTGTATTTTATAGAGCCATAATCAAAAAATCTGAGCTTTTATAAGGGAATTAGAAACGAGGAAAAAACCAAACTTTTCATAGTAAAACACACAAAACATATAGGAAATCACTTTTTTTCCTAAGACAAATTTTTAAATGAAAACGTTACAAATTCTTAATTATGATTTCTGAAATACTTTCATAAATGTTTGAATTTCAACATATATGAATGTCGTTGAAGTAAATCGTTTTCATTTTCTTGTAATAATTGATTTATTTAAACCAAAATATAAAAAAAATTTCATAACAACAGCATTCTGGTCAAATCAAAATAAAAGCTTACTACGATTCGTTGGTCATTAAGTCAATATACATTACATAGATGGCAGTGATGGCCGTAAAAATTTGGAAAAATCGTACCAAAAATTACCACCTGGGGAAATTTCAAGTTCAAAAATTGTAGGAAAAGCAAAACAAATTCACAAAATATTGGAACGTTTGTTAATTTTGGGATTAAATAACTTTTTTTCGTATTTTTCTGTAACCATTTAGACATCTTACGTACACTACTAGTAAAACTAAAGATAAATTTAGCAAGTATTATTTTAATTTGTCAGAGCCAACTTTGATGTATTTTTCAAAATGATAGTTCGAAAAAATATATTTTAGAAATAATTTAATTTTAATATTTCTGCAATTAATATTTACCTAATACCAATATAGCCTTCTTGTAAATTGTTGCTGAAGATATGTAGAAAACTTTTATATAAACATTTTATAATATTTTTGCTTTTTTCATTGAAAAACTTGAAGCTAAAAAACACTATTTTTACTATGAATTCTTATGGAAATCAGTGAAAAGTTGTACCACTAAAAAAGCTTCTAAAAAATACGTCATTAAGATTATGGCTCTATACTCTAGAAGGCTCTGTTAATACCCCTGATTTCTTCTCAAATTTTCCATCTGATAGAACTATTGGCTGCATGATTTGTTCAAATGTTTTGCCTCCTGGTTTGCTTGTTTTTATTTTGGGTCTTTACAATACAAAGATTTACAAAAGCTTTAACATTAAAATAAAATCAAATATTCAGCAGCATGTAATCTCTTGTCAGAAATTAGTACTTAGTTCAATTTGACATTCAAAAATCCTGCAGGGATAAAAAGCTTCAGTTAGCTTTGAAATTTAGTTTCCACTTTTCAATTCCAAAATATCTGATTGGTTTAAACCTTCTTCCTCTTTAATAATTCTCTTTGCTTCACGCAAGTAAATCAAGGTTATCTTTTTAAAAGGTTAAAATTTGTCTTTTTTTGAATTAAATATTTTGAATTTTTTGAATGCCGCTCGAGCTTCTTCTGTCAGATATGTAATGGAGGCTGTAGTTACTGCCTAATTTGGAATGAAACGGTAATTCCAATCTGCTATACCTAATAGTCTCCTGGTTTGCTTGGTACCACCTTATCGCCACCGGTTTTGATTCCACCTTGTCCAACGATAAAACCTATATACTTGATTTCTTTTAGAAGAAACTGGCTTTTGTCTAGGTTAACTGTGAGGCCCTTTTTTTAAACATTCTGCTACCGTTCTCAAAAGCTGAAACTACACACAAAGATTATGGGACCGTTATCAGGGGAGATGGATTTGATCGTGATACCAATAAGCCATAAACCAAATGGCATTACCCTAATTTGGTGAAGCGGTCTGCCGAGAATTTTTACCATTTGGTAATCACAGGAGAATACTAATACCATTCATTTAGTGTGCTATTATTCCTAAATTAATCAAGCGGTTTAATTCGGCATAAATTAGCTCTTCAACAGCTGGCGAAACTAAGAAATGTCGCTGATTAATTTTGAAAACTGATAGAAGAGATGCTTTTCCCCGGCTGTGAGCGTTAAATGAGGGAAATAAATTTTGAATAGCTTCCAACTCTGACTGCTGTGGTCTAATTAGGGAGTGTATGGTAGTACCACAGAACACTGGTGAACTAGGTAGAAAACCAATCATATAGTGTCATCAGTTTGCGAAATATTGAAAACGTTTTAATAGTCAATTTCCAAGTACAGCTGGCCTTGTATAGTAGGCACAATATAAAAACAGGCCATTTCAGTCTTTACCAAACTGGAGCTTTGACGAATCCTACATTAGAGCTACCGGATCAGTCGTTCTAATTTTCGAAAAGATATTTTTGAATTTTAATTTCGATCGTGAAACAAAATTTTCAGCTCAGCTTCCAAGCATATTGATTTGCTGTCTAATAGGTGTGATATGAGACCGATATCAGGTGAGATGGCCCTTCAGGTGACTGTAAAGAATTTTAGATAGTGCTGCCGTGTTTATCGGATGGTAGACGGACATTATTCTATAGATATGTTCGATACTGGGAAGTATAGTGGGAGTAGTATATAGACTTGGGAGTGGTATTAGACTTTACAATAGACTAGGGAGTGGTATTAGTTTCATGGGCGAAACTAAATAGTTTTCGATGGTCGGTTACTTTCCCACGTCTGGTGTGGATTGTTAATCGGGCTTTTACAGGTTGCTAAATCTGCGCAGTCGCTTGAACCGAACGTGGCAGTCCCAAATTATATGCCGCGTTATTGCTTTGACTGAATGGTCTGTGATTTTATAGTATATTTGTTCCTTCGACCATAGCAGAAGATTTCAAATGACGGATGAAAGCAATTCTGATATCGATGTCCTAATTCACTGCAATTCCAATGTGCTAAGTAGTTACTGCGAGTTTGTTCGGCATTCTTTCGGTATAGGGTACTGGAAATTGTTAGTGAGTATTATTGAGGCTCTTAGTTGGCTGTGACCTTAATTTTTCAGACCGTTGTTTATCGTACCATTCATTTTTCACTGTAAGAATTCGGCTGGGTAATGTTACTTTTTGCAAATCGACATTTATATTCTCATGAATAATCCCGATCAATTAAAATTCGGAAACATGGTCTAACTGCCCATTTACTCCTTCTATTTCCAAAATAAAATCGCGGATAGTTTGTGTGTGTGCATGCATATTTTACTAAAACAGTTCTAAACAGGCATCTGGAAAATCCTTAAAATCGAAAGTTAAATATTGTAAAATTTAGGAAATATCGAAATCTTTACAAATTTTTAAAACTGAAGGACTCCAGAATTTTAGAACTATAAAAATTTAGGAATTTTGAAAATTCTATAAATTCTAATTTGGAATTACGTTGTAATAAAACGTGATAATTACAAATTCAAAAAATATTTTAAAAATTATAAAAATTTCTAATACAAATTATAAAAATTCAAAATTTTGTAAAATTTGAAAAATTTGGAAAATTTTGAGAAATTATAGTATTTCTAGGGTTGCAAAGATTCCAAGAAAGTAAAGTTTTCTAAAGTTCTAAAATATTTTGAAATATAAGATGTTTAAAAATTAAAACTTTGATTCTAAATTATTTAAAAAACTTGAAGAATTTAAAAACTTTTAAATGTCGAAATTCTAAAAATTCTTCTAAATTATGAAATATGTTAAGCTAACCGGGAAACTGAAAAGTTTCCTTTCTAAGTTTAATGATTGAATGCAGTTTTGCGGATTACAAGAAATTGTGTTGAAGAATTTCAAAATTTTATGAAACTAGGTCCACAACGCTTAAGAAAATTCTGAAAATTCGTGTTTAATTATAAGCAGCATCGTTGGACACGGAATCTCAAAACAATAGAGCTGAATTAATTTCATTAAAAAATATCAACTGCACATTTATTTTTTCTTGAATAGTGCAACTGCTTAATGTCGGTTTGTCGTCCCTATCTGCCGGTTTTTCTTTCTGTCGCTCTGTTTATAGATTTTTCTATCGATCTGTCAGTCTTTCTTCGTCGCTCTTTCTGTTTAAGGGATTGTATATGAGAATTTTTACGAAATTTTTAATGTAAATAGTAAAATTAAGCTTACAAAAAAAAAAAAAAAAAAAGCAGCTGAACAATGCGGTAATTTAATGAGGACATTGGCTTAGAGACACAACTGGCTTAAGGTACTGGACTAGAGGCTAATTTTTTATGACACACTGTTACATAGTGTTTAAGATTTATCTATGTGGTTTTAAACCAAATATAGTTAACTCCACACGAATTCCTCACATTTTGTACTCCTTTTGTTTCGTTTTTAGCGAAAACTTGTTCGCTGAGGTTTAACATCTCTGGAGGTGAAAATAAGCTTTTCAGACGATGGCGACAATCGCTTACGTTTGACAATTTATAATACAATTTCATTGTTCACTGCAATACATATACCAAATATGCAGGCGCCAGAATCAATTTTTATTCTAATTGAGAAAAATTAAAGAATTGGTAAATTTTATCCAAATTTATGAATTTATAAGATTACTCAAATTAATAGAATTCAGGGAAACTACGAAACTTATAAAATTTAAGGAAATTACGGAGTTTTCTTAATAAGTAAAATTTTAGTTTCTAGAATTTAAAAAATGTAGAATTAAAATTTGTAGAATTTATAGCATTTTAAACACTGTGCTAAAAAAGTAGCAAGGTTTTTTAAATAAAATAGAAACGGCTTATTATTCTTTCAAATTTATTTCGTCCCCTCCAAAGTAATCCCTTCGGATAGAATACACTTATACTAACGTTTTTTTCACTTTCGGGACAGTTGTTAAAGCCGATTTCCGGAATGGTCTTCAAAACCTTCTTCGAGTCGGCTTGCACCTCTTCAATCGAATCAAAACGATGTCCCTGGAACGGTTTTTCGGGAATCAGTCAGACGGAGCTAAATCAAGCGAAAAGGGCCGTTGCGAAACGATATGTGTCAAATTTTTGGCCAAATAGTCACGTACAACCAAGCTGTGTGCCCAGAATTCTAGCCCAAACGATATTCCATCAAGCCAGTCAACAAAGATTTCTAATTGTCAATCGACGATTTTTGAGCGCCAAATCCCTGACTTCGTTGACGTGGTCTTATCTTGTCTGGATGTCGAAGAATGGCAAGGACATTCATTGTCTTCAATGCGTTCTGTGCCTTCCTTGAACAGTTTATATAAATTAAAAATACCCGCTCTGGACAGAAGCAAAAACTAAATTATAAGCAAAATTTGATGCAACTGCTTTGCTGAACTTTTCAAAAATTCAAAAAATGTGCTCTTTTAGACGAAAGTATTCAAGCGTATCTCATTGACTACTAAAGATACTGACACGAAATTTGACACAGATGTCTATTAGGGTGCTACCAACCTAAGAAAATAAACTACTCGTTTGTCATCGACGTCATTCATTTTCCATATTTCATAACAAATAATGAATTAAATGAATTTATAGAATTTAGACAAATCATAGAATTTAGAGATTTTAAAGAATTTATCAAATTTAATAAATTTTAAAAATTATTAGAATTCAATAATTGATAAACTTCGTAAAATTTATAGAATTTTAAAATCTATTGAATTAATCGAATTTAAAAAATTTGAAAATTTTATAAAATTCATAAAATTTATAGAATTTATAGAATTGAAAGAATTTAGTCTAGATTGTAAAAGTAGGCTAAGCGTCTCTCGAGGAAAACATTTAAAATGATGCTACTGATCCGACAGTTGCCTGAAAGGCATGAGAGAAAATGTTCAAGCTCAGTTTAAAATTTTTTCGTTAGATGGAATCCATGGTATACCAATGATCAATAGAACTTAAAGAATTTCTGGAATTTATAAAATTTTTAGAAATTATCGAACTTATAGGATAAAATTCATAGAATTTATAAAATTTGTAAAATTCAAGAAACTTATAAAATATATAGAATTTATAGGAAATTATAGTATTTCTAGAATCAGTAAACTTTACTACGGGTTTGTAGAATTTATAGAATTGACAGTTGAGAGATCCTGAAACACTCATACAATTTACGAAATTTAAAGAATTTATAAAATCAATAAAATTTTTAGATTTGATGAGCTTTATAAAATTTAAAGAATTTACAAAATTCAAAAATTGTATTGGATTTTTTAGTGTTTATAGACTTATTAGAATTTATAAAATTCATAGAATTTATAAAATTCATAGAATTTATCAAATTCATAGAAATTTTAGAATTTATACAATTTATAAAATGTATAGGATTTATAGGAAATTATTGAATTTTTATTATAGAATTTAAAAAAAATCTACCATTTATACAACTGACAGAATTGATAAAATTATTAAAATTTGTAGTATTTATACAATATTTGTTTGTTTATTTATTACCAGCACTGACAAATAGCATAGGTTACAATACCAATAATTTTGTATATAAAAAAGTGTTACAAATTATTATTTCGAATACGACTCTTAAAAAGATCCCTTGAAATGTTCAAATCGAAAAGTTCTGAATATTGGTTAAAATATTTTGACGTACGCGTACCGATTCATCAATTCCATAATTCGTACGATGAAAAGCAATACTCTCAGTCTTAACTGTCGTGGACGAAGAATTCTCTTAGGAACGTAAAATGAATATAAGTCAAGCAATACCGGGCAATTAATCTTAGCACAAATTACATCCCGAGCAAATACTGCATGAATCATCTCTCTTCTGAATTCAAGACTACGAATGTTCAAAAGTGTACAACGACCGGCATAAGAAGGTAAACTAAATCCTGAAGTTGACCTTGGAAGTCTTCGGAGGGCAAATATTAAGAACTTTTCATGAATCCGCTCAATACGATCACTAAAGATTTTATGACCAGAACTCCAGATAACTACAGCGTATTCCAAAATAGGCCTAACAAAAGCAGTATATAATGTCTTGAGAGTCAGAAAATTGACGAGCAGTTCTCTTTATGAAACCAAGCATCGAGCCGGCTCTAGCTACAATCATTTCTATATGTTTAGTAAAGCTTAGGTTACCTGTAAAAAACACCTAAATCAATAAACTGAGTAACTCTATATCTTTCCACGTTTTATAAACTGTACGGAGCTACAATTAATATCTTAATTCGTGCAAATGACAAGTTTTACATTTGGAGATATTGAGAGCTAAATGATTTTCGGTAGTCCAATCACTAAACCGATTAAGGTCCTGTTGTACTAATAAAACGTCTGCGTCATTTCGGATAGTAGCGTAAATTTTAAGGTCATCTGATATACCAGACATTTACAAAACTTAAAACATATAACAATATCATTAATAAATAGAATAAATAATAATGAACCTAAATGACTGCCCTGAGGAATACCAGATGAGACTGTAAACTTCTCAGAATAATGTTGACCAATACGTACTAGTTGATACCTTTGCGACAAATAAGATGATAACCATTGTATAGGAATAAAATGAGAATCCACTTTAATCAATTTTTCAATTAATAATTTGTGATTAATTTTGTCAAAGGCCTTACTGAAATCTGTATAGATAGTGTCAACTTGGGCACCTTTTTCTAAACAGTATATCGCATCATTAACAAATACCGCAAGATTGGATGTGGTTGATCTACCAGAAAAAAAACCGTGCTGTAGGGGAACAAAAAGGTTTTTAATATTAAGATAAATACAATCCTTTACCAGTTTTTCAAAAAGTTTAGGGATAACAGATAATATAGCTATTCCTCTATAATTCTCAACTGAGTTTTTAGGTCCCGATTTAAATACTGGAATTAGATACGAGGGTTTCCAGCACTGAGGAAAAATACCTTGCTGTAATTAAATAAATGTGCTAAATGGCCACTTAAGGCTTCGGCGCAATTATTTAAGAGTAGTGAGGGAATACCATCAGGGCCCATAAACATTTTACTATTAATTCCAACTAAACTCTATAAAATTTATAGAGTTATTCGAATTAAGTAATAAATGTTATCGAATTTATAAAGTTTTCAGAATTTATAGAAATTAATGAAATTATGGAATTGATAACACATTGAAATTATGAAATTTGTAAAATAACTAAAATTTGCAGACATTGGATAAATATAGAATTTATGAAACTTACAGAGTTGACAAAATTTAAGGAATTTATCGAATTTATTGAATTGATAGCACTGGTAAAATTGAGATATTTTAAAAATATGTAGAATTTATAGAAAATTATGGAAATTTTAGAATCAGTAAATTTGAGTTTTTAAAATTTATGAAATTGACAGTTGAGAGAATTCATTGAAACCATAGTGTTCTACAGAATAAACAAAATTCTCCTAATATTTGTAAAATATTAGGTCGAAGGAAAAGTATTCAGATGTTTATCACTATATGGTGTCGATGAAAAATTTGATTGACCAAATTTTCATCAGCGAATCGCTACTGAAACGCAACAAAATCGACCCATTTTTTTGAAGAAAATCATTACTTGCGATGAAAATGGGTAAAATACGGGATTTTCATTAGAAACAGATCATGATCAAATGAAGAGGCTACATACTACAGTAATTAAAAGAATTTTCATAACATTTATAAAATTGAATGAATTTGTAGAACTTTTAGGATTTATAGGATTTAAAAAATTTATAGAATTGTTAGATTTTATAAAATTTCAAAAAATTATAGAATTTACACAGTTTATAAAATTACTACTTATAAAAATTTACAAAATTTAGAGAATTTGTAGAATTTATATTTTATATAGGAATTTATAAAATTTGTAGAACTTATTATATTATAGAATTTATAGAAATATTTCAATTAAGAGAATTTAGTGAATTTACAGATTTTATATAAGGTATAAAATTTATTGAATTTATAAAATTTATAGAACTCAGAAAATTCATGAAATTTATGGAACTGCAGAGTTAAAAGCATTTTTAGAAGAAACTTATAAAATTATTGATATTAAACGAATTTCCAATATTGTAAGATATTTAACGAATTTCCAATACTGTAAGACTTCAATAATTTTTAGAATTTAAAAAACTTATAGAATTCATAAAATTTGTAGAATTCATAGAATTTATGAAATATATAAACATTATGAAATTTTTAGAATAAAAATTTAAGTTTATAGAATTTATAGAAGTGACAGAGTTAAATCAATTTAAAGAACCCATAAAATTTACAATATTTAAAGAATTTATAAAATTCATAAAATTAATAGAAATTTTAGAATTAGTAGAATTTTAATACATACAGAATTGGGATAGAATTTATCAAATAGATAAAATAGAATAGATCGATTTTATATGAGTTTATAGAATTTACGAAGTTTATAGAATTTAGTATTTACGAAATTCGTAGAATTTAAAAAATTTTGAAAATTTAAAGAATTTATAGAATTATTAGAATTTATCAAATTTATTATATTTTTATGGAATGATAGAAATTTTAGAATAATGGAATATTCAAAATTTAAAGAATTTATAAAATTCATAGATTTGATAGACGTAAAAAATTCATAGGATTAATAGAAATTATGAAATGTTTAGTAAAAGTAAGATTTATAGAATTTGGAGAATTTATTATAGAAAAATAAAAATTTCATTGATCAAATTTCCATAAGCGAATCGCTACTGAAACGCAGCAAAATCGACCCATTTTTGAAGCAAATCTTTACTGGCGACGAAAAATGGCTAAAATACGGTATTGTTTTAGAAAACGATTATGGTCAAAGGAAAAGTCTATACAATTCAAGGAATTTTCATAACATTTATAAAATTGAAAGAGTTTGTAGAATTTGTAGGATTTATGGAATTTAAAAAAATTTATAGAATTAATGGAATTTATAAAATTCCAAAAAATTGTAGAATTTACCGAGTTTATAAAATTACTACTTATTAGAATTTAGAAAATTTAATAAATTTACAGATTTATCGAATTTATTGAATTTATAAAACTCAGAAAATTCATGAAATTTATGGAACTGACAGAGTTGAAAGCATTTATAGAACTCAAAGAATCTACAAAACATGAGAAATTTATAAAATTTATTGAAATTTAATGAATTTACAAAATATTTATAAGACTTCAAGAATTTGTAGAATATAAAGAATTTACAGAATTCTTAAAATTTGTAGAATATATAGAATTTATGAAATATATAAACATTATGAAATTTTTAGAATAGAAATTTATGTTAATAGAATTTATAGAACTGGCAGAGTTAAATCACTTTATAGAATCCATAAAATTTACAATATTTAAAGAATTTATAAAATTCTTAAAATTAATAGAAATTTTAGAATTAGTAGAATTTTAATGCTTATAAGAATTGCAATAGAATTTATCAAATTTATTATCTTTATAATATTTGTGAAATGATTGAAATTTTAGAATATTTAAAATTTCTGTTTGTAAAACTATTAGAACTCATGAAATCTTCAAAATTTAAAGAATTTATAAACTTCATAGAATTGATAGACTTGAAAAATTCATAGGATTAATAGATATTATGAATTGTTTAATATAAATAAAATTTGTAGAATTTGGAGAATTTATTATAGAAAAATAAAAATTTTATTGATCGAATATCCATCATTGAATCGCTACTGAAACGCAGCGAAATCGACCCATTTTTGAAGCAAATCATTATTGGCGATGATAAATGGGTAAAATACGGTATTGTTGTAGAAAACGATCATGGTCAAAGGAAAAGTCTACACAATTAAAAGAATTTTCATAACATTTATAAAACATCAAGAATTTGTAGAATATAAGGAATTTACAGAATTAATCAAATTCATCGAATTCATAGAAATATTATGGAATTTTTAGAATACAAATTTAAGTTTATAGAATTTATAGAACTGACAGAGTTAAACCAATTGATAGAACCCATAAAATTTACAATATTTAAAGAATTCATAATATTCATAAAATTAATAGAAATTTTAAAATATGTAGAATTTTAATACCTACAGAATTGGGATAGAATTTATCAAATAGATACAATTTATAGAATTTGTCGATTTTATATCAGTTTATAGAATTTATGAAGTTTATAGGATTTAGTATTTACAGAATTTAGTATTTACAGAGTTTAAAAAATTTAGAGAATTTGTAAGATTATTAGAATTGTTACAATTTATCGAATTTGTGAAATGATAGAAATTTTAGAATATTTAAAATTTCTGTTTGTAAAATTTTTAGAACTCATGGAATCTTCAAAATTCAAAGCATTTATAAAATTCATAGAATTGATAGACTTAGAAAATTCATAGGGTTAATAGAAATTATGAAATGTTTAGAAGGAGAATTTATTATATTGTAGAATTTAAAATTTTCAAAGCGATTCAATTTATAGAATTTATATAATATTTAAAGAAATTGAATAATTTTTGGAGTTTATAAAATTTAAAGAAATTATGAAATTTTTATTGTTGGTGAAATTTGTAGAATTTTAGAAATTAAATTTAAAATTTATGGAACTGACAAAGTTGCAACAAAGTAAGGAGTTTATAGAATTTATTGAATTTACAAGATTCACAAAGAGTAAAATTTACAGAATTTGTACAATTTATTTGAGAATTTATAGCTTTTGTTACAAATTTTATCGCTTTTAATCAAATACTTCAAATTTTTTAATGCATATTTGCTTACATATGTATTTAATTTTTTCCTAAAGTTCTTGATCATTTTATGGTATACTATATACCGCCAGGCGCGGGAGAGTAAAACCTTAAAAGCGTAGGGTAATTCGATTGGTCTATGATCTTCATTTAATCTTAGTTTTGAAATCGAACAATGTAGTAAAGTGACATAATCAATATTTGTCGGTTATTTTGAGTTTAACGTGATGTTATTCTTATAAAGCATGGACAAGGACAACTTCAATGTTCTTATTAATCCGGGGTAGCCGATGATGTATTTTTGCAGTAAAGTAAAATATTGAATGTTTTTGGATTCAAATAAAACCCATCAGATCTTACATAACATCTCCAAATTTACCGTAATTTATGAATTGTCCATTACAAACATTTCGTTCTTATAGATTTGGGTAGGCAAAGTAAAATATTGAAAGTTAGCCATTCATTTTGAGCTTGTTTTAATTTTAGCCTTTTAAAACTCCTTTAGTTCTAAGAGAACCACTTCAAAGTCTGAAGTCTCAATGACAATTGACTGATTTACTATTGCAACAATATTTTTTGAAATTTAGAAATGTATTATTAAATACTTCACAGCCGATTATTTTAGTACCAAAGACAATTAAGTCGAATATAGGAAAGAAGTTTTAGTAGTGCAAAATTATCGCAACATTTATTTTAGTCATTATGATAACACGGAAAAAAATTCGTCGACGTCAATAACGGAAAAAATATCACACTAAAGTGTGTGCGTTTCAGAACTTTTTACCTTTTAACATATTTTACATATTTATGCCTATTTTTACATTTTTATTCTGCTGTCAATATTGTTAGTAGCACCATTTAACAAATTATGTACGCGCATATAAAAATTAATTGTTAACACGAGCAAAGTAGCAATTTGATAATTATTTGTAATCCCAATGGAGCAATGTTGACCTATTTACTATGTTAAACGAATCAATAAATCAATTTTGCTTTTACATTGAGTTGTAGGTAGATATCAAACCGCCAATTATAAAGTGTATATACAAAATAGTTTTTCGAATGTCATGAATCAAGGTTTAGTATACATATTGATAAACGTATACAATTGATGGTCACTACAAATGTATCTGCAGTTAGCATAATGTCATTGAGCAAAAGCATTCGTACATACGTAAATACATAAAAAACCGACGGGATAATTTTTTTTTTTTTTTTTGGTGTTTTGGCAGCATAATTTTCCACAATATTAATACGACAAAAGTACTGCAGTATTTAAATGATTTTCCAATAAGCAAAAAAAAAAAAAAAACTCAATGTACAAATGTACAAGACACAAAAAAGCTCATCATTAAATAATTATGTTGCACGTTTTACACTCGAAGTGGTATAAAATGTGAATTTTTAGGAGTGGTGGATAATTGAGACCGCAAGATAAAAGTTATGTATTAATATCGTTATATGATTGTTGACCAAACCCAAATATTGAACATTAAACTTTTTACATGTTATATACATAAATATGCGTTTGTCAGTCAGAATGATGTCATTTCGGTTTTTAATGAAAACCAAATTTCCCAATATATAATGTGCACAACATAAATTCAAAACAAACCAATTTTCTTTTTGACCTGTTTCATCGCTTTTTTTTATGTTTATAGAAATATAATTAAGTTTAATTTAATGTTATGTGTGTACGCTTATGTATGTAATTATTATCCCTTTTATATACCTTTTTTTGGTTTTGGTTTATGTTATAACAAACATTTATATAGTTTTTTAGTATTTTTTTTATTCAAAATCACTGCATATACTGCAATTTTATAATTATTAATCCTTTTTTGATTTTTTTTTTTCGAAATTTATTACTTTTGTTTAAGCTTCACAACACTTTGGTAATACACGTAAAAAATGTAAAGTAATTGGCCATTTTTCACACTATTTCCTATAAATATTTTCACTTCGAGTCACATTTTTTTTTTTTTTTTTTTCTAAAAATTACTTACATAAAACTAATTTTTTTTTTTTTTGAATACAACTTTCTTATCACAAAATCATTTTAGGTGTTTTTTAGAATTTTTTTTTATTGGTTACAGCGCGCGGCGAGGTGTTCTTCATCTAAGTCGTATCGGTTGAACATTGATGTTTGCCAATTTATCCAAATATGATGTTGATCATTGGGATATACAAACAATTAGCGATTTTTTTCTTCGATTCTTGTGATAGTTTTTTATATTGTATTATTGTAGAAGAAAAAGCAGATGATTGGCAAACAATATGGTGAGCTGTCTCGCGTTTTCAATATTCTGTTCTCTATTTAAGAGCATGCGTGCTTTTAATGTTTGGGTATGACGTTAAATGAATAAAACAAGAAAACTATTTTTTTTTTTTTTTTGAAAATGGAGTCTTTTCTCCGAATTGTATATATCTTTATTGGGGTTGCGTGACATCTATGTGGAAATTGGGGCAAATTGTGTGAATCAATGGAAAAAGCTTTTTTCCGTGAGCTTTGTTATATTGGCACTTAGAGTAAAATTTTAGTTTGAATAATTATAGGCAAAGTCACGCAATGTAGAAAAACAAAATTTTTAAAAAATTGCTGTGCTTTCGAACTAGAACAAAATAAGGAGAACATTGTTGCAACACTTTTCAGTAGGTAAATGGCAGGCAAATATCAAATCAACCAAACCGAGCTTTACAAATAATTTTATGGTTTCATGATGTTTTTTTATGATTTTTGAGATTTACTGGAATCTAAAGAAGATTTTATTCTAAAGCAAGAATCGATATTACTTTTTGTACAAATTATTAAAATTATTAAGCTCCGTTCTCATTGCTCGAGTTATTTGAATTCTGATTCCAATCAAAGAAAAAGAAAATTTACTCTTGTACATCTGAATCCCTATTTTGCCACCAAGATCCGAGCACTTGTATTATAGGATAAATGAAGTTAAACTTATCAATATACTTTTTTAAACTCAAATTACTCCTCACGGAGATTACGGCAATCATAATCACTCTACTGAATATTATTGTTCACCTTACAAAACATATGAATCCTTAATCCAAAATAATGTCTGAGTGAATCAAAAAGCTTAGGAAGCAAAGATACATAGAATTAAAATTCCTCAATAACACATATTGTCATTTGTTTTATTAGATTTAAAAATGGATCGAATAAATTATAGCTTCCAAACCAATAAGTTCTATTGAGCAGCCCTAGAAAGAATTTTCACGAGAAGTGAAGGCGCAAGTCCATCATACTGTTACCGATCATTCCGGCGACCAACACGTTTTAATAACATTGGTATAGCTTCAGTGGGAATTGGCGGGTTCTTTGTCGTCAGAAGCTTTTGGGTTGCACAAATCATTAGTGTTGTTAAAAAAAAACTTGACCCTCACTTTCGACACTCAAACACTTTCTTGCCGCCCCCCAACAACACCCAATAAAAAAAATTATTCCATTTTTCTGTTAATAATTACTAAATCCGCTACTAAGTAGGCCGCTTTACTGGAATATTCTCGACCAAAAATATACAACTAAAAATAAGGCACCACCCTATGCTAATATAGCTAATCGGGACTTTGCCGCTAATGCAAGTAAAGATATTTCAAACAAATTTTTTTCCCCGGTAGCGTATGACCGTTAATAATTCACCTATTCACCAAAGACAAATTGTGGATGTTAGTTAGTTCACTATCATTAAATTTATAAGAATTGCAACCTAACCTATCAAAAGGAATTTTGCCTTAAAATTTGGGCATCAAATATGCGTAGATTTTAAGGATTTTTTTTTTTTTTTAAATTGAAATCCACATAAAAAAATAATTATATTTATTTTCGGTATAATGTATAGTCTTAACCAAGACTTGAAAACATATTATTTTGTTTTGTGACTATATACAAATTCGCTGGTCTCTTCGTTTTTATATGGTTAACCACTTAACTATGGGTTTACTGTACCCGTCGGTTGCCTCAAGTGAAATGAAGCCACTCAAGTAATTACTTCTTTTTTTTTTTTTTATACCGCTAACCAATTTCCCTTTGTATACTTGTAATGTATACATGCAAAATATAGTATATACAAAAAAAAAAAAAAATATATCAGCTGATACGCTTATGTATTTATAATTCTGTGCTCTTCAAAAAAAAAAAATCCCAATATAAATCATTGCTATGAATCACATCCATCAGGAAATTCATCACCAAACACAATGATCATCATTATTTAATAATTAACCTCTTCGTCAGGGATACCCACCCTACTGAATTTGATAGTAAAACTTACGTAAAAAAACTTATTCGTCACCCGTATCAGCACAGATTCATGTTACCGACACAAAATCGAAAGGAAAGATGGAACTGAACAAAAAATACTGGTGCCGATATTTCCTTCTTAATCATAAGTGTAAGTGCGAAACTACACTCGGATGTCTTTTGAATGAAAAATTCCTATACTTTTCCTCGAGTCATCTATTATCTTATACATTACGTTTCCAATTTTCTTGGAAATTACTTCGCTCATAAATTGTGCTGCAAATTTAGCGCAGAATTTGTTTGCTGCGTCACTCTGTGGGTGTGTTCGAACAAAAACCTTCTGACCTATTGAATATTTTACCGGACGTGTTCGTAAATTGTAGCGTTTCGCAGTCCGATCATAAGCTAGTGGAATGTTTGCTTATTATTCGTAAAGTATTTCACCTTCGGATATACCTTCCATTTTCCTGAGCAGCTGATTGTATTGCCCATGATTTATCTTATGATATCCAAATAGTAAAAAATGGGGTGTATTTTTCACAGTTTCATGAAAACTATTTCTTATTGCTGAGGCTATTATAGACAAATAGCGATTCCATGTAGTGTGTTTGTCAGCAACGTATGCCCTTATGCACAGATAATGGAGCGGTTCACACGTTCTGATGCATTCGATTGTGGACTGTAGAGAGCTGTTTTTGAATCACCCACACACCGCTTTTCTGGCGTCCAGACATAGTCTCGATTTTCCATTTGCTTTTGAAACAAGCGTCACTGGAGAACTCCACGAACTATTGCTGACTTCTATTACCCCTAATCCTAACATAGCTCTATTTCCTCGTTCAAGCTTTTTTGTACTGCAGGCGATATGGAGTAATATCGTTGTTTTATGGGCTTACATCCCTCCATAATTTCAATATCGTGCTCGTGCAGTTTAGTTTTTCCTAGTCCTTCTTTCTGTGACGAGGGAAACATAGCAATAATTTTATCAAGCGTAGATTTTTCTTGTGGAGTGAGGACATGTTTGTTACAATTTTCGGATTACGGCGTTGTAGAACATTTAATTAAGTTTAACGTTGGAAATATATTAAAAGCTTCCCAAAAATCGATACCCAGGAAGTGGTGCTTCCAGTGTGGGCACGGTACAAAATTTTATTTTTGCTGTTTTTGAGCCAAAAGTAACTGGTAGCCATGCGTAGCCTAGAATCGTATTTAGTGTTCCGTCAGCAGTTTTAATTTTAGAAGTTAATTTATGGAAATCTTTATTTATAGATTTCAAAAATTCTAAAGATCCCTTTCCCAAAACGCTCACGGATGCCCCACTATCCAAAAGACCTTTAATTTGCTTATTGTCAACAATTACATCTACAAATGGTCGAGGATCACTGACTGCAAAACACTTTATTATGGAGGATACACAATTTTGTTTTATTCTTCGCTTATTTCGGAAATATGAAACTGATCTACTGATTTTTTTATGTTTGGATGATAGAAAATTAGAAAAATTATTTGATAATGTTTGGCTGATAATTTTACTATTATTAAGTTCTAATATAGGTGTTGTACATAGGTTAGAATTTGAATTTAAGCTGAGGGTCTTGAATTCGGGTCTTGTTGAGTCGAATTCCCCCCGTAGCGTGATCCCCTCAACATATTCACACCCGGCCGAAAGTTTTCCGTCGCACTTTTCAGCTGGCACTCAGGACAGCTCGGCTTTCGTACGTTAGCTGCGCCACATCGGAAACAAAAAATATTCAGCAACTCCTGTGGGCAATCCTGATAGCAGTGTCCTAATTCCTTGCAGTTCCAACAAATAAGTTGGATGGGATTTGGATGAAATTGCACCTTCTTAAACCCGTTAATATCTTCGGCTTCTCCGTTGTTTTGATTAAATGACGGTTGCTGGCTGAACTTAATCCTCTCGTTCGATATCAGGTTGAGATCTATTCTTTCCATCTCGTGAGAAAGTTCGATGCATCTGTGAACCTGCGTGGATCGTATCCTGTTTGCTCCCAGATGTGTTCAAAACGCTGACAAAGAACTCTCAGATCTTCGACTGTTTTTATTGACTTCTGATAGGGCAATGTCACATTTTATAAGGCTGGTAACATATTTTTGCATAGGCGGTAAATTATACGGCTCTCAGGCATTCGATGATGTAGTCTCGCGTTTAGCTTCTGAACACCTAATGCAAAGTTAGAAAATGCCTTTCTGTTCCCTTGGTGTCGTCGAAGGATCTGCTCAAGAATTTCATCCTCATAGTCAAACGAGCTAAAATAAGACAAAATTGCAGATTTTATTAAAGCCCATGATGGGTTCGGGTTATCCCTCCTAAATAGCCAAAACCAGTTTTCTGCTTTTTTTGATAGAAACAGGTGTATAACTTTTGGCAGATACTCCTCGGGAAATCCATCATTATTGGCCATTTGTTCCAAACGGTAAATAAAATTATGGATGTTGTGTGAATCACTACCGTCAACAATTTTGCCGTAATTTGTAGTTATTATGAAATTTGTATCCTGTTTTTTTACTAATTTTTGCAGGTTGATTTATCAAACTTTGCTGTTGTGGTCTGGCATCATTTTGAGAGAAATCCAATGTGTGGTCTTCCTCTGCCCTAGCGCTACTTTGCCGAAGAATTAATCTGGGGAAAAAACTCAGCCACCGACTCCTTTAAATCCATCACTTCTGTCGATAAATTATCTTTATGACTTTCCAGTGGCATCTGTGGTTGGACTGCGTTTCGGGAAGTAATCGATTGTACCGGTTCAACTGATTTCTTTTGTGAGACAGTTACGTCTCTTCGATTTGCTCGATTTACTGGATTATTTACATTATTTCCGTTTGCTATGGAATTACCTGCGGTCGAAGTGTAGTAGTCTGTATATAATTTCGCATGCCAATTGTAAATCCTACGAATGGTACTGGACATATTTGAAATGTTTCCAATATTTCCAAAAGTATTACATAATCTTTCAATTCGATCTTTGTAGTGAGATGCTTTTGCCAAAGACTTAACTACAGATTCAAATGGTGGAGCAGCCCTTGTTCTTGCATTAACTGTGACAGTTCTTCACATACAGTTCTTGACAAACCTCCAGTTCTTCCTCTGAATCTGACTTGACATGCGAACTAATCGGTCTTAAACTCTTGTCAGCAGCCTCTGCTGGTAGAGAGCCTAATAAAAATTTTGTAGAACCTTGGGTTTTAATAGATAACCCTCTGACAAAATATTCTACCTCTAATTCAGATTGAGAAAGGTTCATCAAATATGTAGCGGGCTCCATGTTAACAAAAAAAAAAAAATAAACTAGCAAAGGTTGAAGCTAAAGATCTATAAATTCAAACGAATGCTTCCGACTTTTATCCTGAGTAATAAAGAAAATTGGGTGGGTAATTTAAAAGCTTGCTGATCAATCTACAGCTATACTGGTTTAATAATTGGTTGCGAAAATTGTTAGCAAACCTAACTCTAAAGTAATAATGGAAAAATAACTAAGCTTTATTACAAATAACGATACCTAAACCCAAATAATAAAATAATAGAACCCAATAATTGCAATAACAGTGCTTAAATATTAATATCGATAATATAAAAATAACCGGCAAAAATATTCAATGTATAAATAAAAATTCAAATAGAAAAAAAAAAACGATAATATGTTTGATAATTGATACGATGGTGATGATGTGAGATGCAGTAGCTGAGATCGAAAGCAATTATCTAATTTTAGCTAAATTGTTATAATGTGAACTGAAAATTTAAAATGAAACTAAACCAAAATTCTTACTGAGTTCTAATCGAGAAATTAACCATTTTAAATCTTGACGGTATCTAAACCACAGAGTCACTTTGTAATCAACCGACTAGAAATCAAACTGTACTCAATCATTAATACTCAACAGACCTTTGGTTAAAAAAATAATAAACAAAAACTGATACTGAAAATTCCCCCCGAGAGCTTTCCTGTGCAGAAATCATTAATGCGCGATCAATGAGACCTCAAGAAATCATCGTGTTTCAATCATTGATGACATAATAAGAAATCGATACACAAATTCTCTAGAATACAAAAAAAAAATTGTAATTAAAAACCATATTTTCAAAATGTTACCCACCCACTAATAAAACAAATAAAAAGACCGTTTAAGAGAAGCTAACCTAAATTTAAGAAAAGTAACCACCGAAATAATTTAACAAAAAGAACTGTAATTACATTAAAAAAATTCTGCGGTACTTGTTACATATGTTAAGCAGAGAAGCTGCCGGATGTCTTATTAGGACTACCTATTTAGAAAAAAAAACATTATTACACCTTTAAAATCTAAAATTGGACAATACCATTACTGATATGTAAAAAAAAACAATTTGACCGTTAGGTAAACGACCTTCGGGTCTCTGTTTCGGCGCCATTTTGTTACCGATCCTTCCGGCGACCAACACGCAAGTAAAGATATATCACGCAAGTAAAGATAGTAAAACTTACGTAAAAAAAACTTATTCGTCACCCGTAACAATGCATTTACAATGAATTGTCTGTTGTGTTGTTTTGAGTTGAGTGATGTAAAAAGTAGAGTTCAGATGTCTCCTTCTCCGGGTTAAAGGATCTGCAACGGTCTGTAGCTAACCTTTCCATCGTTTTTTTGGTGATCATTAAGAGGGTCCTAAATTAAAAGTTAAGTACACCAGGTGAGCGATTTTAGGAATTATCAATCCATCTTAGATCTCTTTCCCAGGTGCGTCCCATCCCAATGGAGGACCCCCAGAGAAATTGTTTCCGTTTTTGTGCCCAATTCTTCAAATAAGCGATACTAAATTAAGGAGTTTACTTCCATTCTTGCGCAACGGTCTGCTGGCTCATATCAGCCACCGTTTAGAGGCATGACGATGTAGGGCATCCTAACAGAAAAATTACTCCGACAATCAGTTGTTGTAACCATGTTGTTGGATTGTGTCCTGATCTAGCGATTTTGAGTTAAGATGTTATTTTAGTTTCGTGGCTCTTGAACCAGCAATTTTTCTAATGTGTAAGTGAAATGAAGATTGTCCTCTCATCTCTTGTTTTCCAGAGTGTCATTCCACTTGTTCCCATAATGCGAACCAGGAGTGAATTGCAACTATATCGAATTCTTCGACTGAAGAAATGCAAAAGCATTTTTGATGGTGACCCCCCAAAAGTTTACAAACTTTGGAACAATTTCGGGGGAGGGGTTATTTTTCTTTTTCGTCGAATTATATGTGCTCTTATATCAATCTCAATGGCGTTTATGACTTAACTATTCAGTCGACGAAATGTCATGCAAGTATTTTGACAAGAAGCAGTCGACTATGAACGACATATTTGCTAAAATTCGCTCAGTAATTTGTAATTGACGAAAAACGATAACCGTCAGACATTACCGTCAGGATTTCATCGGATCACGGGAAAGGATATCTGCCATACGAATTTACCAAAACGACATGTAGTTATTACCACGTGAATTTACCACGTGGTTTTCGATCCACATTGACATTTTTTAATATAAGATAATTTGAGGATTGATTTAGGCGTTGAATTTGCGTTTGAGTTGGGGTTGAATTGGAATTGTCTTGAAATTGTGTTATGATTTATTGAGCGGTTCAGTTGGGATATGTATATCTGTTGAATTGACGGTTGAATTAGAGTTAGTTGAGTTGATTTTTTGTAAGCATGTAGTTCTTAGGACAAGGTTAATTTGGGAGTTGAGGTGGGCGTGAGTTTGGGGTTGATTTAAGGGATGGGTTGGGCTAGGATTGAATTGGGGTTGAGTTGGAGTTGAGTTTGGGTTGATTTAACTTGGATTCGCCGGGTAATTTAGAAATTTATTTGGGGTTGAGTTGGAAGTAAACTTGAGTTTTTTTGAGTTGAGTTCATCAGTGAAAGTAAGTTGAGGTCGCAGTTAATTTTACCGTCCTACTTTACGCAGTAGTAGCCAAACCGAGGACGTACGGCTATAGACCCGCTTTGTATAAATCACCTGCACATTGCATTGCTTCATGCCAACCTATAGTGCTGACATGAAAGGTGGGTCGGCCCATGGATTCTGCACTCTCAACAGGGGGTCATAGATTTGTTCATCGTCATCACCGATCGTAATCAGATAATGAAAAACCCCTTTTGCATCCTGCCCCTATCGGGATTCGAACCCGGTACCTCCCGATCCAAACGCCGCAGCTTTAACCACTTCGCCGTTTGGTCGGTATCCTGTTGATTTGAGAATTTAATTGGGTGTATAGTTGAGGGCTGCGTTGATAGTTGAGTTGTGGTCCGGTAACGGGTTGAATTGATTTAGGATTTAAGCTGAACGTTGCGTTTCGGGTTCAGTTGAAGGTTTACTTTGAGGTTTGGTTTATGTGAGTTTGAATTGGGGTTGAGTTGCGGTTGAGTTTAGGTTTGGAATTTGGGTTGATTTGAGGGTCGAGTTGGGGTTGATTAGGGTTTGAGTGAAAGTTGTAGGTTAACTTGCAATCGAATTGAGGGAAATCGAATTGTTTTCGGGATTGAGTTGGCCATTGAGTTTAGGTTTGAGTAACATGTTGAGATTTGGTTAGAGTTAAGTTTAATGTAAGATGAGTTTGGATTGCGATTGGGTTGAAGATTGAATTGGATATTGAGTTAACGATTGAGCTGAAGGTTGGGTTAAGGGTTCAGTAAAGGATTGATTTGGAAGTTGAGTTGGAGGTTAGGTGTGGATTGTACATATGCACATAATTTTCCGGACCGAAGTTCTGATCACCTCGTGAGATTTCAGCACTTTATACTTTATTACTGAATATAAATTTTTAATATTATTTATAAAGCAAATTTGCAAAAGGGAAGCCTATTTGCCGACTTCATCGAATATGACTTCTCAGCTTGCAAGTTGTATTCAATGTATCATCGAAATCGGTCATTTCTTTAACCGATACTTGATTTGTTGGGGCCGCCACTAAACAAAACTTGTATAATCTTTTGCTGAGGTTCAGACTCAGACTGTACGTCAAAGCCATGGCTGCTGGTCAGGTTTTGGTATACAAGTATCAAATTCGTTGTATTTAGTGGAAATTTTAATCAAATGGACAAATTAAATTATACAGATATTTAGACATACACAAGCTATTTCAATTAACCGCCTTCATGTTGCAAAAGCACGTCGTGTTGAGACTTCAGTATTTTTTCATTTTGTAAAATGTACTGAATACACTGAACGATGGCAAGCATCGAGTCTCACACTTTTGTATGAATCGGTTAGCGATCTCCCAGGTGAAACACCTGCTCGCAACACCACTAGCAGACCACGATTTTGAATTAAAATTTTACTAAAATTAATCAAAAATTTGACTTACTTTGACTTCAGTCTGACGGTCAAGGTTTCACAGCTACTAATAAAAATCAACCACCCATAATTTGTTTTTGTTAATACATTTTTACATTTCGTGTCATTTGTTCATTAATCACAATATTTTGATAGTACAATAAAAATTATATCGATTTAAATTGAGCCTAATTAATTTGAAATTAATCTATCGATTATAGTATCATATTTCCAAATGTGGCATGATATAAATGAAAATTAAGGCAGTCTCTATTTCCAAAAGATTGTTCTCCTTTTTTGGCGGTTTGAACGGCGGTTTAACGAATTGAGGTGATACATTTATCGGCCATTTATCTATGTAGTTTGTGTCACCGTTTCAAAAAAGCAAAAAGCATCTACATAAGTGACCTTAAGTGATTTAATTTAGCAAAATGAAAATAAATCAGACAGATAACTCGATTGATATATTAATTTACGACCAAAGAAATTCCTCGTTACTCTCAACCCCAAATGTAAAACGAATATCGTATGTATGTACATATGTGTATATGTCGGGTATCGTTGAGATTAAAGAAATAGATAAAAATGGTTAAATAATGTTTGAACTTGTTTAATTAAACTTAATTTTATTGTATTACATTTATCATTATTCTTCTTGTCGTTGAAATTTTGTTTGTTTGAAGGACAAAATGACGCCCAATTGGCTGAACAAATATTGCACTTGAATCTCGAAATTTTCAGGTTGGACAGTTCATTTAAATGGATATTTGATAGAAGAATTAATAAAAAATGAAATACTACCCGCCTGAGAAGCGGATGAACCCTGCTAGTTATAATATTTTTATCATTCGTGATATTCGACGGTTTATTGAGTTGAGTTTTCGGCGTATTTGAATTTGGGCGATAGATTTGTGTTTTCTTGTGAGGTAGAGGCGAGTCCGGTATTGTGGGAACCAATCTCATGATGATTTTCTATTAAGGCTATCAATTGCAAGTACTTTTTCAGAATTTTGTTATTGGGAAAGCATGGGCAAATATGACCGCAAAGCTTATGAGATGTACTTACAAAAATATGTTTTTCGCAATTCAACTGAGTATTGTTAGCACCAATCTCACAATGATTTTCTATTAGTCATAACTATTACCAGTACTCCAGAAATTTTTCAGAATTTCGTTATGAGGACGTCATGTTCAAATATGGCCGCAAAACGTTTTGAGTAACATTTAATTTCATTTTCGTAATTCAACTGAGTATTTTCTCAAGTCTCGCAATTCAACAGAGTATTTTCTCAAGTTCTGTATTGTTGACACCAACCCCCAATGATTTCCTGTAAGACATATCAATTGCCAGTACTCTGAAATTTTTTCATAATTTTATCTTGTAGTAGCATGGTCAAATATTTCCGTAAAGCCTCGTGTGTTGTATTTAATTTGATTTTTGCAGTTCAACTGAGTATTTTCTCAAGTCCTGTATTGTTAACACCGACCTCATGATGATTTTCTTTTAGACCTTCAATTATCAGTACTCTGGATTTTTTCAGAATGTTGTCATGAGATGGCATAGTAAATAAGACCGCAGAGCCTCGTGTGTAGTTTTTAATTTAATTTTCCCAGTTTAACTCAATATTTTCTAAAAAAAATCGAAAAATTTAACATTTTTACATCTAACATGTAAAAATGTTAAATTTAATCAACTGTATTATAACTGTAGATAATTAACTGTATTATTCATTAAAATTAAAACTATATTTACGTACAATGCTTGTTATGAGATTGACCTAATCCATGTTCATAGAAGCGGGAAACAAAAAAAAAACAAGCGATCTCAACTGAAGCAAACAGTTGACTACCTTTGCTTGTAGTTTGTGGCACTGCAATTGGTCTTGTAAATTTTTTTGATTTTGAAGGCAACTTTGGAAAATCTTTAGTTAAATTGAAGTTGGCTGATGATATGCTTTTTCTCTATGATGTGTAATCCTCGGGTTTAAGACAATTTTTGAAGTTTGCAGCGTGATTTCCGCTGTAAGCACATTTGATGAATTTATCTTGTATCGGTTCATTACTAACATTGTCTTGTACCATGTCCAAAACGCCGGCATCTATAACATTGGGTAATTTTGTTCTGTTTCGAATAATAGGACCACTGGACAAGGTCGTGGCATAAGTATTTAATTGTTCTTAATTTAATTATTGTCAATCTTTATTGAAATACAACAACCACGTCAACATATTTTTCCTTCCTCATAAACAATTCCTTGATAACATTGACTCAATTTTGTACTCTTTGAGTTCGTTTTTAATTTCTTCGATGTTAAGGTTTGGCAAACATAGATCAAACGTAACCATTTTGTTTTCTACCAGTTCATATGAAAAAACATTTTTCTTCTTTTTTAAAGTTTTTTGGAAACTTTTTGTTTGTTTTAGATAATAAAATTATCGTCATCAATATCATTATTTAATCCACTAAGGTCAATTGATATAACGTTATCGCCCATTTCATGAGATACGGAATTCAAATTAGCTTGGTTATCATGAATCATTTTAGGATCACCATTTGATAATCATCACCACTCATTAATAAAACCAACTTTACATTCGCCTTATGGGCAGGTCAGATCAAGCCAAATCGCCTAAATTCAAATTTGTTTTATGGCTTATATATGTAGGTTTAAATTACATGTGTTAAAAATTCAAGCGATATGCTTTCCTTTGAATTTCGGATATTTTAATGGAACTTTGAACAATTAGGGTGCGGCTCACACCTGGAATTCAGTCAGGGTGTCGGTACCATTCTTAAGGGGAAAAACTACTATTTGATCAATTTTCAGCCGGTATAAACTCTTTGAATAAAACGTTCACCAGCTCTTCTATTAGTGGGCCCACGGATAAAGACGGCAATCACAAAGTTTGCTTTTTTAGAAGAACTAGATCGTCAAAGAATGTACAGTAAACTATTTAGCTATTTTAATTCTACGTTTGGTTTGTTCTTAACTTATTATTCCAGCTTACGTGGTTTATGCAAAAGTAAAACTGTTCAGTTTCAAATTTTAAGCTAATTTAGTTGAATTAGGGATTTCTCAAAGAAAAAATTAAAAATTATTTCGTAAACCTCATATAATATGTGCTAAAACATAAAATAAGTTGAAATATTCACAAATATGTGATTTTGCGAAAATATTTCATTAGGCTCATACGCCTTATTTGTTCTAAATCAAATAAATATTCAACAAATTTTTGGTTTGGATTTCCCAATTAAAATATTTTTTTACCTAAGAATCCTAAGCTACTTATCACAAATGTCGTTATGATTTTTTGACAAGCCTATACTAAATGTACAAGTATGCAAAGCTATTTGACAAGCTAATGCCTTTCGCCAGGTCAAATTGCCTTATTTGTGAACATAGTTTAGAATTTTCGCAAGAGAGTCCGTATCTTAAGATTTTCCGTATATATCATCAATGTGATTATGATTTTTTGATAGGTCTGTACTATGACTTCAAACATACAAAGCTAATGCCTTTCACATGATGTTAATCTAACAAATTTTGTGCTTAGGTTGTAAGGCTAAGCGTTTGCTTGATTAGCGAAATTATCTAATTAAATTACCACTGGTGGGGTTTAATTAGATGGAGAATTAGAAACTACACTTTTGGTGATTAAGTTTATTCTGCCTTATTTTTAATAAATTTCGAGTTTAAATACATTTTTAGAAATTGCTTAATAGTATGTTTTTATAATAATGTTGTGGATATTCTTACATTCTAAACTATTTCGCATAGTTGACAAATTGTATGTATGCATACTACCGTTATTAATATTTCGCTTTATGCAACCTATGCGATTTTTCTGGAAACAATTTATTTGTTTATTACTTAAAATTAAATTAAATTGTACTCATGTTGAGTCACAAGATTGAACATACTGCGGGGCCAACAAATTTAGGGACCTTGGCCGTGGAATCGGTAGTTGTGGTGGAGTGATGTCTCTGGATGCGTGTTGTCGTTTTTTCCTGCGTTGAAAAAGATATACCAGAGGTTTGATTATGCCGGCAGCCATTAATGTATATGTTAGCACATAATGATGAATATGATGTTCGAACTGTGGTATATCGATGACCTCCGGTGGTTTCGCTTCGTTGATTTCTTGTAGAATGATAGATTTTTCTAGTTCTGCAATCTCGTTTGTAATGTTGTCACCCTTTTCAATTGATAGAGATTTTGCTGGGGTATCCATTGGTTGGGATGTTGGTTTTTCAGTGCCATAGTGAAGTTCGATTGACGCGAGTACCGAAGAGTTGATCCGATGTGATTTTTCTTCAATGGCTGTTAACTGGAACTCATCATGTTTTAAAATACATTTCGGGTCTAATGTTAGAATTCCTGATTTATTTAAAATCATCGTATTTACCTCCCGATTGCATATTAGGTTTGGGGCTCACTGCGAAAGTCCACTGATTGGTATCTATCTGAGTCCAGTAGGTTTGTTGGTTTACCGTTCTTGTTTTACAGTTTGCGAGATTCTGGCTTGCGTGCTTCAGCAGATTAACTTCACATTGTGTCTGCTTCGATTGTGTGTTATAAATTGGTGAAATATCGCACAAATACTCATTTAGTTTTAGTTTAATGCATCGTTGTAGATCACGATTATTTAAATTAGCAAAATCTTCGCGTGGTAAATCGATTATCAGCAGTTCAGTTGTGGGTACTATGATGTGTATTTGCCCATTCTCGTATAGCGGTATGGGAATTATGTTGAATAATTGGTATACATGTATGTATACCAATGGCATCTGTAGAAGGAATAGAATGTTGTTTGCTGTCACTCTTGTGTTGACTGTCAAAATCTTGTAAATGTGTCCAAGATCGTTTTTACTCTCCCCCTCAGGAATTTACATTGTTAGAACTGCATCAAGTATGTATCCAATTGTATTCCCAATGTCCAGCTTTCTTAGTACGTGTTCTTTGTTAGTTGAGGTAAATAGATTATTTAGTGAGGTAATCTCTTGCACTTGCTCATTCAGTTGTGGTACTATTACACCACACATTTTCAACCGGTTAGCTGATTGCCATCCCTTTTAGCAGCCCTCATCCAAATATTTGACATAGTGTTCTAACGATCTGATATTTTCCCAATATCCGGTTAAATTATAATTTAATAGGACCCCTTCCGGGCCTCGAAGTCAAACTACTCGAATTTTTTGGTCTATGCTTGGATGTAATTCTACCACTCACCCAGTCAGCCATTTTAATGGGGGAACATTGTCATTCTTGAGGAGCACTAGGTCAACTACTTTCAAGTTTGGTTGTTCAGATGACCATTTTCTTCTATGTTGAAGTTGATTTAAGTATTCGGAGTGCCATCTTGCCCAGAAATCTTGTTTTATTTTCTCTACCAGTCTCCATCGTGATAAGCCGTAAATGGCTGGTTCTGCTATAACATCTTGCGGAATTGCTCGTAATGGTACATCGATTAAGAAGTGCCCAGGAGTTAAAAAAGTGATATCTGTAGGATCTGATGTTATTGGTGGCAGAGGTCTTGAGTTTAAGCAAGCTTCTACTTGTGAGGTGACCATTGAAAGTTCTTCGAAAGTCAAGGTTGCTACTCCAAAAACCTTTACTAAATGATTTTTACTGCCTTTACTGCTGCTTCCCAAAGTCCTCCAAAGTGGGGTGAGGCTGGAGTATGAAATGCCATGTTGTTCCATCATTTGCCAATAGTTGGGAAATCTCTTTACAGGATTTACGAAGTAGTGCAGCTAATTCTCGATCAAGTTGGTTTTTTGCCCCCACAAAATTAGATTCATTGGCGCTATTCAGATCACTGCACAACCCTCTACGTGCAGTGACTATTTTATAAGCTGCGATGAATGCTTCGGTGGTTAGATAACTAGCTGGTTCGATGTGTATGGCTTTAGTTGTCATGCAAACAAAGATTGCTAAATATCCCTTATGTGCTTTGTGCCCTCTTTCCCTTGTTGTACGATTCAGAAGTGGTCCCGCATAATCGACTCCGGTTCTCAAAAATGCTCTTCCGGGCGTGATGCGTACTGCTGGTAAATTTCCCATGAGCTGCATTCTTGATTTAGAATTGAAACGATGACACCTTATACACTTTGATATAAAATGTCTTGTTAGATTTCGACCATGTATGATCCAGTATCTTGTGCGGAGATGTGCCAAAGTTAATTGTGTTCCTCCATGCATCGTTTGTTCATGTACTTCTTGAATCAGTAGTTTGGCGATTAGATGGTCTTTTGGGATAATAACTGGATGTTTCTCATCGTAGGTCCATGTTGTTGTATTTTGAACTCGACCACCGACTCGTAAAACATCGTCATGTAGGAATGGAGATAAAGATTTAATCTTACTTGTGTTTGCTATTCCTTTCTGATTTAGAAGATCTCGAATTTCGTTTTTGAAATTTTGTCTCTGCGCTATTTTGATCAGACTTTGCGTGGCATGTTTTATTTCTTCTGCCGTGGGAGCTTCATGGCTTCATGGCTAGTTACAATCTTTCGGCATTTATTGATAAATGACGCCACATACACCATAACCCTTCTTATGGTATTAAAATTTGAGTACTTCAAAGGTAATTGATCAAAAAGGTCGTATGTTGTTACTGTCATGGCTCCCAATATGGGTTGTTTTAATTCCAATTGATCTAGTGTGTCTTCCACTATTATTGGCGCTAGCTGGATTGCTTTTTCAAAGATTCTCTGAGCGCCGTTCCACCATAAATTATGATTGAATAATTGATTTGCTGCGATACCCCTGGATGCACAATCTGCGGGGTTTTCGGATGATTTGATGGTAAAACCACTGAGACGGAGTAGTTATCTTCTGGATACTCGAGATTCGATTTGCTACAAATGTTTTAAATTTATGGGGCTTGTTTTTCACCCATCCTAGCACAATCATTGAATCCGTCCAACAATATTTCGGTGTTTCATCAAATTTCATATCTTGCTGCACCTTGTTCATTAGGTTCGCAAGTAAACTTGCTCCGCATGACTCTAGCTTTGGCAATGTTAACTTGGTTGATATTGGAGCTACTCGAGTTTTTGCTGTTAACAATGTTGCCTTGTTCGAAGTTCTGTTGTAAAAGTACATATATCAATGCTGCATAAGCTACTTCGGAAGCATCACAGAATCCATGTAATTCTCCTGGGAGAGTTGAGTTGAAATGGATCCACCTTGGAATCTTTATCTCCTTTAGTTTTGGAAGGGATATGTGATACTGACATTTATTTTCGATATCTTCTGGCAGGTTTTGATCCCAGCTTACACCGGAGATTCAAAGTGCTTGCATTAAGATTTTGGCTTGTATCAGGGGTTGGAGATAGCCAGCCACCCTAATGGATCAAATAATTTGTATGACTCAGACATCATTTTTCGTTTGGTCATTTTCCCAATTTTGTTGTTGAGGTTCGCCTTAAACTCAAATGTATCAGTGCCTCGATTCCAAATCAAACCTAATGTCTTTACTGCTTCATCGTCAAATGTAATGGGTTTGAATGCTCTCGAATCTGGATCGACACCTTCTATGAGTTAAGGATGATTAGAAGTCCATTTTCTCAGATTAAACCCTCCGGTTCGTAGCAAGCTGATCAGTTTGGTTTTGTGTCTCCTGAGCATCCTCCAGGTTGTTACTAAAAATTACTTGTTGTTATTAAAAATTGCTCCTAATTATTTTTGCTGCAATTGGGAAGTTTTTCTCTCCATCGGCCGCCAGCTGTTGCAGTGTCTTGATGGCCAGATATGGGGCAGATGCCATCCCAAACGTTACTGTTGTTAGCTGATACACGGAAAAAACACTTTAATAAAGGTTGTTATATTTTATGTATATTAACTCTCATTTACATGAGAAAATTTGCCCCCGTGCCAATTTTTGAGAACCTTTAATATATTATATAATAAAATATTAGTTGTTTAAATGGTAAATACTCCCATGTAAATTACATAAATTAATAATTTTTTAAGACTGAATTTCATAGCTATAGGTTATTTTCATATTAGTATATCAACACCCTTTATATAAATGATAACCTCTGTTAAACATGATCATGATAGTTTAATGTTGTTAATATAGGGACTAACACATTTTGTAGAAACCTTACGCTGGCTTCATAACACATTTACATATCCACTATAGCAATACATAATAAGCTTAAATAGGAGAAATTATTATAAAAATAATAAAACTGATGCGGTAAACATGTTAATAATTAATATTATGAAATTGACCACTTTCAAAATTTTCATGATAGATTCATATATTTTTTAGAAACTTTTCGTAAATTATAAAGGATTCGTTATAATACAATTTATTAAATATGCTTATGTAACTTTATAATGATAGTAGTTTAAATAAATAAAACAACAATTTTAATTTAATTCATTAGTTTATTATTTATAACATAATTTACTTAACTTTACGTTTACATACTTGTATATAATCTATTAATTAAATATACATACATATATTTATATATCACGATTAACTTCATACAATATAATTCTTATAAATTACGTTTATTCAATTTTATCATAGAGAGGTGATAATCAAAATAAATTGTTTTTAATTCTATCAGAACTAATATTATCAAATTATTAGGACAATCATACTTAATTGCTTTCACTTTAAAAAATATAGGTTTAACTCCGTCCGAATCAATATTAAATACTGAATTAATTTTAATTTTCCTGTTGTTAATATTAATCCAAGAATAATTATTATTTTCTAATAATTTGCCAAATGATATGTCATTTTTTATGTCCATTATCCTTTCAGAACTACGTACGCTGCCAAACATTATTCTAATAAATATAGTTTATTTTTAAACATGTAATTATATTGCAATATTAACTTATATTATTCACTTGTACTGACGTTTAAACGAAACGATTAATGGCGAGCAACTGAAAACCAAAACGTTGTTGAACAAGTTTTAACAATAGGTTAACGATGTGATGCCGAAACAATTTTTTTTTGTTTCCTCGGGCAATCGTAAAATTGAATATAGGATCGTATCTCTTTCACATTAGCGACGAATCCGATATTTATGGAAAACGTTCTCATAAGCTACAGAAAAAAGTAAAGACTAACAATATATTGAAATTATCTGTTGGAAATTAACAAATAGTCTGTAATATTTGTAACAGACGGTCTCATTGATGTAATAAATTTAGGATTTTGCATATGAAAATCTACTATTTTGCATGAGAAGCTGGTAAAAAATTATATAATAACTCTTCTATTATTTTTACAGAACTGCTAAATCAAAAATAATAAAGATTATTTTATTTAGGAGACTAATTATATAAATTTATTTCCAATAAAACTAATAAACAATGTTATTCTATATATTAACGGATGTGATTTTTATTAAATTGTTTTTAATAATTTAATGAATGCTCTTGCGTTTTATGAGAAGGGTTGTTATATTTTTTTTGTTATGCGTATAAGAATGATTCATATGAATTTTTTTTTCCGTGTATGAATTTATCGTTTGGTCGGGGGATGTTATCCATAATATTTTTTGGTACTGTTGATCATCGGGATGTACTTTTATTTGTCGGTAAATTTGTTCTATGTCCGCTGTATATGCTATCTTGTAATTTCTCCATCGTAATAGAATTGACATCAGATCCTCTTGTAATTTCGGGCCCACGAGTTGTATTTAATTTAAGCTGATATTGTTGCTCATTTTTGCCGATGCTTCGAATACTACTCTAAGTTTGGTTATAGTACTAGTAGTTTTGATCACTGCATGGTGAGGAATGTAATATTCCTTGTTGTTATGTTCCTTATTCTCAATCAAATGCCCCTGATTGTAGTATCCATGTATGCACGCCCGATAATCGTTAGAAAATTCACTGGCCAGTGACAATCGCCGTTCTAGTTGAATAAATCTAGCCAAGGCTCTCTGCTTGGATGAACCGGGCCATGGTATGCTTTGTTTAAAAGGAAGTTGTACAACGTAACGACCATCTGTGCCTCATCTGTAATTCTGCTGGTAATGTTCTTCACACAGCTTTTCTTCTTCTGTATAAAGTTTATTGGGTTGTATTTCTTCTATTTCCCAAAATTTCTTTAATTGGTTGTCGATGTCTGTCAAAGTGATCAATGACTCGATCTTGGATGGCTTGTTGGTTGAGGTATTTCCGAATATAATCCAACCTAGCTCTGTCTGTGCGATTAGTTCTCCTTGATTTCCTTTTACAACCTGGTTCATCAAAATACTTGGATAGTAATCGGCACCCAATAAAATGTCGATTTTGTTCGGTTGATTATAGTTCGGATCGGCCCATATTAGGTTATTTAAATGATTCCACTTTCTACTATCAAAATGTTGTTCAGGCAGGGACCGTGTTATTTTCGGCAATATCAATGCTTCCATTTTCATGGAGAAACTTCACGAAAATCGGACTGCTACGCGAAAGCTAACTATTCTTGTGGCGGTTGTAATTTCGCTCTCGTTTAGGCCATCAATCTCCATGTGAGTTTTCTTGGTAGGTTGCTTTATTTGCTTAGATGCCTCCTCGGTGATAAATGAAATTTGTGACCCGGGATCTATTAGCATTCGTAGCAGCTTTGATTGTTGTCTGCCAGCCTGCACTTAGATCATTGCCGTGGCTAACAATGCGCCAGTTGGTTGCTCATATTAGTTCACTAGATGATTTGTTATTGTATATTTTTCGTTCGCCTCATTTTTTGTGGTGAGCATTGCACGTTGGTTATTAGTATGTAGTAATGTGTTGTGAGTTCCCTTACATACCAAACATCGGATAGAGTAGAGGCATGGATGATGTTTCGCCTCAAGACATACATATGTTGCAAAGTTGATGGTGAGCAATGATTTTAGATCGCTCTAAAGTAAACATTCCTTGGAATTTCGTACAGTCCTTCAAATCATGTCCCTGCTTACACAACGCACATGTCTTTTTTGTTTGTGTGTGACATGTATTGACCCTTGCTTTTTGTGGAGCAGGAGCTCCAGGACTGCGAATTATTGGTTTTGGTTTAGTTGCCTCTAATGCTTGGAATCAGCGTTCTAGAAAACTGAGGAAGTCCTCTATTGTTGGTATTTCTTTAGGATCCACAATAGACATCTCAAATAATCGTGATGTCTCATTGTCTAATTTTTCATGATTATTGGAATTATGATGTAATTTCAAGATACTGTGAGGATGTTTTTGATGGCATACATGTTTTCGGTTAGTAAGTCTTGTAACGACTTTATTGCTGTTGCTGATTCGGAGTGAATTACTGGAGAGTTCAGCATCGCATTGACATGATTTGACTCCAGCTGCCTTTTGTTTTGGTATCGGTTTACCAAGAGTCTCCAAGCGTCACAATAATTATCACCCGTTGCCTCCAAGTGGTTTGTTATTTTGCCCGCGCTTCCAACTGTCGTGGTTTTTAATTGGTGCATCTTGACAGTGTCACTTATTTCGTCGTTTTCGTAAATGATCCTTCTAAATAAATCATGGAAGGATGCCCATTGCAGGGGATCACTAAGGAAGTGTGGAATTTCAATACGTCTTAGTTTGATCTCGTGTTTTTCTGGACCCCTTGGTTTTGGTTTATTCAGCACCCCGGTGATTCTGGATCTCAGCGTCTCAAAGTTGTTGACTAAAATTGCAAAATAGTCTTCTTTGAAGTAGGGTGAATAGTAGCTGGTTCTTCAGGCGTGGCATAGTTCTTCATGCACTTGCTCAATTTGTGTCATCCTCGCATCGAGTTGGTGCAGCTTGTGTTGCAGTTGATCGTGGCTGCTTTCAGCTGCTAAAAGATGTTCCGCCTCGTCCATTAATCTATAACACAAACGCATTTTCACGTCTTGTGCTTTATATTTTCGTGATTGTAGAGCCGAATTCCCTACAACGTTGTTGTTTAATGCAGTTTCGCTCGTATTGCTTGCCTTCTGTATATTGCTAATTGGCATAGCAGAAGGAATTATTGTGCATTCTAGAGTCAGCGACATCCCTGAAGATCCGAGCATGTTGATTGTTTGTTTAATCGATAGATATTCATCGCTTCGTACTTGTACTTCTAATGTTTTTAATTTAGCTTCTAACTCAGCTCGATAGTTAGCGTAAAATTTATTAACGTATCTCGTTCGTTCCAATAGGAATGAGCTGGATTCTGATCAAAGAGTTCGTCTTTCATTTGTCTATCGGTCTCGAGGATTGTTTTCTTCCTTCCTCCCAGATTGTTTCGATACTTGCCAGCTCTTTCTGAGAGTATTGCTTCGTCTTCCTACTCTCGCCATCCTTGTTATAATTTGTTTTGCTTTTTTGAATTCGATCAAAAAGAGCATTTTGAGTTTTATAATATTCCTCCATTGCCAATATTTAGTGGCGTTAATATGAAGATCCGGCTCGAAGGACCAATGTTAATCTACCAAATTTTGTGCTTACGTTGTAAGGCTACGCGTTTGCTTGATTAGCGAAGTTATCTAATTAAATTACCCCTGGTGGGGTTTAATTAGATGGAGAATTAGAAACTACACTTTTGGTGATTAAGTTTATTCTGCCTTATTTTTAATAAATTTCGAGTTTAAATACATTTTTAGAAACTGCTTAATAGTATGTTTTTATAATAATGTTGTGGATATTCTTACATTCTAAACTATTTCGCATAGTTGACAAATTGTATGTATGCATACTACCGTTATTAATATTTCGCTTTATTTGTTTATTACTTAAAATTAAATTAAATTATACTCATGTTCAGTCACAAGATTGAACACATGGTCAAATTGCCATATTTGAAAACTTACAGTTTAGGAATTCCTTAAGAAAGTCCATATCTTAAGATTTTCTATTTTTGTTTGATAGATCTATACTAAGACTTCAAGCATGCCAAACCATATGAAAACATAATGCCTTTTACATGGTCAAATTGCCATAGCTGTAAACTTACAGTTTAGGATTTTCTTAAGAAAGTCCGAATCTTAAGATTTTCCATATTTATCGCCAACGTCATTATGATTTTTTAATAGTTCGCGATATATGCACATTTATGTTATTTTCGTTGTTTAAATTCAAATTATACTATTTTTAAACTAACTTCATATTCAAATGAAACTAGGTTTAACCAAGACACACTAGGTTCTAACTAGTAAAATTATCTTAGTCCTAGTTTAGTCTTGATTCAATTTGTCTTTAAAATGTATGTTATCTATTCGTTAAAAATCACGTGAACTGTTGTACATCTGACTAAAAGCAAAAAGCTACAGAACGTACAGAACGAAAATAAGAACGTTCTAAAATAATTTAATAAAATTATAGAGGAAAAGTTAAAAAAAACATTTATCAAGTTTTTTCCAGACGATGAATCACGATAAACCATACCAACTTTAATATACATTCTCTTTAGTCAGTATTAACTTTCCCCCATTCAAAAAAAAAAAATAATAATAATAATAACACTATGTACATATGTATGTACATAATTGTGGCAACCCTGCATTGCACCAAAGTGGTTAAGTTATAAACATTTATAGAGTTACTATTCATGATTATGAGCCCTCCGTACACATTATGCAAAACAATATTAAAATCGCACACTAACAAAAAAGTTAAATTTTCCCCGTGAAAACTAGAAAAATTGGAAAAGGATGGCAAATTTTTTTTTGATAATTGTATGCGCACGCATGTAAATACATTTACACAAATAGAAATATACACACACACACAGCCTTACATAGATTTGAATATTTTATTGTTTTAATTAATGATTAGGATTTGAGATATATATAAAATAGCAGGATTCTAAAACAATTATACAAATATATGAATTAAAAAGCTTCAAAAGCTTTTATCAAGCATTTTCTATGGAATTTTATAATTGAACCGTTTTAAATTTTTGTTCTTATTGTACACACATATAAATATGTATATGTAATACAATTTTCCCATTTTTTTTTGTTTTGTTTTGTTACCCCGCAGATACATACATAATATTGCCATGGAAGTGTATTTACATATGAAGTAGTAGCACACACAAAAATGAAAATTTTCTAGTTTTTCCTTTCTTCAGTTTCATTGTGTGACCTGCTCTGTTGGGTTTGAAGACCATATAAATTCTAAAAAAAAAAAAAAATTTGTCGCAGAATACTTATTTATATATATATATCTATATTATAAAAGACAGTTTTTATTATTATTATTATTATGATTTAATTTATTATTTTGATTAAGTTAAATTAATAACGATTAATTAAAGCAAAAAAAAAAAATAATAATAAAAGTTTTTCTTTTTAATAAGCCTTGTTCTAACCACCCCGATTTTATAATATAAACGGGAATGTGAATATAAATTATTTATACGGATATAATTTAGTGACGAAAAAACGATAATTTTTAGTTGTGTGTTATGTAAAGCTTGCCGAAAAACCGAAAATCGAGCTTTTCGTCTATGGAATTTTTTTTTTTTTTTTTTAATTTAACTAATACAAAATTTTGGTGAATAATTGTGAAAAATAATAATAATATGGTATTGTTATAGTGATCAAAAATAAAAATAACAAAAATGTAAAGAAAATGAAGAAAAAAGGAAAATTATAAAATTTTCTTGAAAACCTGTCAGTTGTTCTTTGGAAATCGATTTTTATTCTATTTGGTTTATTTTAACTTTTCTTGTATTTTGTGTAAATACTTTATGTGTGCGGTTTATAGTTTGTGGGGGGTCGGTCGGACATTATTATTGCAACATACATAATTCATGTACATCTAAGATTTTTTTGTTATGCTATCGTCGACATTGTCGTTATTGTCGTCAATTTTTTTTTTTATTTAGTGTTGAAACGCAGGTGTACACATAGGAAGGTGAATCTCTATTGTTCATAGATATACAAGAAAAAGACTATTGACGTAAGCAAAATCACGTGTTCGGGTATATTCGGGTGGTGTGTACATATGTGTCGACAGTCAACAGCTAGATTTTACTTAAAGTAGCTGTTAAGGTCTTACCTAATACTATGTTCCGGTTTTTTTTTTTTTTTAATATTTTCGGGTCGAAGGTAAATCTCCCTGTCAAATAGGTCAGCATTATTTATCTATGTATTTGTTTCTGTTTGACATTCGAACTTACAAATTTAAATTATATTTTACATAAGGTTATGACCTAATTAAAGTTGGTTTGTGTTTAATACTTTTTTTTTCTGGACAGGTCACTGGCTCACTTTTTCATCTAGTTCATTGCGATTAATCGACCTTATTAAGTAACATTATTTTATTGTAGAAATAGCAAGTGTGAGATAAAGTTAGAAATACAACGAATCACTTCGTTTCGAATTTATATGTATTAATAAAGTTCTTTAGACCTCTAAAGGTGTCCATAATAAATTACATAAGGTTAATGTTCGCTCGAAGAAACTAAGGACGATAAATTAATACATTTTCAGTTGAGATAATGGCTTTTGGCACAATTTCAAATTTTTTGGAAAAGATTTAACTCTTGAGTTTATTTTAATTATGTTACAACATTGACTAATATCAGTTTTTAGAAAGGGCCTTTTCGTGTTATGAATTTGATTTGAATTTTTGATTACATTGATTACATTTATACAAGAACTGAACTTGAATTTTATTTTTAAAACTGCACGGACAATCCACAGTCTACATTCGGACTAGCTACTCGTATACATATATTCCAAATTAGATAAACTAAGGACGACTTTCAAGCAAAAAACATTTTTCTATGTAAAAGCTAATTTTCAAATTTTATAAAATATTTCGAAGCTTTTTGATTTAGAAAATTAAAGTAATATTGTAAATGATATTTTTAAATGTTTCAGCCAAAATATAAGTGTAATATTGGGTAGGAGCTTCCGCTTATTTAGGGTGGCAATTTTTGAAAAAGTAATGTGGGGATATTTAGAACCGTCTGAAACGGTCTGAATTTCCATTTAGATAAAATACATTAGTGGATATTGCAGCCACATTGGTTAATGCATTTTTTAAATTACCGTATACGTGCTTAAATATCATCTGAAAAATTAAAAACTAATCTTGCATAAATTTGAATTTAATTAAGATTTCTAATTTTAAATAATCTCGATAGAAAAATCTCAATAGATATATCGAAAATTATGAATTTCATCGAATAACCTTGATTCGTGACATCAAAGTCTTGAATTAGTTTGAATCAACCCAATGCAAAAGCTCAACTCATCTCCTCAAAAATAAAAAATCTCAAAAATTTCACAAAAATCTGAAATAATCCGTAACCTTTAATACCTGGAGTAATCTAAAGAAAATTTAAAAATTTCAAATAATCTTTAAAAACAAATCGTCATGCAAAACACTTCGATTAATTTAAAAAATTCTCGAAAAATCTCGAAAACATTAAATGATACATAAAATAATTCCGAATGATCTCAAAGTAAAGCACGAAAAAGTTCACTTAGTCTCAAAAAAAAAAAAAATCAAAGTCACGAAAAATCTGAATAATATCGGAAGTCTCGAATAATCTCGAAAATCTCGGATTACATCGAAAAAATATGCGAGTCTTTATTTTCAGCTATTGACAGAACAAATTTTCAAAAATAATTTTTTGTTGAAAAAAGTTTACAAAGTTCAATTAGAGAATATTACAAATCTAGTCCAATAAGCTGGCATTTTTCTAGAAAAGAAGCAGTGGCGTAAATTCTTCCGAATTCATTATTTTTGTATTCGGATGTACTAATTTATTATACCACCAGAATATTGGAAAAGCTTTTCATAATTTTTTAAACCGTGCATTAAGCTCCTAAAAACTTAGCTTAAAATGCTAATATGCAATTTTCTGCGCAAGCAACTCAACGCTAAGCCCAATTCAACTTCTCGAAAATTTCTTTTTCAAATAATCTCCAATAATCCAGAATTTTTCGGATATTCTCTAATAATTCTCAACAAACTTTCAAATAATCTTTTACGAATGAAACTTAGATAATACTCGAAAAATCTCGAATCCCTTAAACGATCCCAAAATAATCCGGAATAATCATCTTAAAGCCATGCAAGAAAAAAATAAAATTATTCAGTCAATTCAACGGTAAGCAAATCAAAGCCAAAAGATTAAAAGTCTCAATAATATGGAAAATATCTTTGAATAAAATAAGAGCCTCAATCAGCTGCTGGAAAGTTTTTAATGATTGAATTGGAAAAAATTGTTTTACAATACTTGCTTTAGTATAAAATGGGAGGCCCATGGTAATATCAGCAATTTTATAAGGGGTATATTAATCCATTTTTTTGAAAAGGATCGGTAAAGTACTACTTTCGAATCGGAAAAACATTAATGAAAAGGCCTACTTTACTTCCAGTAGTCGAACAAAATATTTTCATGTACATCCCTTTTTATTTATAAAAGCTTTGCAAAACTTCTAGTGAGTTTTCACAGCTAGAATACTACTTTGATGCCACTATTCATTGTAAGCCTTCTTAAATGATTAAAATCCCATAAAATTAAATTAGGTTGTTGAGAGATTTTCAAGCCAGACCCTGTGACCTTAGATTTCGATTTACTGATTTTTTTTTGATTTTGAGAATTATTGAATGAATTCACAGTTTTTAGAAAAGCTTTTAAAAATAAAAGGCGGAATAAACGAAATTAGGTAAAAATCAAAGTAATGTTTTTATCTCAATTTATCGTAAGCCGCCGAACGTTTTTTTGCCAAATAAGTTTTAAAATTATTTGAAAGCTTTTACCGCTAAATATGATGCTAAAGCTGTTTTCGATGTTGAAATATTTTTTTGAAGAAATCTAGTTCTGTAGCGCGAAACAGATATTACAAAATTATTGCAAGAGCTTTTCTCAATTTTTTAAACCATACGTTAAAGTTCGGCAATACTAGATTAAATGTTAAATTGTAATTTTACCTTTCAATTTTCAATTGCGAAGGCTCATTAAAGATTATGAAGGGTAAAAATCGCTAATTTTAAAAGCTGTTTATTCTGTGTAAGCAGAGTGTCTCAAAAGCGGCAGGTATCCTTGTTTGTTCTTGATCTAAAACAAGTTTAATTTTGTAAAATTTACTGAATGACTTGAAAGTTTCAGAACGAAAGTATTTGAACTTTTAAAAATATTTTCCTTTATCTGATACTCAATCTTATTACCACTTTCGATATGTTTTCGAGCTTTCAGTCGTTTTTAAAGTCTTAACAATGTTTTAGATTCTTGAAAACATTTTTCGCAAAAAACTCTGTTCTTCTTAAGGGTATATATTCTTATTTGAATTTTTAAATATCGCTATAAATTTGAAAAGTTTTACTTTGACCGTGTTTTTAAATGCATTATTAAGAATATTCATATTTTGATTATCTAGTTTTTCAAGAGAAAATTTCTGCCAAACGGCCAGTGAACTTTGAATCTTTTTGTTCTTTTCCATACAATTTTCCATATTTTATAAACAATCAGTCCTTTAAGTGAAACCTGGAATATTTAGTTGGTTCAAAATTAAAAGGCCTTAAAATGAACTCATAAAATTTAAATAGCTCATAACACTAATGAGTTCGGGAGCCGTCACTGGTTAAACGCCTGAAGTTATATTATTTTACTATAAGATGTGAAACTGGCTAAATTTAAATATACAGAAGTTGCGTTTTATTAAGGGTTTTTAGTAAGCTTTTGTAGAAGGAAAACAATTATCCTAAATATTTTATCTAAATTAAAGTTGGTAAAAATTTTAGGCGACTGTATTTCATATGTCGCGTTATTAAATAAAAACATGCTTTCTCAGTTTACTTTTTACGCCTTTTGATTTTGTGGCGAGAAAACAATTGTGAGAGTTGTGAGAATTCTGAGCTTTAGCGAAATCTTCTTAATCTGTAATGATCTTTTAAGATTTAGAAATAACAACTGAACTTGAATTTTACTTTTAAAACTGCACGGACAATTCACAGTCTTCATTCGGACTAGCTACTCGTATATATTCCAAATTAGATAAACTCAGGACGGCTTTCAAGCAAAAAACATTTTTCTATGTAAAAGCTAATTTTCAAATTTTATAAAATATTTCGGAGTTTTTTGATTTAGAAAATTAAAGTAATATTGTAAATGATATTTTTAAATGTTTCAGCCAAAACATAAGTGTAATATTGGGCAGGAGCTTCCACTTAATTAGGGTGACCATTTTTGAAAAAGTAAGGTGGGGATATTTCGAACCGTCTGAAACCGTCTGAATTTCCATTTAGATAAAATACCTTAGAGGATATTGCAGCCACATTGGTTAATGCATTTTTTAAATTACCGTATACGTGCTTAAATATCATCTGAAAAATTAAAAAGTAGTCTTGCATAAATTTGAATTTTATTAAGATTTCTAATTTTAAAAAATCTCGATAGAAATATCGAAAATTATGAAAAACACTTCGATTAATTTCAAAAATTCTCGAAAAATCTCGAAAACATTAAATGATACATAAAATAATTCCGAATGATCTCAAAGTCAAGCATGAAAAAGTCCAGTGAATCTCAAAAAAAAAAAAAAATTCAAAGTCACGAAAAATCTGAATAATATCGGAAGTCTCGAATAATCTCGAAAATCTCGGATTACATCGAAAAAAATATGCGAGTCTTTATTTTCAGATTATTGACAGAACAAACTTTCAAAAATAATTTTTTGTTGAAAAAAGTTTACCAAGTTCAATTAGAGAATATTACAAATCCAGTCCAATAAGCCAGACGAGTAGCAGTGGCGTTAATTCTTCCGAATTCATTGTTTTTGTGTTCCTTATACATATGTAGTAATTTAGTAACTTAGTTAAAATGCTAGTATGTAATTTTCAATGATGAAACCTCACTAAAAATCTTACAACTACCAAGCTGCTCCGCTCAAGCAACTCAACGCTAAGCTTAATTCAACTCCTCAAAAATCTTGATTTCACATAATCTTAAGAAATCCAGAAAATTTCGGATATTCTCGAATAATTCTCAACAAACTTTCAAATAACCTTACGAATGAAACTTAGATAATACTCGAAAAATCTCGAATCCCTTAAACTATCCCAAAATAATCCCGAATAATCATTTTAAAGCCATGCAAGACAAAAATAAAATTATACAGCCAATTTAACGGTAAGCAAATCAAAGCCAAATAAATCTCGACAAGAAAGATTAAAAGTCTCAATAATATAGAAAATATCTTTGAATAAAATAAGAGCCTCAATCAGCCGGTGGAAAGTTTTTAATAATTCAATTGGCCCATGGTAATATCAGCAATTTTATAAGGGATATATTAATCCATTTTTTTAAAAAGCATCGGTAAAGTACTACTTTCGAATCGGAAAAACATTTTTGAAAATGCCTACTTTCTTTCCAGTAGTCGAACAAAATATTTTCATGTACCTACATCCGTTAAAATAATACGTTAAAATAAACTTCTCCTTCATAAAAGCTTTGCAAAATTTCTAGCGAATTTACACAAAAATAATACTAATTCAAAAGCTATAATACTGCTTTGATGCCACCATTCATTGTAAGCTTTCTGAAATGATTAAAATCCCTTAAAATTAAATAAGGTTGTTGAGAGATTTTCAAGCCAGACCCTGTGACCTTGGATTTCGATTTACTGATTTTTTTTTTTTTGATTTTGAGAATTATTGAATAAATTTACTGTTTTTAGAAAAGCTTTTAAACATAAAAGGCGAATTAAATGAAATTAGGTGAAAATCGAAGTAATTTTTTTGTCTCAATTTGTCTTAATTTACCGTAAGCCGCCGAACGTCTTTTTTGCCAAAAAAGTTTTAAAATTATTTGAAAGCTTTTACCGCTAAATATGATGCTAAAGCTGTTTTAAATGTTAAAGTATCTTTTTGAAGAAATCTAGTTCCGCAGCGCGAAACAGATATTACAAAATGCAAGAGTTTTTAGCAATTTTTTAAACAGTACGTTAAAGTTCGGCAATACTAGATTAAATGCTAAATTGCAATTTTACCTTTTAATGCTCAATTGCGAAGGCTCATTATAGATTATGAAGGGTAAAAATCGCTAATTTTAAAAGCTGCTTATTCTGTGAAAGCAGAGTGTCTCAAAAGCGGCAGGTATCCTTGTTTGTTCTTGATCTAAAACATGGTTAATTTTGTAAAATTTACTGAATGACTTGAAAGTTTCAGAACGAAAGTATTTGAACTATTAAAAATATTTTCCTTTATCTGATACTATCTTATTACCACTTTCGATATGTTTTTGAGCTTTCAGTCGTTTTTAAAGTCTTAACAATGTTTTAGATTCTTGAAAACATTTTTCGCAAAAAACTCTGTTCCGCTCAATTTTTAATATTTTTCAAATTAATTAATTCGTTTTTTAGACCGGTCAATTTAAAGGTACAGTTTCAAGCTTTTTAAAGGTATATATTCTTATTTGAATTTTTATTGCTATAAATTTGAAAAGTTTTACTTTAACCTTGTTTTTAAATGCATTATTAAGAACATTTATATTTTGATTATTTATTTATTTAAATTTCTGCCAAACGACCAGTGAACTTTAATCTTTTTGTTTAAAATTTTTTTTTTTCCGTACAATTTTCCATATTTTATAAACAATCAGTCCTTTAAGTGAAACCTGGAATATTTAGTTGGTTCAAAATTAAAAGGCCTTAAAATGAACTCATAAAATTTAAATAGCTCATAACACTAATGAGATCGTGAGCCTTCATTGGTTAAACCCCTAAAGTTTTATTATTTTACTATAGATATGAAACTGGCTAAATTTAAATGTACAGAATTTGGGTTTTATTAAGAGTTTTTAGTAAGCTTTTGTAGAAGGAAAACAATTATCCTAAATATTTTATCTAAATTAAAATTGGTGAAAATTTTAGGCGACTGTATTTCATATGTCGAGTTATTAAATCAAAACATGCTTCCTCGGTTTACTTTTTACGCCTTTTGATTTTGTGGCGGGAAAACAAAAGTTAGGATTATTCTAAACTAATTAAAAAAATTAATTTTTAGTTATTTAGTTTAGTTGCAATATGTTTTGAATAATTTAGAAAATTGTTTCAAAAGGCCTCCCTCTATTTTCTTATTAACTTGTTAACAACTTTTACAATTATTAGTCCAACTTTTTATAGTCTTTCTTTTTTAGTTTTAAAACTCGTTCAGATTAAAATAAATTTGCTTTCTGAAAAAAACTAGTTTTTACTCAAAAATTTCAAGCTTTATACAAGTTTTATATTTTAGATTTTTAGATATCGATGAGGTATCAGATGAAAATGCTTTTAACGTTTCAAATGTTTTTCTTCAGCATGACAGTTCGTGCAGCACTTCCAGCTAAAATTTCATATTTTCACTATCTAACAATTGTGCAAGCTTTTACAATCATTTTAAGTAAGACTAAACGAAATTATCCATTATATAATATATGTATCTCTGTAAAAGTTTCGCAAGACTTTCAGAGATTTTCATTTTTTTAAATTTTAAATGAGCTTTTTCGTAAATTTAGTCGTTTTTGTGGCAAAATGGTAAATTAGCATAAATATTCCATAACCTAAATTATTGATATTATAAGTCAGTATATGATATTCGATAATGATCCAGTAATTAGCATTGAGTAGGATCTTACACTCAAATTTCGAACAATCGCCAATTAATTTAAATTTTAAGCTTTTTTGAATAAATTATACTGCAAACAAAAGTATTGACTGTGGATAATGTAGTGAATAAAAATTCAAAATATACCACAGCGATGATCAGATACTTGGGATATTTAGTTTTATATGCTAGATGTGAACACTTATAAATTATAAAATTTGAAAAATTACAATTCAGTAATTTTAAAATAATCTACAGTTTAAAATTTTTGAATATCTAAAATTTCAAAGTTTATTCAATAATTTTTCAAAATCATAAATAAACTGCATCAGGACAATATGGTTAAATCTAAATAAAATTCCACAATTAACAGGGTTGTGTGAATTTCCAACACACCGAGCACAAATTTTAGTTCGTTATGTTTGGAAATTCATACAAACTAGTAAATAAAAAGGTTGTTCATTGTGAATGCGCTGTTAGTTACAAAATTTGCGTCTTCAATTATTGGAACATTTCATTCAGCTTTTTAATTGCAAAGCTATTTTTGAAATTATCCCAAAGTTTCCGAATTACAGCTCTAAAAGCTCTTGATCTTAGATTGTTGCAGTTCTATTTGAAATATCTTTGTTCCTTACTGACTTAATTTAAACTTTCTTTTTTTGGTTGGCTTTGGTAAACTATTTGCCGAAGTTTTACTAAATTTGCTAGATTCTAAATGATAATATATAATTGTAATACGGATGGCCAAAGTTGGTAAAATTATGTAAATTCTACTGAACTTAAAGTCACAATTTGTGTTCCTGTCTAGTTCATTGCGAATAACTCCTCAGAGTTATTTTTCATTGTTTCATAATATTGAATTTTGACTAATATCAGTTTTTAAGCCGTGCTTTTTCGTGTAATGAACGTTTCGAACCAAAAATCCGTTTTTTTTATCTAAAGTTCGTTTTTCTTCTCTTTTCGTGTCAATCCGTTTTTTTGTCTGTCTGTTGTTTTGCTTTACCGTTCAAAAGAGCTTTTTTGTAAATTATCGCACTTTTTTCAAAATTAAATTGACCGATAAACACAGTTCATCCTTGATGAATAAAAAGCATTTGTAACTTTCAATAAATTAAAAAAATTGTTGAATAACACATTAAGCTTTAGACATTTTAATTATTTATCACCAATTTATTGAATTTTCCGGTTTATTATTAGTGAACGAATCGGTGGGTACCTGGTTCGAGTCTCAATAGATGCGTGTGCCAAAGGAATTTTTCATAATTACGATCGGTGATCGAGATAGATGAGCATACGTTTCCGAATTTGTATCTTCTGGCTATTTTGAAAGCTTTTTCTCAATTAACCGTAAGATTCCCGAACAGCTTAAGTCATAGCTAACCAACCTCTCACTCGGACCAACTCAACTTAATCTCCACTTTACTCCGGAACAAGTCAAGATAACTTCGAACTCAAATCTCAACTCAATCCCCAAATAGATCCTCAATTGAACGGCTAAATGAACCCCAACTGAATCCTAAACCAATTCCAAACAACCCCAATTCCACCACAAATTCGGGCCTCAACTCAACCTCAAACTCAAGTCCTCAATACATGCATATTTGCAAACTCTAGTTAACTTCCAACCACAACTCTCCCCAATTAAATCCACAACTGAACCCCTCACTAAACCTGCGCTCCACTCCAACTCAACTCACTCAACCTTCAACCAACCCCAACTCAGCCCTAGTCCAACCCCAACTCAAACTTAAATCTAGCTCATCGCAGGCTAACTCTAGATCAACCGTCAATTCAACAAACAAATAAATCCCAACCCCAACTCAACTCCTACTCAACGCCAACTCAATCTGCAAATGAAACGCAACTTAATATTCAATTTTCAACCGCAAACTCAATCCTCAAACCGGCATATACAAAAAAATGGTGGAGATGATAATATCACCACGTAGTGTAGGGGCAATTCAAATGAAAAGTACCCGATCCTCTTGTCGTACAGCTTCCAAAAGCTTTTCAATTCTCTGCCTTGACCGTAAAAACAGATTGGCGAAAAATTCCAAATCGGACAAGCCGTTCTTGAGATACCATTGGCAGAGACAGACAGCCAGTCATCCAGACATCCAGATGCCCAGACATCCGGACAGACGTACGGATAAGTTATTATTTTATTTTTTTGCACTCAGGATTTTCTAAACCTCGAGAATAGTGGTTTTGGACCAACAAAATGTTTGGTTGTCATTTTTCGTAGGATTTCAATAACTCTGGTCCGTTTGTACCGAAGTTAATCTGAGTTTTTCAAATCTTGGTTTTATTATTTTATTAACTGCTTCCAAATTTAAATTAGCTATTTTTTCTAACAAAGCTTAGTGTAGTCGAATAGCAGTAAGCTTTTCATAGAATTTATGTTAAAGTGGCAAATTGAAAAATGCTCTCACAAAAATAAACAACAAGTTAGGCTATCAAAATTTTATAAAATTTTGAATTTTTAAGGATTACAAAAAACTGAGGATGGTAAAAATATGTTTTGTATGAAAAAAAGATCCGCTCAATTTGAAAAATAAATTTAAATATCAGCTATTTTTAAGCTTAATTATGCTTTTAAGATTTATAAAGAATTTTATCAGTTGTGCGCTTATTTCTTTACACCGAACGAAATAATTTCGCAATTTCGTTTAGCATTTTTAATGATTTGTGTAGCAAAACTTTTAAATCCGGTATCTAAACTCATTTGTATGTGTCAACACTTGTTTCTGAAGGTGTAAGGCAGTTGTGATAATTAGTCGATAAACAAATCGAAATCTTCCATCAAGTGAGCTTTTTATACTTAAATTCAGATTTTCCATTTCCATTAAAAATTATAAATAATTGAGAAACCAAAAGTAAGTCTGCTTGTTTGGTGGTAAATTTTATTTTTGTTAAAAAATTACCAATAAATTACCGTCGATAGTTTTAAAGCAGGCAAATTACATAAAGTTATTCTTTGTTGATAAAACGAAAACCAGCCGCAATACGCCGGTTTCGAATTTCCTGGTGCAATTTTAAAACTTTAATTAAATTTTTAGTTGTCACATTCCAAGTTCCAACCCGATTTTTGAAGTTGTCACCACGAGCTTCCCGAGTTATTATTGAAAAAGATTTCGATCTTAAATTATTGCATGTCTATTTGTAACAGCTTTGTTTTGCACTAATGAGCGTTTAGTTTTCTTGTCATATAGAGACACTTAGTTTAGAACTTTGCTCCTCGACTGGCTTTTGAGAAATGTATGCTAGAAGTTTATGTATTTGTCTATATTCAAGTGGTTCCCTGGAGCTGAGGTAAACGTTTGATGTTGTTTCGAAAATATTGGTGTTAAGTATGTAAGTTCGACTAAGTTCGAAACATTTTTGAAACCGGTTTTTGCTAATCGTAGAATGATTCAGTTTGATTGTGTAAAATAATTTAAATGATAACTTTTCCATTTATAAAAGCTTTCAATAGTTTTGATGTTAAAAAATATTAAGTAAAGTGCTAGTTCCGAACAGTATTGAATTATGATTTAATCATTTCAAGAAGTAGCCTAAAGCTCCTTTTGCAGTATTGTAAATATCTATAGATGTTACACGAGCTTTTACTAATTTTTAATATCATTGGAAATATACACAATTCACCTTATTTAGCAATTTAGTGATTTTATGACCCAACATTTTCGACGAGAGTCGTAAACAGCTTACCAGCAAAGATTAGTGAATTTCTGATTACCACGAATTAGCTTTTAACAATTTTTGTTAGCAAAATATTGTATTTAAAACCGTAAATTAATTTAATCGTAAACTATTACAAATCATTAAAGTAAAAACTACTTTTCTTCAGTGGTCGCGACCCACCTTTTGGTATTCATGCACGGTTTTCAGTAATTTTACTAGAAGTTGAGACGATTTCTATTGTAAATTTTAGTTTAATAAATTCTAAATATTAATATCTTCAGAGCTTTTTCTATTTTTTTGTTTTAATTTGTTTTTTTTTTTGTTGTAATAACTTCGAATTTATTTTGGTTAACCAAATCTAACATAGAAATGGATTTTCTCCCAAAATCTCTATTAGATTAATAAATAAAAAAAAAACTGAAAAAGCTCCATCATAGTTTCCTCCCGATATTTAAATTGATTTTATTTTTATTTTTTTACAAACAACGTGTAAGTTGAATTTATAAGTGTATTCCACTCTAAAAACTGGGAAGGGTGCGATATAATTTTTCCCAATACTGTATTGTAGAGACGTTGTTATTGAGTATCAATATCTTTTAATTGTTGTTAAATAAATAATAAAAATCGGCTTATGTCGAGAGGAATGAGAAATGTATTTTGAGCTTTTATATAAATACATGCAGCTGTTTAGGTTATGTGTATCTAAAAATATAAATATGATAATGGATAGTGTTTTTGTGTTGTAAAAAATGTTTTATAGTGGAAAAGGAAACAATGACGCATATTTATATGTACTGTATATGTACATAAATATACTCGTAGTTCGTTTAATTTTCCCATGATTTTATTCGAAAATCGTTTTTATTTTTTTACAATTTCCATTTGCATATTTTCCTTATATTTTAGTCTCGCTATTAGTTTGCCAGACACCCTAAAAAGATAGTTTTTGGTTTATTTTGTTTTAATATAAAATTTTTACTGTCAATTTTATTTTAGTATTAGTCGCCAATCGCAAACGATAGGCTGTATATTTGTGCAAATTTATGGAAGCTAAATACCCCTTCTGTAATAATTTATTAAATTTAAAAGAAACCCTTCATGAAATTTTTAAACGGTTTGAGTGATTTTTATTTGATTTATAGTTTTTAAAAATCAATTTGTATTCATATTATGTATCCCCTTAGCGATAGAAAAATCAAGATTAAATTTTATAGTCGCCGTAAGCAAAAATTTTACAACAAACTTTTTATTTCGCCAGACTTTATAGACAAAGTTTATGCTAAATAAACTTAGTTAAATATTAAAAAGATATTACTGAAAAGTCGATAAATTTCCGTGCTTTGAGCTTTGGTGTTTCGTTTAGGTTAAGGGCACTGCCTCTATTCGAATAAAGTTTAATTTTGTTAAATCTCAGATTAGATTTTATAGATTTTAGTGTTTCAATTTTGTTTCTAACACTAATTTTAGTTCACAGATCTTTATCTAAAACTTTAGAGTGTAGATCAGATAAATTAATTAGAAAATTGAAAATTATTGTACTGTACAATTTTTAAAAATCGAAATTTTTTTTTGATAAATGATAACTAAATTGTTTAAGTATTCTCGTGTTCTTATTAGCCCTTTTTACACTAAAACCAAATCTCCCTTGGTAAAATGGAGGCATCTTCTCAGAAGTGTTTACTTAACGCAACGATCTACTTGTTCCAACTGAACATATCGTGAAATTAAAAAATAAAATTTAAAGCACTAAAAGCGCATCGCTGTAATTGAACTGAGCAAAATGGAGGAAAACAACAATATACTCCGAAATAAAGATATTGTTTCGTTGACATACAAATGTTCAACTCGTATTCAAAGTCGATTACAATAAAACCTGTTTCTAAGGAGGTCATTCAAACAATATTTCACATCGTTGAGCTGCAAAAACGTAAGTTTATGTAACGTTGAACTATTCCCTATCGTTTTTAGTCAAAAGGACGATCGCACTAAAATTATGGGATTTTCACGTAAAATATTTAATTTTACAAAGTTGTGAATTCACGTCAAATTTACGTGAATCATTGTTAGACAGAAATGTGACTCTGAGTTATTTTGTTACAGGGCCCCACATTAATTTTTAAAAGGAGTTCTTTTGATTTTAGGAGTAATCACGTAAATTTAGCATATAGCTTCTTATCTTACTGAATTATGGTGATATGTATATCGTAAAAATTAAGAGGATAACTAGTGGTTTTCCATCTCGTTGGGGTTTGAATTATCAGTTTTTTTTAGTTAGTCCTGATATATAGTGAGAACGCGTGCCATATTTTGTAAACTGTTCACACTTCACATTCACACTTAATATTAAGTATAGACAAAAAAATCTTTAAATTTTACATCCACTTTATGTAAATTATTTAAAACAATCTGTTTTGGAAAATAAAGCAAAACTTAGATTATGAAAAATTCTTTTTGAATTTATTATAGCTGCAGCATATTTTTTATGTAGGTACTTGGTTTTCGGATTCAAAGCGGAAGCACAGAGATATATAAGAGGACCAAGTTGTTCTATTATAGTTGGGTAATGTAAACTTAAGTGAAACTTGGGTTTCAATGTATCTTTAAATAGTTTAATATAAAGCTGATGATGATGTGCTATTGCATTCTTTAGTTGTTTTTTGGAAGTAGGAGCATATTTCAGAAGCAATATTAAATCCAGAATTTAAACTACTTGTATTAAATACTTGTGAACCACATTGGTAGGCATGATCAAATCTCCAATCATGGGCAGAATTAAATTACAAAAACTTTTCATTTGAAAAGCACTCATTTTATATAAAGCATTTTCAATGTGGCTTTTTTCAGTGGGCATACTAATGTCTTAATTAAACATGTACTTTCGTTAATTTACTGTTTCTAGAGGGAAAAGTTTCTTCCCAAAAATGAAATAACTTAGGGTTTTAAACAACCCATACTCGTATAGACAAATTCCTAAATAACAATCCAGTCACTGAAAATCACATCTTCCTTCCTTCAGTTGGCGCTACATCTTGTGAAGGGATTTGACCGCCTTAACGATATTCTTCCAAATAGTTTGATCCGCCGCAAAAAAAATGCCAGACCCGGTGACCGATTGTGTTTAGGTCCCTTCTAATATCGTCCATCTATCTTGTAAGTATTCCCCCACGAGGTCCTATTTTCGTTGGTGCCGAACCCAAGGCGTGTTTAGTGTCATCTTAGCCTTGACGATTTTAGGAATCGGATGATGTCGACTTTATCGAGATTATTTTTACTTTCTTCTACTCTAGTAAAATAAAGTATAGTAATCATGAAAATTTTGGACCTTGAGATTTTTAGAGATTTATTTGTTTTGAGGTCCCCCTGAGTCCGAAAAAGTGGGTTTCGAAATGGTGTCTGTCTGTCAGTCTGTCTGTCAGTCTGTCAGTCTTTCAGTCTGTCTGTGTCCTCTCTACAGCCCAGATGGTTTAACCAATCGAACTGAAACTCAAGATTTAAGCTTTTTTGATAAATTGGGAGGCCCCAGTGAATTTTACTCCAAATCGGCTAACCGGAAGTGGCCACTCCCTTGTTCCAGAAAATTTATTTTGCAAATATCTTAAAAAGTATAAGGTTTACTACTTAAAACTTCTAAACACAAAATGTTTCCAAAAATTAAAAACAAATCAAAATAAAAAATAAAAAATTAAAAAAAAAAAATTTAAAAATTTTAAAATTAAAAAAAAAATTAAGAAAAAAATAAAATTTCTCAAAATTCTCTGTTCGTAAAAGAAAGTCGTGTGTTGGCCACATCTCAATTTTTTAATTATTTATAATCAAGTTCTCCTCATAATTAGTTTTATTTCGATGCAAGCTAGGTATTCCATATGTGTGGGATTTTGTTTCAGATTTACTTCTACATATTCTGCAGAAATGCTCTGCCGAAAATGATTAATCAATTGATTAAGCACTTCGTTTAGCGCTAGGTGATAATTGATGATTTTTCAATTGCACTGATTTTAATAAGGAAGGTAAACCATTATTTTCAATAAAACTCCGATAAAAAATATTTTTTTGCAATATTGGTTGTTAAGTTTTCAATGTAGAAGTCAGCATTGAACCTAGCAGGATATGATTGAATTTCTGAAGCCATTATAATAATTATGTTGCAATTCAACAGGTTTATCTTAATGTTATGAACAAAGACTAAAACTTCAAAACTAGACTTTAAAGAAATTGACAGCAAGTTGGTGTTGTATAATTAAATTGACGGAGTCAAACGAGGAAGGTACTTACTTAATTAATTTAACAGTTCTGTTTTGTAAATTTTTTAATTCGTTTAATTTGTCTTTGGTCATGTGTAAGAGGCGGGAATTAATACATACACTTGGGTGCAAAAAAATCGCACATTGCTCAATTTTCCACAAAAGTTCAAAAATATCAAAACAATCCAATATATGTCTAATTTTTTTTAATGCAGATTCAAAGTCTATTTCAATACCTATCCATTGGTACCTCTTTTGTACTTGTACCATGCCAACAAAGTGAGTTTTTGTTAAATGCATACAGCAGGCTTTCGAATTAAATTCTAAAAATAATTCAACAAGATCAATACAATAGCATGCCATGAAATATCTCGCTCGGAATTGTCATCATTCGCATATCGATGCTTAGTCTGAACGGTCCTCTATTAATTACGTTTTCAACCGGAGCAAAGAAATGAATACTACACCAGAGGTAGCCGCACAAGTGATTGCACTAATTGATGCGGGGCAGAACCAAAGTGAAGTGGCTCGACAACTAAATTTGAGCCGATTCTCCGTTCGTCGAGTGTGGCAAAGATATTAGGAAACTGGTGGCTTCAGACGGCGACAAGGATCTGGCCGACCTCGTGCTGCAGCACAGCGTGATGACCGCTTTCTTGTAACAACTACGTTGCGAAATCGTCCTATGAATGCGGTTCAACTGGGACCGCGGCTCCAAGAAGTTCGTGAAGTCGAAGTTAGTCGGTGGACAGTTAGAAGACGACTTCGAGAAGTTAATCTGACTGCACACAGGCCAGTAAACGAGCCGAAATTGACCGCATCCCACCGACGAGCCCGTCGTGAGTTCGCTCGAGAGCATTTGAATTGGACAGAAGAAGAATGGAGAAGAGTCCTGTTCTCTGACGAGTGCAGGATATGTTTATATGGCACCGATGGATGCGGAAGAGTTTACAGAAGACAAGGAGAGCGATATGCACAATGTTGCATCCAAGAACGTGTCTCGTATGGCGGTGGATCGTGCATGTTCTGGGGAGGCATATCACTAGAGGCGAAGACAGATTTTGTATTCATCACCCGAGCCAATCCTGGCGGTCGGTCAAGAGGAATAATTTCTCAACGGTACATTGAGGAAGTACTCGAGTATGTCGTACCTTTTGCCAGCTTTATTGGTGAAAATTTTCTGTTCATGCAGGATAATGCGAGCCCGCATAAGGCTGGTGTAGTATACCAGTACCTTCAAGAGGTGGATGTGCCTGTTATGGGGTGGCCAGTTTGAAGCCCGGGCCTCAATTCCATCGAACATAAATGGGACGAGTTGAAAAGAAGGGTTCGAGCCAGAGATGTTGCGCGAACGAGTCTCCAGGAGCTGCAACAGGCGATCGTAGAGGAATGAGAGGCGATATCTGAAGATTTTGTGAAAACTTTGGTGAAATCAATGCTTCATCGAATGGAAGCTGTCATTCGAGCCAGAGGAGGGAATACTCATTATTAATAATTAATATATTTTTAATTCGATTTTTACTATTAATTTTCATGCTGACAAATTCACAAAAACGTATACCTCAGATGTTTACCCCCAAAAATCAGTTTGATGACACGTATAAATACAACAAAGTTACCACTGGATAGGTATTGAAATAGACTTTGAATCTGCATTAAAACAAATTAAACAAATATTGGATTTTTGTTGATATTTTTGCACTTTTGTGGAAAATTGTGCAATGTGCGATTTTTTTTGCACCCAAGTGTATACGAGTGATAAAGCCAAGCGCTTTTTTCGTTTATGAGATGTCGAATTTTTTTTTTTAAATGAACACAAATGTACGTATTACATTTTTTACTTTTAATATATGCACTTTCCAGTTGAACTTGGAATTTATTATTACAACCCCTAAATATGTTTTTGAATATAAAAATTTTTTGAAATATTATTTTAATTCGTTTCATACCTTAGCTTAGACGATGGGGCTCACATACCCAAACACCCGCTTTGAAGATTTTTTGAAATTCTAACATTCATAGAGATTTAAGCATTTTTGAAAGATTTATGTATTTTAATAATTACTCACATACTAAAATAGGCAACTCCCCAAAGCCGCTTAGCATTGGACCCTTTGCGCTAGGATGACAGGAGAACGTTGTTGTATTCTGTTTGTCCAGGTACTGGTTCCGGTTCTCAGCTAATCAATTATACACACTCAACTCGTTAACTTTTATATCAAAAATGCTTTATTTTCATATACTTCTGGTAACATCACCACTTTAATTCATTCCCCGCGCCGTACCACCACTACTATATTATTCTCAACGTCACCTTTTCACAGTATATATCTATTGCTCATAACTTCATTTGGATTCGTTCGGTTCTTACCGATACTACATTGCTCTCAACCTTTAATAAAGTTCGTACTCTTCCAAATGCTTTGGCATCCGTCGACTTGGGAAGGATTGCTTAGCTTTTGATGGTACAACATCCGGTTCAACTTCACTTGGATTCGGTGGTTGAATGAAAAGTGTCGGTTGAAGTTGACCTTCTGTTGATGTTAAACTTTCAAAAGAAACTGGTACCTGTTCCTGTTGGTGTTGGTAATGTCGCTGTCGTTGTTGTTGCTGTTGTTCAATCTGGTCCTGTTGCTGTTTTGGTAGGATGTAATCATCCGTTATTTGATTGAATGCTTTTGATGCAGTTGGAGTTATTCTTTTAAAGAATGATGCATTCCGATGAATTATTCTACCATCACGTTCAGCACTTATTTTGGTTCCATGTATTTCAATAATCTTATACGGTTCTGAGTCCCAAGGAGTCGTCAATTTATTGTCTTTCGACTGTTTGCATATTGCTGTTTCTCCAATTTTGAAATCATGGTGTTTTGCTCGTCTTCTATTATCCGCATACAACTTCTGCTTTTCTCGTTCTTTTATATCACTATCACCTTCTCCTGCTGACGAACATTTAAACTGGCTAATGTCTGGTAAAATTGTTTTTACTGATCGACCAAAAATGATTTCAAATGGTGTTTTCAATGTGGCAGGATGCGGTGTGGCTCGATAATTAAATAAATAGGCATTTATTTGCACTGTAAAATCATTTTGCTCAATTTTCGCACACAACAATGATTTTTTTATTGTTCGCACTAGTCGTTCCGCTCGTCCATTTGCTTCTGGCCAATATGGGGTGATACGATGATGTACAACATCTAGTTGCTTCAGGAAATCGTGAAATTCATGGCCATTAAATGGAGGCCCGTTGTCCGATGTCAACATTCCTGGTATACCAAACATCGTAAATATTTCGAATAGAACATTTTTGACTACTTCAAATCTTGTAGATGAAATTACTTTAATAAATGGATATCTGGAGTGTTCATCAACCATTATGAACACATATTTTCCATTTGGAAACGGTCCAGCGAAGTCAATTGATACTCGTTGGAATACACACTCTGCCGGCTGGATTATACAAATGGGATCCCGATGTTGCGTTTCGGTAACAATTTGGCATATTGTGCATTCCTTAATTGTGTTCTCGACCATTCGATCTAGATTTGGGAACCAAACTTTTGTTCTCAGTAATTGTTTAGTTTTAACAATGCCCAAATGTCCTTTATGTGCTAAATTGATTGCCTTCTGTTGAAGGTTTTCTGGCAATACAATCCGATGATATCTAAGTCAGATTCCGTTCTGAACTGTTAACTCGTTGAATACCTTACCCAACTGTTTGCAATGTTGTGGTAAACCGTTGTTTTCTTGTATGCTTCTGATAACCTCTTTCAAAATATTATCGGCCTCTGTAGATTTTTTGATCTGGTCAATGGTTAGTGCTGTAGGAATGCTGTTGTTGATGATGAAATGGATGTATTTATCAACTTTTCCAGCTGATATTTCATCAGGCGGGTTTGTTGGATGCCTCGAAAGGTAATCTGCTGGATTATCTATCCCTTTTTGGTAAACAATCGTGAACGAATATTGTTGGATTCTGATCCGTAGCCTTTCGATTCGAGCGTTGGAACATGATTTTGGATTTTTTAAAATAGCCACCAATGGCTTGTGATCTGTATGTACGACAGAATTAGTACCATACAAATATAAATGAAAATGCTGTAATCCCCAATTTATGGCTAACATTTCCTTCTTAATTTGGCTGTATCGTTGTTCCGTTGGTGAGAGAGAACGGCTGCCGTATGCTATGATTGTGCATTCACCTCCCGTTGATTCTTGAGACAAAATTGCACCCAATCCATCTGGTCCCGCATCGACGTGAATATGTGTTTGTTTTTCTGTACTAAAGTACGCAAGTTTATTGGTATTCGCCAGCTGATGCTTAAAAAATTCAAACAACTCTTGATGTTCTACTGTCCATATCCATTTTGTATCTTTTTTGATTAACTTACGTAAAATTCTGGTGTTACTGGCTAAATTTGGTAGAAATTTCCCCACAAATGTCAACATACCTAATAAGCTGCGGCATTCTGACTGGTTCGACGGAGGTTCTAACTTTTCCAACGCACTTATTTTCTCCGGATCTGGATGTACTCCCTCTTTAGTAAACACATAGCCGAAAAATTTAACTTGTTCTTGGCTGAAACTACACTTTTGTATGTTGATTGTTAATTTATGTTGTTTCAGCCTGTCCAACATCATTCGAAGTGATTTATCGTGCTCTTGCTGATCTTTTCCTGCTACTATAATATCGTCACTGGTGTTTATCGTTCCTGGTATGTTGACAAGAACCTGTCTAATTATATTTTGAAATATCTCAGCGGCGGCATTGATTCCGAAGCTGAGCCGTTTGTACCGATATAATCCGCAGTGGGTTGAAAACGTTGTTATGACTTTTGACTCTTCGTCCAGGATTATTTGATGGTAGCCATTTTTTAGGTCGATTTTACTAAATATTGTCATTCCGTTTAAAATATGAAAAACGTCATCGATAGTTGGAGTGACATGGCGCTCGCGTTTAATTGCTGTGTTTGGTACACGCATGTCTACACACATTCGAATTTCATCTGGATTGTTTGGCTTCGGCACTATTACTATCGGTGATACCCACGGTGTTGGTCCCACTGCCTCTTCGATAACATCCTCACTCATCAGGAGATCTAATTCGTCTTCAACTTTGCTACGTAAATGGAACGGAACTCGTCGATGTTTTATTGCCACTGGTGGAATGGAACTATCAATGTGAAGATGGACTTGAAAATCCTTTAATTTTCCAACACCGCATATTAGTTCTGGGTAATTTGATTTGATAAACTCTATACTGATCCCATAATTTACACTGAAACTTGTTTTGATAACTTTCAGTTCTAACGCGGTTTTAAAACTCATCAAAGATTCGGCATTGCCATCTATTACGAAGATTTCTGCTTCAGTCGATGTTTGATAGTATGAAAATTTAGCGTCAAATTTTCCTACGATGGGCAAACTGACATCCGAATTGTATGGAAAAATATTCTCGTCTGCCTTTATAAGCGGCGTATCCCGAAAGTTGACAGATGACCCGGTATCAATCATGAAAACCACTTTCTGACCATATACACCTATCTCGACTGTAGGACGCCTTTGTTTTTCGTTTGTTACCGAAAATATTTCATCAGAATCTGACTGGTTGCTTCATTCTACCTGACTGCTACTTTCCATTTGATTATCCTTATGTAACAGATTTAAAGATGGCTGCTGCCTGCTTTGATTTTGATTTGGCTGGTATTTTTGGTTATTTGTTCTTTGAGCTCGTTGAAAATGGTTTTTTTGATCTAGCCTCGACTGTTGATGTTGACTTCTGTGTTGTGATGTGATACATAACCTAGCAAAATGACCAACGCGACCACATTTATGGCAGTTTAAATTTTGAGCTGGACACGAACTCAAACCTCTCGTATGCCATAAATTGCCACAATTTTTACATCGTTGATTGATCTGAGGTTGACGATTGTTATCACTTGGATTCTGACTATTATGGTTTTGCTGCGGGTGATAATTTTTTTTATTGTGCTGATTATTATGGCTGTACCGTTTGGTAACAGTGATACTTGTACCATAAACTATTTCTTGCCGATTTTCAATTATTGCTATTTGTTCTTCAGTTTGTTTTTGCATATGACAATAATTGTTGCAGTTTTGGTTGATCTCTTAAACCATACCGTCGTAGATTTGATGATGTTGCGTGCAAGATTATTTGTGATTTTATCTCGTTCGATTTGTTCTTAAAATAACAATGTGCACACAATTTTAACAATCGACTATAATATTGATCGATATTCTCGCCTGGTTCGTGCTTAGCCTTACGGAAATTTAATATCTCGAATTCAACATTTGCTTTTGGAACAAAGTAATTGGTTAATTTCTGTTTCGCAATTTCATATTCATCTGTACTTTGTGCTTGCTGCGAAGTTTCTTTGTTTGTGCTGGTGCTGGTGTTTCGCAATGTTACTGCTGGTACTAGTTCGTCTGGTAATGATTGGAATAAATCAAAAATTTCTTCTCCACCCACATGAAGTAAAATCGCACGTTTTTTTTATGGTTCTTCTACTGACACCGCTTCGAAATAATTTTCTAGCCTCAGTGTCCATTTTATCCAACGGCTTCCAATGTCCGTTGTCGATCTGGTTTTATCCTCGTCGCCAATGTTGTATTCTGGTTGTCCAGGTGCTGGTTCCGGTTCTCAGCTAATCAATTATACATACTCAACTCGTTAACTTTTATATCAAAAATGCTTTATTTTCATATACTTCTGGTAACATCACTACCTTTAATTCATTCCCCGCGCCGTACCACTACTAACTACTATATTATTCTCAACGTCACCTTTTTACAGTATATATCTATTGCTCATAACTTCATTTGGATTCGTTCGGTTCTTACCGATACTACAAACGTCAGAAAAATTTCAAAAATATTTTCATTTGTTTCAATATTTACGTTTCTATTTCACAAACTAAAATAAAAAACTCTCCAAAGTCGCTTAGCATTGGTTCTTCCCGCGGAAGGATGACATGAAATTATGTAGATTCCTTTTGTTTTCATATTGTTGTTACCAAAAATTTAATGGGGTCATCTCGATGGGGCAGTTTACTTTGTATTTTTCGGTATTTTATTTTGGGGTTTTTTCGTTCGGGAATAGGATGGTATCCCAATATGTTGTGTAGTTTACTTGTTTTATTTGTCCATTCCTAAATTTAAAATGGTTCGTTAGATCGACAGCTAAATTTTTATTTTTGAATACATAGTATATAATTGTTTGTTTGCAAATTAATATTCAGTGAATTAGCCGCAAGCCAATTATTAATTTATGTTAAATTAAGCAGCATGTTATTTAGAATTTCCAAAGGGCTTGCAGCCTGATATGCAATAGCAGCATCATCAGCATACCATTGGATTGAACCAGACAAATTAAGTTGAAACACATCATTGATGTATAGATTGAATAATGCTGGGCCCAATAACTGGATCCTTGAGGTATACCACAATTTACCGGAAGGATATCACTACTTTTATTTTCCATAATAATCAATTGTTGACGAATAGATAGATGTTCAGTTAAAATATCTAAGGTATTCTTATTTGGATTCAATGACTTTAACTTCGAAATTAGAGTCCTGTGTACAAAACAGTTATTAGCAATTGATTATAAATACCATTATATGTATAAATTAGTTCAGCCGCTTGAGTATTGGTTGACTTAATAAATCCAAATTGGTTTTTGATTTTAAATATTTTGAGCAACTAAAAATGTTTCTAATTGTTGATTAATCACGGTTCCATAAATTTTTCCCAAACAAATAGCTCTATAATTTTATGCGAAGGTTTTACAACCACCTTTGATAACAGGAATTACAGTTATTTATAACATTGGAAATACAGTTATTTATAAATGAAGTTAAAATGGAACGGAGTATGGTTTAGAAGATTTTACAATGCCACCGACGCCTCCTATGAAAATTAGAAACACTTTTTACATATCTTAACCTTGTTCAAACCTGATTTTGTTTTCTAATGAGTGATTTTCTAAAATTAAGTAGCTGCTAAGTTTAATTTATAGTGGCGTAAGTAGTACGCGGGGATAAATTTTGAATATTTTTCGATTACTGTTATTAGAAAAGTTAGAAAAACTATTGAGTTCCATTAACAAAAAATAAAAATAGTGGTTATAAAAAATTCTGTTGAATATGCGTTATTTAAAGCAATTTTCCAGCTTTTTTGTGTATTTTTCTTGTAACGGTATATTATTTATTTCGACGACAATTATTTTATTTCCATAATATTCTGGCCAGAATCCGCCATAAAACTTACCCCATTCATCAAAATCGCGGTTTTTCGAAGAGATTCTATCGGTGATTTTCAGAAATGCCATTTTTAAATAAGGCGCGAACTAAAACAAAATGTAGTTAATATACTGGCCAAGATTTGTTTTGGTGCATATTATATACTGTAGCCGAAATCGGCCAAAAAACCTACAAAATTAATCAAAATCACGGCTTTTCGAAGCGGCGATTTCTAGAAATACTACCTTTTACTAAGATGCGAACTAAAACAAAGGGTAAAGCATTTTAGTCAAGACTAAAATTTATGCATATTTTACTTTACTCAGAATCTGCTTCACAAGTTATCAAAATCACGGTTTTTGAAATAGGTTACCTATTAGTAAGAAGTGAGATTTGGGGAAACTGTCCCGGTACTCTCTTCGAAGAACGGTAATTTTTAGGAATTGTAGAGGTTCTATGGCCGAGTTTTGGCCAATTTATACTATAAGGCCGGTACTATATAAGGTCGGTTTAGATATGCACCATTTCTGTTTCCTAAAGTATGCTATGCATAAATTTTCTAATTAAAGGCACAAAATTGCACAATTACATAGGCGCGAAATATATAGAGAAAACTTGGGTTTTCTAAAATGGAAGTTCTGGTATGATATACATACATGTACTAAACATGATCTGTAAAATTTAATGTAAAACAATAAAATTTGGTTTGCTTTCCAACTAATTTAAGGAGGTTAGTGCAGAGTGATTGAAGCAATTTTTTATGGCATCAAGTTTTAACCATTAACCACTTTGAATATATGTCATATTTTTACCATCTAAAATGGAAACGGGTTCGGGTGGTTTACCGGGAATTTTTAAATAAACCACAAATTTTAGGTTCAATCATAAAAGTTTATATTGTCGCCCTCAAAATATTCTCCATTCGATAGGATATACACATATGCCAGCGTTTTCCAATCATCGAAACATTTTTAATATGGACTTTCCTGGAGGGCCTTCAGTTCGCGCCGAATTTTGTTTTATAGCTTCAATGGAATCAAAACGGGTTCCACAGAGTATCAATTTGAGTCTGGGAAACAGGAAAAGTCACTTGGTGCTAAATCAAGCGAATGTGGTGGTTGATCAATGGTATTTATTGAGTTATTGGCCTTATATTCGTTCACAATCGTAGCTCGGTGTGATCGCGCGTTATCGTCGTGTAAAATCCACGAGTTTTTTCCGATAATTCCGGTAGCTTTATTCGCATCAGCACAAGAAATTTCGTTTGTAATACAAAATTTAAGGCAAACTCTTTGTTCTATAATTTCGTTCATCGTAAAATCGCCGTGCACTAATAAGGCCGACTGACTTAACCAACTGCTGTAAATAAACTGTTGACAAATCGCGCTCAGAGTTGGCATCATAATGAAAGACAGTCCTACCAATCTAGGAAAAAAAAAATGTTAAATTAACAATGCCCGGTATAAATGAGATTTTTGTATAAATGAGTTGTTGATATAGAAATACGGCAATATAGTGTACGTACCGAAATATGTAAGATGTTTAAATGAAAATGATTAAGGTAAAGGCAGTCCTTGTTAACGTAAAACAGTTTTTCTTGTTTCCTGAAAAATACAATTTTTGCAGATAGGAGTTATTATCACGAAGCGAACGATATGGGACATTCTCTGTCAACCGGCCACCCTATCTTACCCAAAATTCTATTTGTCGTAGAAAAGTTTTTAAAAACGCAAAATAAAGCTTAAGAAACGTACTTTTTTTTACGTCTGGCCTTCTACAAAAATTCAAAATGGCGGATCAATATGACGACTTCAAATAGAGGACATCACCCTGAGCGAGCAATTTTGTTTAGTTCAAAAACCCTCAAGGTGTCGTACATTTTTTAAATTGAGCCTAATTCGATATGTTTTTCAGCGTTGAACACGAATATAACGTTACTTATGGATAAAAACTCGACAGTTTATTTCTAACCTCGAAAAACTACAGAATCTCCAATTGAAGAATACATAGAATACAATCATTAAAATTACTCAATATCGTTGATTAGATTTCACTTTAGTGTATCTCTATTTCGACGGTGTGAATGTAGAACCCTATAAGTATGCATCTTGTATAGTTTAAACTGTGACCTACTTTTAGCGTTAACCAGAAAAAACGTCGTGGACGTAGTAGGTTTTTGTTTAGTGAATCCTCTTGCCTCTCACATTTCGGGGTGCTTGATTTACGTGAGTCCCCTTGCCTCTCACATTTCGGGGTGCTTGATTTACGTGAGTCCCCTTGCCTCTAACTTTTCAGGGGGCTGGATTTATGTGAACCCCTTGCATCTCACTTTCAGGCTACTTGATTTAGGTGAGTTCAATTATCTCTCACTTCTTAATTCAAATCTCGTATTGAGTCTCCTTTTCATCTTGTCATGCTCTGTTTTACTAAAATAAAAATATTTTAATTATTTGAAATGTTTTTGTCCCCACTTGAAAAGAGCATTATTTGTTAACAAAGCATCATTTGGTTTTGCTGTAAGACCAACACTATATGGTATATATGCTTCTCTGTTGAAAACTGCACCAATCCCATCGTAACAACTTTTTCTATGAGTAGTAATAGAAGTGCCATACACATACTGATTCTATACCAACACCTTCTTGCATGAGGTTAGCTATTTGATACCGGGTTTCAAAATTTTGTTTTGTACCATCGGTCATATAAAAAATTCTTTTTAATTCGACAACATTGTTTGAATCTCTGGAATAAGCATCTTTTCAATAGTATAAACCGCAGCTGTATCATGATGTAAGCTGTTAGATAAAAATACACAACTATTATGCAATAAGCCAGAATTTGTCCTGTCATAATCATTATTAAAATGAAATGTTTGAGCTGCATCTTGGGCTGTGAACGCGTAGTTATCTCAAAAATCAAACATTATCATAACTTCTCCTTCATTCAAGTTATTTTTCTCATTAGCGATAAAATCACTTTGTTGCTTAGCGATGAATGATTGCGGTTTCAGGATTTTAATTTAGTACATAATCAATAGACAAAACCGGAACTATTCTGTTTCAATGTTTCTAGTTTACATCTATCAGTGGCCGCCCAAGAGCTGTACTCTACTTGAGAGTAATTTTCTCTTTCCAGCGATTCTCACAACATAGAAGTGAACGCTTCAAGCCGGAACAATCGTTGCATTCATCAAGCTGACACTTTGGACTAGAATTTTTGAACATGGCTTGTTCTAAATATTCTTTATACCCAAAATATTGGATTGTATGAGTTTTGGGTTAGTTGTTTGATATTTATTACATCTATAACATGAGATTGCAATTTTCACGAATAGTTCTTACGGACACACTGTATTCTACCACTGTGTAATATAATTCCTTCTGATTAATGAGTAACATTCGTTGTTATTTATTACATGTTATCCTTTTGTCCAGGCATAATAGGGGCGTTGAGAAGCAAATTGGTCTAACCCCAATATTTAATTTTCAGCGAATATTGATTTGAAAGTTTTGAAAAATTTAATTATGAGCTGAAGAATGTAATTTTTGTATAAAATATTTTTATTTGGACCTTATGAATAACGGTAGTATATGCAACAATAACAATTTTTCAAAAATACTTTTAATATAAGTAAATTTCAATAATAATATTATAATCGAAATTTTATGGGTTAAACCACTTCACTTCTCAACGCCTCAATTATGCTATTGGAATCGTTGTTACACAATTCTTCATCTGTATCAATAGTGATCAATAATAATGTTTTACCTGCCTTATCGGTAGTATCAGCTAGCATGCCTTTCTCAGCTATAAATTCCTTAGTTTTTTCGCTAAAAGGCGCGATGTATTAAATTCATGCGAATGAACTTTATCCTAAAATAAAACTAGAATTAACAACAACAACCTAAGATTATCTAAGAAAATCGACATTTCAATATTTTCACCGATCGGCACACATGTCGTCGGTAGGCGTTGTAGTGCGTCTACACGAATCATGACAACCCGTTTAAAAAGTTATTGAGGTTTACATAGTTAATCTTAGATTATTCGAAAATGTGAAAAATTTTGTTTTAAGTATATCTCAGAAAATCAATATCTTGAGATTTTCACCGATCGGTAAACATGTCACTATAATATTTCGGTAGGCCTATGTGTGTGCTTTGATCATGCCAACCTGTTTAGAAAGTTATTGGGGTTTACTTAGTTAATCCTAGATTATTCGAAAATGCGACCAATTTTTATCTTCCCAGAATGTCTAAGAAAATCAATATCTTGAGATTATCAGCGATCGGCCAACATGTCACTATAATATTTCGGTAGGCCGAAAAAAATTAAAAATAATCCTAGATTATTCGAAAATGTAACCAATTTTTATCTTAACAGAATGTCTAAGAAAATCAATATCTTGAGATTTTCACCGATCGGCAAACATATCACTATAATATTTCGGTAGACATCTGTATGTGCTTTAATCATGCCAACCTGTTTTGAAAGTTATTGGGGTTTACCTAGTTAATCCTAGATTATTCGAAAATGTGACCAATTTTTATCTTAACAGAATGTCTAAGAAAATCAATATCTTGAGATTTTAACCGATCGGTAACCATCTCACTATAATATTTTGGTAGGCCTATGTGTGTGCTTTGATCATGCCAACCCGTTTAAAAAGTTATTGGGGTTTACCTAGTTAATCCTAGATTATTCGAAAATGTGACCAATTTTTATCTTCACAGAATATCTAAGAAAATCAATATTTTGAGATTGTCAGCGATCGGCAAACATGTCACTATAATATTTCGTTAGGCCTATGTGTGTGCTTTGATCATGCCAACCCATTTAAAAAGTTATTGGGGTTTACCTAGTTAATCCTAGATTATTCGAAAATGTGACCAATTTTTATCTTCACAGAATGTCTAAGAAAATCAATATCTTGAGATTGTCAGCGATCGGCCAACATGTCACTATAATATTTCGTTAGGCCTATGTGTGTGCTTTGATCATGCCAACCCATTTAAAAAGTTATTGGGGTTTACCTAGTTAATCCTAGATTATTCGAAAATGTGACCAATTTTTATCTTCACAGAATGTCTAAGAAAATCAATATCTTGAGATTGTCAGCGATCGGCCAACATGTCACTATAATATTTCGTTAGGCCTATGTGTGTGCTTTGATCATGCCAACCCATTTAAAAAGTTATTGGGGTTTACCTAGTTAATCCTAGATTATTCGAAAATGTGACCAATTTTTATCTTCACAGAATGTCTAAGAAAATCAATATCGTGAGATTTTCACCGATCGGCCAACATGTCACTATTATATTTCGTTAGGCCTATGTGTGTGCTTTGATCATGCCAACACGTTTAAAAAGTTATTGGGGTTTACCTAGTTAATCCTAGATTATTCGAAAATGCGACCAATTTTTATCTTCACAGAATGTCTAAGAAAATCAATATCGTGAGATTGTCAGCGATCGGCCAACATATCACTATAATATTTCGGTTGTCCCATGTGTGTGCTTTGATCAAGCCAACCCGTTTAAAAAGTTATTGGGGTTTACCTAGTTAATCCTAGATTATTCGAAAATGTGACCAATTTTTATCTTCACAGAATGTCTAAGAAAATCAATATCTTGAGATTGTCACCGATCGGCCAACATGTCACTATTATATTTCGTTAGGCCTATGTGTGTGCTTTGATCATGCCAACACGTTTAAAAAGTTATTGGGGTTTACCTAGTTAATCCTAGATTATTCGAAAATGTGACCAATTTTTATCTTCACAGAATGTCTAAGAAAATCAATATCGTGAGATTGTCAGCGATCGGCCAACATATCACTATAATATTTCGGTTGTCCCATGTGTGTGCTTTGATCAAGCCAACCCGTTTAAAATGTTATTGGGGTTTACCTAGTTAATCCTAGATTATTCGAAAATGTGACCAATTTTTATCTTCACAGAATGTCTAAGAAAATCAATATCTTGAGATTTTCATGTGTGTGCTTTGAGCATGCCAACCTGTTTATAAAGTTATTGGGGTTTACCTGGTTAATCATAGATTATTCGAAAATGATCAAATCATACACTTAGCCCTACCAAAATATCATAGTGAGATGTTTGCCGATCGGTGAAAATCTCGCGATATTGATTTTCATGTCTAAGAAGATCAATATCTTAAGACAAAATTTTTCACGTTTTCGAATAATCTATTAATAATTACTAATAATCTTATACTTTTTAAAACACATACATATGTATGTAAATTTGTTGTTGTTGTTAATTCTAGTTTTATTTTAGGATAAAGTTCATTCGCATTTAAATTCTTTTAATATTTGGTTTACACTCTAATTGGTCGGATATAATTTTTTACTTTCAGACGAAATTTGTTTTTCAAGCTTCTAAATGTGTCTTTTAATTCTGTTAGCATTTCCTCCAAATCACTTTCTCTGATAGATGATGTAGAGTTGTTTTCAGATCGGTTTCATCAGAATTTTATCTCTCAAATGAGCTTTCCACTTGCATATTTTCACCAATTTCATTTTTATTCCTATAGATAGGTCGATTGATTCAGAATCAAATTTTAGCGTTCTCCGATAAGTACGGAAATTTTAGCTTTAATCGACTGGATATGTTTCGAAAATCTTTACGTACATGTCCTACTTCATATCGGATGTCTGAAAGAATTACAACATCCGTCTGTTCGGAGTTTCGCTGTTTGGTATAGTAAAAATAATCTTTTCAATCAAAATGAATGAACTTATAATAAATTAATAATTACGTTTGACGGATTTTGAATTAGTGAGGTTTTACATTTAAAATTATTTCTTCTGTAAAACAAAGTTAAATTAAATGACTAAGGCTACTACGTCTATGTCATTGTTTCTGATTGTCATTGATGATTCTACTCTGTGTAAACTTCAATTGTAGTTTTCGTAGGAGTTTCTGAAGGTACAAAAATAAATACTGTATTAAGTTAAAGTAAGGATAGTTCGTTCCAGACTTTCGCGATGCCTTCAGCGATACAATTGCTCGCTTAGGCTGATGTCCGGTTCTTCACTGAAAAAAATCTTACATAAATGTAGACAGAAACTGCATTGATAGTAAGAAAAATTCGTAAAAACTGAGCCGATAAAACCGTTCGTTAATAGTACGAAAATCATACGTTAATACAGTGAGACACATCATTTTTTTTATTTTAATTTTGGACTAATAACGTTGTAATATGTATGAATTGATTCATATAAGATACGAAAAATGTTATTATTTTAATGCTGTTAAAAGCATTTGTGGATGAACCAGTTCTTATTATTAACGTAAGGAAATAAAGATACCATGAAATTTTTCATAATACTAATAAAATGTTACATACTATTAACGAATAAATTCATACATATAAGTTTAGAAATTCATTATTTGTGTTTACGAAATTATTCGTTTGTAAGAAAAATGAAATACTCAGTGGTTATGAATAACTCACCAATATGATGATAATTTTCGTAAATATTTTGAAAATAATTCATAAAATAGAGGAATGGGTTCATAATTGATACACAAAACTACATAATATTTATTTACATAATAGGAATGTTTACTTTTGGGTCGTTTGACGAATAGATTCCTAAAATCTAAACACCACAGTTGTAAAGAAAAAAAAAAACTAGAATTTCATAAAAAATGAATATAATTGGATCAAAAATGTTGCTCTTATTACAAAAAATGTTAACATAAATGAAATGTTGATTCGTCCAATTTGATGATTTCTCCGATTTTGGTATTGTTGAGAGAGCGTCTTTACATGGTGAACTGCCCGGCTTTTTCTGTAAATTCAATAAATTAATAACAATCACATGTACATACTTGCTAATTTTTGTTACCTGACTCTGATCCAAATACTTCTCAAAAGCGATTTTATTTCATGGTCTTCTCATGGTCATGGTTAACATTTTCTTGCAGGCAACTATAATAAACCAGAAACACAATAAATTGATTAACATGAGTTATATTATGAATTTCGCAAACAAGTGTTCCGATTTTAATTTCACGGAATGAGAATTAATTACCAATCACGGAGGCGATAATTTTTTTTTTAATAAGAACACGTGCAAAAAGAAAACACTTATGTAAAACAAACATAAAATAGAATATTTACCTGATTTGCCACATAAAAAAATCTTTTAATTTATGCCTAACGATTTTTCAAAGTTGACGTGGTCTTTCAAGCTGCATAACAATTGTTAATTATGAAGCGAACTTATGTTGCCCCGATTATGTCATTCAACTTTACACAATTTTTAAAGATGCTACGAATAGAGTCCTCCATTATTAACAATACGAAAAATTCGTTTAATTATGTAATGATGAAATTGGATCTTTTCCCTCCAGACTCATTATCATTACATTTATTTGTTCGTACTATTAATTACCCCTGGAATTTCCCCATATTTACAAAAAAAAAAAAAAAATACGTCAAATTTACAATTTAATTATACTATTTATGAATATTTTCATCACAATTCAATTAGATAAAGAAGTGGACGACGAATTATAATATTCATGTATTAGAGTACCTGGTTCATTAATATGACGAATAATAGGTGTTAAACATAATTTTCTTATATAGTCTTATTCATACATATTATGAATTGTTCATAAACGTAAATTTTTTTTTAATAAAATAATGTAAGATTCACTAATACGCAAACAACAAGTGAATGTATTATATGTATAGTGCAATAAACTAACCCATTTTTTAGTTTATGAACTACGATTCATACTATTAATGCACACATTCGTAAATAGAATGCACTTAATTTTTTTTCAGTGTTGAAGCCACCATATTGATTCTAGAATTTCTCTCGTGGTGTACACAACTTTGCCCATATTTTCGCTAGCTGTTATATTTTCGATTAACTGAATTGCTTTGTAAATACATAGATTAGAAAGGATTATTTAGATTATTATTTGTTTAGATTAGAAGGTTTTGAGAAATAATATCACGATCTATACGTTTTCTACTGGTTTCGACAATTGACTTTATTTATTTTGTACGATATTGAATAGAGATCCAAAACATGATCTATTTACTTCACAATCCAGTTCTAAATGACAAAATAAGTGCGTAATTACATGCGTATGTTTATATTTATACATTTCCGTTCGACCTCCCGTTCCACGCAATTTACAAATAGATAATTTGACATTTTCATTGCGCGCTGTTATGATTGATATAAATAATAAAAATCGATTGACATGAATGTAAAATAAGAATAAAAAACTATCGTCTACTAATAAATTATATTATTAGAAATTAGTTTTTTTTTTAGTTTTAGTTTAATTTCGATTTTCATGAAAAGTTAAAATAATATTCCACGTACAATAAAATCGATTTTCTAAAGAACTTTAATCAAAATGAAAACGAAGAAATTAAATTAAATAATTTATTTATTCATTTACTCAATATATGTGATGGTGTCTACAGCAAAAATACTTTTCACAACCAAATACTTAACTGTTCAATTAATTTAGCAAAAGAAAAAAAAAAGAATAAAACTAAAGTGGTTAAATATATAAAAGAATTGGTTCAAGATGTTAATTTCTTATGTGTTGAATCGTATTATGGTACATGAACCGTATTGCATCAATCCAGACAATAACAAAATTACCATGTGGAATGTATAATATACATAAAACCTAACCTTTATTTTAATTTTTTTGGAAATTTAGGTAGATTTTATATAAAATAATTGTCTCTAATTAATAACACAAGTTTTTTTTTTTCTAATACATACACGACGTCAAATATAATTTAGATAGATTTTGTGCTGAATATCTGTGATTCTTTGAAATATAATTAATTAACAAGTGATATAATAATTAAAATATAATTAATTAATTAATTAATTTGGTTGTTGCTGTTGTTTATTGTTGTTCTTGTTGTTGTCGTCGTCATCGTCGTGTGTGTATTATTTTTGAGTGATACACAATTATCGACTGCGCTGCGGCTCCATTTGTTTATGAAAGGATAATATAATGGCGGATGAACCAATTCAACAAACATTTAAGGAGAAATTACTTTTTTATATAACCGCCTTTTTTATTTTACTCGGAACATTTAGTTTATTCGCTTTCCTATTTCTTGTCCCATTTGTTATTGAGCCAGCGTTTAAAACAATATTCAAGCAATTTGATACAACACCAGCCATATGCGTTACTGTTGATGTGAAAAATTTAAAAGGTGTATCGAATTGTTCGTGGACCTCATGCAAAGAGGGTTGCACCAAAGATTTGTATACATGTACCCAAATCTATGTTAATTACAGATTGGGTAATAAACCACTCTTGGATAATGAAACAATAGCCGTTCTGAATACAATTGATCTTGATGTACAATCAGACGAGCCGGTGGCGTTACAACAAACATCATTACATCATAAATCTGTAAAATCACAATCATCATCATCTGTTTTATCATCGTATGTATCGTATAGCAATCCACAATATAGTAAAATAAGTCGACCGCCATCGTCGTCGTCGTCGTCGTCGGGTAATAAGCAAGAATTTGATTATAATGATGAAGCGAACATCGATAATGGGGTGATGAGTGCTCTAACGTCTGATGGTAAAATTATTGATGAAAGTATAATGTATGTGGATGATCAAATGCAAGGATTTGCACCAAACGATTCGGGATGGTATTTTTTAAAAGCTCAATTGTATCCAAATGTTGTCGGGTGCGGATACCCGCCCATGTTAAATTGTACAATATGGCAAAAGCAATACACAAAAATTGGTTCAAATTATTCATGTTTTTATTCACAAGTTGATCCAAAAGTTGTGATAAGCCATTTGGATATGCATCAGAATACATTAAATTTAGTTTATGCCATGGCCATACCGATACCATCGTTTATAATTTCGGTAATATACTTAACATTTGCCTATTTTAAAATATACAATGAGGATGAAGAAACACAACCGCTTGATAAAAATGCGGAGGGGATTGATGGTGGTGGTGATGAAGATGATGAAGATGTGCATGGAACAAATGGAGATATAAATAAAGGTAGTGATGCAAATAATTTATATGGTTCATGTGATTTACATTTAAATCTAAATTGTCATGAGATAGCACTGCCAAATGGTTCAGCTATAATACCGGCATCTGGACCAATAACACCAAATTCGGATTTAGCCTCGTTTGGACATCAGCTAAAAGTTAAAATGGTTGATGAAATGAGCCGTGACAGTATCGATGGTGGACTAATATCGAATTCGGGATCAGTTCAAGGGTAAGAAAATCGTTATATTATATCTTTATATATTTTAAAAATAACATTAAATATATTGATCCAAGAGTTTTTGTATTATAGTAAAATGGTAGATGGGTCGCGTGCATAAAAATATATTCATTTTGCTTATTGTGTTTCTAGAGTACTAATTTTGTTGTATTCTAACATTTTTTTTTTTATTAACTTCTCCATGACGATCGGTGGTTTCTTTTATATTTTTTTTTTTTTGTTAAATACACTGGCGCCAAAATATACAGAGCTAGCTAGCGAACTGTTTTTACATAATATCGATTTCAAGTTATTGTGTGACATGGTCTCTGATATATTCATGTTTCACTGCAGTATATATGTCTTACGTATAACTAATTTAGCTTATTGTGTGAACTCGCATGATACGCGATATAACGTGATTTAGCTTGCACAATACTGCATTGAATTAAATGAATTTTTAATTTAAAAAAAAAATGTTTTTAGAAAATTGGGTCTATGCCATAATTTAGAAATTTGTCAAGTTTCGTTGATATACTCAAACTCCTCGAAGAATTATTTCCACAAAAATAAAAATATTTCCTTATAAAGGAAAGCTTTGTTGAAAATGAAAACTTCAAAAAGGGAATATTTAGACCTTTTGGCTCATTTTACCATCCAGCCGACAAATTTGATGAAAATTACGTCATAACCCCGTTTTGAATTCAACGTGTATATTGCCGATGTAAACAAGAACCTTTACCTTTATCAAGGTTCTCTGAGTATCTTGAACATTTTTAATAACTACTTCATAAAATTCAATTGGTCAACATGTTATCTATATTCTATACAACTCAGGCTACAGATTTATGTACTAAATTATTTATGTGAGTACAAAAAGTTTAAATTACTAATATTCAGCTTATTTCTATTTAAAAAAAAAGTATTCTAGCAGAGCTAGCTCAAAATATTGAGAAGATGAATTGTTGCCTGGGACTATTTCTACATATTTTTATTCATTTGGTGTTTTGACATAAAACAAGGCTAGGAAGCAGGACTGAGGGTGTTACAAATTTTTTAAAAATATAATAGATTTAGTACAAATTAGTACATGTTAAATTTAGTACTTATAATATTTAGTATACAAGTAAAATTATGTTTAAAGTACCCATAATAAATTGGTTGCTTTAAAAATAATTTTTACTTGTATACTAAATATTTAAACTGGTGCTAACTTCCTACAACGCGGTTTTAATAGTACTGTAGCTTTAGTTGATCAATTGAATTTTCTGGCAGCCCATAACATTTAAATGCTTTCTTGATTGAGTAGTTAGTATAATTGAGGTTTGATTTCGCACCAAATTAATATTCAGTATTTCGGTTTATCTTTCAGATGTACTATTATATTTATTCATATTGTTCTGTATCTCGCCCATTAAAAAATCGAGGTGTTCTTTCTTTCTTTTGCGAACAGGAAATTTTGAGAAGCCTATTATGCTAAATTTTCCATAATTGTCTATTAACAGTAATATTTCTTACAAATTTAAGATTTGTTTTACTTTTTCATTCACCTATCAGGAATCACCGATCCGCAACTCGGACACTCGTACTTGAATTTAGTGTATAGAGTCTCAGGGGTCACGAGGGCGACATTAATATGGACTCAGTTTATATTTTCCTAGCTGAAAGTTGTGTGGATACTGACGAGATCAACTACACTCTCATACTCGACGACTTGGTTAGGTAAATCACTACTGAAACTCTATGCTAGTACAATGTAAGGAATAAATTTATTTTGACCAACCCATTATTATTATTATTATTATTATTATTAGGTTGGGCCAGACTGGGCGTTACAGCTCCCTGACACTGCGACTTATAAAGTTTTTTTTGAGCTTTAGACGCTACAGTCAATATTCATTCTCGCAATGAACCTAATAATATCTCTGGACGGTACGTGTGTCACTTTATCTGGACTCAATGTTCTCCCAATGTTTGTCGCAATATGGGCTCAATAATCCCCCAATGTTTGTCGCAGAAGCGGCATCCACCTGTCGCACTTAGATTCATTGTCTTACGATGATATTTTAAGGGGACATGAGCTATCAGGAAGCCGGAAGCTTTAACTCAGGTTTTCTAAGTACGAGGAGCTCTTTGAATCTGTTTGACGTCGTATGGGACTTTTGCTTATTCCTCCAGCGTTTTACGATTACCTTAATGTGACACTTATTGACCTTGTTGAAGGGCACAATGGACGAAGATGCAGAACAAACGCGGGTAAGACCATCAGCAGCATCATTCCCCTCGATTCCATTGTGCCGTGGCATCCAAATAAGTATAGCCTTACTTGTGTACCAAACCAGGCTTGACTAAATGGTATAGGATCATAGTTTAGGTTTTAGCAATTTAGAAGATAGTGGCACACGTATCCAATGACTTCGAAAGGCAGTTCCCTTCCCATACATTCCTATCCCTGCTCCCTCTTCTGTTTGAGACCGGTCTTTAAACTATACCTTGGACCCTTTTTCAAAGGACGGCCCTAAATTTCTTGAGGATTCTCAGCTGCAGGTGATACGGAGTCAGTCCAAGAAGTGCCTTTATTGCAGCAACCGGGCATGTTCTCATTGAGCCTGTAATGCCGAAGCAGGCTATGAGCTTAGTGCTCCTTTTTCCTTAGTTTGGGCCTGATGATTGTTAAAATTGTCTAGCAGATTATTTTGGTTGTAAACTCCAAGTTCTTCTATAAGTCTCTAATAGGCCCAGAAAGCTTTGGTGGCTCTATTCTGAACTTTAAGTAAACGCTATTTCCCATTTAGTTTTTTTTTCTTTTTTTTTTTCTTTGGATTACTGAACGGTAGTACCGACTAACGAGGAATGTCTAACCACATGTTTTGTTCGCCTCGTAAAAGGCACATTAATCAGTTTGTTTGAGTTTGCGGTAAGTCCTTCCTGGAAACACCAACTCCATATCGAATGCAACCTGCATAAGGTCGGAGATCATTTCATCAAATTTCCCTCTGGTTACGATGGCTACGCAGAAGAAACAGTAGTCCATCAATAACCAATGACCATAGTAAAGAAAACAAAACGCTCCCTTCGGGACATCCATTTATTACCCTATTGGTTACTGTCTCTTCCTAATTTAGCTGTAATGTTCCTGTATTTCAACTTGGAACGAACCCACCTAATTGTGTGAGGCGTAATTCCCCTTTTCCCCTTGTTCCTTCTTTATTGATTTATAGGACGTATTATCCCTAAATGGCCACAAAGGCACAGAGAGCGACTTTTTTTAGCAATCGCTCTTTCAATCTAACTAGGCTGCTAATAGCCGTCACTGTTGATTTGCCAGGTTGATATGGAAATTGCTTCCGATCAAACCGATTTGCTAGAAGTCTTTTACTTCTGATTTGGTAATCCACAACTTTTCCATCGCCTTCAGCAGAAGAGGCTAATTTGGCGATATGCCTTGGGCTTGGTGTCTGGATACTCTCCTTATAAAGAACACGGACTCTCCTCCAAAGTTATGGAATGAAGGCAAATCTTGCACGAAAAATCCGAACCAGACTGGAAAGAATTTCCTTAATACCTTTCTGCTGTTGTGTGATATTTAAGCTACCCCTTCCCCCCCCCCTCCCCCGAGAAACTCCCGTCTGCCCTCTAAAGCTGCCCTCTGAATTCTATACCATTGGAATGATCTCTAGAAAGAACTTTTTGAGCCGCACTGCAGAAGACAATTCATCGATTCCTGCACAAAAACCTCTCCCGGTTGCCCTTTTGAATCCCCTTAGCTCGAGATTAGATTTGGAATGAATTAGTTGCAGATGAGATGAAGGTGAATCAAGGTAGTCGGTTTGAAACTTTTGTAGAAGAAATTTCACCACACATATGTTTTTCAACACACAATATGTTATGCTTTCCCTAACAGACTACACAGGTCTTCTTGCTTTGACATGGAACTTTGTTATGCATTTAGATTAAACAAATGCTGCATAGGTTGTTTGCTGCTGTGGGTTTTAATATTTCAAACAATGACAGCATTCAGATGGAGATTGTTACCTTCTCGAAAACTAAGAAATTCACATAATGATTGAAATTCTCAAGGTCTGTTTGTCCTGCTTCCTTAATACTACTGGAATTAGTATTGCGTTCCAGGTTGACGTATCAATGCCAAAGTTGTTTATGACATGCATATTTTCCGTTAATGTATCGTGAAGAGCCTTAACTGCTGTTTGTATCGCTAACTCAGAATTGTGAATTTTGAGATTCAATATCGAATTTATTGTTATATGTGTCAATATCGAATTTATTGTTATATGTGTTTTTAGGTTTTTAGCTGATGTTACAAGTATCCCTAAGGCTTTTGTTCTCGTGGACAAATCTACGGAATCTATCGTAAAATTCTGCCGATTCCATATACTACCTATTCAAATATTGTATTTCAATAGGTGGCCATTTTATTTCAGGTTGATAATTGTTGTCGGTAATGGCACTTTTTCGTGCTAGTTATTGTTTTATACCATTTTGGAGTTTCACCGAGATTTCACTCACATTTTTGCTCATTATGTGATAATGTTATTCCAGAAAGTAAGGAGTATCTTGTTGACCCTCTGGTAATTCAATAAGTATTTCTTCATGTAGGAGATCCATATTTACTCTGTTGCACCTCCAATTGTTGGATTTTTTGAGTTAAAGGAGGGGTACCTCGGTTTTCTTATAAATTTAATCCAGCCTGTTGCAATAGGTAGTTGATATGATTAATTTTTATAGTGGCTCTTTTCACTCATTTTCCCCACTTTTCATCTAATTTGTTGATATTTAATCCTTTGACGGCAGTTTGAAGAGGTTCGCTACTTTGCTGTGCTGGTGTTGGTAGCCTAGTGGGATTGTTTGTTGGCTGAGATCACTGGCCACGGAACGTAATCCAGTAAATTCCGCTTCTGTTTATGACTGCAGTTAGCTCGACTTTGTGTTGAAATTTGCTCAGGATAAAACACTGATTAGATGTTGAGGCCGATTAAGTTGTTAGTATTTTTCTGAAGACCGTCCAGTGGTAAATCATAATTATTCTGACTTTGCTTCCTTTTTTTGAAGTATGGCAGATTTGGATTCACTCCAAGGAGTGCTATTTTTGAAAACAAATCGGATTCGAATGTAAATGATTCGTATTTGATAAATGAAAAACGAGTGAATCTGGTTCAAATGAAATAAGAATCACGTTCGTATTCGTATTGTATTCAGAAATAGAAACCCTGGCATGCTTCTAATCTTCATCAGCGTCTTAGCACTGTTTGTACAAGGTTTGAGCGGATCCTGGTAAACGTCGGTAAAATGACCAATGCTGATTAGTGTTAAATCCAAGCAGTAACAAGACAACCATTTACTTAGAGCTTTCACGATTAGCAGTCCTTGCCACAGTATTTCTTTGTACCCGTAACAAAACATAGCCGAAGTTCCCTATCTCGTTTGAAGGTTTTATTGCAATTTTATCTTCGACCGTACCCATCTCGATCCTAAATTATTGAATAAACAAAACATTTTTTCCGGGTTGGCTGGTGCTCCTCTTGGATGAAATGTATTATACGTCGCACATCGTCGTACAATTGTAGGAGGTATTGTTTAATTTAATTGGTTGTAAATCTGCAGTCTTTGGATTGTAAATTGATTTTCATATCAAGTTACTGAATTAATTGACATTTATGTAATTGTTTGCCAAAATGATTGCTCGCTGGTGTATATTGTCACGTTCGATTGGTTACAAGATATATGCTTGAAATTGACGTCATGACATTATTTGATCGCGTACTATCCTTCATGCTTCCAACTGGTTTTGTACAATTAACATTACTCGCCAACTCTTTCTAAGTTGACCCACGTTCACGGACACTCATGTCCATCAAAATCGAATTGAAATCTTATGTTGTTCAATATTTTTAAAAAAAATTTCACATTTGCGATAAAAGCTTCTTAAAATACTGATGGAAATTCCACTTCTGATAATTGTATGAATGACTGGCGCCGTTATCTAAACAATTAAACGTGATAAGTCTATTTCATTGTTAATAAGTTAATACCCTGCGTTTTATTCCATTTTGGTATTATTTCATTCCAACTATATTGTAGGTAAAGAATCATTCTATTCCAATTCTACTTACAGTGCTTAGTGCTTTCCACCAGAGTATTTATATCGAACACTTTGATTCCTAATGCGGTTGACATCATGGAGAAATGAATTTTGAAATGTTATTTGTGAAAAATTAAATGTTCAGTCAGTAACAGAGATTGGCATAAAACGGAAAGAATTATTTTTAATGAGGAAGTTAATTTGAGTTTTTTGACTTTTCTAAATTATTTCGAAAAATTTTGACTGACAGAAGGTACCAATTGTGTTTTTACATCGAATGTGTTACCGAGTATTAGAAATAAAATAAAAACCATTGTTGGTTATTTTATTGGCTGTAATTTTCAATCATATTCTTATTCCTATTCTTGTTCATTCCTTTCGTATTTCCTCGTCGGTTATTTTTTCATTATTATATTTTAAGCCTCCTTCGATCGTTAATTTTCTCCTTTTGTCATTTTATTTTTATAACGACATTACGACGTCTTTTAGAATCTACATTAGCATATCCAAAAGAATCCACTATACTACAATAACAAAACCAAAAGAGGCATTGAACAGGGTTTCAAACGGATATCCCGTGATCTCCGAATAGATATGAATTTATCCTCCAAAGGCACTCATCAATTTGTTTTCGAATGAGTAACACCACTACCGCACCTCTAACACTTCTACCCCTTATTTCTCTTAAAACAAAAACTGTAAGTCTGATGTCCCCTTCTCCAGTGATTTGTCTTATAGGATTCGACTGGTATAACAATAGGCTATAGTTAGATTTCCTTAGTTTAATTTAATGTTAAAGTTCTCTAGACTGTTGCCCCAAGCCAAGCAATTTTCAAATTACTTTTATGTAAACTCTACAACCGTATTTCGCAAATTCACCATGTAGGAATATACTCCCTCATACGTTGCCTACAGGAAGGTAGATTTAAAAATGCCTACAAACTTTCTGCGGCCGATTTGAAAATTCCATTTCCTATAAACTGATAGCATCTCTTTTACTTTCTTTTACTCTGGTAAAATAAAGTATAGTAATCATGAAAATTTTGGACCTTGGGATTTTTAGTGATTCTTCTGTTTTGAGGTCCCCTGAGTCCGAAAATGTGGGTTTCGAAATGGTGACTATCTGTCAGTCTGTCAATCTGTCAATCTGTCAATCTGTCAGTCTGTCAGTCTGTGTCCTCTCTACAGCCCAGATGGTTTAACCAATCGAACTGAAACTTCAGATTTAAGATTTTTTGATAAATTGGGAGGTCCCAGTGAATTTTACTCTAAATCGGCTAACCGAAGGTGGCCATTCCCTTGGTCCAGAAAAGTTATTTTGCAAATATCTTAAAAAGTAAAAGGTTTACAAAAAACTTCTTAATACAAAATGTTTCCAAAAAAAAAAAAAATTAAAATTAAAAAATTAAAAAAATTAAAAAATTTCTCAAAATTCTCTGTTCGTAAAAGAAAGTCGTGTGTTGGCCACACCTCCATTTTTTGCATGTTTTCACATAGTAATCTCTGTTTTTTTGGTGGACAAAACAATCTCAAAGTTGTCATAGTATTATTCAAAGAAGACTGGCGGAAATGTTCCAACTTATAGTTGTAGATCATTATAGAGTGTTTCATTCTCGCTCCGGCAAATTCGAATTGGATTTAAATTAATCTTTGTCTTTTGGTAGACAAATGCTATCTTTCAAAATTGTGTGGCTCAAGAACTCGAGTAGAGCAGTTCACAGCTTGAATATTAATTCCAAATGGAGAGAAACTGTTTCATGATATTCTTTCATCGAAATATGAAAAGACGAAGCACGTTCTATTTAAAATTCCATTAAGAAATTGCGGGCATTTGCGTGAACCCTTATTTTGTGATGATAAATAGGTGCCTGTCAAATTTAATTTCGAGAAAATAATGCGCCATCAAGTTTTAATCAGAAACTGCATAGAGAATGGCATATATGAATGACAATGTTAGAAATTGTAAACGGTTTCATGATCGGTGAGGAAAAAATGGCAAGAAGAACATATCTCACTCGGATATTTCGAAAAGAATGTTAAAGTCCATACCACCCTTATTCTATAGCTGAAAAGTATTGGGTTAAAAATTATACATCATCTACAAAAATCCAGTATGGATAAAATATTCATTAAATTTGGTAGCTAGCATATAAAAGATTTGGTCGCATTTCTTATCCTTAAATATGTATATGCGAGCATATCAATTTTATCATAGCGATTGCAAATTAGCTATTATTCAGAAATTGATGAATAATTTTCCATACGTTTTTCTTTGTTATGTATCTAATACATATATGCAAATATTCTCACAGTGTACCGTTTTTCAGCATAAAACATCTTTCGACAAGTTTTTTCTATTTATATAGAGCATAAGCTGAATTTTGAATGCGATATTTGTTGAATTTTATAGTTGGTATTTTTTTCTTTAAATTCTACATAATTATATGACGTAATCCAAGGACAAGATACCACAAGACTTTTACCAAACGGAGATTTTTTAGTTGGTACACTTTAAAATTTAAAATTTTGAATCGTTTCCTATTTACTATATATAAGAAGAGCAAAGCTAGACAATAGCACTTTAGACAGCGGATGTGCACTTTTCAACAGTTTTGTTTTTCATGGAGTCGCTGTTAATCTAACAAATACTCGGAAGAACCATGTTTGAACATTTACTCCAAAACAAATATTGCTCATTTCTGAACTCTATTTAACTCAAAACATATTAGATACGTGCAGATCAATTTATTTACACTTAAGACTTGTTATTCCTACAAAATAGGAAAAATGTACCAAAACAGTAATCATTGTGTCTATTGTAGCCATTGTTCTGTGGTAATGTATATAAACCGAAAGCATATGATACTATTTTAACGAAAGTTGCCAGCCGAAAGTGAAAAGTCGATAATGCAGATTATGTTGGTCCAGCCGAAAATAAAGAAATGGTAATGCAGATTGTGCAATCTCAGCCGAAATAAAAAGTAGATAATGCAGATTATGTTATTAACATTCCAGCCGAAAATAAAAAATTTAGTAGGTAGTTATCAGCCGAAAGTAAATAGGATACATAGATTGCAATAAAAACTTTTGTAACTAGTCTTACGTGGAAAACGTTGTTTAACCTAGCCGTGGAAAATATCAAAAAATCAGAAGAATCCACAAAATTGGAATAAAATCAGCCTCTCGACTGTATATCTGGAGTTGAATCGTTTTTATGTGATTTGTCAATAGCTATCGCTGGAAAAAATTCTGTTCAAGTTTCCCGTGGGAAATCTCGAAAAATTCAAAAATGTTTCCAGCTGAAAGTAAGAAGATCCCGTGGAAATGTCGGAAAATTCGATTTTCCAAAAATCATTAGAAAATTTATATAAAATCAGCCTCTAGAGTGTTATATCTGGAGATGGATTGATTGATGTAAGTTATCAATAGCTATCGCAGGAAAAAGATTCGGTTCACGTTTCCCTTGGGAAATCTCAGAAAATTCGATTTTCCAAAAATTTTAAATTTTCCGAGATTTCCCACGGGAAAATTGAACTCAATTTTTTTCCTGCGATAGCTATTGACAAGTCACATCAATTCAATCCATCTCCAGATATAACAATCTAGAGGCTGATTTTATTCATCCATTTTTTACTTTCGGCTGGAAACTTTTTAAATTTTCCGAGATTTCCCACGGGAAACTTGAACTGAAATAGCTACTGACAAATCACATCAATCCAATCCATCTCCAGACATAACACTCTGAAGGCTGATTTTATTCCAATTTTGTGAATCCTTCTGATTTTCCGATATTTTCTACGACTAGGTTAAACAAAGTTTTCCGCGTAAGGCTATTTACAAAAGTTTTTATTGCAATCCATGTATTTTATTTACTTTTGGCTGTCAACCACCAAATTGTTTATTTTCGGCTGGAATGTTAATAACATAATCTGCATGATCGACTTTTTACTTTCGGCTAACTTTAACAGGGTAAGCAAACGAATACTAGTTTTGGTTTGATCTAATTGCGGGTTAGCCTCACAACATTACAAAACAGAATAATATCGAGGCATATTGGGTGCAGTGTTTGTCACTTTTGGGATAATGTCGCGTTCTAAAAAAATTCAGTTCAAGTTCCCACAGTGGTCTGGAAAGGCAGTAAAGTTTGGCCACCATGACCCGCCCGGGCAATAGACAAATTATGTTCCTTGGACCTTGAGAACACAAATGCAAGTAACCATCAATTTCAATTATTCAACCACTTGAAATGAGTATAAATATATATTCATCTTCCTGTTGCACAAATTAACAGGGTACAGCAGCTTCCTAGTCCTGTAACAGATTGGAGTTAGTACAAAGATCATTATATTATTGAATAGTATAATGAAGCCTCTTACGAATTAAATGTCTTTTGAGGAAAATTCTACCACTGCTGATCTCTGGGAGTATTGTGGGGCCAAAATATTGTTGATCTTCCATCGATTCCAGAATTTCAAAAATTCATGATGAACTGACTCGCCCGCTTGCTCGGACCAGAGACCGAATCCGTGGCCTTCCCTTAGCAAACTAACGCTTTCTTCTATACGGTGAATCGCTACGTGAATCTTCAAGGTATCACTTATTCCAGTTGCCAGGACCGCTTTTCTCAATTCATCTATATATTTTGACAAATTTTCTTCATTTCTCCTGATACTGAAACAAGCTTCTACAATTTTGTTCATTGCTTGGAAAGCAGAAACGTAGGGTATCATGATTAATTCACCACCAACTGCTCCACTAATTTCTTTATCGAACAATTTTTCTGGTTCCTTAAGAAGCTTCCTACAGGCGTTCCCTTCAAAAACTTCTCCGTGATAGTTTTTGGATATCAACTTGAGCCCCTGAGGCCATACTATGGCCTTATCCCTGCCTAGCAAAGGTACGAGCCCGTCCCAGAACAAGTGATTTACAAACCCTTGAAGAATGTGAAGCTCTGGGACAACGCACTTTTCCAAGACAGAAACACTCGATTCTTCGGTAAAAGCGGCTTTTTTATTGTACTATTACTCCTTGAGGCCTTTTTCTTAATACTGCCAAGTGAAACGAATTTCTGGTAGTCTGATTCTAAATCTCCCATAAGTTTTCAGTCTATAAACATCTTGCTCTAATGAGTATGAAACATCGCTTAAGTCTAATTCACGCTCATTGTTTCATTTCCCAATATCTAGTTCTTTTCGACTCCTGAGATCTTGAAGACGCACGAAACAATATTGGCAAGGAAAACTCGATATAGCCGTTTGTTGACCATTTACTAGCAGAAGAAGCTTGAAATCTGACAAGAATTTTAATGGAATAGAATTTATTCTAATCAAATCAAATAAAATGTTCACGTTATCATAAGTTTCACTGATTAGGGGGACGATACCCAACATTATCAACTTATGAATTCCTGTTAACTTTCCTTCATTGTTGTTTGAGTTGATAATTTTTGTTTTTTAGAACCATCATCTGAATCTATACATAGATAATCTTCTGGAAGAATAGTCATACAAATCTTGAAGAAGCCTTGACCCCCCCCCGTCAGCCATAACGTAATTGTCAATTAAATTTCTTCTTACTAAAACACACTAATACTTCTTCGGCATCGGCCCACACTACTGGTCTTTCTTGTTTATTTATATTTTTATCGACTTCGAAACTCAAAATAGTACTTATATATATATATATATATATATATATATATATATATATATATATATATATATATATATATATATATATATATATATATATATATATATATATATATATATATATATATATATATATATATATATATATATATATATATATATATATATATATATATATATATATATATATATATATATATATATATATATATATATATATATATATATATATACGTCATCTAATGCCTTGGATTTTTTTGACGCTTCTGCTAAATAATTGCTAGGAACCGATTTTCGACCGATATTCTTTCTAATGAAAGTGCATAATTTTTTCATCTGTCTACCAGAAGTACCTGCCTGAACTTGAAAATCAAATAAATTATCAGATGAAAATTGGGCGTTTATTCCTTGTTTGCCTTTTGCGTCCTCCCGTACTCATTTTCACCATGGTCTTATTATCGGTGGCCTGCATTTTTTGGACACCAGTGACGTACAAAACTGTTCTTGTTGTGTTGCAGGAAGAGTCTCAACCAACTTTTCAATATTAGCTCTCTTACGAGCGGGCTTACTTTTTGAGCAGCACACATGAGTTTGATGCCTCTACCAGTACGTTGGAAGCAAATATTACAAATTTTAAAAGTCGAACCGGATTTTTCTACCAGCGCACGCATCACTTTAGTTTCAGTTGCTTCAGGAGATTTTTGAGCATACATGCCATTTTCAGATGTAATTCTTGAACGTGATATTATTGGTACACCTATCCTTCTTTTTTTGTCACCTTTACAACGTGCAGTTTGGCATATATAACTTTCACAATAAATAACACTTGATTCACCACCGCACCTTGTATTTTTCAGCAAAATAATATCTTCGTAGTTGGGCATGATTTTGAATAATCAGCTTACATGTAAAACGAGTCCCCGTACCTAGAGACTTGAGTGTATACCCGTTAATGTCACTCCCGGACACGCACAAGCGGAAATTTCTGCGCGCTTTTAATTCCCGAAATCATTGAGTTTTACGCATTTTCTCAGCACGCAAAAAGTATGGAAAAGAGTAAAAAAGGATCAGCGGCGATTTCGGGGAGGTAATTTTCGAAGTTCTCCAGGTCCAAGGAACATAATTTTTCTATTGCCCGGGCTAAACTTTACTACCTTTCCAGACTGTTCCTCCCCTTTGGCATGGTGGTCAAACTTTACTGCCTGGCCAGACCACTGTGTTCCTCCCCTTTGAAAATCTGAGAAAACTCGATTGTGCAAAAATCATTAGACAATCCATCCGCACTCTAGAAGCTGATTTTATACACATTTTCTAATGATTTTTGGAAAATCGAATTTTCCCAGATTTCCAATCCAACTCGAGATATAACACTTTAGAGGCTGATTTTATACCAAGATACTGAAGGCAGGCTTCTTAAGAATATTGACAAAAGTATTTAATGCTATCCATAGTCATCCATCGTAATTTTCGGCTAAACACTATCGACTGATTACGACTTAATTTTTTGTTTTCGGCTGAAATATCACAATCTGCCTTACCGATTATTTACTTTAGATTGACATTAACAGGGTTCTGCATTAACGACCTTTTACTTTCGGCTGGCAATTTTTGGCTAACTTTAACAGTATTTCAGTGTCCCTAATACGGTCCAACCGATAGACTGGACTTATTTATTTGACGAAAAACAACACCATTAGATATTATCGTTCGGATTTCATGTTATCTCTCCTAAAAAATGAAAATCGCTGTTAACCGCAATAAGTCAAAAACCAATTAAAGTTAAATGGTCGTTACTTCTCTTTTTGTTCATGCCCTAGTTTTTACAAATTTACACGACATCAAGATGAACAAATGGGCTGTTGGCCAGATTAACATTCAAATTTGCCAAAATTAACTCTTGAGCTATTCAAATTTCGTTCAAATATCCAATATCAACTCTAATTAGCTCTCTTCTGTATGTTTTACTACAATGTAACCGATATTAAATCGATATTACATAAAATGAAGTTTATACTTTTCCGACTATTAATAAAATTAAAAATGTCATGTTTCCGCAAAAAGGCGCGGGCCATAGCAATTATTGTTAAATAAATAAAGCGCATTATTGTATTGCATTTTCATCGGAAATTATACTTGCACTATCGTGTGTCGCATTCCTCATAAGGCAAATCAAAATTAATTTTTCCGTTATTTATTATGAAAAATACTTTCATTGCGATTTTATCATTTCCGCAGACAAAAATTATGCGAAAAAAGTTTTAGGTGTAAAGTCATATAATAAAAGTTGGGCTTGATTTTCGTTGCGTTATTTTATTTTATAATAATTTAACGACCTTGATTTTTTTTTTTTTTTTTTTTTTTTTTTTGGCAAACAACCCAAAAATAGAAAATTTAAGCTGTTCGTTAAAATTCACCAATTGTTGGCAAACATTCAGCTTTATAATATTTTTTGTACGTTCAAGTACATATTTACATTGAACGATTATGTGAAGAAAGTACAAATACAAAGTAATGGTTGCCTTCTTTCTTGTTAGCCATTATAGTATAACTGCGGGGGTGAAATTAAGCCTATATCAAGGCTATAATAATGAGTAATAAACATGGCTTATAAATAGTTTGTGTGTGCTGATGTTTGTTTATTTTTGGTAACCATTATGTCTGTCTAATTTGTCTTCAGCTGTTTTAATTTAGATAATAAATAATTCAGTACAAAATGTAATTGTGGACGCATTTTGTGACAACATAGTCTTTGGTTATAGCGTCTGTATAGAATGAGATATACAATTTGAAAGGTTTATTTTTGTTCTTATAATCTATTGCAGAACCGTGTGCTGCAAACAACTGATCCAGGTATGCAGTATGATTTAAAATTGTCTCTTATTTTGCGTCTAAAATTGTAAGGAGATCACTTTCACTGTTCGGTTTTATTTGCCGAGCAAACAAATACGCCTTCCAATCTCGTATCCGATGCGAATTGTTTAATTTGGAATTTCATGAAGGTGGTGTCATATTGCAGCTTCGGTTTTCATTTATGAGCTTTCATGTGGTACAATTGTTGCCCATCTCTTGTCCGATGCGAATTGCAATACCAATATGATAATTTCCTAATACGCATAGTCGATAGAGAGGTTTTGGAAAAGAGCGCTCAATTTCTGAGCATTTAAATTTGAATAACATTTTATCGACAAAAATAATTTGAAAATATTCTGCTGTGGATCCTAATTTTAAAGCTCTATCCATTGGCAACGTTTTATCTTTCAACCAACCTTCTTTTAATCCTTGAGGATGGGTATTAAAATAATTCTAATTCATGTAATGAATTATGACGAATTGGATGAGTGTCAAATGGTTCTAAAAATGAGTTTAAATGCTCCAAATTGTCTCCCAGAAAATACTCGTTCGCGCCTTCCATTGCTTCATGCATCAAAATAAAGTGACTGAGTTCGCGTCGCACTAACTGCGCTTCAAAATATTTGCGTCTTATAATAGTTTGATACTTAATTTTATTCATCATAGCCTTGCAAAATACTTTATTGGTTGTCACTATTGTGTCAACAATGTAATTTGTGCCGTAAAATTCTCATTGACATTGTATATTTTGATTTTCAGCCAATCCTTCACCGAGCAATCATTCTGTTTCCGGTAAACCATGAAAAAGTTCAATATCTGGTGGTAAACCATCCAATGTCCAATAACCATTCAATTTCTGTCGTTTGGTCAAAATGTTCGGTCCTTTTGTTACAAGAATCTCTAATTTTCATGGCATTGATAAAATATAATCTTTGCTCCGTTCTTCCATTAGTTTTGCCACCAATGCCTTTACATCAGTTTTATTAGGTTGAGATTCTCTAAATAATAGTGATGGGCTAAATCGATCTTTTTTATTAAAAAACATATGAGAAAATAAACAAAACAAAACGAAAAAGATCGATTTAGCACATCACGACTAAATAAAGCAGCTTTACGAAATCTTAATGTTAATTTATTACAAACCAGTCTTTTGACGTTAGATAACTTTTAAGAAGTATAGGATTGCCTGTTTCAAAATCAGATTCACTAAATAAATCTCCTAGTTTCATTTTCATGGACTGCCTTCTAATCAAATAATTGGTTCCCTTCCCTTTTGTGCGTGTAATTCCAACCCATTCGTTGGTTGTATAAGATGACGTTACAGACATCAATATTTCTGTAATACTCCAATAAATAATTTACATCGATAATGGTGCAATTTTCAACAAAATAGACTAAGCATCGGGCAAATGTGGACTTTCCTGATGTGCTTGGTCCCATTACACCTGATCGACATGTCGGATAAGAAGACATAAGCAATTTTATATTCATAGGAGCAAATGCATAATACATATCCACTATTTATTGAAAAACCAAAAAATCACCGAGCAACAGGCGCAGTGGTTAAAGCTGCGGCGTTTGGATCGGGAGGTACCGGGTTCGAATCCCGATAGGGGCGGGATGCAAAAGGGATTTTTCATCATCTGATTACGATCGATGATGACGATGAACACAACTATGACCCCCTGTTGAGAGTGCAGAATCCATGGGCCGACCCACCTTTCATGTCAGCACTATAGGTTGGCATGAAGCAATGCAATGTGCAGGTGGTTTATACAAAGCGGGTCTATAGCCGTACGTCCTCGATTTGGCTACTACTGCGTAAAGTATTACGGTAAAATTAAACTGCGAAAGAGTTGGGAGTGCCTTGAGCCCCAGAACAGATTGCAGAGATTAAAACCAAAAAAAAAAAAAAAAAAAATAAATAAAAAAATCATTTTCAGTCAAAAATTTTTTTTACATTTAAATCAGCATATTCGGGGATTATGTGCAATTCAGTTAGTATATAGCCTCTAACAAATACTTTACTGGTTCTTGTTTCACACTGAACCAACCACAAAATTATTTCGATTGGTAGAGTTTTATTTAGCCCTTTCAATCCTGGCTCTGGGAAATTCACAATATGAAATATTCTGTGAATGTACTTAACTAAATCGAGGTCGTACAATTCAAATATGTTGATAAAAATGGTCTTCGGTTAACGGTTCCCACAGGAACTTCCGTCAACATATGTTGACAATTCGATTCATGGGTTGTAAAGATTTCAGTACCTTCATTAGAGAGGTTTCTATGAAATATTATTCTTTTAAAAAATAACTCAAGATTTTAGAAAGTTTTGTAAATGAAATTCGTAATGCGTAACAAATGAACAGTCTTATACCTAAGTAGATTTCTTATAAAAATATTCTGGTAAATTCATCACAAAAATGTTCAAGTTTCACAGGCATAAGGAACTTAAACTAAAAATGGAATCGAAAATAAATCTAAATTCTAAAAGAAGAAAACAATGTTTTATAATTATATATCACAGACCATTTACAATGAAATATTGGTAAAAACAATTGTTCTTTTAATTAATACATAAGTGCACTTTGCACTTCGTACAAATCACTCGAGATGATCCTTTGCAATCTGTAATTTTGCATCTGCTGGCCGAGTGGCTTTGCTGAAAAAAGGCATATGATACATCCCGTCAAACCGGAAATCATTTTCTGGACGAATCTCCTGCGATCTTAAAGGAGTGGTTGTGGTTGTATCCGATGATGTCTCCTGATTTCTCTTGTTGGACACTTTTTTGAAGCTAAGTTTAGTGAAGCATCATCCTAATTTTAATTTGAAATCCTTTAACTTTATTATATTTTTCTCTTTTATTTTATTGATTTCACAATTTCGTTTGTATTCTAGGTATGCTGCGCATACTGCAAAATCAATAAAATGAAATACAACTCGTAATGTCCATTTTCTTAATTTTATGAATATCCTGTAATAGCTCATGTACTGATGATCGAGCATATCTACGCCTCCCATACAATCGTTGTATTTTCTAACAATTTGCGGCTGTTTTATATTGACGTAAGCCTTAGCCTTTTTATCCCATCTTTTGACAAGCCGTTCTTCACCATTGCCAACAAAATTAGACACTAAATATACCGATCGATTGTCTTGCCATTTTACAATTACAATTTTTCCGTCCTTACTAGTTAGCTCCTCCGATGATCCTCGGCCCTTTCTTTTCATTTCTGCGTCAGAACTAAAAATTTGATGATTGAATCTATTGATTCGAGCAGTTCCGGCCCCGTTTATTTGTTTCTGTGTTAAAATTTCGAATACCTGAGTGCTGAAGTAGTAGTCAAAATATAACGAATGCCCAGGTTTATCAATTCTTTCGATCAACGGCCGCTCCGAATCCTAACGAGGATCGATCGAATTGATCGATTTCTGTGGAACTTCCTTGGTATAAAAGGAAATCGTAGGAATAGTATGTTTTATGCTTAGGTGCGCTTTGAAAGGAATCATCTGCTTTCCCATTTCGGGGCAACGCTTTTTTACCATGTCAATAAGTGGTCTTACCTTCACAAATTTGTCCTGATGGTTCTTAGGTATTTTATTATTATCTATTGTACAAAGTGAAGATTTCGTCTCAACCAAAATAATCTGCCACGCGTCATTACTTTCGACATTGAGTACAGTTCGAGATAATGGCTCCAATACATGCTTACATGAGGAAAGCCAGCTATGCCCATAATTAAATGCATACCAAACAGTTGAGCTACTTCTTCCGGAGATGCATGTTTAAAATTTGCGAATCCTCTTTGTATCGCGTATTGGTTTGTGTATGACGCGATTTCGGTATACATATGCATGGGAATATATTTGGTAAATATGTCTAACGCCACTCATCATTGAATTCCGAAGAAGACAAATCAAACGACTCGAAAGCAAAAGGTAAATTGGTAAATGGATGTTTTTGCCATGTTATATCTTTCTTCTTCGACAGGCCAGAATAACGTTGATCTATAAACTCCACTTCCTCCAAAACAACGATTTGTTCCGCTATTTCAGTCGGCTCTGACATAATGATATCGACGAGATCACAATTTTTAGGTAGCTGCGTTATTACCTCAATATCATGCTGAGTAGATTCAAGGTTGGGGATTTCATCGTCCAGCAAGTCCTCAAGGTCTGAGTCCTCAGCCATAATTAGGTCGGCAGCTTCTTCAACCGTATAAGTTTTTTTCGCGTCGCCATTTTACCTAAATGAATAAAATAGTATAATAGTGAATTCTGCATAAAACTAAATGTTTATCTAATGTAAAATTTTGTGATTTATTACAATATAATGTTGGAATGCTTATAAATATTATGTTGAAATTTAGCTTCATGTCAACATGTGTTGACAAAACTTATCAAGTACAACAAATACTTATCAACACTTGAGTTAATTTGTCAAAATATGTTGACATGAATGAAAATGATTCCATTACCTCTGAGTCGATTTGTCAAAGCACGTCGACGTTAATTGTAACTCTGATAAAAGTATTAGAATGGACAAAATTATAATAATTTTCACTTTACAGCATATTTACAACATTCTCTAACACTAAACATGTACAATTTTACCACTACCTTAATATTATACTAAATAAAAATGAGTTTTTTGCTTACCTTTTATGGAGTTAATATTTTGGCGCGGCCGCTTGACACAAATACAAATTATGTCACTGTCAAATTTAGTACTACATTTAAAATATGAAAAAATTTAGACTTTCAAATAGTACTAGAATAGGTTAAATAACCCAATAGGCAAAATAAATGGAAAGGCAACGCGTAAAATATCTATAAAAATCATGTCATCATCTGTTGACGTTGGTTGTCAAAGGGTTAGCTGGAAATTTGTATGTAGCCATTTGCAGGCATTGCCGAACGGAACACTAAGGGATCCCTTTGAAAATTTAGCAAATTTCAATTTCACCTTTGAATTTTATTAAAATGGTTAGCTTTCCGAATTGAACCGATATTTTCAGTCACAAACTTTAGTAATCCTGACAACTTCCGGTTTTACGTATGATTTACTAAACAATTTGAATTGGAATAACTTGATAGCTAAAAATACAATTAAGCGGACAAAAAAAGCTAAGGAAAATCGAATTAAAATCAAATTGAAACTCCAATGATACTCCACAAAAAATTTAGATATACCACAAATAAACCTATCCAGAACGCAGTACTAAATTATGAAGAACAAAGTGTGTTTCTGCGATTTCGATAGGCGATTGCTAAAACATTCAATATCACAACAAAAACTTTCAAAACTTTTTTACTTTGCTATAATGGTAATCTCATAAATAGAATTTATATGAATCCTCATTACGATCGGTGATGAAGATAAACATATCTATGACCCCCTATTGAGGGTGCGGAATCCATGGGCCGACCCATCTTTCATGTCAGCACTAAAGACTGGCATGAAACAATGCAATGTACGGGTGGTTTAAACAAAAACGGATCTATACCCGTACGTCCTCGATTTGGCTAGAGTTGGGAGTGTCTTGAGCCCCAGAGAGGATTTCAGAGGTAGAAACAAACAAAACAAACAAATAAAAAATGTATATGAATCATTCTGAGCGCTTAATAGATTTTAGTGATTCTGAAATTAGGGCAAACTTATGTGCAACAGATCTTGACGACGCAGCTGTAAAACATATAGATTAGCGAATCAAAAACTTTTAGCGTAAGTATGGTCGAAAACCTAGTCGAAGGGAGGCTATCGAACTATCCACGAGTGTGATGTTAAATACGATACATGGATATCACGATAAATGGGTGAACCGACAAATTGTTCTAAATAAAATCCTCCGGACTAGAAACGAAAAACCTCATCAACAGCGACATAAAAGTAGAAGATAGAATATTACCATTAGAAAATTGAGTAGTCAATATTGTGTTCATTTTAACTAGTCGGAAAAGGAATCATCAGTCATATCAACAGTCAAATGTTACGCCGCAGACCAATACTTACGTATAACTTTATAAATTAAATATGAAATTCATAAACATCTCATTCATAAACATCTCAATATTTTCGAAAATCCTAGAAAACTATATTAAATTATACAGAAGTCTGTAATATCAGAAACCAAAGAAACTCAATCCGTCGCGCTAATCACCGTCACGCAAATCTTGAAAAGGTCTGTTACAAAACACTCTCATGCAAAAGTTGTAAAGTTATCAAATCAATTAATAAAGCCGGCAACGTCAAACAATTTAATGCCAAGCACAATAAAGAAAAGTTAAAGTATCTTAATTCGAACTTTGTGATTTGGAGTAAATAGAATTTTCAGTCTTTTTTGGCTCTCTAAAATTGAAATGTCGACTGATCAATTAATACTTAAATTTCACAGAACCAAAAAATTGTAAATTTAATTTACTCCAAATCACGAATTTCAAGTTAAGATACTTTAACTTTTCACCGTAGTTATAGGCGCGGATAATTTTAAGATTATCTAGTAAACGGGTGCTTCGAATGGATCCTAAGATCGAAAAATCGAATACCCTCGACAATTTCAAACCCCCTGGAGCATCTATATACTGGGAGTCTCTAACTAACTGAAAGAATGTTTTTATCTTCAATATAATGGGTCTCCTTATGAAATTGCAATTAAATAATTGTTTGCAAGCCTTTTGCAGCTGACAAAATTGAAATTTAGGAAATATTTGCGAAACCTCTACGATCAAAATTAAATTACAATAGAAAGCATTCAACCTAAATAGGTTGCACCTAGATTATATTATGTACAAGGAAGATAACAACTACGATAATCGATCAATCATCCATCTATTTACTGAGCGACCTAACAACCGACGACAATTTAACAATTCAGAAATTTACAAAATTTTTAAAGGCCTTCCCAAAATTCAAATTTAAAAATAGCAGGAATTATCTTCATTTTTCAGCTCAGCACCTTAAAAGAATCGACTTGGAAGCTTTAGAAATATCTGTTTTATAAAAGTGGAGAAAGGATACAAAGTTGGATTGAAAAAACTGTAGCGGTAGGAATGCTTGAAATATTCGACCCGAACAGTACATACTGCGCCGAACATTATTACATGAATTCGGATTCAGCCAATTTCTTGGCATTGATGGAAACATCTGACGTTTTCAATTTTCCCGTTCAAGTTAATCATCAAAAATATTCGATGTCCTGGGACACACGTTAAGAACCATTGCCCTGTATATGTATATATTTAGTCATAAACAGTTTTCTAATTAAGGGAAGCACAATTTCTTACCACCTTCTATCATAACTAGCAATCGAGTGATTTAAATGAATTGTGTTTGTAACATTGTATGATATCCGAATTTTTTGTCGGTTTCGTATTTAAATGGGTTACAAAAACAAAAAAAAAATAACTCGAAATGATTAAATTACAGAGATGCAGCATAAGAAAAATAAAGTAAAATATTCCACAAAAAAAAAAAAAAAAGTACGGAAGAGGGGAGAAATGATGTCCGAAATGTTTATAAATTGTATTGGGTATTCAGCTCGCGCCTCTGATTTCTTCCAAAAATGAAATTGATACCTACATGAAAAATGTACATTAGGGAAAATAACATTGTTTCGAAGGAGTTAAATTATGTACGCTAAAGTGAGTTTAGTAAATTGAAAAATCAGTTTATTGTTGTTGTGTTTTCGGAAAATTAATAGCGTGCGGGTTTGAAAATTATGTACATTGGTATGGATTAATCAGTATTTGCTAATTATGTATGTATTAGGCATTTCAAAATATACAGCTACATAAATGTAGTAAGTACAATGATTTACATGCAACTTTTTGATTTTGTTCTAATTTTCCTATTTTGTCTGCGGTAAGTGATAATTTACAAAACGCCATAAAAAAAACGGTTTGCCCTAAAATACGTTTACAAGCATAATTAAAATGGAAACGAACAAAAAAAAAATGTCGCGGCGCCATATACGACCGAAATTTGAGGGAGGGGTCATGTAAGTTTGTTATTTTTGCTATCGTCTGTCGTTTGTATTGCTAAAAATCGATATATTTCAATTTAAAAAACTACAACTAAACGTTAGTCTTGACTATACTATTGTAACCAGTACAATTCAGATAATTTTGAATTTTTCGATGAAATAAACATTCCAACATAGCAACATAATATTATTCTAAGACTAAACATTATGATGATAAAATTTACGCAAAACAATTTTTTTATTATTTAGAATTTTAGTTAGCTATGTTGGTTTTTATTGGTAATTTTACTATCTTTAAGAATTTCATACATTTACATATTGTTGAAAGACGAATGAGAGGAGGGGAAGTATTTTGGGTTCGAGCATTTGCGCAATTTTATGCTGTTAAATTTTACCTAAATACAAAAGTATTCACGCTAGTTAGAATAGGATTTACTTTAGAATCTTAATGGCTTCTAACTAGAAGAAATTCATTGGTGCTAAAGCAAAACATTTTTGTTGCGTAATCACAATTTTATTGCTGTGATCAACTATGATTCGATCGATTGGTTCCACTCACAATCTCAGCAAAATATGTTTAGCGCTGTCTGTCCGTCTTGGCTTTAAAACAGATCGAGCTGTTTAACACAAAATACTACCCTATTCTGGTAAAAGATGCTTCATTTTCATTCAGGTGGAAAATAGCCTGCTCCTTAATATTTATTTATTTATAGCATTTTCTAAATAACTAGCCGATATTACCCGGCGTTGCCCGGCTCGTTTTTTTGATATGTATATACAATCGATTTATATCTACTTTTTCAGCAGCTTTCCGACGCGAGAACATGCGACAAAGTTGGCCATGGGAGAAGCATGGTGATTCCAAATCAATACCACATATGTTGAATGTTTGGCCTTGTCACTTATTTATTGTATTTGAAAATGCCAATCGAATTAGGAATTGAAGTCGCTTGAATGGAATTGGCGAATCTGTTGGTATCATAGGAATACGTGGTATTAATACATGTTCTCCTACAAATTTTCCTGTTATAATTGTCGCTTCAATAACATTGCCATATATTTTTTTAATTGCCAAGCGAGTTCCGTTACACAATTTGGGCGATTGAATATTGCGCAATAAAATAATTGGAGAACCAATTTTGAATTGCAAATGATGTGGTGCCAAACCTGGTATATTTATGGAATTTAAAAATTCCGTTGGATAATTAACTGCTTCACTTTCTTCAATGACAGTATCGATTGATTTAAAAGACATTGTTTCTGTATCCAACATATCTTGAATTTTTAGATTCAAAAATTCTACTGCAATATTTTTGGGCGCTAAAATTGCACGATTTTGTAACCATTGAATTTGAACATTCCCGAGAATTAACAATTGTACAGAAATTTTCTGGAAATTCGATTTCTTTGGTTATTTGATCAGCAGCAATTATTCCATTTTCAATGTCAAGCAATTGTTTAGAAAAAAATTCAGCTGAAGGATCGTTTTGGATAATTACACTCATATTTGTGGTTAATTTCATTGGTATTACTGTTTGCCCTAAAGATGAAGATTTAAGGCATGCGTTTATTTCATCAGCATATGTTGATCGTGGCATAACGGGTAGTGTTTGTCTGAAATCCCCAGAAAGGAAAATTATGGTTCCACCAAAAATATTTGTGTTGTTCTTGAAATCTTTTAATGTTCGATCCAATGCCTCCAATGAGTGTTTATGAGCCATTGTGCATTCGTCCCAAATTATAATGCATGCGACATTTTTGCAGTACTTTGGCCATGTTTGAATTTTTTTTTTGTATTACATGTTGCATTTTCATTAGTTTGTGTATTTAATGCCAGTTTAAATGCTGAATACGCTGTTCTCCCTCCATCTAATAAAGTTGCAGTAATTCCTGACGAAGCAACGGCTAATGCAATGTTACCTTGGGAACGAATTTCTGCTAATAAAAGTCAAATCATGAAAGTTTTTCCAGTTCCGCCTGGAGCATCCAAAAAAAAGAAGCCCCCAGTTTGGGCTTGAACTGCATGTACAATTCTGTCGTAAATAATTTTTTTGTTCATCTATCAATTTTGGCTTATTAATTTGAACAAATTCAAGTAAATCAAGCGTATTGTATGATTGTTCTCGTGAAAGATCATAATTAATTAGATCATTTGCTAATCTTAAAGGTGATGGCAATCCTAAAGTTTGAAGATTTTGATTTGAAATAGTCATGCATATATCCTCAAGTCGAATTAAACAGTCATTGAACATGATTGGCAAGAAATCAATTGTGTTGTCGTTGTGAATACTGCGATATGTGTGAAGAATATCCTCAGTCATTGCATTTTTGAATTTTTCCCATAGTTAATTTGGATTGGAAGGACTGCATCGTAATGACTGCATCGTTTAATGTGAAATCCAAATGTAAATCTTCTTCTAATAAATTCAAAGCCAAACATGCTGCGTGAAATGTTCCATTAACTGTTTTTAAATTATTAAATGATGTAGGTCCTCGAACATTAATTAATAATAAACGTAAATAGAAACATTCTTTTTGATTTGGATGAATGGTGAAAATTCTGGATGTCCATCGACAGGTGTACCTCGTTTTCGAAGTTCCCATTTTTTTTTTATCCCACGTATAGTAGGAAGGCATTTCTGAATACAGCAAATTATGTGTAAATAAATTTTGTTATTGACACGTATTGAAAAATTCTGTTAAAGTAGTTTTTGGTGGAGAAGCAGCTCGCTGTGCAATATTTTGGTCTGTAATAAAGACACATTGTCCATTTTGAAGATGTACCGCTAGATGAATTACTGCTGGACCTCTTTCGTGCATTGAAAATGATAAAATACGCCAAATAGCCTCGCTGGTGCTTATATATCTTCCAGTTTGAAATCTTGAAATTTTGTCATTTAAATTATCTTGTCACTCAACATTGAAAACTGCCATGTCAGTTCCTTTGTTGATATATTTGCAAATATATTTTATGGATTTTACGGATAAGCATTGTTCAACATTAATGTGTGCCTTAAATGTTTTTGATAAAAATGGCGAATAAGGCACAATCCATCTATTGTCAACTTCAAATTCATTTGTGTGAATATTTATCGTGAGTGACTTTCCAGAATTCTCAGTGGATCTTCTACGATATAATGGATAGCTATCAATTCGAGTAATCGTATGCATTGTAAAATCTTTAGGAAAACTTTTGGAGCATTAATCATACATGGTGAATTCATATTAAGTGCTCCACATGGACCATGAACCATATTTAATTTAACAATTTCAAATAATTCTGGATCCGTGTCTTCATCAGGAATTTCAGCGCTTATTACGTTGTCGATATCGATTGATCTTATTTTATTTGTCAGCCAAATTAGTATATGAGCATGAGGACGTCCTCGTTTTTGCCATTCGATCGAATACATCCAACAATTCGTTTGCCCATACACATGAACATGATACTTTGTAATGAGATCCATTAAGGATTTTAGCTTTTGTTTAAAAACTCATGCTATAATGTCATGTCGATCATGCGATTGTTGACCATGCTTTAATAATTTTACAATATCGTTCCATTTTGGATTGCATGTGAATGTTATAAATAAATCGGGTGTTCCGTAATGACGAACGAAAGTCATAGCGTCTTGAATATACTCTTGCATATGATGCGGACTGCCAATGTATGATGAAGGCAGAATAACAGTATTACCGATGTCATTGACATTAATACTTCTGTCTACATTTCCATTTATTGCATCACGCAAGTGGATGTATTCGTCGCTTCGTAATTTTGACTGATTAAAACGAATGTATCGTAGACGTTCACTCTCGATTTTGCCTTACATATCGACAACATACTGATGGTATAAATATCTACATTTTAGAATGTGATTGTCTTCAGTAGATCTAATCATTAGTCGATAAGCGTAATAATTCATAGCACTAACTTTTTTGGTCAGTTCTGCGCCGGTAGATGGATTTGTTTGTTTTATGTTGATGTTGTATCCATCATCACCTTCCCAAAAAATATGGTATTGCAATGCGCCGTAAGAGCGATGAGTGTCTTCAATTTTCTGAATGACGTTATCTCTATGCTTAATACGTGATTCAAAAGCTTCCCCAACCATTACAATAGCAACTTCATCAACTGTTGGTGCATTATATCTACGGACGTGGGCACCTGTTGCTGTTTTATCTGCTTTAATAACGATCATGTAATTATCATTTTCCAATTGTGGTTTAATTTTTTGGAACAATTGTATTAATTGAATTTTTTCCATTAAAAATTGTTGAATTATATTAATGATGTCACGCTCTCGTATTACGGTTATGCGATGTATTTCGCAACGTTCTTGAATTTCATCCGATAAAATATATTTGCAAAAATTTCGCATTTTCATTTGGCATTGGATACATTGATCCAATGTGGTGATAAACTTGGCCTTGAATTTTAAAAATTGATGCAAAATTACGACCAAGAGAATCAATATTGGTAATTTGTTTTGCGCCAAAAGATGTCATTTGGAAACATTGATTAAATTTCCAAATTTTTTACAAAAATAGCTTTGAATCACTTGATTCTCCTGTCATCAAGGATTTTAAAGGTTAAGGTGGTGGATTTAAAATTGGTAAAACAACTTTACCTGAAATATTTTACGATAATATTTTATGAATTTTTGACGTAATAAAAAGAGGGAAGAGGGTGGTTAATGTCCAAAAAAACTTACCTGAGAGCAACAAATCCCAAGAGTTTCATTTTTAAATTTTAATGCATGACAATAATTGCATTCTTTATCCATTTCACCGATAAAAATTTTAGGATGGACGTCATAATCGATGTCTGCTTCATAATTAAAGGCAATAATATGAAATGAAGCTATTACTAATGCTCTTCTGTTCCGCTCGTATTGAGCGTTCGATGCTCTTGCCGCAGCTCGAACATTTCTATTTGCTCTTCGAGTAGTAACTCTTCGAATTTCGGTTATATTTTCTTGTTGAATTTCACATTGTAAGTTGCGCTGCCTTTGTGTCTTTAATTCTGATAATTGTTGGTCAGCATTAATATTTTCTCTATACCGTCTAATCGCTTGGGTCCTTCGCGTATTGCGACCAATATTTGAGCGTCGCATTTTTATGAAAGAAACACTTAATTTTACAATACAATAGAATTATCTTTAACTGTCACTTCGTGTTTTTGGTACTGCACTTTTTAGCGTCCTGCGATCAATGTTTTCGCGCACTATTTTATTTTTGTACAATTTTATTTTTAATCGTAATTTTACTTTAATTAACTGGTTTTTAACAGTAATTTTGTGTAAATTAATAAAAATCACTACGTAATAACGTTTTTTTACGATTAATTATAAATTTCATTTTTAATTTTGCGTCCTACGATGTATTATTGCGCTTGCTGTAATGAAACTAAATTAATGCCAAAAATAGCGGTATTACCACCTACTATCTTGAAAACAGCGCCACCTATCGGGTCCAAATTTCACAAAAACCCAAATAGCAACGAAATTAACCTATGGTTAAAATCTGAAGTTTCTAAGATGCTTCATTGCTAAGAAACAGAAAAACCATTATATCTTGGAAACAGCGCAACCTATCGAGTCCAAATTTCACAAAAACCCAAACCGCTAAAATCCTAATCTATGGTGAAAATTTCAGCTTCCTGCGATGTCTGCTTTCTGAGCAAGGCTATTACAATCATTACAGACACCATTTTTATATATTAGATTTAGTATTAAAAGGAAAAGCACACATGGAAACAAAGCAGTCGAAACAAAATAAAATAAAGTTGCTACCATTTGGCATAAAAACCTCTTAAATTTTTTCAAACAATTTCCACCTCATGCTTACACATTCTATTTTGAGCAGTAGCTCATTTACAATAAAATATACAGCACGAGGTGAAATAATATTAAAAATTAACAATAATAAAAAAGTTAATAAAAATAAATTAAAAAACTACGTATTGCCCATCAATCAAGCCAATCCAAAAATTGTCAGCTTAATAATTTTGCCGATCCTAATCTCTTAATGTCCAATAGAATTGAATTCCAAAAAATGACTTGTTTATCGACCTGCAACAATTTTTAGTCGGAATTAGGCGGAAGTTAGAGAAATGAAACCTACTAAACATTAATTTTCTAAATAGATACAAGGCTCCTTAACTTTGAGAAGTAATAGTAGTTGAGAAGTAGTAGTAGTAAATAAAAAGACAAACGCGAAATTCGTAAAAAATAGATAAACTACATTCTAAAACAAGGCTAGAGTAGGCAGAAATATGATCGAACTTCCTAACACCAAAAATAAACCTGGTACAAGCATTGAAATATCTTTGGAGAACATTCACATTTTTCTGAAGCAAACCGAATAAAACTATGTGTGAATATGTATTCAATTAGCGAACCCTGCAGAAGAATACCAGGAAAAGACGAGGTATCTAACGGTTTTTTTATAAATTATAATCGACTGAGATTTATTTGCGTGAAATGAGCCTGTTAGAGACCGACCAACTAACAATATTACTTAAATCTTCATTTATCAGAGAAATATTCCTAACAATAGAATCCTGATCTAAACGACTATTTCTATAAATTTGAACGTCATCAGCGAAAATATGAAAGGAACAATATTGATTGGAGGATTATATGTCATTTATGTATATAGAAAATAATAGCAACCCAGCACTGAGCCCTGAGGCACATCGGAAATTACAGGAACGAAATCAGACAAGGAATTGTCGAAAAAACTGCCTGAGAACGATTAGAAAGATAGTTAAAAATCAATTTGGCAGCAGAAAGCGAAAATCTAAACTGAGATAAGAGTTTATTAAAAAGAATTCTGTGATTAATAGAACCAAAGGCGTTAGAAAAATCTAACAAAGTTAAAGAAGTTAATTCCCTATTATTCATATTACGCCTAATATCATCACATACATTTAATAACGCAGTAGAAGTGCTATGAAATTTTCTATACCCAGATTGGAAGAAACTAATTAAACTATTGCTATGTAAATGTGATTAAATTTGGGAAAATGGGATAGCTCTAAAGGATTACTGATCTTTGGGATGGGGATTATTTTACTTAGCTTCCACTGATCTGGATAGGAAGAGGACGTGAGAAAAAAATTGAAGATATGTAACAAGTATTTTGAGACGAAAGGGAAAACTCGCCAAACGAATTTTAAATTGACATTATCCAGACCAGAAGATTCCGATTTAACCTTCCAAATAGCAGATTGTAAATCTTCGAGAAAAATATTTGAAAACGAAAACGAATTAGACGACGCGTTAGAGAACAAATCGACCGTACTACTGCCCGAGTTCAGACTAGAGCAAAAATAATTATTAATGTTATTGTGTTTGAAAACCCCACTAAAACTAATCTTGCATCTGCCTAGGCCTAAATTACGAACATTACGCCAAAAAACATTTGAAGGAAGAGAGGAGTCTAACTTATCCTTGAAAAAATTACGTTTAGCAATTCGAATTAACCCTACAACTCTGTTACGAGCCTGCTTCTAATCTAAATAAGCCTGACTATTAGGACACCTTTTCCATAAACGATATTTACCAACTCTAATATTTATGGCATTCGAAATTTCCTGAGACAACCAAAGCGGAGATTTTGCTTTGCAAGTAACCTTTTTAAGCGGAACGCAACTATCAAACACCAAACTAATATAAGAGTTGAAAAATTCTATTTGGCTAGTTGCGGAACTAAGGCAAAAAATATCCTCCCAAGGAACTGAGTTACAAACTAAGCAAAGGCGGGAATTGTCTATGCTAGAAAAATCTCTAAAGCTAAAACTCTTAGGTTTAGGTGTAGAGTAAGAGTTCTGAGAAAAAACTAAAAGATCATAATGGGATCCCATACCGAGAGACAACTGATTGAAAAAGCAAATAGAGTTATTAGTAAAAGAATGATATGATCAATAAGGGAATAAGAGGCCCCGCTAGCGGTTGGACAAGAAAACGTTGGTGCCACAGTGTTGTGTACGAATAAATTAAGACTATTTAATAGATTCAAATAATCCCGAGGGAAGCCGGAATTTTGTCACCTGATATACACATTTCATCGAATCTACAAGAGAAATAACTAAATAAACTTTCTAAGTCTACAAGTGATTTTTCAAATTGGACATACGACCTCTTACTAGTTTTTGGTCGGTTATAGACGGTACCGAATAAGATTTTACGACCATTAATGAAAACATTGACAAATAAAAACTCTAAATCCGATACTAACAATTCTGAAATGGAAGAAGGTATTGTAACTGATCTAGCCTTAATGTGGTCACCTACAAACATACATAAACCACCATAATTAAGGGGAAGTATCACTCTATCTTTCCTAAATATATTATAACCTTTGATGGCCAAAGCTGAATTAGGGATATTTGAATTTAAAAAGGTCTCAGAGAAACAAAGAATGTCCACTGAAGCACCATAAAAATGTGACGTTGAAACTAGCTACTTTTAACAATGACCTATCGACTAACATAGATTTTAAAACTACATTGGGGTTGTTAAAAGACATTACACTCAAGTGTAAACACGGCGCGACGTGATTGATGCGCAATACTTACAAATAATGATAAGGAACGGCTTCATCCAAAATGAACGGGATGGAAATCTAAAACGAAAAGAAATAAAAAACCACCCAAAGTAATAAATGCCAAGTTAACGTAAATAAAGGAACAATACTTAACCGTTGAGCCCCAATTTATTCCCTCAAAATTCGAAATGTTTAATTTTTTTTTTCCTATGATGGAAAAAAAACAAAAAAAAAACGCGACGCGTCTGTCTAAGGCTACTAGCTATGATAGTATTAACACAATAGGTACGTAGGACATAGTATTGCCATTAAAAAATTTAATGTTTATTTTGGGAAATCCTTTTATAAAACTTAAGAAAATTTTAAGGTTTAAAGATGTAAGTTAAAATTTACCTCAATTTATTGCCAACTCATTCATTTTATGTAAATAAAATACAAGTCACAAATTGGCAACGTTATAAATGTTAATGGGTTGTGTGTATTGTAGGTGGAATAATTGTAATTAAAATATATTGGCAAGTGGGTCAGCCGATGGAATTAGAAATACCAAGAAAATAAGAGTTGGTGTTAAAAAAAATAAATTGGAGTGGAGTAATAATTATTCGATGATACGATGAGAAGTTAAAAAAAATTGCAAAATTTGGAAGAAGGGGAGGAAAAATCCAAAATGCAGAAGCCTATATTAGAAAAATGGTTTAAGGACGGGATTGCAAATAGTTTAAAGATTTTCAAGTCTTTCAAAAAACGTTAGTGACTATGTTCACCAAGTTACGCTAAGTTAAACCTGCATCTTTTTCAAAATTTTTGTAAAAAAAACTATGAATTTGTTAAAAAACATGAAATGGTTCAATCCATCAATCGTTGTTATAATCCAATTTGGGAGAAGTTCGGACCCGCGACTGCCAGCGGCTTTAATTACACATTTAAACGCTGGGTAGAGGAATTTACCAATCTGCACCTTTCATGTATCTGGAACTTCAGCAAATTATATAATTTTTAAATAACTCGTTATGCTTTATAGCTCAATTCAAATGTGTTGAAGCTGAAAAAAATTCGTAACAAAGTAGTTTTTCTCAAGCTCTACCGGGAGAAGTATGGTAATTTTTGTTTCCGTGACCAAATAAGGCCAAAGTTTTATCTTGTGACATTTTTTAAAAAAAATTGAAAAGGTGAGGAAAGATTTGGCTCTATTTTCTATGTGTCATACTAATTAAAACGTTGAAAACGGGAACAAATTATAATGCTACTTCCATCCATTCAATATACAATAGACTTCCGATGAGCTAATAAACATTTTTTTTGTATGAGTTCCGCAGTTCGACAAATATTTCGAAACACTAACCTTAGGCGTGTTGCAAGAAGTTGTAATTTTTTTTTTTTTATTGTATGGTTTGTTGACCATAAACAATAAACAATAAAGTTATTTGTAATAACAAAAACAAAAACAACAAAATATCGTTATAAAACGATTAGGACACAAGAAAAATGAATTAGGACACATTTTTTTTATGCTACTAAACGTACCTATCCCGTCTCCTTAGCCTGTGCAGATACCAATTTGGTTGGTACACAAAGAACCGAATATTATATAAATTAAATATGGAAACATTTTGTTTCAATTTTTTATCGATTTATAATTAATGTTTTATATATTCTGCTGTAAATAAACATACGTATATAATAAGTATATGGCGTACAAAGAGCACGAGTAATTTATTATTGTTGTTTTGTTTCAACGATTAGTCGATAGAGGTGGAATGCGTAGCGGAAAATGGAAAATCAATGAATTGAATCGAGTGAGACCATAAAATTAGGTAATAATGACTAATGACAATAAGTATTTACATACATGAATTTTTTTCGGTAATTTTATTAATGCTTGTGCACCGAATCCCTTGTGAGTAAAAAAAATATGTGTTAAAATTATAAAAAAATATCTCAAATATATTGTACGTATATCCAATAGGGTTCAGAACGTCGGAACTGGTTCTGCTTTAATTTGCGATCAATTTCGTAATTCACCCAAAAAAAATTAATTTTGTTGCTTTTAAGTAACCAAATAAGCACAAAAAAAAATTGTCCTTACTTTAAATCAGCGACCTCGTAAACAGCGTGTAACTTTCGACAAAACGGTAACTATATGGGGAAAAAATCTAAGTAGATGATAAGTCTGTTCGAATGTTTTGTTTGTTCTGACCACGACTTCAACATTCCTCGGTTTTATCAAATCAAGTTTAGTTTTTGGTATATATTTAAAAATTGTCTCATTTGGTGACACTCCAGTTGTTGAATTTGGTGTATTTCAATACTTAAATAAAAAACTATCTAATATTTCTTGAGCAGTTAATCTTTAATAGTTTGTACCCCTCTTTCGGCAAGACAATTAGAGTTTGGACTAACAATAACACCGTTATTTTCCAAAAAACTTAAAAATTCTTTTGGATCGTAAGGTGCGCCATTATCCGAGACTAGCCTATGAGGAAACCCAATTGTTGTGAAAAATGAACGTATAGACAAGTATTAACTGTTCGGGCAGAGGTAACTCATACATTCCAAACTTGAATACATGTATTTGGGTTGGAAAAACTATCGACCAAAATTAAGAAATTTTCACTATTGAATTAAAAAAAAATCGACATGTACGAGTATTCTTTCGAATGGATAATTTGATTTAAGCCAAGGTATTACATGTGCTTTCTGTGCATTGGACGCCATTACACAAGTTTCACAAAAATTTGCAATCTTGTCTATATCAGAATTGATATTAGGCCACCAGCAATAACTTCTGGCTAGCATTTTCATTCTCACGATATCCAACTGATTTTCGTAAATATTTTTTTAATGAAAATGGAATAATTATTCGATTTTCTCGCATGATACAATTATTTTCAATAACCAGTTCGGACCTAATTAAAAAATACGGTTTTATATCTATTTCTGAGCCATGATTAGACCAGCCAGGCACACAATATTTTACAACTTTAAAATCGGATCTTTTTGTAATTAATGTGATACTGTTTAATAAATTGCAAAAGCTATCTTCAATTTCCGATTTCTCATTTAGCGATTGACCAGCGTAAATTTTTGTCCGTATTCACAGCAAAAACTATTGACTATGCTTTTCTTTAGATTATTGCATATTTTTGTTCTGCTGAACTTAGTGTGGACGATGCAAAAACCGCAGGCATTTTCGAATTTCCAATGCGAAGTAAAAGAACGGCATCTACGCCATAAGGGCTTGCATCACAAGTCAAGATTATTGGTTTAAAAGGACCATAAAAGGTTAGTACTTGATTTGATGTTACGAGTACAAGTATTTTGCTTTTTTCAAAAATTTCCAAAAAAATCCATTTTCCTTCTTCGTTAAATCATACAAGATTTTCAATTCGGATGACATATTAGGAATAAAACGTGAAAAAAATATTTTGTGGTTCTGGAGGATAAGATTACAACCATTCGTGTCGGGTGTTAAGATATAACTTTATTGGTATTCACATGTATCTGACAGTTGTACATAGGTTAAGATGGATTTACATTACTAGGTTAAGGTAAGCTTGCATAGTATCGTTACATCCTTCTTTTTTTTTTACATATTATTATTACATATTATTATTTTACATATACATAGTCTTACTTAATTCTAAATTTCATTTTCTTTATTTTTATTATTATCTTTTTCAGGATGGTTAGCTTATGTAATCTTATAAAAGATGATTCAATTATAACTAATTTTATATAAATCCAAACTAATCTTTTTTATTTTATTTTTATTGTTCAACGTCAAGGAACGAACCGTGCAATTTTATTAGTTCTCTCACCTGACCTTTAGATTCAACATTGACAATGGTTTAATTACCCTTCCCGATCGTGTAGTTATTACTTCTGTATTACGATCTCCTAGTTCAGTACCTGAATTATTTTCTGTCGTTATTCGGGCTGATTTACTTCTTTTTGAGTCATCCGAAGTGTCCGGGGTGATCTCCGTTTTAGGTTTGATGTGAGCGCCAAAGAGTATTAGCCAAATGATGTTTGTTTCTACAGAATGTTCGCTCATCGTCTGTTTTCAGTATCAGCGACCGTGATGCATCTGGTTTACCTATGACTGTACCTGACGTCCACTCTCTATGTCCTGTTTGTATTCTGATTCTGTCATTGATTTTTAAATTCGGAGCTTCTTTAGTCCCTTTGTCGGCATAGATTTTTTGTTTCTGTCTTACTCGTTGTAAATTTTCTGTGACATTTTCAATTGATATTGGCTTAAGAAGATCTTTTTTGATCGGTCGATTCGTTCGAGACATTCTGCTTAGCAATCTCTGATTCGGTGATTCTAGGCTATTATCCCTTGGCATATTTCTCAGATTTTGCAATGCTTTATAAATGTCTGTCTTGTCTTTGGAACATTTTCTTAGTAATGACTTAACGGTTTGAACGGCTCGTTCCGCCAAACCATTAGCCCTTGGAAAATGTGGACTAGATGTTTCCTGAATAAATTCCCAATTCCCTGCGAAATTTTTAAACTTACATGATGAGAATTGAGGGCTGTTATCGCTCTCTAGCACTTCTGGCGTTCCGTGTATAGCGAACGATTTCTTCAGAATATTTATTACTTCCGCAGACGTGCTAGTTTGTAATTTTTCGAAGTCCACATACCCTGAGTAGCTATCCACTATTACCAGATGTTCTTGTGATTCGAATGTAAATATGTCGGTTGCTACTCTTTGCCACGGATATTCTGGAGTTTTCTTGTTCAAGATTGGTTCTTTTACATTTTTCCTTTGTGTTTGTTGACATATTGAGCATTTCTGTACGAAGTCAATCACATCCTTGGATAAGTTTTTCCAATAGAATAATTGTCTTATCCGTTTCAGTGTGCTCATAATGCCCAAGTGACCAGTGTGTGCTGTGTTTAGTATTTTTTCAATTTGTGTGTTTGGCACTACTATTTTGTCACCTTTAAAGATAATTCCCTCGTATACAGCCAGTTCCTCCTTGAAATTAATAAAATGCCTAATACTTTGCGAGATGTCCCTTTCCTTATCAGGCCACCCATTTATGATATATGAGACAACCTGACTGAGATCTTTGTCCATTTTGACATCTTCTATCAATTTATACTGCGTTTCTTGTGACATAGACAGGATTATTTGTATTTGCAATTCTTCCTCCTCCGTATTGTCGAGTTCCGTAATGCAATCTGTGCTTAATGTATCCGCGATTGGTATCTCAGTACCTTTCTTGTATACTACGTTAGGTGCATATTGCAGCACATCGAATATTATTCTACGTAATCTAGCTGGAGCATGCTCGATTGTCCTTTTATAGATTGTTTCAAAAGGCTTATGGTCTGTCTCTATTTCCAGGCGTTTACCGTATATGTACTCGTGGAACTTGTTACAAGCAAATTCTATGACTGTCGCTTCTTTCTCGATCTGCGGTTAGTTTTGTTGCGCTTGGGTTAGAGCTTTTGATGCATATGCTATAGATTGGTCATTTTGCATTAATACCGCACTCATCGCTTTTTGACTTGCGTCCACTGACAATTTAACCTCTGCATTGACATCGTAATATCTCAAGACTGGAGCTAAAGCTAAAAGTTGTTTTAATTTGTCGAATGCTTGCTGTTGTTCATAATCCCATACAAAGCTAACTTTCTTTTTCACTAATTCCCTGAGTGGAGAATTAATTTCAGAACAATTGGAGATACATTTAGCTACAACCATTCCCAGAAACCTTTGTAGTTGCTTCGTATTTTTGGATGTCTCGATTTTTCCGATGACCACAATCTTTTCATCATCTGGTGTTAGCCCTTCAGGTGATAAAATATGCCCTAGGAATTTAAGTTTTTTTTATTGAACAAGCATTTGTCCCTATTTAGCTTCAAGCCAGCTGATGTGAGTTTTTTAATCACCTCTTTTATTCTGACTTCCAGCTCTACACTCGATCCCGCATGAATAAGAATGTCGTCCATCGAACATTCTACATTCTCGAAACTATCTAACATTTGTGACAATATTTGTTGGAACACCTCCGGAGCCGACGCTAACCTAAACGGTAATCTCAGGCAGGTGTAACGACCCCATGGTGTCGAAAACGCCAGATATCTCTGCGTTCTTTCGGTGACTTTGATTTGCCAGAATCCACGTTTACAGTCTAAAAGCGTAAATAATTTTGATCCTTTAACTCATGCTGATATTTCTTCTAAAGTTTTTAGTGGATAATGACGTCTAAGAATATTTTTATTTATGTTAGAAGGATCTATACATACTCGCATCTTATTTTTTTTTCTTATAATGACCATTGGTGACAACATTGGCGTCGGTTCTTTGATTGGTTTAATGACTCCTAGTTTAGTCATGTTCTCTAATTCGTTTTTTACATCATTTCTTATCGCGTGCGGGATACGTCTCGGCGGGATAACTACAAGGTCCGGATTAGCTTTGAGATCAATATCATAAGAGTAATTTTTCAAACAACCTAGTCCTTCGAATACATGATCTTCGATTGCTAAACTTTCATCATTCGATTGTATGTTTATTTCGTCCGTTCGTTTTACTAGACCAAAATCTATACATGAATTAATTCCTAATATTGAGCCTGTACTATCGTCTACGATTTTTAACGATACCCAGACTGGTTAATTTTTTGCTATGCAATTTATGGATGCTTAACCTATAACCCTAATTTTGTGACCGCCAAATGAAATTAGCCTTTTGGTATTCGACGTGTCAATTTTTAAATTAAGACGTCTGCCAACTTTTTATTTATCACATTACATTGAGCCCCAGTGTCAAGCTTGAATTCTATCACATCGTTGCCTGTTTTAATTTTTTCAAACCACGCTTTCGATTTCTCTCGTTCCTCTCCGTTGACCAACATATCGAGGTACAATTCTTCGGCTTCGTTGCCGAAATTTTCATTTAATTCTTAAATGTTTTTATCTTTCATTCTGCATGCTATTGCCAGATGACCAACTTTTTCACATTTTCCACATTTCTTGCCATATGCCAAACAACTTTTTCTACCGTGTTTAGTTATGCAACGATTGCAAAAGAAAATTTTCGGATTACAATTATTATGTGTCATGTCAGAAACCTGGTCATCTCTCGACTTTTTTGTATCATTTGACTAATTTCTATCTGATTTCTTAATTTCTATAACATGCAATGCTTGATTTTCATTTATTTCAGATAATTGCTTGCTGGTTGATTCACTCGCTTTGCATATATCTATTGCTTTAGCTAGCTGTAGTTAAGTATCGACCAACCAACGTTCTCTTACTTTGTTTGAATATACACCTACAACTATCTTGTCACGTAACATTTCATCGGCTAATTTGTCAAAATTGCACTTCCATTAACTGGCTTTTGATTCTCGTATATAATTCATCAAAATTTTCGTTCTGTGCTTGCGACATTTTATTAAACACATACCGTTCATACGTGATGTTCTTCTTCGGTGTAAAATGCTCGGCAAACTTTTTTACCACTGCGTCGTAATTAATTTCGTCTTCCTTTAGCTGGAATGTCTCGAAGATTTTTCCCGCTTCGATTCCTAAACACGTCACTAGCGTAGCCGTTCTAACTTCTTCCTCTTGTTTGTCCAGCTTCGTTGCTTTGCTATAGAACTGGAATTGTTGTATCCATACTTTCCAATCATCCGCTATATTTTCTGTGATGATTAATTGTTTTGGTGGTCGAAGATGCTCCGCCATGTTGTTGGTCTTCTCGAACTACTTTTTCTTCGATAAGGATCAGTAATTATTATTGATTCGTGTTTTTTATTTTTTGAAACGTTTCGATTAATTATTTTTTATCCGATGATAATCGATTTTTATTTTATTTATTTTTTTTTTAGTTTTCACATCTGACACCATATAAGATTACAACCATTCGTGTCGGGTGTTAAGCCGCGGCTACACGAATGGAAAATGCCGACCAACATTGGTCCAATGTGATTTGTGAAATGTTGGTGAAATAAAATTTGACTGTCTACACGATTTGCCCAATGTTCATTTTTCGAATGGCTACCAATGTATAACCAATTTTGGTGGGTTATATATTGATATTTATCACTAGTTGCCACTACTAGTCATACATTAATTATAATATCTCCCACAAGATGGAAGCCAATGCAAACATATTGCTTTAAATTTTCAGATTTGTTTTTGACATTTCATAAACAGAAAACAATAGTGTGTTAAAAGTATAAAAATGTAGAAAAATAATTTAAAAATATATTTAAAATTGAATTTTAATTTTTTATTTTACGCCAAGCATCATGCACTTCGAGCTTATTTTTATGTTTACAGTGTTTTAAATCCCAAATTTCGGGATACTTTTGATATAAATTTATAAATTCTAGCACTAACTCAGTCGACCAGTCAGATTCCATTTTGGATTTATTTGTTTATAAATAATAAAATATAATGACATCTACAGTTGTATTTAGTGACATCTGCCGTTAAGTATTCATTCACATCACATTTTTCAAATACAATTTTTCTCACCAATCGTGTAGACGAAGTACCAATATACACTCCAACGTTGATAGTTTCCTTTGATCTTTTTATAAAAACCGCCTATTGAGCGAATGCATTTTCAGATAGTACATGACCCAAATATGCCACAGATTTTCTAAAATAGACTCACTTATCTGAATTTATTTTTACATTGAAATCTGAAAGATATAAGCAAACTTTTTCTAACATTCTTTTGCACATGCATCAAAATCACCTTCTGGTCTTATTTTAAAATCGACCACCGGTTTGTTGAGGGTCGCGTTAATATGACGATTACTTTCTATTATCCACTAAATGGATAACAATGTGGTGGCATACTCAGATCCATGTAACAATATCCACGATGGCCTGCCATTGGCCTTCGAAAATACACTACACATAATTTTAGTGTATGTTTCTAAATACACTACACATAATTTTAGTGTATGACGTTTTACTCATGATCGTTTTGACTACCAAATCGCAACGTCATTGAGCGAGTTGGGATCATTTATAACAGTTTTTTTAAAATAACAAAGTTCTATCTAGCAATAATTTTACACTCATAGACTGCACAAGGTTCTATATTTTGTTCTTAGAACTTTGTATACAAATTAACTGTGAAGGTTGATTCACCAGATTTGTCCATTGAGCTCGTCAAGAAAATGACAACTTGACGGATTTAAAAACCGAGTTAAAAATATGTTATCTCTCTTTTGGTCCAGCGAGATAACATATTTTTAACTCGGTTTTTAGCTCCGTCAAGTTGTCATTTTCTTGACGAGCTCAATGGACAAATCTTGTGAATCAACCTTGAAGAAACGAAAAATTTTTGGTCGTCATCAGAAATACCTGTGCACATTTTTAAATTCTCTTTACACATTGTGCATTGAAACCAGTGCTGTCGAAGTGAGTACGATCGGAGTATTTGTACTACTTTCGCCTAGTCTCTAGTGGTTACTCTTGTGTTCCGCTATTTCATTCTGTACTCTGGGAGATAGCTGGCTTTTTCATAAAGCATTTTTTCAAAGCTAATTTATAATGGTTTCTGTCAGTCTCAGGCAAAAACCCATAAAACGCTTTTCTTGCAGTAATGTGCTAGTAACTTTATTATGTCAAATTTGCGAACTAAATTATCTCAATTTAACAATGCTTTTTTCAGAATCTGAAGATTTGTTGGTAAAACTTATAAGAAGATAATTTAGAATTTTTCACAACTTATAAAAACATCAAGGCACTCTGTATGGGGCACCAGATAATTAGATTTAGACCTCCTGAATACAAAAATTACATTGCAAGACAAATTATTCGGGCCATTTATGGAAGTCTGGATTTACAATATTATCAAATTCTTCCATAAGCTTAAACTAGGACCCTCTTTTATAGGGGTATACAACTAATACTGTACGATAATTTCTGCAGTCATTTAACTTTTTCAGACTAGAAAATTGTATAGAAGTCTAGATTTATGCAGGGTGATATGGGAAATTTCATTCGTCCAATCCGCCTTGATATCAATATTCTAAAATCCTTTGTTTACATTTGAATAAAATCCAGTCTCCCTTGCATCTTTCTTGTCTAGCAAGGTTAAATGTTGACAGCAGAAATTGTTTTTCAGTTTTATTTTGACATTCTCCTTCTCGTCTAGGTTGGATATAGGTAGGAATAGGGTGACCATACCTCCTGCAAAATTCAGGAGGAACCAGAAAAATAATATTTTCAATAAAATTTAATTTGAACTCCAACCCAAATGGCTGGCCCAATGTTTACTCTTTATATGTACATATATAGTAACAAATATGTGTGTTCCATTCGGTACAGGAGGCGTGTATGGAAAAAAAAATTTGGCAAATCTAATTTTTGATTATGGTATCGATCATAATACCATTAGCATGAATAGTGTTCCAAAATAGTTCTTGCCGTTGGGCCTTATTTTATTTTAAAAACTCTAATGTGCTTATTCCATCCGTTTGATACTGGAGACTGAGAAAATAGTCTGAATTAGCTAAGTATATGTCTACGTAAAAATAAAGAAAAATTGGTGAAACAATGTTTCTAATAAATGGCATCAACCAAAATATCATTAGTGGTGTTCCGACCAAAAATGAAGTGAGCCAAGGAATTTTCAGAGTGTGAATAATTCTGTTTTATATTAGGAACTGCAGATAGAATCGGTTTTATAACTCACGTATAGAACTACACTAAAATCCATTGGCAAACGTGCTCCATTTGGTGCTAGAACCGGGCAATTTAGTAAAGGCCTGGTGTGGTGTGTGGTTATGAAAGTAAAAAATAAATTTTTCTTTGGCAAATCTAATATCCTTAAATTTTTTCTAATAACCAAAGTTGCATTACAGTGTCTTGCAATATTTGTTGAATTCTAGCCTTGTTTTATTAAAGAAACTCCAGTGAAATTTATTATCTGACTTAACATTTGACGATCAATGAATTAGTTATAGCACCACCAAATTAAGAATCAAGTTAGCAAATTTAAAACGTTTTTGAAGAGATTTCACCAAGTGCATGTTTTGTGAACAGTTGTCGCCACCAAACAAATTTTATTAGCAATTTTTTAAAATCAAATACACAACATATTTCGAGACTTAATAAATGTCCTATTTTATTAAGGCTTCGTCGAGGTTTAATCATTATTGACCTTGTTATCTCCTAGGTACTTACTAAGGTATCTGACAATGCCATTTCTGACATGCTCATCATAAGTTGCTTTAAGGTAAATTTTCCATTTGGCACGTATAATTTAGGTAAAAATAGCTACAACTTAAAAATTTCGCTTACGGTTTCGCTGTTCGGTACTCTTCACTACGAGAAAAACTTAAAAAACTCAAAACGACAATCTAACCATATCTATGATTTCGTGGAGGGTTGTGGCTATGTTAAAAAAAATCTCTGTCTAAGGTCTAACTATTGTATTTCGTATGTACTCCTTTCTGCAGATTAGAAACACTGCCCTAAAAACGTACTCCGTTTAAAGTATCCATATTTCAGAGCGACAGCACTGACCGACACCGACCCTGAAACAATCTGTTGACTTTTTTTTATCAGGCTGACTCTGTTACCCAAATCAACCCTCAAACGAAGTGGAGCAAGCCCCTAACTTCAATCGAACTCTAAAACTCTAATTCTCCAATTCGACAACATAATATTTATGTTTATCCGATTACTGACACAACGTTTTAGTTTACACAAAACAGACACATTGACTTAGTGAATTATAAACTATTTTCTTTAAATTTTGCCCCGTATCAATTTCTTTTTTTAAAATAAGACGGCAAATTGGCAACGTAAGCAGGCTGAGACTTTATTCACTTGTGAATGTGATAGAAGAAATATTTAAATATTTTTATAAAAAATTCTTTAAATTTTTTGCTCAAAATACGATTTTCTGTGAACGCACATAAACAATAGTTATTTGTGTATCAAGAGCGCAAAGTGCCAGTTTGTCACGCGAGAAAGGAAATTGCTGGCCGACGGGACGGAGGCCAGCAACCTTTCGAGCGTGACAAACAACTTTGCGGACGTGTTTCACACTTTATTTTTCCTACAATCATTTTAAAAAATATAATAAAAAGATAATTTTGTAGTAAAATTTACTATACTGACAATACGATTTTATTTTAGGACCGACATTTTGTTCAATCGAGTAGTCAAAGATTTTTTTTATTTTTCATAAAGAAAAACAAAAATTTGGTTTGATGTTTTATACAAACATTAGTCTTTCTTAAAAATTAGCGTGCGGTTTCAAGTTTTGTCACACGTTTCTAAGAGAGACGTGTGACAAAGTAATTTGTTTATTAACTGTCAAAAAAACAGACACTTTGGGCTTTGAAAACAGAGAAAAAAAGCCTGCTTTTCACGGCGATTGTAGGAAAATTAACGTATCCTAATTTACCGCTAACACGTCATTCTTTGGGTATTTCACTTTCAACCTTAAAATTTTCGGCATCTTAAATAAAAGTTCTTTATTCTTTTATTTAAAATGTTTGATTTCGAACTACGCTCAAAAAAATTCTTCTAAAATTCATAAATTTTCTTCGTTCAACTATACCGAGGCTGCCTAAGGTTTAATTAGTTATGTTTTATTTTTTTGCTCTTTCCTAATGCTCAACGTTAACCATTATAAAATATATAGCGATAATTAAATAAAGTTAGTTAATTAAATTTGTAGATTGAATTTACGGTTAATTGACAGTCTGGTCTCGTCACACTTATACTTAAGGACCAATTCCTTGCGGATTGAAGTTAAAACAAAATGTGCGCAGCTGAAGTGAGGCTTCTAATGGTAGTACAGGCTGCCTGGAATTAAAAAAATTATATTAGAGTCAAGTTCCATCCTAATCGCACAGAGTTGCGTTAAAATTAAGTATAAAGCATACGCACGTTTCTTTGAAAATTCAACGTAAGTAGAAAGTAACGTGGAAACTTTGAGAAAAAACAAAAACTTTATTATCATTAAAAACATGAGACTTCGAACAACTGTACTGTTTTTTAAGGCGATTTTTTAGATTTCGTCCAGGTTTCCAGTCTAGATACCTACTGTGGTATCGTCTGGCAACGACATTTTTTTAAATTGCACCAAAATTTCTTTCAATTCCCAAAAATTAGCTTTGTGAAAATGATGAACATGTTCGCATATTTCATATGTCCGTATTGGTATAAATTTTCCATTAACCACTTACGGTTTCGCTGATCCGTATTCTTCCCAACGAGAAAAACTTAAAAATCTTTCAACGATAATCTAAAAATATCTGTGATTTCGTGGAGAGTTGTGGCCGCATTAAAAACTATTTAGCTCGAGCAACATTCAAATTTGGCTAAAAAACTAAAAACTATTTTAGTGTAATTTGCTGGATCGTGATTTTACTCTAACATAAAATACCAACAATTATTTATGTCTAAGGTCTAACTATTCCCTTAACTTAACTAATCCCTTCTGACTTGAAATACTCCGCTGAAAATTTGAAACGTACTCCGTTTAAAGTTTTCAGAGCGACAGCACTGATTGAAACATACATTTAAAACTCTATTTGTATCTTTTAGTTTAGTTTAGTTTTGAATGTTGAAGGGAATAATACGTACTCATAGTGTTGTGATCGTATCTTCAATGTAATCAAGTGATTATGATAATGGAAAGTCGAGGACAATTAATGTTTTAATTTGTCCAACAACAAAATTCAAGCCAAGAATATTGTTTCTTTTGATTTATTTTTTACCGTCCTACTTTACGCCTGGAGTAGCCAAATCGAGGACGGGCGGCTACAGATCCGTCTTTTTTTTTTTGAAAAACCACCTGCACATTGCATTGTTTCATGCCAACCTGTAGTGCTGACATGAAAGGTGGGTCGGTCCATAGATTCTGCACTCTCAACAGGGGGTCATAGATGTGTTCATCTTCATCACCGATCGTAATCAGATGATGAAAAATCCCTTTTGCATCCTGCCCCTATAGGGATTCGAACCCGGTACCTCCCGATCCAATCGCCGTTTGCTCGGTACAAGAATATTATTGCATCATGCAATTATTCAATTCAACGTAGTATGTCGGGTAAGATTCTGCGACACTTGAAAACTCTCCTTTACTTGTATGAACTGGAAAAATTTATTCTTTAAATCAGCAGAAAACGAAATAGTTAACAATAATGCAAGTTCAAATGACAGTGAGCCATCTACCGCTAAACAAACTAGATCAAATAATACGGACGGGCAATTTCTTCAGCCTCACTGCGATATTCAAGATCAGTTTGGAACTGAACACATATCACACCAATCAGAACAAGATTTTTCTGCGGATTCGTTTGATGATCCCCTCTTCACGACGTATTCAAATTCAGGCTCAGAGGATAGCATTACGGAAAATGAATCAGGAACTGTGGGTCTTGACATTCAGGATGAAATCGTATAATTATTACAAAAAGACGGTGAAAATGTAATCTTAAAGAAGAAAAACGTGAGGAAACGACCCAGAAATCCATCGAGATGGAAATCTACAGAAAGAAAATTGTTGTATCAAAGCGGGAAAGAGTATACTAGTAGAAGAGGAAAATTGGTGTCTGCCAGAAAAGTCAAAGAAGTTCTTAGTTGCGCTAAGACGTGTCGACTTAAATGCACCTCGATGGTCAGCAAAAATGAAGAAGTGTTATATTTGCATCATTTTACACTTTAGCACAAAACGAGAAAAAACAATTTTTGCTATAACAGACCGAGAGAGCCTTTTTTACCAGAAAAATACTAAAAAATTAAGCGGGTCCATCCAGGAGAAATTTTTCTTTTAAATATTTCCTTAGAATCAAAAACGAAAAAGTTCACGTGTGTAAGGAGTTTTTTTTGTTAAAAACGTTACATATTTCGCAAAAGATGGTTTATCATGCGCACCTTCACAAGACAGAAGCATATACTGCTAAACCAGATGGGCGATGTAAATCTAGTGGAAGTAGCCGTTTATTATGAGTCCCACTATTGCAGGCAAACGACGCACGGAAAATATTTAGAATCTTGTTTAAATATTTCTAAAATGTATGGATTGTACGAGACATTATGCAATGAAGAAAATATACAACCTGCTAAAGAATCAGCATATCGTCGAGTGTTTAATGCGGAGTTTAACAATGGATTTCACGTTCCCAAAAGTGATCGATGAGATTTATGTGAAGCGTTTAATAACAGAGTTATACATAACTTGTCGATTACCGAAAGCCAAAACAATTAATACGATATGCATATCAACAAGCGGATAAAAGTGATGTTATTCCTGTATTGAGCTTCGATCTACAAAATGTGGTAACATGTTCTAGAGCTGAAATAAGCTCATTTTTCTACAAGCGTAAGCTAAATGTATATAATCTCACCGCAAAACTTTCATTCATTAATCAAGTTTACTGTGCAATATGGGATGAAACATTGTCTGGTAGAGCTGAAAATGATATTGCAACATACTATTGGAATGTGCGGTTAGTGAAAATCTGTTGAGAATGTAATATTATGGAGCAATTCATGAGTTCCTCAAAACAGGAATTCTCACATGTCTTATTTTATTATGGAATTCTTAAAGGATAATCCGAAAATGGAAAATTTTTTATGAACTTCTCGATACCGGGACATTCTTGTATCCAAGAAATTGATCATGTCCATTCAACTGAAATATACTCTCCAATAGGCTTAATTCGTTTATTGAATTTGGTTAATCGTAAGCAACCCTACAAGATCATCCAAATGAAAAGGACGGATTTTAAGGATTACCAAACAATTTACAAATTATTTAATTACAAAGTAATGCCATTTACTAAAGTTAGCACTTTAAAATTTACGCAATGTTTTCCGGAAATACACTATAACTTTTCTCATGCAGACATCGAGTACCAAACTGCGAATATAAGATTACCTGAACGAGACCACCGTTCACCGTACGAGACAAAATGAAGAAGAAGGATCGGTTTTGAAGCAAATGCTAAAATGTATGCCTCCACAAGATGCAGAATTTTATAAAGTAGCTTTTCAGTTGTAATGGAATACATAGCTGGAAAAAGTTTTATTGAATTTTTATTTTTTATCGATAGTATACTACTGCTAAACCCGAAGTGCAAATATGACTCACATAGTCAAAAAAAAAACGCCTTTATAAAATAATTTGACAGCATTATTATAATATCGAATTTTTTTTTTTTCAAATCAATGTAAATGTTTTTTGGAGAAAAGAACACCATTTTCGATGTACATCAATTTTTTTTAATGTTTTTGGGTGAAAAGAATTCGACATAAGAAAAATTATCAGTAGTAGTGGCATTTAGCTTCAAGACTGCTTTCTACTTTATTAGTAGTAATAACTAGTGGCATCATCTGGAAGGTCATATTTTCTAAAACGTTCGAATGACGAAACGAAACGGATTCCCAAATAGGGCCCCAGTTTGTGTCGCACTAGGCAAGTGGGCAGTGGTGAAAGGAAGCGTTGAAGTACACACCAGATAGGTTTGGAGCAGGGGCTTCGACCAATATCTGGTGTGCACCTCTAGTCTTCCCTCACTGTCCAACATACCGGTTCGGCACAAGACTGGTGCACTGACCGAGTTTCCATGTCACGACAAAGCTGTGACATGCCAGACCAGAAAATGAATTCTGAAGTCTGGAGTCAGCTTTGGGGCCTGCCAAGATGTGTTGGCAGTGGCCGCTTTGAGGCCAGTCCCGGACGCGACTGTGGCTGAAGAAAGTCGACGTGAATCTCGACTATCTCGTGAGAGGGTAGGATGGTCGAAGTGAGTCTCGACTTTGGCCAGCAGTGGGGTGTGTGGCTGGGAATGGCTGGATGGTCGCTTTGCCGTGCGACGTTTTATGGAGCCATTTGAATGAAACAAAATAAAAAAAAATTTATTGAATCCAAAAAAATAAACTAAAAGAAAAATGAACTCGAAAAAAAATGAATCAGAATGAATAATAAAAAACTGGTGGTGGGAAATTTACAGTTTTTTTTAAAAAAATTAAAAAAAATGATGTGTTGCTGATCCCGTTGTCGGTCATGTTGGCTATGATAACGGCGATTTCGGTAATGATGTTGGTGCCGCTGCTGCTAGTCCCGTTATCTACTGCTGCTGTCTGTGGTGGTTATGAATGGTGTCAGCGATGTCAACATGGTGCATGGTGGTCATGTAAATGATGATGATGACGGCGATGTTGTTGCTGACAACAGTTGCAATGGCGGCGATGGCTGTGATGATGACGACGGCGGTGATGGTGGTGATGACGATCTTTTACTCCATTTGTGTATGTAATGTGCGTGCAACTCCAGTTGTATTGATGTTGGAGCACGTTGTCATGCTTTTCATTATTTTTTTTTTGTTGTTGCTTTCGCTGCGGGTGATGATTGCTGATGTACGTGACTACGCATGTGTAATGGCGTATGACCACGTGTGTATTGCTGCATGAGCCGTTGTGAATGTGTGGCACAGCCCGGTATGGTGTGTTGTGCGTGAAAATGGAAGTTATAAACAAAAAAAATGAATACTCTTAACATCGCGCTTCTTTGTCTTTAATGAAAACAAATGATGTAAATACTCACCCACTGGCCGATGCGTAATTCGCACCCGGCCGGCACACAAAAAAAATATAAGTGTGGTCACCAATTTAAAGAGCAAAAAATATATTTTAACGGTGTAAGAATTTAATTTATTTTATTTAGTTTATTTATTAAAATTTATTATTTTAATTATTTTATTTTATTTTAACATAAAATTATACAATTTAATTTATTATTTGGCACCACCATTTTAACACCGCGCGATGGTGGTCGGCATGTCGCCGTATCGGAATTTTAGAGCAGACAGCAGACTGAAGTAAAACGAAAGATTTAATTTTATTTTGTTTTGATGTCTCTTCATGTGGAAGAGACAGTAAGTAATTCATTGGTTGAATGCGTGTGTTCCCAAATGGTAATGTCAACGTTGAGCGGCGTGAAGACGTTGCATTAGTGGTTGGGTGAACTCAGACGCCAATGTATGTGAGTGATACTTTGTGGCGGAGCATGAGTGAGCCCCTACACTCTAACACTAACATACCCCAATATACATTTGTACACTCCATGTATAGTTGTGTTCTTTATTTTACACAATTCATAATTACACATATGTATGTATTCCAATACGTGTGATGTGAAAATACCTGTTTAACAGTACTTGAAGGTGCGTACATGCTCCAATTCTGGTGAAAAAATGTACACCACGAAGTTAGCAAAATAGTATAATTTTTAGTTAAAATTGGTTGCCCTGGTCAACTTTGTTGTTCTAGTTGGAAATAATTCAACTTATACAGCTAACTTCGTGGTGTACATTTTTTCACCAGAAATGTATAGCACGTACGCAACTTGGAAGTACCGTTATTTACTTTTTGATCACGTTTTTCTTATTGATCAAACGAAAAACACTTTATAACAAAACTTATTGCACTAAACACCTCCATATTATATAACACAACACCATTTGACAAACTATTTATATATGTATATGTAGAAAAACAATTTAAAAATTAAATTTTGGTTTTACCTACGGAGACAGACCAAAACACGTCCATCTCCATCGAGCATTCACCGTCGACTGGATGGTACAATAAGGCGGTACTTAAAGTTTGGAACCATTTTTTATGAATTTTGATATTGCAAACAAAACAATTTGGTCAAAAACTGGTTTTGATGGTTTGAAATGCTGAATTGCCGTTTGTGTATGGGCATCGCCTTTAAGCAATAAAACGTCTTGGCTAATTTGGTGTGAGGGTAGCCCTAATTTCTAATGTTGTTAAATCCTAACGATACAATTACGTATACCTCCAGAAGATTTTTCTTATCGGCACACTTTATAAGTTAATCGACTTGAAGTAAGTAATTTATTTCTACGGCCGGTTTTGTGACAGCAAATTTTTTTTCTTTCGAAGGTTTTGGGCCAAAATTTGAGACTAAATAAATATCTTTTGAGTATGAGAGTCAATAACCGCCGTTCTGATACCTTTCCTCAATTTATCTATTATTAGCATCATTAATAAGTTCTTATAAGCAGAAGTAACTACAAAATAAAACAGGATAATAGATTGGAGATGGTGATCCAGGAATCATGCATTCATTTACAAATTGAATAATGTTTATTATTAAAAAAATGAATCTTTGCTTCAATCAAAAACTCTTAAATCAAAATAAAAATACAACTACAAAATATAAATAGAAACTTTTAAACTTTAGAATTTTATATTTTTAACTAAAACACTTTCTATTTATATTATTTTAGTTTAAAATTATTGAAAACGACTTTTACATTCAAAAGATTTTCTTGCTTTAAATAAGTTTTAAATGTTTAAATGCTTAGCGTTTAAAACAATTCAATACTAAAGAATTGTTTTAAAATACGACAAAACTTATAGGGTTTGAAAAAAATTTATAAATTAAACTGGACTTTTTACCGTGAACCGGATGGGTCCAACAAAGAATTACCACTATGATGAAGGTATAAAACTTATTTCTTTTTCCTTTTTTTTTCAGAAACTTGAGCAAGACAATGACGACCAGTATCTCAACTCAACATGGTCCGATAGCCGCAGTTTAAAATGTCAAGTTCATGGCTTGGACAATGTAAAATTTCGTTTTGGAAAATAAAAGAAATGAAAAAAAACAAATATGTTACGTACATTTAAACTATACATACACTATAATTATTCCGTTGAGTTATCGAAAAAAAAATCAAAAATAAACAATTTTAACATTAATTTTTAAAATAAAATTACGGGTTTGTCATAAAAATTCCAAAAAAAAAAAGAAAACAAACAAAAAAATAGTTGCAAACATTGTACAATTTATATGAAAAAATATATATTTTTTTATTTTTTTTAAATGTATAATTTTAATTATGCTAATTAATTATATATAGACAAAAAGCCGCTAAAAATTAAATATTATTACAACAAACAAAAAATGAAAGGTATAATATATTTCCAAAATTATCAGTTAACTGACTCAATCTCCAAAATTGTATTATTAAAATTAGAAAATTTAAATGGATGATTTATAAAAGACAACGATCTAATTTAATTTTTTTTTTTTTTAATTTTTTATCCTAATCCGCAATTTTGTCAAAATAAAATAAGGAAACCAGTAAACTACGAATACCAAAATGTCCAGAACTAAATCGTTTTTTTTTGTTTTTTATGGTCACATGGATTTACACGTATATAACAACACACTAGATACCATCGATATGATCCACCTAAAAATAAAATATTAGAATATTAATTTAATGATACTAAAATAATATTAAAAATAATAATTAACAGTTAGCTGAAATTTTAGCGGAAATATATACACTTTAATTAAATTTAAAAATAATTAATTGTTAAAAAAATTAAAATTAAGTGAATTTAATAAAAAATAAAAAAAAACAATAAAAAAAACTTGCAAACTTGCTAAATACATACATAAAATACTATTATATACTTCTCTCTCCCACACACAATAATTCTAATTTCTGTTAATAAATTTTGATTTTTTTGCCAAACAGCTGAATAAATAAATTTTTGTTGTTTGTATTTTTTTCGGCGGGGGAGGGGACACGGGGCCCAGAACTAAATCGGCGAGGACATTTTATAAATGAGGTATGACTTTTTTCTTTCCTCTATACATAATTAGCACTGTGTGACGTGTGTGTTATTCAGCAACCGCACCCGCTTAAATACCTTTCCCGTAAATTATTTTATCTTACAATTCCTTTAAACCAAATCCATCGCCAGCTTTTTTGATATAAAATATTAGCGCGTAACATTTTTTTGTATATTATCGTAAAAAAAAGAGAGAGAGAGATTTAGTTCTGGACAAAAAAACCCAGCAGCAACTCGTTATTATATCGTATTTTTTTTTTGTATATTTTTATTGTTACAAAAAACCAAAAAAATTAAAAAATATTTACTATAAAACAAAAAAAAAAAAACCTTTTCAAAATAGCTATCTGTGATTTTATATAACAAATTAAAGTAAACAAAAAAAAAAAATGTAAAATTATTAAAAATTAATTAATTAAAAATAATAAAATAGTAATTTATTAAATTAAATTAAAAAAAAAAATTATTTATTATAAAACATAAATAAAATATTTATACACAAACAAATAATAATTATTTAACAAACAAAAACAAAAGAAATATTTTAAAAACAAATTACAAAAGTTTTATTATAGGCGTTAAGTTCACTTCACTAAATATTTAACTTACTAAATATTAGTAATTAATTACATAAATTAATAATAAATTAATTAATTAATTGATTTGATTTGATGATCTGTGCTTAAAGTAATAATTATTTATGCAGACGCCATTTTAAAAAAAAATCATCTGTCTCTTTTCTTCATAAGAAATGAGAAAGTTTTATTGTTTAGTCAATTGTTTTTGTTTACCCGTTACTTTTTCAACAAAATTCAAATGTTTAAATCTAGTACGCGATTTATTATGTTTAAAATATTTTTATTTTTTATTCAGTTGTAAATATGACGCTGACTAAGTAACAACTGAACGTAATTTTTAAGGTTTTACAATTAAACTATAGTTTACCGTTATTCAAAACAATAGTAATAAATAAAATTTTTGTATTTCGAAAACTTCTGTAGATATAAACCGAATATAAGGAACATGGAATTTCTGGGGCGGAAAGAGGATATATTTCTAAAAAGTGAATATTTGGCTAATAAATTCAAAGTAGTAGTGCGTTAGTTTAGCCGCAGACATTCAAGTGAGTCAGTTTAAAAGTGAAAACTGTACGCAGTTATAGTAATGTAAAAACATTAAAGTAGTGAATGAAAATAATTATCAGGAATGGCCGAAATGACTGCATCAAATCAATGATACTCATTAAACTATTTCGAGTATATACATGGAAAAATGAGCAGCTATATTTTACGAGTTTTCGTCACTTGACGAAGAACGCAAAAGTGAAAACAAGATTACAAGATTAATTAAAACCATCAGATAACGAAACGAGTGAATCAATTGAAGAATTCATAACTAAATTAAAAATACAAACGTAAAGTGTGATTATGGTTCTTTAGTAGATCGACTAGTAAAAGATAGATGTGGTGTAACTGTTGTGTAAAAAGTGGTACCGTTTGAGAAAAGCTGTTTGTAAATAATGGACCAGACCTAGATATAGGCCACTAGTGAACTTTGTGAAATACAGAATCCATATCCAGTACAAGCAGTAGCAGTTTCAGACTTAAATTGCATATTTGAATATTTTGAAAAAGCAAATTCTTCTTATACTAAAAGCCAAAGGTTCTGGTCAAAAGCAGAACTAATGAAATTACAGGTAGGAAAATCAAACCATGTTAAACTAATAATCTAAATTTTTCGTTTAAAATATTCATGAACAAATTAGAATATATAAATCAGTCGGTGAGGCCGGCTCAACAAGACAGAGACAAAAATTCGTGTTTTCGAAATCTAAAAAGACACCGTTTGCGGAATTAATTTGATCTCAATTATTGAAACAATACAAGTAAATTTATGATGGTGTAAAAGGTCCGCGAATCGTTTACTCGGTGCATATGATGTCCAACTTTCACACGTTGATATTTCAGACGACTTCAAACATATTTTGTGACATCGAACTGAATCGCTTGGATATCGGTTTAGATGTGGCATTTGTCGAATTTTTTTGACAGCAAATCAAGCGGTTTTTGCTGCGTTGTCGAACATTTGATGAAGAATTGCGCCAGCACCGATGTCGGAAGCGTGACAGGAAGTGGAAGTTCTGCCGTTTTGGGATGGATAAACGATTAAAGCAGCGTTCAACAAATCAAGTTTGTACTCGATTGTTCTTGTTGCCTGGGGCCATCTCGAGTAATATGACATACGTTTGGATGGCGTTTAACAAAAACTGCTTAGTTGCTTGGCCATCATCGGAATTGCTAATTTTTTCGGGCAGTGCCAAAGTCTTCGAGGTGATACGCAATTGGATTTCTTGTTGCAAAATTCGAATTTCGCAATATTTATTGCCAAATTATATTTTAATAATTAATAATTATTATTCAAATAAATATTTAAATAATTTGTTTATGCCGTTCAATTGGATTCGCAGATAGTTAAAGAACTTGTTAAACAAATCAACCTCGAATTTCAAGATTTTCCGTCCCAGATCATATCATCAAATTTTTTTTTCGTATATAAAGGTTAAGATTATCTATTTATTGCTTACAAAAACTAGGGCTTTTCGGTTACAAGAAGCTAAATCGGACCACAGCTGATGAAACATTGAAAAAATTGCAAAAATGGTTTTCAATGAGTTCAATGAATTGAAATCAGCGTGGAACGATGGTTCTGATAATTATCAGAAACGTTAAAGCCTAAAATTGTCCGAAACAAACTAAGTACGCCAATCGAGAAACAAATAGGGGGCCCGAGTTTCAACGCGGATGATCAAATAATTATTGAAAATGGTCATCGTGATTGATCCAGTGACAAATTTTTTGAAAAAACTCCATTTCTACGGTCTAAACTGATCAGTTTGTCATCGAAACTCACGTCATCTACGTAAATCATAGGCAAAAATACAACGAATGGAAATATAAAACGCTTATCCAATGAATCCACAACCGGGAAGACTACTATCATGTCGGAATCTTTCCAGGAAAATATGATCATTTTTCAGAAACTGTTATCCGGTCCCTTCTAAAAACAGTCCCATCATCAAAATTATTTCCAAAATGGTCTATACCACTTACTGGCAGTTTTTTAAGAAATGGTGGATGAATAGAATTCTGGTAATCTGCTCAGAGTTATTAATTCGTTCTGATCGAAAATATATCCATCGTCCTTCTTGTGAAAGGATCATGGATTTCCTAATTTAATTGGTTACAGATTGCTAGTATTTTGTTCACCAATTTAATAAAAAGTCGTTTATCACTACCGTAAGAATTGAAAGTTATACACGAATATTGTAGCCACTGCATTTAAATAGATATTGAGTCATCCGTAGACAAATCGATATATCAAAACAGTCTTGCTTATACATTTGGCCATCAGGAAGCTTTATGCTCAATAGATACCGCACAAGTTGAAGTTCGAAGTCAATCAGATCTTGAATATTATAGAGAAGAATTTTGTCATCTTATGTATTGGTTCATTCTTATCAATATTGTACGATTTTTCTCAAGCTTAGGAGACTATTTTGTCTAAGGTTTCTGCCGGGTGTATGTATCCTGTTGTTTTTAAGAATAAATGTAGACTCTATGTGATTAAGTTCCACATTACCTAAGAGACTGGCACAAAGTTATATTCTTCGATTTAATTTTATAATTCTTGCAGAGTTCAGTATAGGGAAGGCGAACAAGTATTCGTGATATGGTTTATTATGATCGTAATTCCAGTTGGTGAGTGGAATTGTAAGGGCACTAATCGGTTGTCTTTAATATCGATAGTTCAACGGCCGAGGAATCGGAAGATGCCTTTCATGGCGAAGCATTAGCTTCATTTCTGTAATCCATTCAAGTAATGTTCCATTGATAGGTGATTGGCTTTGGTTTTCTATAAGGGAAGACAAAATCCTGCACTTTTTAATATTAAACTGTACACCATAAACAGATTTTTAATATTAGTTTCAGGCCATCGGCAAATAGAAGATCAGGGAAAGCCAGGATCTTATATGATATCACTAATTTTTCATAATCCTCATCAGATTGAAACTGAATGTGCAAATTCTTATTAATTTCACATTCTTCGTATAATTGATGTAAAATATAAAATTTGCCGCCATCAAATTTTTAAGTCGCAAAATTACCAAAAAAAAGTAACTGTCAACAATTTTGGAGTAAACGTCATGAAGCTTTAAAATATTTTTTTTGTGACACGAATGATGTTAGTTAGGTTGTGCTGTTTTTAATTAAATTATTTTTGCCTTTTGTCTTCCATTTTGAATATTTATGAAGTATGGGTGTCTTTAGGTTCAGCTTCTTGTATTTTGCGGAGGAACGTGATTTAGCAGAAAACTTCAATGTATTATTTTTATAGCTATTAGTCATTGAGTAAAGTTGCATTTAACGCCTTTACACCTTTATTAATAAACACAACAGCTAAAGGAACTCTGAAGTATACCTATCAAGTTATAAGTAAAATAAAAATATTTTTTATTAATTCGTTAGGTACATAAGAGCCTCCCTAAAAACAAGTAGACAAGCACAAACAAGTACAAACATTTATGACTTGCGCAGAAAAAATTAAGCATTATTTTATTTTCATTACACGAAACACGGAACAAGAATTTATTTGCTGTTTGACTCATTGATCTATAACCAACAATAATATACTCGTATGTTGATTTCCAGTAAAATGTAAAAATGGTAGAAACTCAATAAATCAACGCCAAAGAGAATGATATAATTTATCAGACACAGAAAGCACATGAAAGATTTATTTTCAAATGCAATTACCTAATAGGTACCCATACATATTTGTAATGGAGATTTAGACTTTTTTTTGGTTTCTTGTAACTTTCTTAATCGAAATGTTGTGTTTATTGATGATATATTTTTCTCAATGACGCCTTCATAAAATAATTAGGATTCATTATGTTTTTTTAAATTTTATGTGTGTTTATTTATCAATCTTGTGTTCGCGGAAAACTTTTCAAAACTATAAAAGCTTCATTAGGGGTAACGTGTAAAATTAGCATATTAAATAAAAGCTGATGGATTTTAATTTCTAAGGCAACAATGTATTCCTCTGCTGAAGCAAGGGTAGAAGCGTTACTGTTTTCCTTTGAACGTGATACCTAAGATTGGGTAATATGAAACATTGAGAAGAGGACTTAAAAATTATTTTAAAGCCTAAAATAGCCATTAAAAATGTCGGTGATAGAATGTTTGATGGAAACAAATAATTAATTTATCGCATGGATCAAACTATTATACATCTTCTTCTTTTCCACACGGCACACTATTCAGGGGTAGTAATTTATCGGAGACTACAACCATCTACATATTAATGAACAAGAAATAATGTTTAAAAATTTAATTTTCTATGTAAGCACTGAAATTTATGTTGAGCTAAACCAAATTGAGCAAAACTTAATTTTGAGCAACTATTTTCTGAGTAGAATTCATTAATTAAATTAACTAAATAAAAATTGAAGTAACTTGATTGCATCGCATCGCCCCCTTATGGAAAAAACCAAAAGTTTTCATCGTGCAGTCCAATCCATCAATTAATATTAAATATGTAGAAATTTAACCAATTAATTGAACAAAATTACCAATATTTATTTTTTAGTTGTAGCTTCTAAATTTATTCGGCAATTTTTTCCAAACTTTACCTACAACAATTAAGCAAAAATCTGAGGTTATCGCATTACCAACGTTAAAACCACATGATTACATATGAAATAAGTCAAATAATTAAACAAAATTTTATTTTGAGCAAAACATTATATTTAGCCCAAAATAATAATAATTTGGTAATTCACCTAAATTCCTTACTGGCATAATTAAACTTTTTAAATCAGACAATTTGTAAAAATTCCAACAATACCTTGTCGCTGTTGTTTTGAGCAAAAATTGACTTTATTCCGAAGAATAATTGTGCAAACATTTAGTAAATAAAATCATATATTTACAAATGGAGTACAGTAACAACCATTAAAAATACTGAACTTAATTGAATCATTGATATGATGAACCACAAACTGGAAAAAACAATAAATTGAGCAATATAATTAAAAAGAAACAAATGTATTAACAAGATTGCTCGGTTATTTCAATGGTTATTTATTGACTCTCGCCTTTTAATAGGAGCCAATTAATTGAGGCAAATGTGAGGTAAGTACCTTACATTTTGTATAAAGCCACCAATGCTTTTGGCGACAAATAGCGCACATATAATTTAGTAAACCGTTCAACTTTGCAAAAACAGCGGCGAAAAACTCATTGCCTATTGTTGCACATGGGAGCTTTAACTTAATAATTGAGCAACAGCTAAGGATTACCGAAGTTAAACTTGATGATTATTAATAAACACTAAAATTATTTTGATTACACTGACATTATTTGTATTTCACAGTGACACGAACCAAAAAAAAAATAAAATAGGATACAATAATTAAAAAGAAACAAATTAAAGGAAATTTTTGTTTTGAGCCAAAACGTATTTTGGTCCTACACATTTTCAGCCTAGAACGTTTGTCGTCATACCGCAGTTAAACATGGTTGATTATTTTTGAGCAACATAGTAATAATAGTAAAATTATTAAGATCAAAATTGAACTTAAAAATTGAGCAAATATTTTGAGGAACAAATTATTATTTTAGCCCAAAATCTAACAAAAACTCCAAACTGAAATTCATAATTAAACTTTTTAATTCGGGGAATGTATCATAAAATTTGTTAAGATTATTCTTAACTAGTTCTTTCCTTCGATTAACAGATTTATTTCACAAACCTTAAAATCAACATTGCTGGTACATGTTTAAGTGTATGTACATGATTTTTGAATTGTTGCTCAATTTTATGTACCAAAGAGAGAATGTGATATCGAAAATATTCTACTTGGTTAATTTTAGTAAGCCTTGAGAAATGTGTTTAAATTAGTAATCACAAAATTGAGCAAAACATTATTTTGAGCAACAATAAAGGTTAAAATTAGCCCAAAATAAATTTGATGATTTATAATTTTATTAAAATAGCGAATCAGAACTTGGATTGAGGTAATTTTGATTTTTATCATATTTTGTGAAACTTGTCAAAATCTTCTATTCACAAATTAAGAATGTACAGTAAGACTATTTTACGAAACAATCCATCTTAAATAATGAGGTGATTTGTATTTAAATACATTAAAACGAGTTAAAGAATTTTCAAAATTTATTAAGATATTTAAGAATAAAAAATTTCCAAAATTTCAAAGGTTCCAGAATTTAATAATTAGGACTTTTTAGACAGAAAGAAATTTCAGTACAGTTGGATGCTCCTTATTTTCTAATGTCGATTGTATATATAAGTTTAAAACAATACGACCAATTCCTGACAATAGTATCAACCTTAATTTTAGAATTTATTCAACATTTCATTAATCGTTCACATTTATATAAACAAATTTTCTGTCTAAAAATCCCCCTATTTCCTGGAATGTAAAATTTCGGACACAATCTTATACCACGTTTACATTATACGTATCTAATAAGTATGTACATTTTGCTATTTAATTATTGTTCCGCTGCAGTTCACACTAGTGTTGCGATTTGTAGTGTGAACGCATACTATAAAAGTTTGTTGTTTTGACAGATAGGCTTCTGTATTCAATTCAGTTTATGTGTTCTGAATTTCTTCTCAAACTCTATTAGATTTGTCGGCAAATTATTTGATTAACACCCGAAATTGCAGTTAGAAACAAAAAAACAGTAGTTTTGACAACAAGTATACGAATGACATTAACATATAGTTATTAGTTAGGGTTCACATTACAACGTAATACACTAATACTTGTTTGATACATACTTTACCGAAATATCAAAAAAGTATGTGATAAAATATTTAAATATTTAAATTTGAGTTCACATGACGATACTTTTTTGCTACATACTTTTATTCTACTAATGTAAACGTGGTATTAGTGACATCAAATATCATTTGTTTTATTATCCTTCTTTGAATGTGATACCTAAGAGTTATGTTACAAACGATTAAGAGGAGGACTTAAGGAAAAATTCCTTTAAAGCGTAAAATAGGTATTAAAAAATGATGGGGCTAAAACGTTTGATGGCAATAAATAATTTAAAGATCACGTGGATCAAACTATTATACCGGGTGACTATAAAATACGAAGACTGATTAAATTCCAAATGTGTCTAAAGAGTTTACAAGTTAACAAGTTTGTTTAATAGAAAAATTAAAAATTTTTCTATGAAATATCCTTCATGAGAATCAATACATAACTTTTACCGTTTACTAAAACTATCAGCACCAGTTCGAAGCATTTCTAAAGACATTTGATCCCAGACCTTGACAGTTGCAACACGAAATGACTCCAAATTTTTATGTTTTGTCGCGCAGGCGTTAGGCTCCAAGTATGTTCAAACAAAATAGTCGAGAGGATTCAAATTCGGAGAATTCCGAACGTTGATAATTGACGTAAATTCACCCCAGAACAACCTAACTCCAGGTATCGTTTTATCAATTGAAGATTGTTCAACGTGGAAGAACTTGAATTATTTTTTTTGCCGAATTTCCAGCTTCGCTCGGTTCGATAATAGCGAGCCGACATTTTTTAGGCATGATAACTTAAAAAATAAAAGGAATAGAGAATTGATTTTTTTTTAATGAAGACTTTCTAGATGAAAAATCATTCTAGATGAGTAAAAAAATATTTAAAAACAGTCTCCGTATTTTATTGCCACTTGATACATCTTCTTCTTTCCTATTTGGCACACTTTTCAGGGGTAAGCATTTCTCGGAAACCGCAACCATCTACGTATGAGGTAATGAGGCTCATCTAAATTTGATTTTCAAGCAATTTAGCTGCTAATTCAAAAATACCAGCAATCAATCAATCTTATATGTACATATTTAATTCAACTGTCCCGCAAATGAGCTTACTCTTGGGATAGAAACGAGCACATAATTTTCCGAAAATTTTAAATTGAGCAAAACTTTATTTTGAGTAACTATTTTCTGAGTAGAATTCATTAATTCAATTAACCAAATGAAAATTGAAAACACTTGTTGGTTGCATAGTATCGCCTCCAGTATTGGATCATCTCTCGAACTTGGACGGCAGCTACCATAGAGAGCAATGAAAATTTGGAATTATAATTTTGTGATGTTTTATAGATAAACGGAACCCATATTATATATGTATAAATGTAGAAACCCAAACGTTTCATCCATTAGTACAATCAATCAATTAATATTAATTAAATTTGAGACAAAAGGAAACTTTATTTTAGTAAAAAATTCAGTTTTAGCCATGAAAGGTTATTTGTGAAGGAATTTTGAGCAACCTCTTTAATAAAATCGTATAATTACGAAGGGAGTACGGAGACAACTATTGAGAATACTAAAATTATTTTGATTACAAACTGAACAAAAATTAATTGAGCAATAAATAATTTAATTAAAAATTAACAAATTAATTAATAATATTTGAGAAAATTCTAAATATCAAGATTGGCAAAAAAAAATTTATTTTGAGCAAAAATATATTTTTAGCCTAAAATGTTTGTTTAGTTAGCAAGTTTGACTCAAATCTTATTCCGAAGACATTTAGTAAAAACTTATACACTAATTTCAATGAGAGTTTTCGCTACAACAATTAACAAGCAGTTTTTAATTTGAGCAAAATACATTTTTAGTCTAAAATGGTTATTATCTCATCAACTTTTGCTTAAATTATATTCTGAAGAATAATTGAGCAATAGCTTGACTGGAACAAAACTCTGACGGTCTGATTAGAATCCTTATTTATTTAGAAAAAAATTTTCAAACAATATTCCGAAGATAGTTGAGAAAACATTTATATTTACAATGGGAGTTTATCTCAACAAAAAAGCATAAATCTGAGCATTGTCATATTAACGATGATAAACAAGATAATTATTTTGAGCAAAATATTAATAATAATAAAATTATTATTATTATACAATAAGTAATTTTAAGTAAAATAATTGAGCAAATTTATTTTGAAATTGGGAAATAAATTGTATGAGTACTCGGACAATTAGTAAAAAAGCCACCAATACCTTTGGTGACAAATGGCTGAAATATATTCCGTTCATTAAGCAAAATCAAGAATCGCTCCACGATACTGAACACGTTCATTGTCGCGATTTTTGTAATAGTGAACCATAATTAAGAATTTGACCGTCTTAAAGAGGAAATTTTTATTTTGAGTAAATGTTTATTTGTAGAGAATACTAAAATTAATTTAACAACTGATATTATTTTTATATTTCAATAGACAAACTGGAAAAAACGATAAATTGAGCTACATATTAATAACAAATTTATTAATAACATTTGAATTTGATAAAATTATTATTCTGACACAATTATATTTTTAGCCTTTAATGGTTATTTATTTGAGCAAAAGTTTAAAAAAATTAATATTTATAATTTATCTACCACCGTTATGTATGATTATTTTTGGGCAACATTAAAATAATTTTGATTACACTGATATCATTTTTATTTTAAAAAAACTAAACAAGAAACATAAATTGGGCAACAAATTAATTAAAAGAGATGATTAATTAACAATAGAAAAATTAACAATAACGTTTCAAGAAAAGTTGTTTTCAATAACTTTCATCACACCTTATTCCTAAAAATAATTGAGCAAAAGTTTAGTAAATATTTTTATGTATGATGGGAGTTTTGAGAAATTTATTTGCCTGCATTAATTGAGCAAATTGAATAGGATGACTATTTTTAAGCAAAATGTTGGGGATTTAACTATAATAATTGAGCGAATGGTAAGGATTAACGAAATTCCGAAGTTAAACTTGATGGTTATTATTGAGCAAGACTAAAATTATTTTGTGTATATTTTGTGACGTAAACTAAAATTAAAAAACTAAATTACAGTAATAATTAAACAACAGGCAATAATTGAAATGAAATAAATTAGAGGAAATTTTTATTTTGGCAACAGTTGGTTTTAATCGTACACATTTCTAGAACGTTTGTCGTCATAATAAAGTTAAACATGTTGATTATTTTTAAGAAAAATTATTAAGGCGATAATTGAACTTTAAAATTGAGTAGATTTAGCCCAAAATAGTGTAATTTACCAAAATTCCAAGCATAAATTCACTTTTAATTCGGGGCAAGTAACTTAAAAGTGGGTTAATGTTAGAAAGTTCTTTCCTTCGATTAGCAGATTTATGTCATAAAATAAAAGCTTGTAAGTCGATTTAACTGTAAAAGCATCATTGCTGGTACATATTTAAGTTTATGTATCTCGAAATGTTGCTCAATTTTATGTTCCAAAGAGATAATGTGAGATCGAAAATATTCTAAATAGTTATGTCGAGCACTTTCTTTAACAAATCTAGATTTGATGGTTCTAATAGAACACAAAAAATATGATCTGTTTTTGTAGTCTTGCCCGTAAATATAAGTTGTTTTGTTTGAAATTTTAAAAATAACGATTATTGTTTACCCTCAAAACCTGATGCCATAAAATTTATTTTATTTATAATTTTAAGACACAGTTTCATAACTAATAACCCCCCAGTAGAACTTTCAGATCACGAATGACGCCAACCAAAATGGCCATTTCTACGTATTAGTGAGTGAGTCTGGTAGAAAGGTTTGATCTAGATCAAATAATCTATTAATTTACTTATGTCAATTAAACACAAAACCTTGATCTGGCTTTTTGATTCAAATCAAACTTTTTAGGTGAATAGAACGTCACATTAATTAGCTAGCTTTACTGCATAGAGAGATGTGATTAAATCAGGATAATAAAATAGAGCAAAACATTAGTTTTAACAACGAAAAGGGGTAAAATTAGCCCAATACAAATTTGATGATTTATAATTACATTAAAATGGTGAACCATTCATAACTCAGTGAAACTCTTCTGTTCAGAAATTTAGAATGTTCAGCAAGACATTATTTTACGAAACAATTTACTTGCAGTAAAACGAATTAAAGAATTTTCAAAATTTACTAAGATTTAGAATTTAATAATAAAGGAAAATGGGACTTTTTAGATAAAAATAAATTTCGATCCTTGCTTTATAATGTCGAATGTAAATGTACAAAACCATAAAATCTTAACAGTTTTGGCAACGACAGCTCCACACCGCTGTAAAGTTCATTTTCGTTAACATGTAAAAATGTTGTGTTTAAAATTTTAGATTTGTTGCCTCTCCTTAATTCGGACTGTGTCAAAATTATATACGCTCGAATCGAGCTAACAAACAAAATCTACACAGAAAGTTTTTTATTTATTTATCAGCAGATCATCAAACACAAATAATATTATATTTCATATACATTAATAAATGCCAGATTTTATATAGCGCAGCTACACATTATAAATGTGCATAATTCGTTGAGATTTTCTATTTAAAAATAAAAAATAAATTATATACATTTTAGGTATATACATACATAGGTAAATAAATAAATAAGAAAATTATTAAGAAAGCTCAACCCATTCACACACACACATACTTATACATATACACAGAAACCCACGCAAAACAAAACTCAATAATTTAATATAAAACAAAAAAATATTTTCTTATGAAGATAAGCATTAATAAAATAAAATAAAATGTTTTAATTTTTAATTTTAATTTATCGAATTTTTTTATTTTTAAATATGTATATGTACATAAAACGCAATTATTACAAAACAAAAGACAGAAAAAAAATATTTTTTAGAAGATAAGATAAACAACAAACAAAAAAAAAAAAAAGAAGTGAAATTTAGTAAATTTATTGAATACAATATAGAGACAACAAAAAATATAATTAATTAATTAATAAAAATTATAGACAAAATTGTAAATAATAATTATCTACATGGACAGACACACAAAAGAATTTGTTTCAATTTATTTGTTTAATGTATATTGTTGCAGAGCTTTAATTTGCGCTGTGTATAAAATGTGAAAAATCGCTAACATCACTGCCGGTTTTACACATATCATATGACCACAGTACTAATTACTCGTTTACATTTCAATTTATATTGATATTTTTGGAAAAATAATAATCGAAAGTCCGCAAATTCAAAATTTAAAATTAAAGTTCTGTATGCAAGCTTTAAATTTTCTGATATATTATTAAATTTTGTGAAACAAAATGGCAAGCAACAAACCGTGTAACATAATTCTTTATTATGTATTTTCATAATTTTCATAAAACAGAAAGCTCGCTTTTTCGATGCTAAACAATAAGAAGAAAAAAAAAAAGATGAATAAAATGTTGTGAAAGCTTTCAAATAAAAAAAACAAAAATTTAAAACTCATTTTTATTTTATTTTAAAGGCGACGGAAGCATCAAAATTTATTATCAAATTCATCTGTCAAGAAATGGGGGGCTCGCGATAGATTACTGAATGCTGGTTCTACGTACCGGAAAAAAACTTGCACAAGAAGTTTCATTTTGGCCAATGCTTTTAAAAATTATATTTGCCTATATGAGGATATTCTGAGTCGTCGCGTGCAGAGACACTACTTTCATGAGATTGGAAAAAAATGAGTAAGTACCTTATCAATATTTTTGGGATGATGGTAGCGTTTTGTAACCAGACACTGCACTCGGCGCCTATTCATTCGATTCTCGATATTTCAATAGATTTACTCATCGATAGGCTCGATGGACATAGATTGGGTTGGTATGAAGAAAATTAAGGAAATTAATCCAGATGGGCAATTGTCGCATTATTATCTGCAGTAATATCATAGCGTCCTGCAACCGGTTATTTATTTTGTTTATTCACTAGTTGACAAAAATATAACTACACTAAAAAGACAATTAAAGTGAACAAAATTATTTGGATTTGGCAACATCTGTAATTCTATGGAGATGGTGGTCAGCTCGCTAATCTTAGAATTTGGATTCGTTTTAGATTAAATGAGGTAGTGCTTGAGATTTTGGGAAGAGTTAAAGCAGCACTCAAATATAAATGTGAGGTAGGTGTGAAGGCGAAATGTTGAACCCAATTGGTCTTCTATTTATCGCGTAGGAATATTAATGTGTACATACGTGAATACGTAGTAACCCGCAGAATAATAAGAAAAGAAGAAAAGTTATATGGAACTTTGTAAGTTACAATTATATGCCACCAAGAACGCCTCATCGTTCAGTCTGTTCCACAAAAGTGTATTCCAAGGGAAGAAAACATTTTGGAACTTATTGGGTTTTGGATAATCGATATTCCAGATTATACCTTAACAGGCCAGGAACCAATTGATAAAACTCCACCGAACAGATGTCATGAAAATATTCGTAGAACACATATAAAGCTACTATCCGCCGGTGGGAAAGAATATCAAGGGTAAAGAAGGTGTTAGAATATGATATCATTCGGCAAGTCCGGTTTCAAGAGTTCCGATGAATAAAAATGAAATTTACACTGCTAATTTTTTATTTAAATATTTTACAATGTAAGGATAATACGAGGAGATAGTTCGAGGAACTTCGCTGGACTTACTCCTGTTGATAATCATTTAAAATATCTTTGAAATCCTTCTCCTCTAATTGAGCAATTTTTAGTTCTGCCTCTCGAATTTTCCGTTGAATTGAGATGATAATAGAATTGTATGTTTTATGTTTATTTTCAATGCGTTGCAATATTTATCTAGCTCTTTACTAACGAGATGAAAGCCATTGTCATAGTTTTTGATAACCCAAGACGGGTAACAACTATCTTAAATACAGCGATGACTTTTCTACTCGTTATGTGATAATTCTCACTATCTCGAATATAACGTACTTGTTGTAGTCATCAGTAAGTGCTAATTTGATATCTCCGGACGGTGCTACATCTGGAAGCTTCTAAGAAACTTTTTGTTCTTAATTCGCTTCTTCATCACTGACTATTCCGGATGCCCTTCATCAGCCAATTCTAATATGTACATATTTGTTGCTAAACAGCCTGTGGACGGTACAACTATTCTTTGGAACCGTAGTAATATTTTGTCGACTCCTCAAACCATATCAGTATAAATTTTTGGTATCTCGACATCTTTGCAGGCAAGGTTCCATATTTTAAGCAATATTTTAACTGGGTAAGCTCCCCGTCCATCAAAACAGCTTCTTTCATATCATTTAATGTTAATGGTTTGGTAAAGCTGCTTGTAAAATACGATTTAGATATCCTTCATCCTTTTTTATTATTAACATTTCATATTTCCCTTAGCATCTCTATACGTGGGCACCGTTTTAATGATGGTATGAACACGATTTCCAGTGGACCTCTCTGCAATCTCAGACCAACGACAATGCTTCATTTTAGCTCTTCGAATACCTTCTTTCAACTTCAACTTTTTTCAGTTTTCTGGACTTTCTTGCTGGTGTCTGCTGACCCTTGAATCGTAATAGTCTAGCATGGTTTCGTAATAAATAAAAAATAACTTTAACATCATGCAACCCCATAAGATTATTGAGACGAACTCTTAATACCTTATTATCTGAAGACTCTGAGAACCTTTCGTGATCTATAAAATCGACCTTCCTATTTTGCAAACGTGTTCAACACATTTTTACCACATAACCGTATATTTTGCACTTGCCACACTGTACCTATATATCCAGATAATCTCTGGTTCTACTATAATGGTCTATTTTAACACAACTATAACAAGCATCTTTCTTGGGAATAGATGAAGGATGCGATTTTGGATTACCGCCTTTTAACATTCGAATTTCTTCTGCGAAAACCTCTTTCTGAACTTTTTCGTTTACCTTGCGGACGATTAAGTTATTCACTTAAGTTTTTCTTGGTTACATCTGGCTTTCATCCGTAGGTTGGTTATGCATCTAAAAATATTAAAAAGAATTCTTAACAATTTTTGCCACGACGAGTATTTGGTTAAGATGCTGCCAATATAGTCTTTCAGGACGTGTAGCGAGATCCGCCGGGCTCTATTTCGAGCTTAAGTTCATCTATTTTCGTGTACAATTACTAATCGTGATATTCGAATCGCTTTGAAGTGATGAGACATATTTCTCAGGTTAGATCATTGGGTAGCAATGTCAGAAGATTAAAGATCGTTCGACTTTTGTTTTAACAACCATAAGCTTTGAAATGAGATATGTATTGTAATGACAAACGGCACTAACAAACCGAGGGGATCGAAATAGCAGTTGACGCTTTGTTGGGTTATGTGTTTGTGGTAAATCGATAGTCTTCTTCAGGATGCCACTGTAGAGAGATCTCTTAGTCGTCCGTCATTAATTGGATTACTTAAACCCGACATCCAGTAGCTTCATGTAAATCGTTAGCTCCTGGTATTGCGTCACCTACGTAAAAATCGTTCAATAATATTTCAGCTGCTAGTGGGAATTCTGGTTTGTTGTCGATTGATGTGCCTGCCAAGGTGGTTTAAGGAAAATTGTGAAATTTGCCAATGAAGTAACAGATGGCTTTAATATATCGGTGGACGAATTCAAAACCAGAATGTCGTATGCAAGGGATCTGATTGAAAATTTTCTCAAGATAGAAGCATACTCAAAACTGAAGCTGAGGAAATTTGTGAATTCGAGGACGAATATCTATCAGTAATACCCATGTTAAATGCCGAGTTATGCAAACGTCAAGCATTACCAGGTCAAGAATCAACCTCATATTACAATGATGAAAAACTCAATTACACTATGTAACAAACAATCAACATCGTCAAATATGCTAAAGTCGATATTCTAAGGTTCTCGGGCGATCCAACCGATTTCCAAAGCTTCATTGATCCATTTAACGCTGCTTTTTATCTTTTATCTAATCTGATATTTATCTGGTGAAGTCGCTGCGCTAGTACGTCGTCTCCCAATCACTGATGCAAACTATGCAGCAGCCATACAACGTTTAAAATCATCGAAGGATTTATTATGGAAATATTCATTCGAATGTTCCTAAACGTACCAAAACTATCCAGAGTAACTGCATCAAATATAAGATCAGCACATGCTACGGCAGATGAAGTACTGTGCAGTTATATCAAAATCCAGCTCTTCTCCACTTGTTATGAAGGAGGCTCTCCGTTTCACCAATGCTTCAATAACTGTATCAACGACTATGTCACGTTAGTCATCGATGGTTATTGCAGTTCTACCGACAGATATGGTTTGGGTAGTCAACGATGGACGTTCCGTAATGTGATTGCCGTTCAAATCTGATCCAATCAACTTTCCAAGCAATTACAAGATATAGTCATTTCCCAGCTAAACGCGATATAAAGACGATTCAGACGCGATCCAGAACTTCGTCGTCTATACAATGGGTTTCTAGCTGAATAGTGCAAGCTGAGAAAGTTGATGGTTCGGTTGATCCCAGTGCATACTTTACGCGGCATCATGAGGTACTAAAAGAGCAAAATGCTACCACCAAACTGAGGGTGGTATTCAGCGCGTCTCCAAACATTGATCAGAACCCTTCACTCAACAACAATTTCCTAATAGACTGTTCAATCTACACTGTGGGCCATTCTTCTGTATTTTCGCCTGTATAAATACGTCTTCTCAGCAGAAGATGTACCGTCATATCTGTAAATGGGATGGACCAGCAATACCAATTAATCCTTTGGCGGGACGATGAAGCAATCTGTGCGCGTGTCAACTCACTACAGTTACCTATGGGACATCATCTTCTCTCTTTATCGCTACAAACACATTGAACGATTTGGTATCCTATTTTTCACAGGCTTATCCACTGGTCGCGAAAGCCAACAAGATGATAATACAGCTGAAGAGCTGGTTAAGCTCAAAAGGAATATTTATGCCATCTGGCAAACTGGTATATGTATTTCATTTACGGAAATTTGTGAGAAATAATCCAGAACTTCTTTATCCGTCACAACCCAACAATACGCAAAATCTTAAGATGAGTATAAAGACGCACCATATCTAGTTTGCTTCGCGACACATTCAGAAAAATGCACACCAAACGATCGATCCTTGTTGAAGCTAGCCGAGTGTTTGACCCGTTTGGATGGCTTTCTCCGCTTCTAATTCGATCAAAAATCATCTTACAAAGTTTGTGGCGTAGTAATGTAGATTGAGATGACAATCTACTGGAATAATACGAATACGTAGTGAAGCAGTACGTGAAAAGTTGTTGTCAGAAACAGAACCGACCTTGGAGATCGCAATTAAAAAGTGCAAGACAAGTGAAATGACAGCAATGCTAACAGAGTTTACAACGCAAACAATCACAAACGGTGGATGCAATTTTACTGAGAAAATCGGTAAAAAATAAAAACCTGAAGATACAGTGAAAAGTGATGAAACGTTCAATTGTAAAAGGTGCGGAACCAAATATAGCAAACGTAGTTGTCCAGCATTTGGACGAAAATGCAACAAGTGCAAATATCGCGGACACTTTGCAAAAATATGTACCGTAAATAGAGTAGCCGAAATAGAAACGGAAAGGGAAATGGAAAGAATTGACAGTGAATTCAGTGATCTGTTTATAGACAGTATAAACACAGTGGATGATGATAGGAATTGGGTCGAAGAAATCCAAATAAATCAAGTGAAGATTAAAGCAAAGTTGGATAAGGGTGCACAGTGCAACGTATTACCTAAACATATGGTCGACAAGCTAGGAATCAGAATTGTCAAGTCAAACACCCGACGAATAATAGGGTTTGGAAACAATAACGTAGATGTAGTAGGCGAGATCGAAGTCGATTGTCAAGTGAGAAACAAAATGACAAAATTAATATTTAAAGTAGTCAAAGCAAATGTCACACCAATATTAGGGAAAGAGGCATGTGAACGAGAAAAGCTAATTATACGAGTAGAGGAATTAAGAATGAATAATAATATTTTTGACGGGTTAGGCTGCGTGAAGAATTACGAATATGATATAGATTTGGTGGAACATCCAAACTCCGAAATCAAGCCGGTTCGAAAAGTTCCGTTAGCGATTAAGGACCAGGTCAAAGCTGAAATTGAAAAGATGGTGAAAATGGGAGTGTTAGAAAAAGTTCATGAAGTAACACCAGTTGTATCACCAATGGTAGTGGTGAGGAAAGAAGGTAGACTACCATCCGATACCATCCGTTAAAGACAATCGAAGAAATGGTAATCAGAATGAAGAAAGCCAAGTTGTTTACAATACTAGACTGTAAAAAAGGATTCTGGTAGATAAGGGTATCAAGTCGTATAGACAAATACTTGGCAATCGGAACACCATGGGGCAGGTATTCATACAAGAGATTACCATATGGACTGTCATCGGCTCCTGAGGTATTTCAAGATCTGATGAATCAGATTTTAGGCGATCTTGTAAACGTAGAATGTTACATGGATGATATTCTTATTCATGCTGAGAATAGTAAACAACTAGAAATCATCACAAATAAAGTACTGAAAAAAGTATGAGTAGAAGAAGCTGGATTAAAATTGAACAAAGACAAATGTATATTTGGAGCAAGTGAAGTCAAATTCTTAGGGTATGTGTTGAGTGGGAGTGGTTTATCAGCTGATCCTGATAAAACAGCTGCGATTAAAAATCTTAAGAGGCCACTAAACGTCAAAGAATTACAAAGACTATTACAAAGAATTTGTCAGCGATAACAAAACCACTAAGAAGTCTTATCATAAATAAAGCAGAATGGAATTGGACAAAGGAGCAGGAAAAAGCATTTGCCGAGTTAAAGTTAGCATTTTCAAGTACTCCTATATTGCAATTCTATAATACGAATGAGGACGTAACTATTCAAGTAGACGCGAGCATGAACGGGTTTGGAGCAGCATTACTTCAAAATGGACAGCCTGTGACATATGCATCCAAAGCGTTAAGCCAAGCTCAACGAAACTATCCACCAATAGAGTTGGAAGCAGCAGCGATAAGATAGGCATGTGGGAAGTTTCATGATTATGTCTACGGAAAGAAGTTAAGAATAGAAAGTGATCACAAGCCAATTGAGTCTATATATAAAAAACGATTTCAGCACCATTTAGAATACAACGTATTGTGTTTGACATAAAACAATATTCGCCAACGGTAGTGTATGTGAAAGGGACCAGTCAAAACATAGCAGATATCCTAAGTAGAGACTGTGTAAATAATGAGTCGGAAGAGGAAGAAGAGCTGCAAGTATATGTTGCGATTGATTGCTCAAAGGATGCGAAACGTGAAATGGTAGAAGCCAGGAAGAACGACCAAGAAATCGAGGAGCTGATTAAAGTAACAATGTCAGGTTGGCCGAATAATCAAGCTGAGATACATGAATGGGAAAAACCGTATTAGAATTTCAGAGAGGAAATATCATATTACAACGGTTTAGTGTTCAAAGGAATGAAGCTGGTAGTACCAAAGGCTCAAATACCGAAAATGTTGTATAACATACATCGAGGGCATTTTGAAATACAAAAGTGTCTAAGTCGTGCCAGGGAAATTCTGTATTGGAGAGGAATGTCTACAGATATAACGTCATATGTGGAAATATGTTCAATTTGTCAGTCGATGCAGAGATCAAAGGTGAAAGAACCAGCTATTAACAAGGGAATTCCAAGTCTTCCATTTGAAGTAGTGGGAGCCGATCTATTTCATTGTATTGATAAAGATTACATACTCATAGTCGACAGCTACTCAGGTTATTTTGAGTTTAAGGAATTAAAAATGAGTACGGTAAAGGAAGTTATAGAAATATTGAAAACATGTTTTTTCACGCATGGAATACCAGCAAAGCTAGAGACGGATAATGGTCCACAATTTTCTGCGGCAGAGTTTAAGAAGTTCGCGAGTGATTGGTCGATCAACCATGCTACGAGTAGTCCAAACCATCCATAAGGCAACGGCGTAATAGAACGCTATGTGCAAATAGCGAAAGGAATGATAAAAAAATGCAAAAGAGATAACTCTTGCATATACTTAACATTATTAAATTATCGGAATATACCAACGTCATCAAGTTTAGCATCGGCAAATCAAAGGTTATTGAGTAGAGCTACAAGAACGACCATAGTAGGACTTCCGGAAATGTTAAAGCCGAAAATTATTTCGGATAGAACGCACAAGTTAACAGAAATACGAAAAATTCAAAAATGGTATGCTGATCGAGGAAGACGAATCGCGGAACCATTGAATGCAGGTGACAAGGTTAGAATTAAACGAGGTGATCGTGATTGGGTTCCAGGAGTAATCACGAAGAAAACAAATAATCCGAGATCATTCATAGTTCGAACGGAGAACGGTAATACATATCGCCGAAACACGGATCACATTAATAAAGCGAGAGAACAAGCAACATCAAACGTAAGCTTCAACAATATTAATCGTATTACAGAGCCGATACATATTCCAGAAAGTATTAACGATACTAACCATACCAAGGTGAGCAAAGAAAGTAACGAGTCGACGTCAAAGAATTGCGTGAGTAATGACAATGGTGAAGTAGTTCACAATAACACAAAAGAGGCATCACATATGGAGTCTATGGAAGCAACGACCAAATTACCCATCGTTACCAGATCGGGTAGAGTAGTCAAACCAATAAGTAAACTGGATTTATAACATCTAAAAAAAAAATGAAAAATAAAGGGGATGTAACTTATGAATGTAATATTGTAATCATATGAACATTACCCACCATTGTTGATAGGGTCATCATGTCATGTAAATGAATATACTAATAAAGACGATCAGTTCTAACTTCACCATCAACAAGTGTGTTTCAACTAACATTACACTTACTACGTGGTGTATTGCAGTCACGCCGTTTCTTTCGTATTGACAAATTTGTGTTCTTCCTATTTTAATGAAACATGAAGCTTAGTGTCCAATTCGCATACATGAATTGTATTTCGAGTTTGTTGCTGGGCGTGAATTTCCATTTGGATGTTTCTCATACCCCTTTGTTGTTCTCTGTTTGCAGTAATGTGTTTTAATACGTCGTTTTCTGCATGTTCGCGTGACTGAGCTACTTCGAAAACTACTTTAAAAGTAACTTCAGCCATGTTATCAGTGTCTTCATTAGCAGCGTTTCTGACAGTATGTGTTGTTCTTAAATCTGGCCAGCATTAGCTTGTGGCGGCAACACTACCGTCGATGCAAGTAAAATTGGCATAACCTTTTTCGGTTTACTGTGTTGATAAAACCACGTTATTCTAAAACCACGTTATTCAAAAATGACAGGATTAAAAAATCAGGAGTCAAGAAAAGGAGAGAGCGAATAAAAACGGCGGAATAAGATGGCTGCAAATTAATCAACGTTTTGATTATATCTGTAATTCTTAGTAAAATATCAATAATTAATTAAATAAATAAATAAACGAATATCGATTATCTGGTGAATAAAATACAAATAACAAAACAAGTGTAATTCATTTTCGGATTAATATAAAACACGTGCAGAGAACATAACCTTGCGAATATAGTGGAGTACGAATATAGTGGAATAGAGGGAACACATAACATTAAAACTCACATCAACACACCCACAAGCTAAGCAGCGCCGATCCTTATTAAACATTGCAACTAACTGAACTCGTAATGTTGCTTAAGCGACAGCTTTTTATTTGATTCGGCCAGAAAAACTAGAGCTCCTAACGAAAATAAATCAAACCCTAGCATCCATGACTTTCTCATGTATAGAAAATAATGCCAGTTAAAATATGACAGTTCAATCGACAATAGCTACGAAAATTCCCCTTTAAAACTCCATCGGAATAACCTCCAAACAAACCATCGTACTAAAAGCGAAGACCACAACCATTTTTGCTTTTTTTTTCAAAACAAATCTATTCCGTTATTTTCAATTCTCATCACAATTCTAGAATCCCACTAAACAATTTTTAACATCTACTACAATTTGTTTCACCGTTCCTCACCATCGTAATGTCAAAAAATTCAAACACAAACACATATGCGAACCGAATGTCATCTGTCAAAGTGAAAAAAGTAAATAATTTCGATAAAAAAAAAGTTTTTCTCTTGTGAAAAATCCGAGATAATTTTTATTTATTTAATTAAAATATCCCAAAAAATAGTGTGTTGTGTATTTTAGTGTAATCGTATAGTGTTTAAATTAATAATTATTACAAAAAAAATGTGTCCTAATAAATTTTACGTGGGTTATGTATAGTGTGTACTGTGTGTGTAGTGTAGTGTAGATAAAATAAAATTTTGTGAATTTTGTGTGTGCCCCAAAAATTGTGGTGTTCCATCGCCAAAGGTGGGCATGTCATAAAAATGGAAACGAAGAAAGACATTTACAATTTGTGGGTGCAATATACAACAAAGGTAAACGAAATTAATTTAATTATGAAATACAAATTTCCGCGGAATAAAGTACATAGGTACCTAAATACTAAGAAAAACTATTTCCACACGAAATCACAAAATAGGTGAATAAATTAGTGGTGTTTCACTATTTTGGTCGATTTATTTGCTCTATGCAGCCTACCATGCAGTTCGAAATAGATTTTTTGTTAAATTTGCGAATGATTTCACCACAGAACGGCACACAGAAGAAATTGGTAATGGAACGAATTTCGAATTTTTTTTTTTTTTTTTTTTGTAAATTGTTGTTGGGGTAATCGCCCGCTATTGATTCATCGTCGCCGCAATCATAAAATTATTGTTGCATTAAGTACAATAAAATTATTGTGCGGTTTAAGTATATGTTATAGAATGACTCCATACTTACGTCCGGTGGAATGTTTTGTTTTGGAGATGCAGAATTGCTGACGATGCAAATGTATAAAGTTCCATTTCTAGACAAAACAATTGGACGTCAGGTGTATCACGTTACGTCGTGTTTATTTCGATTGTGAATCATGATTATCGAATGTATTGTTGTAGCTGGTTGCTAAATATTAATATATCACAAACAAATCGTATTTTTTTTTTCGTAATCTCAAGATAAGATAAGCAATCGAGTGCGAGGCATACAATTGTGATTGAATGACTCTCTTCGACTACTAGTTTGTGGGGCAGGATTATGTAAGATACTGTCTTTTTTTAGAATGGTTGGAACTTTTCCTACTACCTAGAGGTGGTTAACTTCACTTTGTTTTGTACTTGCATGCCAAGTAAAAATTAGTTGAGTTTTGAATTTTGTTTGTTTTCTCGTTGGACATTTTGGGGTACAGAAACTTAAATGGTCATTTCGAACATATTTTACTGATTTAGAATCTACAAACTATGTACGATATAATTATTTGGTGGTTGGTTGTTGATTTGCATTCATTAGCATTTATGTAACCGGGTCATTCTAAAAATTAGTCTGCAAAAGTCGCCACTATGTTGTTTGATAATGCAGGGAGATCATAAGTGTACAGAAGGAACAGAACCGGTCCTAATACGCTACACTGTCGTACTCCTGCGTTGATTTCTTTCTTTTTAAGTAGGATTCCAGTAAGTATTTTGGCAAATTGCATTGGTAGATGATTTCTTAGTGGTTAAGTCCTTCATCCCAAACTCTAAAAAACTTTTTTCTCGTCTAGTGCTTTCTAAAAGCGAACTGATGATTTGAAATCATGTTTTTTCTATCGGTTATCGGATTTAAACTATTTAAGTACCAGTAGCTTCTCAAAGTGTTTGGACATGACTGGCAATATCGAAATTTGCCTTTATATAAGACGATCTTTCGTATAGTGGTTTCCCAGGTTTTCCCACTTCTACAATTTTCCACAAGCTTGGTACACAGTAAGTATATTCTAAATGCTTTATTTATAAGATTGGTGAGCTTTGCTAGAGCCTTCATTGGCAGTTGTTTTAAGATTTCTGTAAGAAGATTGTAACCAGGGGTGGGGTGTTGTAACATCACTTTCGATTCAAATTCGATAGAGTTTATGTCTCTTATTTCAAGAATACAATTGTATTTTCTTTCGCTTTTTGATTACGCTTTTTCTATTGCGATCCCTTTTTGTTGCGTACTTTTCGTTTCCTTCAAAATTAGGTGATAAAGAATCGTGAATGTAAGTAGAATAGAATATTGTTTTATTCGATCAAGCTGAGATAGCAGCAAAACAAGCATAATTGAAAAACGAAATAGAGTACAATTTTATTCTTGAAACAAGAGATATAAAATCTATCGAATTCGATTCGAAAGTGACGTTACCAACATCCAGGGTTGGCTCCCCACTGGGTTGCCCAAAAAAACCCACCCGGGTTTTATTGGGTAATACCACTTAAAAAACCCACAGGTTTTTTTATTTATTTTATAATTTTGGAGAATAAAATTATGTAATCAAAATTAAATTTTTGGTTTTTATTTATTGATAAATAATAGTGGCTAAACTAAACAGGTACAGACGTATATAAACAAATTCAATTTGGTTTAATTAACTTAAAATTGTTATATAATATTTCTAAATCACAGATAAATAAAAAAATTCTCATTATTGCATTTGTTTCTAAATTTACCAGTCACCTTCTGGTTCAGATTTTTTTAAATGGTGATAGATTTTTACGAGAGAAAGTGCCTTTTCAAAATCAAGTCGGTTTCTCAAATTATTCCAAATTAGGCCATAGGAAGAAAAAATTCTCTCAATTGAAGCAGAGCTTGCCGGGCAGCTTAGTAATGAAATAAAAACCTTGCAGAAATTTTCAGACAACCTTAATGACGTTTCATTTTTTGCTTGTAAAATTTTCCACCATTTTTTGGTATTTAATTTATCCAGCACTTCTGGTTTAAACATTGATTCTGGGTAGGTTAGGTTAGGTTAGAGTGGCTGCCAAAACGCACACTTAGACCGATGACGGTCCGTTGTGATACCAAGGGATCCTACTCCCCTTACACCTTCATTGGAACCATTTTGAGCTACTTATGTAGCGTACGATATCTCGCACATTGCAGTTCTCGAGATCCATAAGGCCGCCCAAACTATACTTTCCCAGATGTTTATGCCTCCTGTAAGCTAGCGACGGGCATGAGCAGAGGAAGTGACTCAGAGTCTCTTCCTCCTCCTCATCCATACAGCTTCTACAGAAGTCATTTGCTATTGACCCAAGCCTCCTTGCATGCTCCCCAATGAGGCAGTGTCCTGTGAGCACCCCCACGACTATACTTAAGTCAGGTCTACGGAGGGATAGTAGTGTTTTGGAGCGCTTCAAGTCCAGTTTCGGACAGACTTGCCGCGCTACACAACATGTTATGGTGTTAGTCCACCTCTTCTGTGCCGAGGCTATCGCCTCATTTCTAAGCGCCCTATACAACGCTGCTACGGGCCTCCCCAGATTTGTCCTTTCCGGTTTCAATTGGAGAGTTGTACCTTGCCTTGTCAGTTCGTCCGCCCTGCCGTTCCCCAGTACGTCCGAGTGACCGGGGACCCAGACTATCTGGATATTGAAATGCTCACTCATCTCGTTAAGAGATGAGCGGCACTTCAATGCCACCACGGACGTCAGAGAAACTGACTCCAGCGACTTGATTGCCGCCTAACTGTCCACATATATTGTTATATCCCTTGTGGATAAGACATTATGCTTCAACCAAGCCAGCGCTTCCTCAATCGCTACCATCTCTGCCTGGTACACACTGCAGTGATCAAGAAGACGAACGGATATATTCACATTTAATTTGTCACAATAGACTCCTGCTCCGACTTTGCCGTCTAGCTTGGAGCCGTCAGTGTAGAATTGTATACTTCCAGTTTCTGTTACTGACCTGTTCCCCCAGGGTTTCCTTGAGGGGAGAATAGTCCGGAAACCTTTTTCAAAGCACACAATCGGTATCGTGTAGTCACTATTCATCACATCTGCCTGTAGCAACCTGCCAATCGTCGAGTGACCCGTCTGAAGACATTTCCACTCAAACACGGCAGAGAGTCGTGCAACCGTAGTTGCCGCTCTCTGCTTACCAAAGATGTCGACAGGAAGAAGGTAGAACATAGCCTCCAGAGCACGTGTAGGGGTTGTCTTCAGTGCCCCGCTTATAAGCAAGCAGGCCGTTCTCTGTACCTTCTCTGTCTTATTCTTACAAGTTTTCTTGTTTAGTGCTGGCCACCACACACTCACCCCGTACATCAGAATCGGTCTGACTACAGCGGTGACGAGCCAGTGTACCAGCTCTGGTTTTAGACCCCATCTCCTACCGACGGCGTTTCTACATGACTACAGAGCCATAGTGGACTTCTTTACTCTCTCTAAAATATTGGGCATCCAATTTACCTTACTGTCGAAGATTATGCCCAGAAATCTTGCCTTATCAGTAAGGAGGCCACCGTGCCATTTAAGGTAGGAGGGGCGACTACCGGAATTTTATATTTCTTGGTGAAGAGTACCAGCTCTGTTTTGGATGGATTTATACCCAGCCCACATTTGCTGGCCCACTTTGTAATGATTACGAGCGCGTGTTGCATAACTTCCTTAATCGTGCCTAGGTACTTCCCCGAGATCGCGATTGCTATGTCATCTGCATATGCTATCACCCCTATTCCCTCCCTCTCCAGTTCCAAAAGTAATCCATTGATAACTATGTTCCAGAGAAGAGGTGATAGGACACCACCTTGCGGAGTTCCTCTAACTACTCGCCTCCTAATGGTGGATTCCCCCTTATCCGCGTTAATAATCCTGCATTCTAGCATCTGATTTATCAACCTTCCTAAGGGGTAGTCCACATCTAAGAAAGACAGTCCTTCCCGAAGTGCCTCCGTCCTGACATTGTTAAAGGCGCCCTCTATATCGAGGAAGGCTACCATACAGTACTCTTTCGAGTGAAAGTCAATTGTTCGCACCAGGGAATGCAGAGCCATGTCCACAGATCTCCCTTTCCAGTACGCATGCTGAGAAGTCGCCCAATTACTGGGTTTTATTGTTGCACGTATGTACACGTCGATCAATCTTTCCAATGTTTTCAACAGAAAGGGTGATAGAGTTATAGGTCTTAGGTCCTTTGGGTAGGCCTGTTAATTCTTCCCCGTTTTCGGGATGAAAATCACCCTAACCTCCGTCCATTTCCTAGGAATATAATTCAGTTTTAGACACCCCCTGAAGATCACCTCCAGCCATGGAAGAATGATCGACGAGTGTTTTTGCAATTCCGCTGGGATGATACCGTCCGGGCCTGCCGATTTATAGGGTTTAAAGCCGCTTAGTGCCCATAGGATCCGGTTTTTGCACACGATTTCCTCCGGGCACCCCGACGATAATTTTTCCCCATTCCTACCAAACTCCGTCGACACACCCACACTACCCGGGAAGAGAGTATCCAACAGAAGCGCCAATGATTCCCCACTAGACGTTGTCCACAGCCCATCTGGTTTAATTAAGTAACTAGGGCTCGTTGGACTCTTAGATAAGATTTTCCTGAGGCGCGAAGTCTCCGAAACACCTTCCATTTTATCACAGAATAGTCTCCAAGACCTCCTCCGCGCCTTCCTTAATTCCTTTTTATACTTTTTAAGGTGCTCCTTATAGGAGTCCTAGTCCTGAGCTTCCCTAGAGCCCTTTGCTCTATTGAATGCTTTCCTACATCCTGAAAGTAGGATTCCCAACTCGCTGGCCCACCATACCGGTTTCTGCTTCCCTTTAGGTATTCTCTTGGTGCAAGCAGTGTCCAAGGACAAGTTGCAGGCGCGTGTGATTTCCCCCACCAGGAAATCCAGCTCCTTCTCGGTGGCTGGGGGCTTCTGAGCATCGGTCGGTAAGAGTCCTACTAACACTTCCCCGTATTTGTTCCAGTCAGTTCTTCTAGGATTTCTGAAGGCTTTCCGGGTAACAGGGTGAATGTCAATATTAAACGTCACGTACCGATGGTCCGAGAAGGAGTGTTCCTTCGCCACCCTCCATTCTTTCACCATATGTGTAATGGAGTCTGATGCAAAGGTAACATCCAGTACCTCCTGCCTGTTACTAATAATAAAAGTGGGCTCTTGCCCCAGATTACACACTGCAAGGTTAGTACCCAATAAGTAATCAAATAAGTACTCATCCCTATCATTGATGTACAGTATTACTCCGATCTTTTCCCGTTCCGCTTCGAGTATCAGTTTCCTAAGGTTATCCGGCGGAACCTCCTTTTCTCGGTCCATATAGGCTGAAACCAGCCATAGTAAGTAGCCTCCCGCCTCCAGGCCGACTGCCGTTACGCCTCCACTTCTATATTGTGGAAGAAGAAAATTACTCAAGTTATTTTTAGCGAGAATGCAAGATCTGATCTTATCGGACCCAGAAGAGTATAAAATCAATTCTGACGCTCCCTTCCGTTGCTCTGTGTTGGCTCTTTATGCCACCCTCCTCCCCCATCGACTCGACCCGATCTTCCTCGTTCGAGTCCAGGGATAGGCGACTACCCCCCAACGTCCCGCGTGTTATCACCTTTTCTCTGCTCTTTCCCTGGTAGGTCTTCCACAATCAATTCGACCTCATCCTTTTTAAATACCTTTAGGGTAATTGACCCGAAACCGAAGCCGAGTACCCCCTTCTTTTTAGCTAGAGGGGCTAGGGACTCTTTGTTTACCACTAAAATGGACAACCTAGATCCTCTTGTTTAATGATCTTCCAATTGTTCGTCGGAAGATCAACGTTGCTTGCCCGAATTATGCGCATTGTTTCATCAGGACAGGCTGACTCGATTGGCAGCCAGACGCGTGCCTCGATTGGCAGCCAGACGCGTTGGTCTGCTAGGGATCTCGTCCCTGTCAACCACTGCCAGCTTCGCGCCCCGCCACACTTCTCCTACCTTATCTACGGCCAGACGATAAAGGTCTGCCGATCTTTGATCTGCGCACGCCGTTAGCTTATCGCGCCATTGGTGCCATCCTGCATCCCTAGAAGATGGAGGTGGCCCCGGATTTTCTCCGAGGACCGTTAGGAAAACGGAGTTTAGTGCGTTATACATTAGCCTCGATTTATCAAGAGTGATACTCCCATCTTCTTGACTCCTGTCAATGACGGCTAGTATCTCTGGATGTTCTTTAAGGACGTTACTGAACAGTCTTGCCCCGCCTGTCCTAGTATCTCCTTGGGCTCCCTGCAATCTGGGTCGTTTACTATCCCCAGCTTCCAATTCGTCTTGGGACCGCTGTCTTTTCGACTCTGCTGGTACCCTCCCCGAATTGTCGCCTATGAAAGTAACCTTTGCCCATGCCAGAGATTCCTTCTGTTCCTTCGTTAGCAGCCCTTCAGGGGTGGCAGCCAGCCTATCTAGTATTCTCTTCGCCGCGCGTCGGTTCCTGTACGAACCTACTGTGGAGGTAGCTTGCCCTTTACGGTTCAAGCTCCTTTTTTCTACGGCTGGCCATCGGCTTCCGCTGGTACCCGGCAGCGCAGCCTTCAAGACCCCTATTGTTTTTTCGGTGGTGACTCCACCTTTAAGGTTTGAGCCACCATCCGTTGTACCTGTTGGCTTTTTGAGAGTGCCTGTCTCTTCCAATTTTATATTATTCTTGTTCATTTGTTCCCACTAGTTTCGGAGAAATAAACGGTCCATCCTCGCAGAGATCCGTATACGAGGGTAAGGCTGATTAAAACTGGAGGTCGCCTGGTGTTCAGAGTCCGCATATTAGAGATTAGTTTACCCACTAACCATTCATTCCTTGGCATATGCTGTTCCACCGTGACTTGGGGATTTGTGTAAGGTTTACTCCTTCAGCGCTGTACATTAGCCCAGGAAAAATTCCTAGTTACCAGTAGCCACCACGTGGAGGTCGTACATGCACTTGCGAGTCCCTCCTGGATATATCTGATATACATCCATTCGTGACCACCCACCCCCTACCTCTGCCTAAAACATGACCAGCACAGTGGACAGAAAGTGGGTGCTGTGATAGGTTGCGGAGCCGATGAAAATCATTCGACTTATTGTCACCCCACCACATCCGCCAGACTACCTTGATTCTGGCTAAAATTCCTTATCTTGAATTCTAAATGCCAAGCAGTAAGCTAAAAAGGTAGGATGTTTTTGAGCAATCCATTTTTCCGCCATGTCTTCTGCATCGTCGCTGAGTGATTTGCCTAAATATTTCAGATGCATCATATCGGCCAAATAATGAGCAGGAGTCAGAACACTTTTCATTCGCTTTTCGATGGAAGGTCTAATTGAAATTAATTCAGCGTTATTCAGCAAATTGTATCAAGTTTCAACAGCTGTAGCAATCGAACTGTCGTCCCCTTGCAATGAGTCTAAAGCTGTGGAAATCACAGATAATTTTTTTTGGAGATTCAATGCCTCATTGTACAAGTGAACGTTATTTAAGATTTTATGGATCGTGTTATCAAATTCATTTAGGTGTTCTGATCTTATTTGTACGTAGTAATAGAAATTAGAAATAAACGATGTTAAACAATCATCATACGAATTCTATCTAGTATCGTTTGGCAATTGGGGCATAACCCCATGTTTTTCTCTCAGCCATCCGTGCGGTTGGTGATGATTTCTAAAATATTTTTGTACATTTATTATATGCTTCGTAATATCATGAGAAATGATATCTTTGTACAGCAGGTTAATTATATGCGCAGAACATCCATATGTCACAATGCCATGGCGATCCTATAAAACCCCCTTCATTTTTTCATTTTATTTCGTTGTCTGTGCAACAGGCGAATATTTCCTTTTCATATTTAGTTTTTAATAAATTAATTGCTTTTTCTGCTACAGCAACACAATATTCAGCAGTTTTTTTTTCAGAACCTGCATCATCTGCACTTATTAAATAACTATTAATACCTGTATGAACTGAACAAGCGGTAAGCGGGTCGTTTGATGTGTTGGACCATCCATCTATAATAAGCGTTAAACTGGAATATTCTAATTCGTTCTTTAAATTTTCTGATAAATACCTCTTTATCAATTTCAGCAAGATGTTTATCTGCTAGTTGTTTTCTGGTAGGAGCGACATATCCAGGGCGTAAATATTCTAACATAGTTTTAAAAGACGTACTTTCAGCTACGTTAACGGCAATATTGTTCACAAAGAAAAACTTTGCAATAATTTTCTCCAACTTTTCTTTTTGGTGTAATGTGGTTTTAATTGCGAAATCCTTAATAGATGATTGCGTGTTAATTCGCTTTGTATTTTGTTTCTTCTGCGGTGGGCTGCTAGTAGGAGAATTTGCATTTGAATTATCGGTATCAGTATCACATGTCACAACTTTTTTGCTGCATTTATTTAAATGTGCTCTTATGCGCTCTATTTTGTTACTAATTTTACTATTACAAAATTTACATTTTACTTTTGTCGAATTTTCAATACTCTCCACGTCATTCCATTCACTCCCACTTTTCCGTCCACTTCCTTGTGGCATATTACCTAGTAATAAAATAATTCAATTAACTTTATGAATTTTAATAAAAGATTCTACAATTGAATTGTTGTAAAATATAAATACAAGTACATACAACAATTTATAAATGTAGCAATGAAATACGACAAATCAAAATCAGTAATCATTTTATTTTAAAATCGTTTTCACTTATTAATTTTCATATTTATACAAACTTACTTTATTTTTACTATTTTGTAATATAAAATGCAAACTCACTTACTAACCAAATACTTTAACACTATTGGTGTGGTGAATATGAACGTGGCTTGAATATTTTTTCGAGATGTTTAGCAAATCTTCGAGCTTTATCTTCATTATTCCTAGCCCATTTCTCACCTACTATTACTATTAGAGGAATCTGCATTATTGGTATTTTAATTCTTTTGGTTGCTTTTCCAAAGTGAATGTTAAGTTTCTTAGACAGTTGCTGATTAATCTGTGAATTCTTAAATCTCTCTTCTTAATTGTTGAGTGAGATTGTTCAAATTAGTTTTAAAAAACTCTTTACAGGTCTTGCCTTTGTTTACTACCATATTCTTCTCGCTCTTCTTTTTTCTGTTAGGAGTTCCCTAACTTCCATAGTGTAGTTGTTTCCTTTGGTTTTCTTTTTAATTTCAGAGGTATTTTCTCAAACTGATTTCTGTATAACATTTACAAATTTGTGAATTTCTTTGACTAATTGTTCCTTGTTCTTTAATGAGACCAATAAGTTAATTTTCTCTTCTAAGGATAGTCTAAGTCTAGTGTAGTCTGAGTTTCTTTTTTTTCTGAATGATTTTTGCACTTAATGTTATGTGTATCATGAATGATTAGAGTTTAAGTCCTGGTTTTCATCTAATTGTGCATAATTTACAGATATCTTCTTTATTATGAAGAAATCAATAAGATCTGGTAATTTATTTGAATCAGTTGGCCAGTAGGTTAGTTTTCCACCTTCACAACTGCATTTGCAGCTAGCTTTTAGTAGTTCTTTACCTTTAGTCGTTGTTAACCTGGAGCCCAGTGGACATTTTTTGCATAAAAGTCTCCAAGTTCCAAGTACAACCCGTTTTGTGCAGTTGCTTGTAAGTACTTTTTTCATTATTTAACTCTTTAGCAGTGATTTCAGTGTGAATAGTGTGATATATTTGATAATTTTTAAATTTAATAATTCATCGTCTAGTGAAGTGCGTTTGCACTTGTTGTTGATGTTTCACGAGTCCATTGGCATTCCAGCATATAATTCTAAGATCATTGGCCATTTTTATGTCTAAGCGCTGTACCTACTCTAATTTCTATAATCGCTCATCAAACGGATTGAGTCTGCTTAAAATCAATTTAAGAGTTTAATTTATATCGCCATTTTGAGCAGTTTTTCTTTGATTTCCGTTACTCATCGTTACTTGAGCGAAAATCATTTTAATCAATTGTCGATGAGAGGCTTCTACATTATACGCTTTATTTTGGCTTGGTTCATCTTAACTGACCCCTTCCTGATTAAACTTGGATTTTTATCAATCAGATTCTTATTTTTTATGTTTTGCAGTTCAGAGTTAGCCGGATGGTTTTCTCCACAGAGAACCCATTTACCTAAACATTTGATAAACCTGGAAGGAACACAATATTTGTTGCAATATTTTTGTGTATAGGCTTGACATTGTTTACATTGTGGTAAAAGCTTAGATCTTCTTAGAAGCTAAATCACCACTTTGCACCCCAAGATGTACTTAATTTGATAAATTTGTTCGATATCTTCATCAGTTTCGAAGGTCAACATAAACATGTTGAGAGGTACTTTGCCTCATCGTTTGATGAGAGAGAGAGAGAGAGAGAGAGAGAGAGAGAGAGAGAGAGAGAGAGTGTAGGTTTTTAGCCATAACCCTTATTGATCTGGTTTGTTTGTTTTTAAAAGTGTGCCAAGCACGATTTCTAAATTTATTTTGATAGTGTTTCCATTAACCACCTTTGCATTAATCTTATCAGTTGTAGTTATTGTTTTAATTTTCTCATAGAGATCATAGTCTTTACTATTTGGATGTATTACTATTGGTGGCGGTGGAGGTATTTTTTTGTCTGTTTCTGGATAATATTTGGAACATCACCTTTTAATTCAGGTCGAGAGAGCCTGTTATTCCGTTTCCTTTTTTTTCTCTGACATTAACTCTTATCCATTCATTTTCTCGAGCTAGTTCGCCTTGATCCGTTCGGTACTATTGTTTAGTTGTATTCTGATTAGGAGTAGAACATGTGTTATACTTTGACTTTAGAGCTTTAACTCCGTTTTCAAAAGTCTTCATACGTTCCTGCATCCATTTTATCATCTAGTTGGTTGTTTATATTGTTGGTTTCAACTAATGCATTAAGTATTGGCTTTACACAATTCATTGCAGAGCTTTTCTTCGTTTGTAGAACGAGTGTTGTTGCTACTGGCCCCAATGGAGGGACTACCACCTCTTATTGCTGATCGCGGTACTATCTGACTCGTCTGGAAGGGATATGAAATATCCTTTTCAGTTTCACTCGATTGAGCTTGTTTGTTCACCAGCACGTCTTGGGATTGGTTAAAATAATTGTACTATAGCAATGGTTGGTCTCCCCAAGAACCCGTGAGATCTACCTCCGAAGAGGGTGAATTTACCTGAGTATCAGGCGTTATTTATTTATTTATTTGTTTATTTACAATTTAAATTTTGGGACACTTTATTTTGAGCATAAGCTCATTCATAATAAAGTGTCAATATACTGGAGGTCTGGAGGTCCATAAAGCAATAAATTTCCTGCATACCTATATAGGTAAGACTACAGCATAGCGATACAATTCTTCCAGTGGTACCATTTCGAACTTCCTTGTTATGGTAACTAATCTAAATTTTCCGACATTTTCTGCAAATTTGTTATTTCGTTGAATCTGGCCGCTCTGATATGGCATCATCAGTACCCACTGTTTAGACATTTCAGCATAGTTAGCGAAATTTAAGGTCGATGGTTATCAGGAAAAAAACAATTTAATTTTGAATAACAAAAGCGTCTGTCACCAAGCAATTGTCTGTTGTTACATGACGCATCCTGTGTACTAGTAGAAGTGTTGTTGGTGAAGCACCCCAATAAATGAATACGGAGTTCGATATTCGACGCCTCTAAGTATGTTTTGCACCCTGCTACCTGATGATATTTAGGAAAACGACACACGCAAGGACATGGTTAAATAGTCTGAGCAAAAGTACGTCTAGGGATTTTCTAGACATATCTAGAGTTTTTGATAACTGTGATGGCCTAATATAATGAACGAGTTCAAGAGGATTAACTTATACGTCCATAATGTGGATCGTTGCACCAATTGTGAATCGTCAACCGAATTTTGGTTAAAATTAGAAAAATATTTATAATCAAGTTATGTTCCTTGGATAACTAATGTACAAATACTAATTTTATTGTTCAGTTGTTTGCCGCATGAAATATTTAGAAATGATAGAAAGTGGCCTTCATGGACGCCAATGTACTCCGCGCGGTTCATACTATTAGATTTAAAAATTACAATGGAAGTGTGTTAGCCGAAGGCAAAGCCCCACATATCATCCAACTTCCATCATCAAATTTCATTTTGCGATTTGCATCTGATTTTTTTCGAATATCTCTCCAATAATGCTGAATGCCATCAGGATCGTCAAGGCTCAGTTTTTTGAATATTAATAGGTCAAGCGTTTTTTTTTTAAAGAAATTTTGTCTTAAGTACCTATTTTGATTGTAAAACTAGATGGTAATCACACGACGTTTTTAAATTTTGATTTATTTAAATAGGCCTCGTGGCTGAAATAACCTCTGCCAAACTGACATTAACTTGCAAATTACGTTTGTAACAGCTGCGGAACCGATACTTTAGAATTTTAGAGCATGTCGATCATAAGGTTTTTTAATCTTTTTGAAGAAAAAATTTGAAGTACTTTCTACTGATTGCTAAACTGTAAAGAGTATTTGATTTATATTTTTAAAAGATGGCTAAATACTTAATAATCTAGAAAATCGCAATTCGCAAGTTGAAGAATATGATTATTACAATTTTGTTTGGTTTGTAAATATTTTGTTTCTTTGCTATGAAAATTGCTTGCTAGCTAAACGATCGAGTATTTGCCTCGAAATTAGTCAAAAATTGTATTTATCGTTTTTGCCTTTTTAAGGTACACAATTTGGGGACCCTAAATATTGGGGGCCCGGGAAAATTACTCCTCATACCCTTCTCTAATAGAGCCTGGTTATGAAACAGAGTGAATTTTTAAAAACCGGTTTTTTAATAGTACCAATCCAAATGGATACTTTTATGTTAGTGTAATTCGTAGTCAATGGGCGCATTCAGGCAAGCCAACTGTTGGCAACATGTTTGGTAAAATCAACACGTTGAGACCTGAACGCTTGTTTAAATGTCATTGTTTCCCTCGGTAGATTTTTGATGCCAACATGTTGCGAGGCCTGAATGTGCCCATTATCCGTTCTGCATTAAATTTTAATTTTTTTTAAAATTATTTATTGAAAAAAAAAAAATAAAAATTAAAGGGGGTTCAGTTATGAAACTCTTGAAATTCTCAAAAATGTTTAAATCCTTTAAATTTTTCTAAATTCTTTACCGGACAGTTACCTGAAGTTGATCAGTCAGGTTCTCCTGGCAGTGTTTGGTATTTCTCACCGTGGAAGAGAAAGCTAGATTTTCCGGACGATTTAAATTGAACCGTACTATGAACACCCCAAGAATGTTTTTTACTTCAATATCATAAAGTATCGCATTCAGTATTCGCATTCTCATTGAAAATTCAATGGCGGGAATGGCGGACATATTCCTCAATTACTGCCGACACTCTTTGTCCTATTTAGACGAAGTACGATTCCTTTCATGGGAATGGTGGATGTAATTGGCGTTGAGCACGATATCTTCGATTTTTTATTTGTCGCGTGCAAAATTTTCTTTTGACACGTTACACTTGTTTCTATGAGATGTGGTAACACGACCTTCCTATAATTCGTGGGCCCCTATAGGAAATGGTCCGGGCTTATTGTTTCCATGTCTGTTCCAAAAATTTCAATACATGTAGCTTGATGGGTGATTGATGAATCGTACAATAATACCTCGTGTTGGGCAAAGTTTTCTTATTTATTTAAAAACGGTACAAAGGTGTGGCAGCAGCCAATGGTTTCTTTGAGATTCATGGTTTAGGTTGAGAGATCCACTAAGGAAATAGGTAGAACTGATAACGAGCGCCTTTCAGTAACTCTGGGTCGGCTGTCATTTTTTATGCAGTATGGAATCCCGTTCAACTACTTAAATGTTGAAAGCGACTTCTGCTGGATTGAAACCAATCTAATCAGTCTATAAAATGCGCAGATTGCCAATGATAAATTCTCTGGATTTATGAATTTGAATGTTTTCCTTAATTACATATGTTGTTGAAATCACCCCTCAGAGCTGAACAAGGTGACCAAGTCAGTCGGGTATCACGAATGTTTCAGCACTTTGCTCTGTATTCTTCCGTGAAAGTACTTTGGGTTGCGATTGAGGCTTTTTTGAGCAACTTTCTTGGTTTTCGGGAAGCATTTGTTTGATTTTGGAACTTTGACTGATTTAAATCTTCAGATAAGCGATTGGTAAGGGTGATTTCAATTTCCGGTATGACTGAACCGTTTTGCGATCCAAATAGAATCCATCTTAGTGTGCTCTGTGTGCCGTCTCTATGAACCTTTCAGTTTAATGCGAGTTTGTAATTTTTCGGCCTATACTCATTCATCATATTTCTTTGTTCACCATTCTTGTCTGTTTGTTTTTCACTTGGTCCTAGTTGGGCTGGAAACGCAAATTTCGAAATTGAGAGAATCTCAGTCACTGATTCCAAACAACCTTATTAGCATTGAAAATTTTGCCTGTGTAGTGCTAATAGTCGATAATAGCCGATTCTAGTTCTTTATTTCATTAAATTCAGCTCTGATCTGTTCTCACCATCCTAAACCATGCTAATCGTGCGATGATGGAGTTCATATAGTGTGACATTCTTTTCATTGTCTCATGAAAAAATTTTAGTAACCATTAGTTTAAGCTTGTCATGTTCATACCGGGATGACTCGTCGGTGTTATGGAAATTCGAATTTGGAGCTTGAGCAAACAATCAATCAAACAATTTAATGATTCGCGCGGATTTTGCGTGCATTGATTCGGCTATCCTTCCAAAAGATTCAATTGAACCTGTGAACTCAACTGAACTATGTATTTTTATGGTTTTGATGTTCAACCATCGTCCAAGTGTTTAGTAGCTACATATAAGTATATTCTTTGCTGGTTTGTAGACATATTATTATTATTATTATTGAAGGGTCATGTGGGCGATAAGCCACCTCGCACTGCGACCTAAAAGATCTATTGTGCTGGACCCTGCTTAATTATCCGTCCAGTCAATATTCAGGTTCTTAATGAACTTGATGATACTGCCAGCCGGTACGTGATACATACTATGTGGGCTTATTGCTCTCTCTCCTAGATGTTTACTACAGCATGTAATTTCGCTAGAAATACGGTAGCATTGGAACTGTCCCACTCCGTATATTCCTACCCCTGCCCCGTCTTTCGTTTGAGTTTACTCTTACGAATTGCTGGGAATTGCAAATCGCCTGTAGATCACCCAGCTTTACTACAGGAAGGCTAAATAGAACTGGAGGGTGTTGGTATGCAGAGTCCGCATACTTTTTATTGATTAACCTATCAGCCATTCATTTATCGGCATATGCTGTTCCACAATGTGCCAAATGGCCTTAGTTACCAGTGGTCGCCACGAGAAGGCAGCACGCACACTTGCGAATTGTGAACAGGTTACCCCTTAAACAATTGTACGCGTCACGCAGCTGCCTAATTCATGACCTGAATAGCTCACGTGATGCGCACCCTACTGGAAGGTTACGGAGCTGGTAGATTAATCTACTCAACTTTGGTCCCCCCTCTCCAATAGACGCCAAACCAGTAAACCACCTTGTAGACATAATAAACCATCAGTTTACAATATTTTAGTGAAATCCAATATGTTTGGTTAGAATAGCTTTTTAAGCTTTCTGCTATACGTTCTGCACTTTTCTTCCAATATAAACATATAAAGAAAGCATATCAGCAAACATCCAAAAATTTGTGTTTGAGCCGCAGCTGATACCAAACATAAATAAACTGATTTGAATATTAAAAAAAAAAAAAAAAAAATCCAACACCAAAAGGCAAACACAAAACTGTAATTTTTCTTCCAGTTGGAAATTATAAAAATACGGTTTTTTTACAGCCTTGAGGCAAGAAAATTGAAAATGATCGATTTTAGGGTAAAAAACAAAATATTTATTTTTTAAGTCACGTTCCGCGTTGTCGTCCTCATCTCTTGTGTGTAACTTTCGTTCTCCTTTCGTTACTTGCGAAAACATGATAAAGCATGAAAATTCATTAATTGAACTATTTTTTATTTTCTTTTTTTGCTTTTCTCTTTTTTCAGAATGAAGAAACATTTTTTCGCCAATTTATAAACGGTTTCGTTTCAATATGGGAGAATCAATTGACACTGGATTTTGAGAATCCCCCAAAATGGAACGAAATCAAATCGGATTTTGGTCCACATTTGAATCGCCTGCCAGACGAACTACTACCAGCGATTGGAAAATTTTTATTTGTTGCACGAGATCAAATTGAAAATGCTGAATTATCGGCGGATAAAATTTTAGAAACTGATCTACTTCTCAAGTGTTTGATTATAATATGCCGACATTTTGATAATATTGCAACAATCTATAAAACCGATTACATTAGTAATTCGATTGCGATAGCGGCTCATCTTATCAAAAATGTTTATGCGCGCAAACAAATCACGTACGAAGAGGGTATTTTTATTAAATCATTTTGTCAATTTTTGGAAGTTATCTACGATCCGTATTTAACGTGGCGCAATTTTTTGCGCAAAGATTTTGCTGAATTTAAGAAATTAAATTATTTTGTGATGCCATTACATGTGGAAATTGTGCCATTCATTTATGACTGTTTTCAATCGGATTTGATTTTAAATTTGGTCGATATTGGTGGAAATTTAATTCATGTTTTAGGTGCAATTATATCTGGATCACAGGTAATGTACAGTTTTTTTTAGTATTAAGTAATTTATTTTTATTTTGTCGCTTAAAACAAAAAAAAAACATTCAAAATCTATCTCTCTTCATATTTTTCAATGAACAAAATTTAAGGTGTTGGGAATTCTGAATACTAAATTTCTTGTTAGCTTTTAGTGTAATAAAATAAGAAGTAACAACATAAGATGAATCTGAGATAAAATTGGTGATGGTTTTACAACTCTTTTGTATTCTAAAATGCTTGTGAATATATTCGCGATTAAGTAAACAAAAATTGTTTCTGCGAGTGAATCATTCCGCGGAATGCGGGTTTACGGTTTATTGAAAATTATCGGCTTCTGATATTTCATAAAATATAATAATTTAAAGCGAACATTTTTTAGCGCTTTGTATCACACATTTACAATATACACAACACACACATACACACATTTTTAAATGCTTAGTTTGAATTTCGCGGAAAGTTATGCTATGGCTCTGTGTTGGTAAATATAATAATTTTTTAGACAAAAAAACAATTATTTAATTGAAATTGGACACATTTCCTAAAATCATATTTCGAATCGCAATTTTTGAGTTTTTCAAGTTTTTCAAGTTTTCTCCTCTGTGAAGCCCCACTTTATGATGATTTACAATAAATCTACCCGTGTTTTACTATTTTTTATTGTACTATTTTAAAGTAAATATTTCAATCTAAGCGAAAAAATCTTTATAATGCAGTGAAACACGGAGAATTTTTTTGAGATACATATTACGTTTCTCGTGTAACTAAAACCAACTAATATATAAAAATTAGTTTATCTTCCATATTCAGAGCCAAATATAGAATGCTTTAGTTTGAATTAAATTAATTAATTAGGAATCTGAGATACGGATGTACATGATGCGAAACACCTCACTTCTGCTCGAGTTTTTTTTGCTTTTTTTCTGTTCATCAATTACAAAATATATAATTTTCATTTACATTTAATAATAATCAATATTCATATAAATCAATACAAAAAAGAGTTAAAATAAAACTGGAAACTTTCAGATAATTCTGTCAACTAATCACAATTTATATAGTAAAAGTGGTGAAGGAAGTCTTACGCAAAATATAGAATCGGTGAGTTAATAATAATCCATAAAAAAAAACTAAACAAGAAAAAACCTATAAACCTAATACTAAAATCTAAAATGTTTACTGGAAATGTAAAAATATTTTTTTTTTATAATTTTATTTTTATTATGATGCGGTAGAGTAATTTTGGTTTTGCATGCTTAATGTCGTATCTATGTAAATATATATAGGAAAACTATCGTAAATAAACGTAAATAATCTGGTGTTGTAACTTATTTAATCAAACTACTATTAGCCTGAACGTATATTTTTTTTTTACTGTTTGAATATATTCGATCACCGTATTTTATAATGCCGCCTTTGATATCTCTGTAAGCAAACTTTATGTAAATATATTTATTTTTCTGAATAATGATTAAAATATTTAAGTGCGGCGATCGCAATCCTATAAAAAGTGAACTAATGTTTACATTATGTATATACTGTAGAAATACGAAAATGGATCAGTTCATGTTTGCATGCTAACAACTACTCGGATCGAAAAATTGGTTCAAAGTTGGTTGTTGCTTTCGATTTAAACTTTGATCTGATCTGGATCAGTCACTTGGTGACGTGATACATGTGGTGCTGTTCCGGGAGAGATATGTTTACCCAAAATTCTTTTCCCCAAAACATATAAAAAAAAATTCCCAAAAAACACTTCCCCAAAAAGCCTTTCCTCAAAACGCATTTTCCCAAAAAGGCGTTTGCTCATACTCATAACCCCAAACGTCAATTATTCAAAAATTTAGTACATATATAAGTAGGTATGTATTATATTTGGTCAGAGAAAATATGGTTTATTATTTGAAATTCAAACATATATTATTATATTTAATTCCATTTAAATTTATTATTTTTATAATAATTATGATTATCTAACAACATAAGTTATTACATCTTAATCACACTTTCAAAATTCAACTAAAATGTCAATTAATCAAACTAATATACTGACAAATTATATGCGATTGAGCGCAGGTAGTCCATTTCGTTGGCCAAGTATGACCAGCTGCGTGTTTGTTAACCTCAAATGCAGCATACATGTATTCTTTCCGCAGGTGCCCAGGCAGTATGTTCCGACGTGTGATTTACCAGTAATTACCTGATGTCGTCGATCCCACGTTGTCAGACCAAAAATGTGGTGCATAGTGCGAAGATTTGTTGGTTCGCTTGTCAGGTAGAATATAGTTATTTCCAAACCAGACAGCAATGTTTCGCGTGAGTGCATCAACGTGCTTTAATAGATCTTTAAAAAAGGCTGGAATTTTGTCAGGATGAATGAACGCTAAGGGCTGGATCATTCGAATATTAAGTGCTACAGTTTCATTTGTACCGCAAATACTTGTGAAACCTTCTTTCTGAACGCGGCGCCCAATAGTTTGGCCCAAAATGAAAATAGCAACCACGGAACCGTGTATCCGGAAACACAGCCTTAAAAGCAGAGGTTGAAGTCTTTTCAAAATCAGCCAGTACTAAATTGGGCTTCAAATGCACGAAATGTTCGCAGGGAATCTTCAATATTTCGTAAATCAGTTGATCATAACACTTCCGCGACTTTGACAGCATCAAACAGAAAAGTGCTGATATACGGTAACGCCGTCAATCTTCGCGAAAATTGTAAATAATTGACGAAATATACATGGAACAACATCAAATCTGCCATCCATCATCCAATAGTCTTCTTTTTCTAACATTTGCAGGGTCTTAACAGTTCCGATAAGGATGATACATTCACTGTCAAACCGTTTTTCTGCTATAAAAATATCATCATCTACTATTCTCAAATGTTCTGGAACATTAATGTCATGGATGCTAGTTGGATCTTTAATATCAGTCTCTCGAATTCGTTTCATCTTAGTCTTCGGGCTTCTTTATGGGGTAAATGCATCCTTGACGTTGACAATACTATCCCTTATGATCGCAGCTGGATGTACGTTGGTAGTTTTATCAGTTCTTTTTAATTTATTGTTGACGCAGTGTACTGGTAAGTTGCTCGCTGTCATACCATGCACGTGGTTGAAGGGCCCTTGACTGTAAGAAGTCCCCCATTTTCAAATTTGGTTGTAATCCGTGCATTGTATTGGTGCGGTTGCGACGTTCCACGCAACCCGAATAATACCGATTTTGCTGCGCTGCTTTCACATCCATGTAATAGCTATATCCTACATGACACAATAAATCTTTGCCTTTACAATGACACAATAAATCTTTTGCCATTAACAAACAATAGATGAAATAAAATCGAACTGCAAGCACACGCATTCTCTAATCATTTTGCATTTAACATTGCATTTAACTGAGCACACGAGTATTTTCATAGTTTGAGTAATGTAAGTAGGTAGCTATTTGTTCTAAAAACATTAAATATTTTTTAATTTTAGAAATAAAAATATCTTTCAAAAACGTATCGTATGGAATTTTATTCTAATATAACGCGCCTCCATCGGCACTTTGACTCTATAACTATAATAATCACGAACATAGTTGTTAAAAAATTTATAAAAAATGTACAACTAAAACGATCCTTTGCCCGAAAAGAGCCCGAATCCTTTGCCCAAAAAGATCCCCAAAAATCCCAAAATGATGACTATCATTTTGGGATTGTTGGGGATCTTTTTGGGCAACACCATTTTGGGATTTTTGGGGAAATAATTTTTGGCCAAACGATATTTGCCGAAATGAGGTTTGGGAAAATATTATTTGTGGAAATAATTTTTGGGGAAACAATTTTGAGCAAATGTTTTTGGGGAAACGATTTTTGGAGAAACGTACCCAATCCTGCTGATCCATAATATTAAATAGCCGGTAAACCCTGTTACCCGGGAAAATATTATTAAATATTTATGGGGTCACCAAAATATTTACTACAGCGGGTAAAACTTTTTGCTTTTTAGTAAACATAAAAGACCTTATTCCGAGATTTAAAATTTTATATTTATATTATTTTTGATTTTTCAATGCAAATTCTAAAAAGACCTTATTCCGAGATTTAAAATTTTATATTTATATTATTTTTGATTTTTCAATGCAAATTCTAATAGGAAGCGGGGAAATAACATAATATAACATGAATTTATGATGCAGTAATAAAGGGCAATGCCTCGTTTTTAGTGCAAAAAAGTTCATTTAATGTTATCTTATTTCCTCGCGTCCTATTTAAATATATCTGCAAAAAATAAAAATAACATAACATAACATAAAATTTTAAATCCCTGAATAAGGCCTAATATCTATCGGTTTTTTAATTTTAAGCAAAGAGATTCAGCCTAACCTTTTCTTAAAATTACTGCCAGCTGTACTTCTAAGGGTTGTGTTTCAGAATTGCCATGCCATGAGAGTCTCATGATTCAGATAATTGAGGTCGTTGTTTATAAAAATATTTACCTCAAATTCTTCATTGTCTATACCTTCTTGCTCTACATTGAGGAAGAATTTGGTGTAAAAACTATCTTGATGAGGCGCAGATTTACAGATGAATTCGCGTGTTGTTATTGAAATTTGTTTGACATGCTTCCAAAGGCGAATTTTACGAATAATATCGTTAACAATAATAATCATATATCCCAGCATACATCCCATCACACCATTAAAACGCAACACCCTCGGATTGTCATACTATCTTACCACCATATCATAATATAGTCATTCCATTTGACCATCAAACAAACCATCATTGCATCTTAATGCCATACCATCATACCATTGCACTACCATACCATCACACCATCATACCATCATACAATAATACTATCATATCGGTGTTATGTATTTTGTAACATAAGTTTTAATTAAATAACTTTTACTTTATAATAAACTCACATTTACAATTGGTATTATTTATTTTATTTCATCTCTTTATAATGATGGTTATGTATAACCCTTTATACAATATAATATCATTAACCCTGAATCCCCCTATACAAATACAACATTTTCCCCTTTTTAAATAACCCTTATAATTATTTTTAAATTTTTAAATTCCCTTTACAATTATTATGGTAATTCACAAATTAATCTTTGTGGTGGTTTTCGCTCTCTTTTTGACCGCCTTAATTCTGATAATTCATATTCTGAGTCACTTAGCGACCGTTTTCTTTTGACGGTTGCATGTTCAGGAGAATATGATTTGTTCATCGGTGTACAGCTTGGAATAACATACTTATTAGGATGAAATTTATCATGTAATTTTGAATTCCTTAAAGCATTAACGTGAACAAATCTTACTCTTCCATCCATACACATTAATTAAATAAGTATAATTGCTAATTTTTTTTTACAATTCTTCCTGGAATCCATTTAATATAATTATCATAATGACTTTTATAAAATATTTTCTCGCCGACTTTAAATTTCACAAACTGACAAGACTTATTCTTAGTAGTTCTAGTACTTGACTTAACAATATTGTTTGGCTTAAATTTACAATTTCCATTATTCCTTACAATTACTACATCATCTTTATCTTGTTGTGCCATCCATCGCATCCATAGCTGGGACCGATAATGATGATATCTAAATGTTAAAAAACCTAAAAGTAAGCAAAGATACTACATAATTACAATAACAAAATAACACACTTTGGTAACACAGAAATTACAATAACAAATTGGCACGTTTCGTTTAACACAGAAAAATAAAGTAAAGAATTTGACACCAATAATCTTTGCGCCCGAAAGTAGTCTAAGTAAAAATTACATACAAATAAAAGAAAAAACTTAATTTCTTTTTGAAATGCCATTTAGGGGAATTAAAATAAATAATGTATGACATTGAAAAAATATTAACATTGAAAATATTTCCGTAAATATTTTATATATATAAAATTTGTAAAGTTCCGCGTGTTAAACAAAAAAAAAGATTTCCGCATCTTCAACAAAAAGATTTCCGCAGCTTCAACAAAAAAAAGATTTCCGTATCTTCTGTAAACGTTGTAAACAGGAAGATTAAATTGTAATATATAAAGACATAAAATTGTAAATAGAAACACAGTGTAATCAGAAGTAAAGAGACAGTGTAATCAGAAGTAAAGAGACAGTGTAATCAGAAGTAAAGAGATAGTGTAATCATAAGTAAAGTAAAATTAATGAAATAAAGAAAGTATCTTAAGTGACAATAAATCGAGATTTTTCAATTCAGGAATACATACAATTTGGTAAGTATAAAATAACCAACATACTAACATCTGGGTACTGGTGAGATTGAGTAATTGTGGAAGAAAGAAATATGGCAGTATTTATACCCGCTGAATAATCTTTCACACTTATAAGATCTCATCTTTCTCACAACTAACAATTAAACTCTCCACGCTTAAATATATCACTTGGGTCATAGCACCTACCAGCGGTAAGCGCCAAGTGACTATACAAGCTCCAAATCATCGTCTCCATATAACTACATTAAATCTATATTAAGCCAAGCTAACCACCGACGTATCTCATACCCGGAATTTGTCATACACACACGAAGTACAATTAACTGGACATAATAATTACCCGGTACATATAACAAAGAATTCCCAAACACCTATAAACATAACAGAGCATTACCATAAATAACCAAACTATTGACACTGTAGGCTAATCGATTTCAGATAAAATACAAATCCCATCACGAAAAAATACAACAGAATCAATATCAGATACAAACATAAAATATTCTAAAATATTTAACGAATATAGATAAAAATATAAAATATTGGCGCTGTAGAGTTCGAACTTGGAATAGAATTAAGTTGTTGTATTTTTCGCAAAATCTCTTCGAAATTGTACAAATTGCCCAGGGTTGTAAGTCCGCAGTGTAACAAGTAAAAAGAAAAGGTGAATGTTCGTGAAGTCGAGTAAAACACTACGGTCACCAACAAACCAATCTCCAACAGTAGCATACACCAACAATCAACAACGCAGAGGAAGCAGTAGCGAGACAAAAGAGGCAAAACAGAAATTACCAGAAGAAATAATTAGTACAACCAGTGGTGAATCACCAGCAACACCAACCCAAGCATCTAAACCTAAAGCAGAGGAATTCCTCCCAATACCCCCAATACCCCCTTTCAAACCGACAAAAAAAGAACAGCCAAACCCCCCTTTCAAACCGACAAAAAAAGAACAGCCAAACCAACAAGAACAAATAGAAAAACAAGCTACTCTCAGCAAAGAACAACCACAGACAATAATGAACCAACAACAGATCCAACAGAACATAGCAAGTTCAGTACCAGAATTTAGCGGTGAAAACCAAGGAACAAGAACAAATGATTTAACTAGATTCACAGCGACAGCAGACAGCATCTACCAGACTCTCGACTCAGAAGAAGAAAAAAAAATATTTAGCAGGCTGATAAAGCTAAGATTAACAGGCGAGGCATTTACCAGGGTAGCACACAGAAACATCGAAGATTACACAAAATTGATGGAGCTACTTAATAACATGTACTCGAGAACGTACTCGTTAGATGAACTGGAAAGAGGATATACAACCATCCAACAGAGCTACGGTGAAACCATTAGGAATTATGGTTACCGGCTCCTAGAAGCATTGGAACAATACAGAATAGGGTACAAGACCAAATACAAGCTAACAAAAATCGACGAAGCGTACAACAACCACATCGAAACAAATTCAGTACAAATTTTTAAAAGAGGATTAAACAATACAATACTGAAGGAGAGAATAGCAACCTCAATGGCAAAAAACGTAGACGAAATCATAGACGAAACAGAAATCATCGAAAGAATGCTCACTGCAACCACAGAAGTAACAACATCCCACAACCTAACACAAAACCCATTACCAAAATTCCTACCTGCAAGACAGCAGCAAAGTAACCACCATCAAGTCACATGCAACTATTGTCAACGGCCAAACCACACATGGGATATATGCCGCACAAGAATAAATCAGGAAAGGATGAGAAGGATAACTACCCAGACACAACCTTACAACACACAAAGACATCAAGATCAGAGATATCAACCACCAGTAACGTACCACAACCAAGCTCGACCAGAAACGTACAACAAACAATATCCCACATCAACACAGCAAAATCAACAATATAATAGATTAACCACGATGAATGTACAACCAAACAGAAATCAATACCCACCAGCACAATACACCCAGGTAAATCGATATCAACCCAAATTTTGCTCGCATTGCAAGACCACCACTGGCCATACATTCGACGAGTGCCGTAGCAAATTCTTCACAAAGAACCCATATCAACCCAATACCAAAAACAACCCATCAACCGATACCAGGGAGCTGACAGACAAATTCAACAACATGCGTATCAACATGATGTACCCTCAGTCAAGACAGAATCCAGCAACACCAGAACAATACATGCATCAGGGAAACGCCAACAGATCCGACCAGTAGTAGGAGAGACGCTGTCATCGGATCGCGCACAACCAAGAACAATAAATCAAATGAACCAAAGCGAACACGGACTATCTCTTCAAATGGGTACCATTCCTGAAATGTACCTTGAACACACACAATCAACTCAGCAACAACAACTAATCATTCAAAATCAACCAAGCCCAGACGCTAAATCAAATCAACCAAGCCCAGCCGCTAAATCAAATCAAACGAGACCAGACTCTCAACAACCATTAGTTATTAAGAATCAACCAAGCCCAGACGCTAAATCAAATCAAACGAGACCAGACTCTCAACAACCATTAGTTATTAAGAATCAACCAAGCCCAGCCGCTAAATCAAATCAAACGAGACCAGACTCTCAACAACCATTAGTTATTAAGAATCAACCAAGCCCAGCCGCTAAATCAAATCAAACGAGACCAGACTCTCAACAACCATTAGCTATTAAGAATCAACATTCCAGTACAGAACACATAGACAACATCATCATCCTAATACACTTAATAATCATGTACACCAACATATTCCTTTCCCTCATAACCAACAATTTATCCAAGACACGAGGATGGTGTGAAGAAAACTTCAACAGAATACGATCACAGTATTCACAAATAGGTGACAAATGGAATAAAACCAAGGTTGGATACAAAAAACGAGGTACTAACACTAAGAAGCATCACAAGATGCAAGAGACCGCGAATTTCCTGGACAGTGAAGAACACAAGTACGACGGAAAGAATGGCCACAATACACTGCAAAATTTACTATATCCAGAGTGTAGCGCAACTACAGAATCTATAAATACTGTGTCAAAATGTAAAACAAGAGATACCATAACGCCAAAAATAGGCGCGAACTTCACAAAGCTATTTATAGACTCAGGTGCCGACATTTCACTCATCAAAAACCAATTCATACCGCGGGAAGAAGTTAATACATTTGATGTGTTAACATTAACAGGGATAGGTAAAGGTAGCATAAAAACAGAAGGATCTATTCAGTTAACATTAGAATTCCAAAACCAATTCAAAGTCAAGCATAAATTTCATACAGTATCAAATGAGTTCCAAATTTCAGAAGATGGTATTGTAGGCAGAGATTTCTTTGTAGATAACAAGGTGGAAATATCGTACGACAATAATCAAATTAAAATTGGTGACAACCTTATCTCTTTCTCTAACAAAGCACAAAAGCAAATTACATTACCTGCACGATGCGAAACGGTAATCGAAATCAAAACCCCCACTAATGACTTATATATCTGTTCTGCATCCGAACCACAACCAGGAGTTTTCATACCCAACATATTGCTCCAACCACAGAATAACAGAGCAAAAATCATTATTGCCAATACCCTTCCACAAGAAACAAAATTAGAAAATCTCGAGCCTCCCTAACTCCCAGTACAAAAACACAAAATATTTGTAGGAAATCAGAATTTCAGGCATCAAAAACTGCACCTAACTATAAAACCAGAAATCAAATCTCAATCCAACTATCCTTCAAATATTCCACTAAATTTTCCCAACATAAAACCCAGTTTACAATAATCTAATTGGATTATAATCAAAATTTTAAGACAAAAATGGAAAAATTGTGAAATTAATCTTAGTCGAAGAAGATTATCAATATAGTATCGATAACGATAGAAATAAGTAAGTTTTTCTTCGCTTGGACTTACCTAACACCAAGTAAGGAACAACTTATCAAAAATATATAATTACTAACCCCATAGTTAAGAACATTAATATTAAGAATCAAAGTATTGTTTAGAAATAGTTAATTTACCATACAACTTAACCCGAATATATAACACAAATTGTCAAAATATTGTAACTAGTTTTAAGAATACATAGTCAAACATAAGGTAACCAAAAGTACAGCTAGATGAAACACAAGCAACTTGAAGAAGCAGTAACTACAACAACCAACACAACAATCCACAGAACATCCCAAGATTTCGAGTCAAATTTGTACGGTTTTCTCAGTATTCACAACAAAAGCATTAACAGTATACAGATGAGTTTCCAGTTACAAATTACCAAGAACATATCAATGAAAGATTAGCCATGAGGGATGAACAACAACAGACAGAGTTGGAATTCAACAAACAAAACATTAACATTTATCCCAGAAAGTTGATTCTATAAGTGATGAGAAACTACAACATCACGATAAAAGTTCAACATTTGTGAACCGGCTGAAGTATCAAAAACATTGGACGATTCAATCTAATCAAATGAAGGCGACCAGACAATTGCGACCAGACAAAGCAATAAACATCATCCAGCTCTCAAAAGAAACAAACAGAAATTCTACAGAATACTATAAGAAAGAAGTATATTGATGAAGCAGACATTTAATTCACACCAGTGATTAGAGCCGCCAATAAGGAAATCAATATTAATCCAAAAAGCAGCTATCATCCAAACACTGAAGTGCCGAAAAACCGTGAATAAAGTTCAGAAGTTCCCTAACCATGATATTCCAAATACTGTAAAATCAAAAACCGTATTTCCTGAAGCGAGATGGAAAATTCAACATGCAGAAAATTCAAAAAACTTCGAGATGCTGTAAAACTAAATCAAAAGTTCCAGAATGTTGTAAAGCTGAAGTCAACCAATAGAAATTCCAAGATGACTTGAAATTCAACTCGAACGTTATAAGGTTATAACAAACACAATTTTGAGGAAATCACAATAACATGGAAAAGTTCAAAAGGAGAAATGAAGCTGCTATGTGAGTCTCGTTCAAAAGTTACAGAAAAAGAATAAATTTTAGTTATAAGCATTATAAGAAGAAACATAGTAGAAATTCTAAAATTAGTTATAAGAACATACAGATAGCATAAACATATGAAGATATATATATATATATATAAGAAATTTTCAACATGAAAATTCCTCTTAGAGGGGGAAGGTGTTGTGCCATCCATCGCATCCATAGCTGGGACCGATAATGATGATATCTAAATGTTAAAAAACCTAAAAGTAAGCAAAGATACTACATAATTACAATAACAAAATAACACACTTTGGTAACACAGAAATTACAATAACAAATTGGCACGTTTCGTTTAACACAGAAAAATAAAGTAAAGAATTTGACACCAATAATCTTTGCGCCCGAAAGTAGTCTAAGTAAAAATTACATACAAATAAAAGAAAAAACTTAATTTCTTTTTGAAATGCCATTTAGGGGAATTAAAATAAATAATGTATGACATTGAAAAAATATTAACATTGAAAATATTTCCGTAAATATTTTATATATATAAAATTTGTAAAGTTCCGCGTGTTAAACAAAAAAAAAGATTTCCGCATCTTCAACAAAAAGATTTCCGCAGCTTCAACAAAAAAAAGATTTCCGTATCTTCTGTAAACGTTGTAAACAGGAAGATTAAATTGTAATATATAAAGACATAAAATTGTAAATAGAAACACAGTGTAATCAGAAGTAAAGAGACAGTGTAATCAGAAGTAAAGAGACAGTGTAATCAGAAGTAAAGAGATAGTGTAATCATAAGTAAAGTAAAATTAATGAAATAAAGAAAGTATCTTAAGTGACAATAAATCGAGATTTTTCAATTCAGGAATACATACAATTTGGTAAGTATAAAATAACCAACATACTAACATCTGGGTACTGGTGAGATTGAGTAATTGTGGAAGAAAGAAATATGGCAGTATTTATACCCGCTGAATAATCTTTCACACTTATAAGATCTCATCTTTCTCACAACTAACAATTAAACTCTCCACGCTTAAATATATCACTTGGGTCATAGCACCTACCAGCGGTAAGCGCCAAGTGACTATACAAGCTCCAAATCATCGTCTCCATATAACTACATTAAATCTATATTAAGCCAAGCTAACCACCGACGTATCTCATACCCGGAATTTGTCATACACACACGAAGTACAATTAACTGGACATAATAATTACCCGGTACATATAACAAAGAATTCCCAAACACCTATAAACATAACAGAGCATTACCATAAATAACCAAACTATTGACACTGTAGGCTAATCGATTTCAGATAAAATACAAATCCCATCACGAAAAAATACAACAGAATCAATATCAGATACAAACATAAAATATTCTAAAATATTTAACGAATATAGATAAAAATATAAAATAATCTGAGAAAGTTACTTTTCTTTTGTTAATTAAATCTAATATAATTTTTGGTTTGAATGAGAAAATCATTTCAGACGGAGTACAAGAATTCACGAAGTTAGGTGTATTTCTATGATGTATTAAAAATTTTTGAATTATTTTTGGAATAGTTAATGTGTTAGACTCCTCTAGAAGAAACTTTTTTAGAACATTTTTTACACTTTGGACATTCCGTTCGGCTAGAGAATTCGATTGTGGATGATATGGAGGAGATTTCTTTAGCTCAATGCCGTGACAGTTTGCAAATTTTGTAAATTCCGATGAGTTAAATGGTGGTCCGTTATCAGATATAATCATTCCTGGAAGTCCAAAAACCGCAAATACATTACACAGAGCATCTGTAACAAAAATAGCATTAGTTTTTTTCATTAATATAACATCATCTGCTATATGTATCCACTACTATCATGAAATTATTATTTTGGACTTGGAAAATGTCAATATTTATTCTTTCAAATGGATACCTTGCTTCCGGCCATGACGAAAACTGTTTCTCTTGACTGACATTTCTTGTTTTCTGACATGTTAAACACTGACTGACAAACGATTCTATGTCATGATCTATGTTTAACCACCATAGGTATGATCTAGCCACCGTTTTCATCCGGACTATTCCTAAATGGTTTTCATGTAATAATTCCAACGTGGCCTTTTGAAGACTTTTTGGTATTACAATACGATTGAAATAGAATAAGCAATTATCTTCACATGACAATGACTTACGTTTACGTTCCCCTACTACTGTTTGGGCATCCGTTTAATACCAAGTCATACGAGACCTGAGTTAAAATTATATCCTTTTCCATTGCTTCTTGTACATTGCCAACATTCATAGGAAATTTTTCCGAAAAGTTAAAGTAGCTTATTTTCGAACTTTCAATAGTAGTCCCTTGACTCAGTGGTAACCTCGATAATGTATCTACATTTGATATTTGCGACCCTTTTTGGTAGATAATATCTGCCTACTGATGGAGTTGACTTCTTGGGATTAAATATTTCTTTTAAAGCTTAGCTTCATGATCTGAAACTTTGGTAAATTTGGTTCCATACAAATATTTGTGGAATTTTTTAAGGCCAAATATAATAGCAAGATCTTCGCGATGAAATTGTGAATAGTTGCGCTCGGTTGGTAATAATGAGCTAGACGCAAACAGAACTGGTTTTTCTATTCCGTTCACTACATTTGACAAAATAGCATGCACGCCATATGGACTGGCATCTGTAGCTAAAATTAAGGGATTCTCTGGATCATACATTTCTAATATATTATTTTCTTTAATCAGCCTCTTGGCCTTTTCAAACGACTCTTCACAACAAGTGGTCCATACGTATTTCTTCCCCTTTCTGTAATAATTTATATATCCTTTAATTCTGTCGATAAGTTCGGAATAAAACGGCTATAATAATTTAAGAGACCTTAAAAAGATTGAAGTTCTTTTATATTTTTAGGAGATGGTGCTTTAACTATAGCTTCGATTTTTTCTTCATTAGGCTGAACTCCCTTGGATGAAATTTTATGCCCCAGATAATTTACGACTTTTACCAATATTACACTTTTTCAAAATTAATTTTCACTTTATGTTCATTTAGTCGATCTAATACTCTATACAAGATGTCTCTACATTTCTCAATAGAACCAGCTCCAATAATAATATCATCAATACAATACTTTACTTTTTCAAAATCTTTCAATATTTCATTCATCACACTTTGAAAAATTGATGGCGCACTTTTAACGCCGAATGGTAATCTCTTAAATCTGAATAATCCCTTATGGGTATTAATTTTCAATAACTCTTTCGACCGATCGGTGACCGCGAGTTGCTTTTGCGAGGAAATTTTATTTTTATTTCCTTGAGTATACTGTCGTCAACTTTACAGTGGTGCTTTATTATTGGTGGACAGTTAAGTTGGTTAACTCCATTGATAACCTGTAATTGGTTGCTAAATCTGCAGACTGTGGAGGATGTTGATATCTTCCACATCGGTAACTTATTTCCATAGTGGACACGCTTGACCTCAAACTAATTGGACTTTCCTCTCTTTGACGATTACTTCCTTTTGAACCCGTTGGGCGTCCATCTTTTTGATTAATGTAATTTTTTGCACCACTTGGACTTCCATTTCTGTATCGACTTTGACTGGAACTTTTATGTTGATTGTCTGGACTATTATTGTTTGGATATCGCGGATATCGCGCTGGTTGCTGTGACATACAATTTTGATTTCTGACTCTGTTTGTTGATATTTGACGACTGTTTCGAATTCCTGAACCTGACTTTACAACCGCTTATTGGTGATTCAGATTAATGGCTTTCGTTTCTTTGGCTGACATTTCAATATTTAACGCTACATTACAAACTTCTTCAAAACTCAAACCTTCCTTTTTTAATAATTCCCGTTGAATTGTTCCGCTTTGTCCGAATATAATTCGAAATTGACTCTCCCTCGTGTTGGTTTATTTTGGAAAATTTAAATCTTTCGGTTCTTTTATTAACTTTCGGTTGGAAATGTTTTCTTAAAATTTCAATGGCTTCATCAATTTTAAGTTTGCTAGTTGGGGGCTGTTAACAACTTTAATATCTTATAAGCCTTTTTTTTATTCACTTTACAACTACCATACATACTTTACTTCTGCACAATTTTAGTGCTTATTAGTATAAAATAAAATAGCACACTTCGATCCCATTCTCGTCGCCAATGTTAAGTATGTATTTTATAACATAAGTTTTAATTAAATAACTTTTACTTTACAATAAACTCACATTTACAATTGCTATTATTTATTTTAATTCGTCTCTTTATAATGATGGTTATGTATAACCCTTTATAACACATACAATATAATATCATTAACCCTGAATCCCCTATAGATATACAACAATCGGCATACCATCATACCATCACACCATTGTATCATGTTACCATCATACCTTCATACCATCATACCATCACACCATCTCAGCGTCATACCTTCATACTAGAGTATCCAAATTATTTGAACTTCAAAGTACTCGTCTAGTCGAGTACTTTTTATTTTAATATCCGGATCACCAGGAGCCTTACCACCGACTCCGCCGGTGTTCGTTGTTATTCGTTTTTGTTTTTCCGCTTCACTTATTAATACCAAACCACAAACAACGCGAACCACCGATCTAGGGGAATAGACCGATATCATTTTTGTTTCCTTTAAAGCACCATCAATACTAATGAAAATTGCTTCAGTTATTTTAAATTTTTTTTTAAATATGGAAGCAATTTATACTTCATGTTTTTATTCCGACGGTAATAATCCCATTTAACAATTGTAAAGAATATTATTTTTAATTGTTTCGTTTTTTTACTTTGTTGAGCAACGAAGTTCCTCTTTTGAGTTTGATTAAATATACGGTGTGATCGTCGTACCTTTTCTTTCTTCCACCGAGTATTTTAATATCCGCAAGTAATTTTGAGCTTACTTTGGTTAATTCAGCTTTTAAACCGTCGATGTCCATTTTGAATAAACGCTTAATGTGAAATTCTATCTTCCTGGAGTTGGTAAGTGAAATTTCAATATTTTCCTTTGAAATTTTATGATGACTGGGTTCATCGCATTGGATCCTTACACCAGCCCCGGTTAATATAATTCTGCATTTTCTAGTAAATGTCTAACTTTGACATTGTTTAGGCTCTTAATAGTAATCGGTGATCATAATCTTATTAGAGCAATTTGAGTATTATTATTATGTAGCGAAGCTTGATTCTTACTGAATTAAGTAGAATTTCGGTTTTCATTCATATTTATTTTTTTGAATACAACTTTTGATAATGCCATTTCCAGCAAAGGGTTCCTCGTTATTTTACACTATGTAGAACAAATTCAAAATCTTAAACTGTTTTTAAAAACACAAGATATTTACGTTTTTATTATGTTAACTTTTAACAGTAACAAAAAAAAAAAATTTTTTTTTACTAAATTGTATTTTAGTTGCTTTATGATGTTCATTGATCGGTTGATCACCAACGAATGTGATTTCAATTCAAGCGCACCAAATATCGAAAACAATTTTTTTCGAGCTCTCCACAAGCAGTCAACTCTTTCAGAGTTTTCTTATCAAGTTCGCCATTGCCATCAAACAACTTCTCCTAATTGACATCTAAAAGCTTTCTTTTTCTCCCTTTTCCCCTTTTCTTTTGCTTCTTCTAAGATTGTTCTTCTTTCAAGAACGTAGATCTCTTGGAAGTTATTCACATTACAATCCAGTGTAAATGACTTTTTCCGTTTAATATTCTAAGTAAAACCACGGATGTAATGCTTAATAGTATGTTTATATGGATGATTTTTTTTAATTCGCTGGTATATAAGTAAATGGTCTCTGCTACTATTCTCTAACTTCTGCAGCTAATGCTCCAATTTTTCTTCTTAGTTAAGCATTTACAACGTCTTGGGATTTAACAATCAGTAAACGACAATTAATAATGAGATTAATAAAGAATACGGGTACTGCTATCCTTCCAGTTGCTTTTCCAATTTATAAGTCATTGGTTACAGAGCCTGGTTCCTTAAGCTCTGTCTATCAACAAGTAGCTGAAATATGAAAGTAGTAAATCTTGTACAAAATTTCACCGGTACAAATTAATCTTTTTAATTAACGATTTTGTAGTTTTGCATTTTTGTACAACAATTTAAATTTTTTTAAATTAATTAGTAACATCATAATTTGCTTTCCGAGATACGGCGGAATAACCGACTACCGAGAACATAGCAAATGATGTTCTCTTCAATGACCCACTACCAACTTGTACTGGTTAGGTTGGTAGTTGATACATAACCAGTTTTAAAGCAATGAGTTCAACGCAAAAAGGAAACAATACCCCAGGTGGTAAACCAACTACCCAGTTGGCTAATCCACCCTCTTACGAGGCTGGCTCAATGGATTCTGGGGTGAGCCAATCATTGCTAAACCCATTCGAAAGAAGTTCAATGTTGTTAAGATCACCAAACAATCATACTAACTCTGCAAATCAGCAGAAAGACGAAAACGCTGAACTCTGTCGAAAACTCAGTGAAGTAGAGGTACTTTTAACCCAATTAAGAAGCGAAATTGAAAAGCTGAAAAAAGAAAATGAAGAATTGAAGAAGCCCAAACCAATGGAGATTTCTGAAAACCCGCTAACTTGTTATAATGAAACAAGTACTCACACTAGTTATAACAATGAGTTCCATACTGATGAAGAGGATCTCATGAGAGAAACAGATTGGGTACTGAAAAGGAAGAAAAGACCTACCAAAAAACGAAAAGCAGAATTCTCGCCTGAAGTTGGAGATCATTCGCAAGCTAATGTATTAGTAACTGGTGATACTAATACCAAACCAACTCACCAGCAACAGCAACAAAAGGTTGTACCGAAAGAAAAGGCTCCTCCGCCAATTAATGTAATCGGCATAACAGAATTTGCAAGTATACAAACTATAATGAAATCAGTGACAGCTAAGGAATATAGAGTAGTGTCACTAAACAATAACGTGTGGAAAATCAATACACCAGATTCCGACACATATAGAGCTCTAGCAACAAAGCTCAATGCGGAAGGTAAAGAATGGTTCACATACGAAGATAAAAACGAACGCGCAATTAAGGTTATGGCCAGAGGCCTTCATCCAACGTGTATGAAGGAGGACATAATTGAGGACCTAAAGGCAAGAGATCTGCAAATAGAAGATGCAGTAAACATCCTAAAACGAGAGAGAGGTGAGAACAATCAAGTCAAAAAAAGGGGGCTTCCACTCTTCATGCTTACGTTTAACAAAAAGGAGAAAGTTGAAAACATCTTCAACATCAAAGCAATTCTCAACATGAGGGTTAAAATAGAACCGCTTAAGAAAAACACGAGGCTAATACCTCAATGCAAAAAATGCCAAGGTTTCAATCACACGCAAAAATATTGCAGACGGGAGCCAAGATGCGTAAAATGTGCTGGAAAACACAACGCGAAAGAGTGTACAGAAAGTAGAAACACCCCTGCAAAATGTATAAACTGTAAAGGGCATCATCCTGCAAATTATAGAGGCTGTGAAGTAGCCAAAGAACTTCAAAGACTAAGAAACAAAACGCATCAGTTTCCTCAAAACCCTAGGGTTACCAGAGAAGAGAAACCAACTAAAACCCAAGCGGAGCCAAAACCACCAGGTATTGGTACAGAGCGGAAAAGTTATTCACAAATTGTACAGCAATCATCTAATGCTACGAATGATAATCCCCTTGAAAGGATTTGTCGAAGCATAGAAGCCATAAATTTACGGCTAGCAAAGCAAGAACGTGGTCTAGAAGCTTTATATAAGCGTCTAGATATGCATCAAACCTTGAACGAGGCAACAGCCCTCATATACTAAAATGAGCAGATCACTAAGAATTGTCACCTGGAACGCGAACGGATTAGAGCAACATGTTCCAGAGCTAGAAATTTTTCTAAATTTAGAAAAAATAGATATCTGCCTTATATCGGAGAGCCATTTGACAAAAACATCATTTATTAAAATACGTGATTATGAATGTTACCATGCTGTTCACCCAGGAGGAAAACCCAGAGGAGGATCAACAGTAATAGTGAAAAAGAATCTCAAACACTATGAAGAACCTAGTATAGAAGAGGAAAGTATGCAAGTTAAAACCATAAAAGTTGAAACTAACAATAATAATGAATACAGTATTTCCTCTATCTACTGCCCTCCACGCTATAATCTAAACAAAGAAGATTATAATAGACTCTTTAGATCACTAGGATCCAATTTTATTATTGGTGGTGACTTTATTGCAAAAAACACCTATTGGGGATCAAGACTTACAACCCATAAAGGAAAAGAGCTATTCGAAGCCGGACGAATAAATAACTGCGAGTTCCACTCTGGAGGTAAACCAACATACTGGCCTGCTGATATAAATAAAATACCAGATCTCATTGACTTTTATGTAACGAAAGGGATCTTCGAGGATTACATGTACATCGAAAACAGCGAAGGGATATATTCCGATCATACACCTGTTATCATGACACTCAGCACAATGATAATTAATAAGGATAACCTGCCTAAATTAACAAATAATAGAACTAACTGGGACCTATTCCAAGAACTAATTGAAATGCAAACAAATCTACGAGTGCCGATTAAAACACCGGTACAGTTGGAAGACGAACTAGAGGTATTTAACAGTACTATTCAACAAGCAGCATGGGAAAGTTCTCCTGCTAGTCACACCGAATCCCGTAGGAATCAAAATTATCCTATTGAGGTCAGGGAGTTAGTTAGAGAGAAACGGAAGGCAAGAAAAACCTGGCAAAGGACACGCGCCCCGGAAAACAAAAAAATCCTCAATTTTCTATGCAATAAACTAAAACAACTTATAAAAGAAATTAAGAATGAAACTATCAACAAGTACTTAAATGGTCTCACCGAACATAAAGATACTGATTACTCTCTTTGGAAAGCAACAAAGGGATTAAAAAGAACTAAAATGCATGTGCCACCTATTAAAAATGGGGAAGGAACCTGGGCCAAAAGTGACAAGCAAAAAGCTATTTTATTTGCAGCTCACTTGGAAGACACCTTTAAACCGCTACCTAGGCAAACAGCAGATGAAAACATAATAACAATTAGCAAAATTGATGAATATAATATTCGATGTGTAACATTACAGGAATTAAAAAATGAGATCAAGTGTAATTTGAACGCAAAAAAAGCTCCAGGATATGATTTAATTACTGGACAAGTCGTAAAAGCCATCCCCGAGAAGGGACTACGAAAATTGGTTCAAATTATCAATGCTGTCTTCAGACTAAAATATGTCCCACGGCAATGGAAGGTTGCTGAAGTAATTATGATCCCCAAACCAGGCAAACCAGCGAACGATAAAAAGTCATACAGACCGATTTCACTACTTCCTGTAATTTCAAAATTATTTGAAAAATTACTGCTCAAGAGACTCAAGCCAATAATAGAAGAGAGAAATTTGATTCCACCACACCAATTTGGATTTAGAGAAAATCACTCTACGATAGAACAAGTTCACAGAATAACGGATATAATCGAAGACTCACTTGAGAATAAGAAGATATGCTCCAGCATCTTCTTAGATGTAGCACAAGCTTTCGACAAAGTTTGGCACCAAGGACTTGAATTTAAATTGCATCGAGATCTACCTAAGCAATTCTATCAAATTCTTAAATCTTATATCGCAGACCGACATTTCCGTGTAAAATATAACCAAGAGTACTCTGAACTAAAGAGAATATCAGCAGGCATACCACAGGGTAGCGTACTGGGTCCTATATTGTACATCCTGTACACCAGAGATATGCCAAATACAGAAGGTGCCACCATAGCAACATTTGCAGACGATACAGCTATTCTGGCGACTGGAAAGTGTATATCAGAAGCAACGACCAAACTTCAAAAAGCAACCGACACAGTGAGTAGTTGGACAAAGAAATGGCGCATTAGCCTAAACGAAGCAAAGTCGGTTCACGTAAACTTCACGAACCAGAAAGTTAACTGGATTCCAGTGAAACTTAATTCAAGGCCGGTTCCAAATGCAAATACAGCCAAATACCTCGGCATGACTCTCGATTGCAAGCTTAGATGGAAAGAGCATGTTAAAAAGAAAAAAGAAGAATTGAACATTAAATATAGAAAAATGTATTGGCTATTAGGTAGAAACTCTGAGCTTACAATACATAACAAATTGCTATTATATCAGCAAATACTTAAACCAGTATGGACCTACGGTATTCAACTTTGGGGTTGTACCAAGAAGACAAATGTACAAATGATTCAATGTTTTCAAAACAAAGTGCTGCGTGGCATTGTAAACGCACCATGGTACATTAGAAATGATAACCTCCATAGGGACTTAAACATGGAATATGTAAGTGAAGAAATACAAAATTATGCGAAGAAACACATTCAGCGGATATCTCGGCACCAAAATGCAGACATACGAAGTTTGTTGGATACCACCAATGCAGTAAGAAGACTTCAAAGGCAGAAACCTTTGGAATTGGGCAGTTGTATTTAATTTAGATAGAGAAAACTAATTACTATGTAAATTCAAACGGGAGTAACCATTGGGCTACTGCCCGTCAAATGTGAATCTTCATTTAAGAAAGATAAATTACTAAATGATTTGTAAATCAGTTGTAATATTAAATAAAAGAAAAAAAAAAAAAAAAAAAAAATAATTTGCTTTGCCTGAATGCAGTTTCGCATTGGATCTGCTGTTTTTTGCGAATGTCGATTTAGCCGTTTCTTATGATTTTCCGATTCATTAAAATTTTTCAGTTTATTTCTGCTCAAAAATTGCTCAATCCAATCTTTTCCATTGATTAAATCAAAATTAAAGTTTGATTTCATCAATGATGTTGATTGTCGTTCTCACATTTTCAAAATATGTACAAGGAACGGTTTTTGTCTTAAAATTCCAAACACACCAAGGCGCTCCACTTTTTAAAATCACCTATTAAGTGCGTTTTTTTATTCGATATCCGGAGCTCCTATCGAGAGCCGTCATATAAAAGTTGCTCCCGTAACGCGGCTTCATATAAATAATAAATATAAATAGCGTAAATGAAAACACACTTATAGTATAACTGAATGGCTTTCGCTTCTTCTATGTTACAATTGAATAGACTCTATTGTACAACTTTCTACCTTACTGGTACACATATATAATAAACATTTATTGACTAATATGTATTTTGTTGACCTCTTCTTGTGTGTTGAAATTTTGGAAATTTCAAAATGAACTTTGAAATAAATAAAATTCATATTCAAAAATATGAATTTACCTTGATAAATATAAATTAAAAATAGAAAAATATTATTATAAAATTGACTTTTATGTAACTAAAAAATTGAAAAATTTAATTTTCATTTTAAAAAGTATAATTTCAAAGTGGAGATGTATGAAATGAACCTGGAAATGCTACAAATGTGCGATATTTGAACGGTTCCCATATAAAATGTACGGTGCTCATGAGGGTGGGTATTTGTAAACTACTCGTAGGTAGAGTCATACTTAAACGTATTTTGCACAAAAACGAAAAATTTTACTAGCGCAAGTTTTTGGTATGTTCAATAGAATTAAAGGACGTAAAATTAAAAAAAAAAAAAAAATTGGACGATCATTGAGAAAATTCAAAAATAAAATTTTGGCGGGAAATTTGAAAATGAAAAAATTAAAGAACTTACCATTTTTATATTTTTTTATTAATCCGTATTAACTTACCTTTAAAACGAGCCCTATATCATAAATATCGGATATTTATTTTTCCTTTTATAGCCATAAACACACCATCATGTTCATCATTTTTCTCAAAAGGTGTCAACCTGTATATTAAATAACAACAACAACAAAAAAATCACGTTCTACAAAATTTTTCTTTTAATCAAGACTACAAATTCAAAACATAAAAATGATAAAATTAAAACATGACTTCCAAAAATTTGTGATTTGACGTATTTTTCACCATATATAGATTGGCTCAATAAACAAACATAAATATAATTGATATTTCAGCGTACTAATTTGGTAATTATCGTTACTAACACTACACGAATAAAGGCGTGCGTTTTAAAATTATTGAACTGATTCTGCGCAATCGATCGTTCCCTCGATCCGACTCTTTTATTAGATCACTTATCTTCCAAATTTTGTAAAATTCATATATTTGTTGGTTAAAGGTAAAGGAGCCCACCCAAAAATATGTGTGGCCATCATTGAAGTCAAGTTTTAAAATCAGATTTCATTTATAAAATAACGTAGAACCGAAACACGCCTGCCCTAAACGACTTTTGCGAGAAGCTGTCCTTCTTGTTACTGGGAAGTTGTCATTCTTGTTGCGTTAATCTTTGCAGAGAGGCTACTTGGTCTACTTTGAGCAGTGTAACGTTCAACTATGAATGCTTTAATCCCAACCACTTTAATTTGACCCCCTAATGATGCGGATTTTATAATACGTGAAAAGATAACAAATTCGATATATTTCGCAAACCAATATTGAAAATCACTAAAATATGATTAACAAAAATGTCATTCACATGAAATTATTTAAACCTTTGCTAATTCATAAACAAACATGATAATTAACGGTAATTAAAACGATCCTACTACATCAAAAGTAATTTATTCAAATTTAAAATTTAGTTAAACTAATTTAAGTTTATTTTTTAGTTATTAATTTAGTAAACAATTTCTCACGAAAAATTTTTTTTACATTTTTTGTTTTGTTGTTCATTATCAAAATTGAGCATATTTACATTGAATGCAAAAAATATAAAATTGATTATGTATGTTTGTAAAACGTAAATTGTGTTTGCATTTTTTTTTTTTTTTTTTTGGTTTATGAGCAATAACAATACGTAAGTTGTATGTCTATGCTTGCTTCTAGTATTGTTAACTTTTCTATTTTAAAAATGTCAATTAATCGATTTTAACATCGGAAAGTGTTTCTAGAAGCCTTTTATTTAACAATAAATAATACATGTACTATGGGAATTCAGAATAATTCCAAAAAGGAACTTTGCATAATTATTTTGCCGGGAGTCTTTTAGGCTGCTAATGTCTTTGTATAAAAAAAGATAACATGAAAGGTCGGAGCGAGGAGAGCGGCTGCCGTTTGCAGTGATGTTGGGCCACCTCGCCGGCAATAAAATTAGCCTAGCCGAGAGCTAACCATAATACTATATATAAAAATAATCATAGAAGATTGTATGGGTGTAGTGACTGAAAAATAGTGATAAAAATGAATATTTTTAACAAAATTTCCTAAAGTAAATTATTCCCACAAAAAAGTTGAATAGGTCTACTGAGAAAGCTTCATGTTGTTTACAACAAGAATGAAGAAGTCTTTGCAATCCGATTCACACCAAAAATCATCCCTATATAGATCGTAAGAAGGGTTAGAGGTAGCGGAAAAAAGCTGAGGCGGCATTTCGCGTCGGATCTAAAACCAATTTTCTATTGACGATTGCAAAATTTGAAATAAGCGTGAATAAAGAGCGGATGATGAATCTTATTGTCTAATTTATATTCATTATTCATTCATTATTCACTGATTATTCTCTGGTTACTCACCCATCACCCATTACTCATCATACATCGTTCTAAGAATAAACAGTGAGTAATAATCAGTGAAAAGTGAGTGAATAATCGGTGAACAGTCAGTGAATAATGAATCTGTAATTAGTGAATAATGTATGAATATTTTTAACAAAGTTCATATTGTCTATTATCCGTGCAAAAAGTTGAATATAAATCTACTGAGAAAGCCTCTTGTTTACAACAAGAAGGAAGAAGCCTTCGATCCGAATGACACCCAAAATCATCCTTTAAGATCGTATGAAGGGTAAGAGGTAGCGGAAGAAATCTGAGGCGGCTCTTTCAATGCGAATGATGAATGGTTCTCTCATTTTCATAATATTATTCATTGATTATTCACTCATCACCCATTACTCATCATTCATCTTTCTATGAATAATCAGTGAGTAATCATCAGTGAAAAATGAACGAATAATAGGTGAACAGTCAGTGAATAATGAGTGAGTAATTAATGAAATATATTTGAATTTTAGTACGAGGGAATAATGAGTAAATAATGAGAGAATACTGAATGATTATCGTTTGAGTAATGAATTCACGACTACAAGCCAAATTAGACGCATGTATGGCGTATTCTACGTGAAACGGTATTGTGTGAAAACTTATGGCCGTGTGCTGAACATAGCCTACCCACCTAAAAAATATGGAAACTATTCCTAAATAGTTAGGCACATTTTTTTTGGTATTTACTTAGATCGAAATTGGACAAAAACCTCTTGACTAGTAAAAATCGCACGGTGTTGCAGAAGGTATCGTTGGAAAGGTATTAATCTAAAATCGTCAGGAAAATGGTAGCATTGTTCACCACACTTAAAAATATTTACCAATATGTAATGAAAAACAATTTTTTTTCTCAAAAATGTGGTCATGCGGTACAAATCTTTGTTTTGGCGCTGGTGTGCGAAATTATTTTTGTCACTTGTTGTTGCCGCAGACGCTTGAAACAAGTGTCATCTTGAATATCATAATATTCAACGTTTTTCTCGTTTAAATTGTTGTATAGGTCTTGCAGAATGCAACAATTTTATTTCTGGCACATTAGTAATCAAATTCACCGTTACGACTCCATTGGTAAACTTACCTAGTAGGTCTTGTCTTAGCTAAAAAACTTGTTTGAATCTATGCCAAAATAGATTATACAAAGACGTTTATTAGGGGGGCTTATTCCGGAAAGTTATTCAAATATCCGCTATATACAAGAGAGGTCGTTAAAGTCGAGTGAGTGGTAAATTGTGCCTCGTACCACAGTTGTCGTATAGACTTGAAGGGGCACTGTTTTATTGATTGAGAGTCACAAGAAAATCCTAAACTATTTCCACCACTCCCACATATATACCCCATATTCACGACGTTGAGGTAATCACATTTTTTCCAGTCGTATATAACCTTACTGTATATCGTTGTAAATCTCTTGAAGAATGCAAATATGTATTTTATTTCCGGTATTTATTTATCAAATTCCTGATTGTAGCGTTGGTACTGCCACTTTTGGAATCGTGTACAGGAGGCACTTAAAGTGAGGTAGCCGAATAACTTGAAAACGAGCAACTTTATGAACAAATGTTTCAAAGGATGCCAGTTTGGTTTTAAGGGGTAAATATCTTGTTGTAATTTATTTTTGGTTTGATGTGCGTATTCCAATGTCATTTTATTTTTTTCTTTAAACGGAAACATATTTTTTATAATAGAACCTTATTCTGCTTGAAAAATTGAACACATTTTGTCAAAATCATTTTTCTGAGACATCAATATTGTATGATATTCAGCAAATTAGTTAGAGATTTTTGAATTGCGAACTTTTTACATTTCTACTATCAATTTTGGAGAAACATTTCTACTTTCAGAATTTCATCACACTTAGATCTGCCTAGGAATATGAACACCAGATCTATACGGTATTTAGAGCTTAATTTTGCTTTACATCTCTGATTCTGGATCATACTAAGATCGAATATTTTGTAAAAATGGTTCGAATTACAAGTAAATAAAATAAATTGAAGCTAAATTAATTAAAATTGGAATCAATGATCGATTCTTTAACCCCTTTAACATTAACAATCTGCTCATTTTGAAGTAGTGCTGTAAACCTATTATATGTTGTATATTAACCCTTTAATCACGCATGATTTCCATTAACATATTTTTACATTTTATCATTTTTTATGCCTGCATCCTCCAATCGGAACGAATATTGATCATCTAAATTCTAATTATCTAATTTTTCCAGCAAAATGGTCTTCGCGCAATATGTCCCGCCACCGTATCAATTCTCATCAATTTATTCTCAAAATGGGAATGCTGCAATGAGATTCGTCGCATTGGTCTAAACTGTTTTGTCATCATGAATATTGTGCTGCAGCGTTCAAGTCCAGAACATCGACAAATCGAACTATTGACAATCTTGCAACTGTATTTAGATTCAATAAAACAACTATTAAAAACGGAACGATTTGTGGAACGGCAATTTGAAAGTCAATTTGAAATTGGCGAAGATGATGAGGACGGTGAATCATGCATCGATGTTAAAGCATTAGCCCTATCAATCAATAATATTGGTGAGCTGTTGTGCGAGCCAAGTAGTCATAATCATATATGTAATACTATTTATGAGGCAAATTATTTGCCAATTCTAGTCACTATTCCAAATAAAATTAATGTAAGTGGGCTGATTCCCGAGTGAAGCTTTAAAACATTTTTTTTTTTTGTTTACTAATTTACTTAATAATTTCAGCAATGGCAAATAGATTTACAAAATTTAGACACAACCCTCATTAGTACGTTAACGACATTAAGTAAATCATCCGACCTAATAACAAATGTGCTGTCTCAACCGGATTTTATCACTCAACTGTTTCCGGGTATTAAACTACATGGTCGGCCGTCGCTCAAGCTAATCAAAGAATTTATAAATTTATCCTATAACGAAGAAAAATGTACCATCACAAATGGTGAAGTAATTATCTCACTCGTCGAATGGTTGACTGAAATGAATGAGCCCGAGCAAATTTATTTGAGTTCAAGTTTATATAAAATTTTTACCACCAATCTTCTGTGCAAGACAATCGCTTGCCACCATAAAGTAATCAATTGTATTTGCGCAACAATTGAGCAGTTTAAGAAAATTGCTCCCAAATGTTGTATCGAATTGATTCGATGCGTGGAAGAACTGGGGAAACATAATATCCATCCGATTGAATTGAAAAATTTATTTGGCCTGCTACGTGACGAGGTTAAATTTGAGTATCGTAAGCCGCTGTTGATCGCGATCAGCAATATATCTCATCACAATCTAACAATAGGACCAATCTGTAAAGAGTATTTGGATGTGCAGCGTGAGATGGACGGTATTACGGTGCCTGAGATACGAAAATGGATTACGTCTGGATCACATGGTTTTATTTTTCATGTTTGGTTGCGATTGGACCAGCTATCGGATGTCGATCAGAATGGTGAGGCGGAGAGTCATAATTATCGGCGGCAGCTTTTTAAGTAAGTTACTTGGAAATTTTAACGTTGAGTCAAATTCTAAAAGACTAAATTTCTATTCATTTTTATTTTAGCTTACGCACTGTCAATGGGACTGGATATGAATTTTTCGTACAAAAAAACGGAAATATAGTCGTTGGAATTTCCACAAAAAAGGAATATTTGACGGCCACCGTACATTCCACCGTGCTGCTAGATGGTAAATGGCACTCGCTAACGGTTAGTGTGACTCCACCGAAGCGACCTTTCAGCTACAATCAAGTGAATATTTTTATTGATTCTGCCCAAAAGTTGGGCGTCACTATTAAATTTCAAGCATTCACAGAGGTAAGCCATGTCGGTAGCCCACTTTTATATATTTGATTATAAAATTATTTTTATTTTCCAGCCCTTTTACTATTGCACTATTGGTACACTATTCCAACCGGTTCGACGTACCTCAGTCTCATCAAAATCATCACATGATGAAATTGATCAACCACCAACTCACTCACCGAATCGTGGTATGTTTCCTAGTCTTCTGGATAAAACATTCCTTCCCAGTTTGGTGTCACAAGTTCCAAGCTACTTAAGTCTTCCAATGCGGAACACATCATCGATGGACCCGAATGTTAAAGCTTATCCGGCTGGGATGCAGGATAGTGTGTTCGGTGAGCCATGCTGTCTAAAAGGACAAATTGGTTTAGTGGTATTGACCGAGCCAAGCATAAATATTAAGTCACTTTTTGATGCTGGTTCGAATTTATCAGCAATTTTAGCGAATGATTACGAGCAGAGTGACCTGGGATCACGATTCATATTTTGTTTTTCTTCGAACGGATGTCACGATGGATATTGTGTTGATTTGGCGCCCGGGAATAAATATAACGGATATTACTCGGCCAACCACAGTAAAACTGTAGCAATTCAGGAATCGATTAATAGCATAGGCGGTACCAGCTCACTTCTACCTCTTCTCGAATACATTGTGTACCACGAGGGCAAAGAAATGTTCATCATGCCAGAACCACAAATTATTCGTAAGGACAGCCTATCACCGGTGGGTGACGATCTAGTCGATTGGGAACTTTTACCACCATCTGCATTCACAGAATGGAAATTAAGTCAAAATCCTGTTTCATGTTTTATGTGCCTCTTGCGAAATTTTATCTCTGGGAACGACATAAATCAAGAGAATCTTCTAAAAAATGATGCGGTCGCGATAATTGGGTCGCTTCTAGTCCAATGCAATACGAATTTAATCGATGTCAATGTCCTGATGGCCATTCAACTGCTCGTCGAATCAATTCAAAACCAAATGCCAATCGGAAATCTCGAGCTACTCGACAATTTCTATACGAATATAATTTTTGATTTTAACATTTGGTCACGAACTCAGTTCCAAATCACGATCGGACACATCCAATATATTTGTACGCTAATTAAAGATGATCGAAAATATTTTCGGAAGAAACATGGTATTCAGTTTTTTCTCGATATCATCAGACAGTATTATGCTAAGCCGGAGAATTTATCGGGTGACGATGCAAAAACTATTCGTGTATCTCTTCTCGGTATTATCAAGTATTATATACAAAAGGAGTTGAATATTAAGGAAGTGACAGCCATTTTGTCGTTTATTGCTTCGGTCAAAACAGAAATTCTGGTGATTGAAATACTCGAGATGCTGACGAGCCACATGGATAACAAATCGTGTAAGGATCAGATATTTTTACTGATGCATGAACCTAAAACAGCAGATTTGCTGTTTGCGCTGCTAGTCGATAAGAATTGTGATGTGGAGCTACATAAATCATTGTTGAATTTTATAAACTGCTTGCTGAATACGAAGCGGGTATCCAATCGGCATAAATCGTCTTTGAGGTTGTATGACTCGTCGCTTGAAAATCACAGTATTTATCCGGGACTCTTTTCATACATGTTACCGCTAACCACAGATCCCACTATAATCCTAATGTTACTCGATCAAACATTGTCGTGCGATTCAGAGGTCGGATATAGTGGGACACTCTACTTAATCCATCATATGAGTCTCGCCGATATCACGCTTAAATTAGAAGTTTCTCGCCGGCTACTAACTACAACATTCACTAAACTGAATTCACCGAGTACTTTGGCCAAAATAATTGGATGGCAGGAATCAATTGCTCGCCTTCTAATTAAATCGACAATCGAAAATTCAGCTTGCGAGGATAAAGATCCAAACTCCGGCATGGAAAATAATGACCTTACATTTCCAGGAGACAGTCATGATGGTTCCCATGATTTGATGACTTTCGACGAGAAATCAATGGAGCTTAATTACCAAAACCTCAAAGACAGTGGCCTAATATTGACCGAACGAATTCAGGCGAGTGTAAATGAGGCGGCTAACGTTATTGAAAGTGAGATCAAAGAGATTGCAGATACGGTATCGGAAAAGGTGGTGGACAATTTTACCTCGGTGTATTCGGTAATACGCCAGAAAACGCACGATATACATGACACATTGGAAAGTTTAGCAATGGGTGGTCATAGTATAGATGTTGCAGATGATAATACCTCAGTAAAAATTACGCGAACTCGTACCTCGTCCGTATCGAGTGGTGATGAACAAAGCTCATCCTATTCATATCCACAAACTCCATCGAACAAGGATTTCGGTAGTTTAACACCGGAATTTCATGATCGTACACTACAATTCCAGTATTCGGATTCGGCTGTCGATAAAGAAGAACAACTCGTGTATTTAGTCACAAATATACTATTTACGGTGTTATGGCGTGGTGTTGAAAATAGTGCAGGCGATAATTGGAGGGAGCGTGGCCAAGTAATGGCATGCATAAATTTACTTGGTTTGAACAATGAGCTTTACTGTTCTCATCTAACACTTCGTCTACGATTATTAGAAATGGGTGTGCAAGCATCTCTAATCGATCTCAGTGAAACGGGGCCACAAAATTTACAGCATCAGCAGAATGCAGCTCAATTATTACGAATGGTTTATGATCTCGCGGTACTCGATCCAAATGAGGATGATTCGAAAAAATGTTCGACCAAGTTACTGGATGGTGTGCTTGCAATTTTAGATGCGCTTATGGTGTTTCAAAATACGAGTACCGATGATTGGCAGGAAATGACACGATTATGTATGGGACTATTATTGAAATGTTCGCATAATTCGGATCCCGATATAGTAGCGATGGCCACCGCTAAATTGCATGGCATTCTACAAAATCGAAATAATCAGGAACCTCAAGAAATTGGATATTTGATCTATTCGATCAGTAAGGCGCTAGAGAATGCAATAGAAGTGGGAAATTCAGAGCAGTATTCGTTTTTGATGCCGGTATTGAAAGCCCTTTTGGAAAAATCAAGAAATGTGTTTAACCTTAGTACGACAGTGCCAGATCTACCGCCTCCATCATCCGGACCAGTATTTTTCCATAACTTTCAAATGTATAGCACGACAAAGCAGTGGACCAGTTTCGTTGATAAAAAGGTAAGTGAACAAAAGATTTAAATTTTATTTTTTTGTATAAGCGACGAACCCGATACTTACAATGTTTTTTGTCAGCGTTAAATTTATTAATAACGACAACTATCTAAGTTTAACAAAATAAAAATTTTATTTACTAATTAGGTGCGTTGTTTTAAAAAATTCTACAAGAATTAAAAAAAAAATTATCAACAATTGCTTCTATACAAACAAACTTTATAACTATGAGTGCACCGTCACATCCTTTGACGTTAATTTATGATTTTTTGGTAAACTTCCTCCGCTCCACATTGGCTTTCGTGCATTTCCATCTCGTCCCTCCTTGTATGTCGTCTCAAAATCATCCTCATTGTCGTAGTAATCGGAATTTAAATCACTTTCCGTGCTGCTGCTGACGTCGGCTACGGAACCATCCGATACATAAAACCCGGATGAGAATACATTAAATGCTTTTGTATTGGAGCCGCCTTTATCGTCGTCTTCTTCATCGTCATCATCATTATCATCATCATAGTGATTTGTTTTATGTTTATTACCATCTGAAACATCGTAATATCGCTTTGATGGTAAATTTGCCGCCAAACTTGGTGCCATCGTCCCAGCATAGTAGCTGTGCGATTTTGATTTCTCAATCGATATAACATCATATTTTTGCCCTTCTTTCGGTTTCGCTGAAGAATAATTGCTGTGATATTTGGTGGAGCTATTCGTATTTTTCGATTTTGTTTCATTAGGCTTGCTAGTTGGTGGTAATCGATTCTTATTTTTCATTGATTCAAATTTGGCAATAGCATCGGTTCGTATTACAGACGAATGTATATGCGATGATGATCCGTAAGCATCGCGTAAATCATCCGTATCTAAATTATGGCGATTCATACTGCTACTGCTTAGATACGGCGGCGGATCAGTAATCTTTTTGCGTCTAAAACGTGGATTTACTGTTGATGTGCTTGTTGCTTCATCGAAATATTTTTCGGTTGTCGGTAGGATTTCTTCATATGAAACGAATGCATTTAAGTTTGTGATTGGTGGTCGGTTTGATGAATATTTTGTTCGTTTTTTGGGCTTCTGGGTTGGATGCGGCTTGAAAACGGCTGCATCGAAAAATTGTGCAAAATCTTGTAACTCGTGTTGGTGTATCTTGGGTGAATGATCATTTTTTGATTTCTTGAATGAGTTAAAATCTTCTTGGTCGTAAATATTTGGCAACATTGGTGGTGTTGGTACTTTTTTCGGTTTGCTAGGCTCAAAATTTTCATTTGGTGGATATGATTTTTGAGATTTTTGATCTTTAGCGTAATTGTAGTGAACCGGGACGTCATACGAAGAGATCGATGTATCATATAGACTGCCACTGTTATTATTTTCATCTAGCTGGAGATCGTATTTTTCGGTTTGTGCATTGATATGGTCGTTTTGGGTTTGTTTGGTGGTGGCTCGATTTGAATAATGTTTTTTGTTCGTATATACTGGAACTGGCGTGTTATAAGCGCCTTGCAATTTAGACGAGGGATTGTGTTGTGTCGGATAATTTTCGGGTGGATTATAAGATGTCACCGAATTCGAGTAGACAGGCTTTGATGAAGCATGCTGCTGCTGTTGTGGTGGTTGATAATGTTGCTTGTTTGACTGTGGGGGCTCAGCAAAGTTATACGTACCTTGTTGATTACTCTGGTGATAATTTGGCGGTGGTTTATATGATATTGGCGTCTGTTGGACATGTTGATAATTATACGTATCAGCAGGTGGACTGTACGACACGGCTGAATGACTTTGTTGTACCAGTGCCGGATTATGTTGCACTGGAGCAGGTTGATAATTATAGGTTCCCTGCGGCGAATGAGATTGTTGTTGCGGTGCATACGATGAATACTGATGTTCTTGTTGCTGCTGAGCTTGACTTTCGCCGTAAGAGCTGCTAGGTACACCATACGATGTACTAGGAATTGAATAATACGTTTCACTATAGCTATCTGATTCTAAATTTTCATTATACGTTTCTGGCTGATGTGATGGAAATTTTAATTTATTACCACTACTACTACTACTACTACTTATAATACTACTACCGCTACTGTCACTATTATAATAAGTGTTACTTATAGGTATACTAGGTTGGTGTGTTGGAAAATACTCATAATTACTACTTTGTGAATTACTACTAAAATGTATCGGAGTCTTGTACGATTCGTATGAATCAAATCCGTTCGTGTCGACTAAATGCGTTTCTTGATAGCCATTCAATAAATCACGGTGTGATGATGAATCTGATACGGATACGTGCGGTTTACTGTATGACTCCAAATAATCACTAGATGGTGAATACTCTACACCGATTGGTGAATGCCCAGATATTTTATGTTTTATGGGGCCATACCTTATTTTGGGCGGAGATAAATTTTGCGATGTTTGTGGTGGTCCATATTTCGTTGGTGGTGGCGGGTGGCTAGATGGTGGAGGATATCGCCTGTATACATTAGAGATTGGTAATCGTTTCAATCGAATTGGTCTTGTTTTTATAAGCAATGCTGGATGTCGCTTCGTTCGTATCGTCCCGTTTTCGCCCACTTCATGTGTACTCAAATCGATATCTGCAAGATTTGTACCATTATTTGAGCGATCTTCTTCACTTGTTTGTGATATGGTTGTTTGGATTACAATGGTGGTTAGCTGGAAATATAGGAAAATGATAGTTTTGAATAACTTGTTGGTCTAGCGTGATTGAATAATGTAACAAAAAATGAAACCATCGTTTAATTACTGGTTGATCAAGCAGGCGTGATTGCGTTTTATTAAATTATTGCAAACATTAAACTATTTGTAACTGATACGAATAAAATCATTTTAAGTTCTCGTTGATTGGTATTGGAAGTACATCGAACAATCTAATTTTTAATCGCACAAAATATTATTTTTCCGGCACTGCAAATCGAAATTATCGAATTTTGCGACAAATGTCTTTAAACGGTTTCAATATTTGCTTGTAAAACGTTTTTATTACAAGTTAACCGAAAACAAATTTTTTTTTGGAAAATATTAGAAACCCTGCCTGCTTCAGATGTTAACCCCAAAGATCACGCGAATTTTAGTACTTTACGAGCTAATTTGATTATTATTTTTTTTTGATTACTTTTCAGGTTTTTGATAGCAAATCAATCAAATTTTCCACTGAAATTATTTCCTCCATGTTGTTCTATTCAAACTTCTTCGAAATTTAGAAAAAAAATGAATTCAGTTTGAATAAAGCTTGAAAAGAAAAAAAATGCAAACTAGAATAAGCTTTAGTTAATTCTAGTTAATCCATTTTTTCTTTTAAAACTTTATTCAAACTGAATTAAATTTTTTTTACCAACTTTATTCAAACTTTTTGATTGGTGTTTTAAGTAAATGAAACAATCTAATTTTTAATGGTCCTACTGCCCCGAGGTCCCGTAAATTTTAGTTGATTTGATTAGTTTTTTTTATTACTTTCTAGTTTTTGATAGCAAATCATAAAATTTTCCACTGAACTTTGATTCAATTTCTGTTCAAACTTCTTGATTGAAGTAAAATTTTCTTTAAAAAGGATTGAATCATTCTCAAAGATTTTTAAAGTTAAATAAGGTTTATTTTCGTTAATTAATTTTTTTCTTTTCAAACTTTATTCAAACTGAATTCAATTTTTTTTTTCAAACTTCATTTAAATTTTTTGACTGTTATTCGAAATAAATGAAATAATATAATTTGTAATGGTCTCGAACTAATTTTATTATTCTTACTCAAGAACTTTCAATTTACAATTCCGTCCAAATATCAAACTTACGGTATTGAATTTTGCAACAATAATGAAAGCAATAGGTACTTCGTGCTTCGTAAAAATGTTGGCAATAGGTACTTCGTGCTCAAACACAATTTTAGTTAATTTGATTAATTTTTTTTTATTACTTTCAAGATTTTGATAGCAAATCATTAAAATTTTAAGTACTTTGAAACGAAATTGAATCATTAACAAACATTTTTAACCTGAAATAAAGTTTATTCTAGTTAATTCCCTTTTTTTCTTTTCAAATTTTATTCAAACTGAATTCAATTTTTTTTTTCAAACTTCATTGACATTTTTTGATTGGTATTTGAAGTAATCTAATTTTTAATTACCTCAAACTACAGTAGATTTCTCCTATAACGATCACCAAAGGACCGATGGAATTCCGTGGTTATTTCCGAATGTCGTTATAAACAAATTTTTTTTTTGGATTTAGTAATGCTCGGGACTATAATTTTACGTTGTTTTCAACGTTTTACCCGGAATGTCGTTAAACCCGAACTCGCTATAAATAAATCTACTGTAGTTTAATTATTCTTACTCAGGAAATTTCAATTTACAATCCCGTCCAAATATCAAACTTACCACGGTGCTCTGGAGTCGGCTTAAAAAAAAAAGTGCGGTGTCTCCGAAATTCTTTCGCCCAACGTTTGGACACCTAAAAAGGAGTACTTTCAGCCGCTACAGAAAAAAATCGGCTCGGCGCTTTTTTTTCTAGGACGAAAATACGAAAAATAATATGCCTGGAGAAGATAACGCCCTTTCATATATAAAATTAGGGCTCAATTCGAAACAAAAAAAAAAGCATATATCAACTCGCTTATTGAAAGATAAGATAGCTACAAATTCGTGTGGAGGAGAAGGCTCACACTCGCGTGACGAAGGGTTAATATCCCTCTCGCAGCATCACGGGAAACCATTGACCGTGAATATTGTTGGAGGAACAAGGAATTCGCAGGTACCATCGATTTCGGCAAATTCCCTGCGGCAAACGCAAACTGATATGGATTTAAGTACCAGAAAAGTGTTGAGAATTGCTGCTTTTATCCATGCAGAAACCAACACACCAGGAATAATAGAACCCAATTATCAAAAAAAATATCAGAATGTAATCATCGGTTTGACGAGTATTTTGAGCCACCAGTATTTGCATTTGTCACAACTAAAGGTGAAAAATCAGTCAATTCTCCAGAGTTTGTCGTCATTTGCAAGAATCTGCGAAGTTTCGTTCAAGATGTAATAGAGCAACGACAAGTTTCCAATGTACAACTCAAATTCGGAATTGACGGTGGGGGTGGTTTTCTAAAATGTTCTCTTTCCATCCAGTCATCGAACGATGAACCGTCCATGGCACCTCAAGGAAAAGCTTCCAAGTACAAGATATGCTGAAAAATTCCTCGAATCTGGGGTGAAACGATTATTTATTCTTTGTTTAGCCCCTAACACTCAGGAAAATTACCATAATGTCTCGCTTATATGGTCAGCATTAGATATAAATTCCTTTCTTGGAACAGTTGCAACGGATTTGAAGCTGGCCAATATTATTTCGGGTCTTATGAGTAACTCAAGTGCACATCCTTGCACATGGTGCGATGCTGCTCAAAAAAACTTAATCAACTCGGGCAATTAAAGAACGATCAATGGTTGTCGCGCCAAATGCGAAAAGTGGCGTTCAGAAGGAGGACTTACAAAGTCAGCCAAGTTATTTGATAATTGCATACATCCACCTCTCTTCAATGCTGAAAAAAATAAGTGAATCATCGACATAATCCCACCTCCAGAATTGCATTTACTGTTGGGAGCAGTAAATACCCTCTTCCACCATAAGATGTTGGAGAACGAAGAAGTCAGCCTAAAATGGGCCCGGGAGTGCCATGTGGACCGGCAGTGTACCTATGGTAGTCCAACATTTGAAGGAAATGCGTGTAAGGTCTTGCTCATAAGGTGGGTATTTTAGATGCCATGAAATGCCTTGGCTGTGTTACATTTAGAAAATTGAAGAAAGTTGCCGATTCTTGCTTCTCATTGAAACTAGACCCCAATTTCAAGAGATATATTGAAGATTTCAAGGTTAGTTATCAAGCACTCGAGATACCTGTGACACCAAAAATTCATGGCATACTATACTATGTAGTAGATTTTTGTTCCGAAACCAAAAGAGGACTAGGGTTTTATAGCGAACAAGCTGTCAAATCGACCCATGCAGATTTTAGTAAGACTTGGAATCGTCACAAAGTACTAAAAAACCATCCTGACTATTCATTCAAAGTATTGCGAGCTGTATGCGAATATAATAGTTTTCATTTATGATATGTGTGCTATTGTTTTTTGTTTCTTTCTTGTCTAGACAAGGCCCTCGGGGGGGCCGTAAACGAATCTTACAAACCTCTCTAAATTTTCATTTTTTCTGTTGTGTTTTTATGCTTTTAATAATAATAATAAGTAATGCTTTTATGAGTGATAACACTTGCCATACACTTCTTGAACACCCTATCTCTACCATTATACTATGTATGAACCAATGCGAATGTATATGACACCCTGTATATATATATCCAGAATCATCATCACACATGAAAGGGCGTTATCTTCTCCAGGCATATTATTTTTCGTATTTTCGTCCTAGGAAAAAAAGCGCCGAGCCGATTTTTTTCTGTAGCGGCTGAAAGTACTCCTTTTTAGGTGTACAAACGTCGGGCGAAAGAATTTCGGAGACACCGCACTTTTTTTTTTAAACCGACTCCAGAGCACCGTGTTACGGCTTTGCAAATCGTTTTTACTGAATTTTACATCAAATGCCTTTAAACGGTTTCAAAATTTTTTTGTAACTCGTGTTTATTAAAAGTTTACCGAAAACAATTTTTCTTGAAAAATGTTTGCAATATGTGCTGCGTGCTACTAAACTCCTCACACGTTGCTTCTGGTCTCAACCCCAAAAGTTCACTTAAATTTTAAATGATTTGATTCCTTTTTTTTTTTGATTACTTTCTAGATTTTGATAGCAAATGATTGAATTGATTCAATTTCTGTTCAAATTTCTTGATTGAGGTACAGTTGGCTTTGAAAAGAAATTGAATAATTCTCAAAGATTTTTAAAAGTTTTTCTAGTTAATTCAGTTTTTTTCTTTTCAAATTTTATTCAAACTGAATTCAATTTCTTTTTCAAACTTCATTCCAATTTTTTGATTTTGATTTTAAGTAAATGAAACAATCTAATTTTTAATTACCTCAAACTAGTTTAATTATCCTTACTAAGGAAAATATCAAACTTACAGCATTGCAAATCGATATTACCGAATTTTGCATCAAATATCTTTAAACGGTTTTAAAATTTGCTTGTAAAACGTTTTTATTATAAGTTTACCGAAAACAAATATTTTTGGAAAATTTTGGCAATACAGTTAACCCCCGAAGAACACGTTTAATTCGTTCCGTGTTGTTTAAAACCGCGTTGTTCGAGACTACAAAAAACGGTATTCCTTTCAAGTGTGGAAACATGCAACGATTTTTTTTTTTTGTGGAGCGTGAGCAAGATATGTATTTTATTCTTTTTTAAACGAATTACTCGAAAATCGTGTAGTTTGAAACCGTGTAATTCGGGGGAAGGTATCCGTGTTCTTCGAAACTCGTGTTCTTCAAGTATCGTGTTCTTCAAGTATCGTGTTCTTCAGGGGTTACCTGTACTGCGTGCTTCAGATGTCATAACCTACAAATCACGCGAATTTTAGTATTTTACGGGTAGTTAATTTGATTTTTTTTTATTACTTTCAAGTTTGTTGATAACAAATCATTAAAATTATCCACTGAAATTATTTCCTCCAACTTTGATTCATGTTTTATGCAAACTATTTGAAAAGAAATTTTTAAACTTTAAAAACTGTAAAAGTTCGAATGAAGTTTGAAAAAAAAAGTGAATTAATTAGAATAATCTTTAGTTTATTCTAGTATAGGGATTGCAATATCGGTTTTACCATTACCAGTAATACCAGTTTTAGGACCAAATTTAGTCTAGATTTGGAAAATTTAAAAAAAAGCACAAAACATTGAAAAAGTGCTGTGGTTCCAATACATTATCGGTAATACCAATTTCAAAATTTTGTCCTAAAACCGGCATTACCGGTAATGGTAATACTGTTATTGCAATCCATATTCTAGTTAACCCATTTTTTTCTTTTCAAACGGAATTCTATTTTTTTCAAACTTCATTCAATCTTTTTGATTGGTATTTTAAGTAAATGAAACAATCTAATTGTTAATGGTCTCGACCTAGTTTAATTATTCTTACTCAGGAACTTTAATTTACAATTTAAACGTCAAACTTACGGCATTGCAAACCGTTATTTCTGCATTTTACAACAAATGTCTTTAAACGGTTTCAACATTTTTTTGTAAGACGTTTTTATTAAAAGTGTACCCAAAAGTATTTTTTTTTTTTTGGGAAATGTTTGCAATATGTGTGGCGTCCTACTGAACCTCTCATACTTATCACTGCAGGTAAGCGTGCTTCTGGTGTCAAACCCTAGAGGTCACGCAAATTTTAGCTGGTTTGATTCATTTTTTTTTTTTGATAATTTCAAAATTTTGATAGCAAATCATAAAACTTTCTCCTGAAATTATATCATCCAACTTTGATTCAATTTCAAACAACAAACGTCTGTACAATCGTCTTTCAAAAGAAATTGAATCATTCTCAAAGATTTTTAAAGTTAAATAAAGTTTATTCTAGTTAAATCAATTTTTTTGCTTTTCAAACAATTCATTTTTTTTCAAACTTCATTCAAATTTTTTGGATGTTATTGGAAGTAAATGAAACTCTAACTTTTAATTATCTACCTTAAAATAGTTTAATAATCCTTACTCAGGAATTTTCAATTTGCAATCCCGTCCAAATATCAAATTTATGGCATTGCAAATCGATATTACCGAATTAGGCATCAAATGACTTTAAACGGTTTCAACATTTGTTTGTAACGCATTTTTATTAAAAGTTTACCAAAAAATATTATTTTTTTTAAATGTTGAATACTATTAAACTCTCCACTTATCATTGCATGAGCATCGTAAGCCTGCTTCTGATATCGAATCCTTGGGGTCAAACGAATTTGAATTAATTACTTTCAATAATTTAAACTTGATTAAAATTTAATTTTTTTTATTTTCAAACTTTAATTATTTTTCAAACTTCATTCAAATTTGGATTCAACATAGTTATACATTTATGTCGCTTTAATTAGTAAATCGTTTTGTTCCAGCCAGCATAATACCTTCATCTCGGCCAGCATGATGTGTTAAAAATCATTAACAATTTTACATAAATTTAATTCAAATTTTTTTTCAATGTTTTTCTTAAATTCCGGTCAAATTTTGAAATTTTTATTGAATTTTATTTCAATTTCCAAGAAATATTGGTTTCAAACATACACATAAACTGAGTTACTGCGAGCTATCACTACTGAACTCATAACGTCGTGATAAAGCTTCATTTTTCTCATTGAAAAAAATCGGTTTCAAATCGTATCAGTCAAATTTATTCTATCTCAACAATTGAAGAGGCGAGGAATTAATTTGAGTTTAAATCCTTTTCACTATTTTGTTAAACAGCTTGAATGAATTTTGATTTAATTTGAAGTTTTAGTTCACAATACTTTTAAATAAAATTCCATTCAAATTTAAAAATTATAATTAATTTAATTCAATCATTGATTTTACTTAATACGATTTTTTTTCCCAAATTTCGTTCAAGCTGAACTCAAATTTTTATTCAAAATGTTTTTAAATCATGATGGCAACTGACGTCTTTTTCGATTCATTTTTATTGTGTTCGATTCAATTTACATTCAAGCCTGGGTACTGGTTCTTTCAAACATAAAATCGAAATGCAATGAAATGATTATGAAACTACATAACCCCTAAAGGCGTCCATGTATTTTGATCTTTTATGAAATTATTACTAATATTTTCCACTCAAATATTTTTAGGCAAATTTGATCCAAGTTCTTTTCAAGCTTTTTATAAAAAAACATTTTAAATAAAACGTTTTTGTTTCTAAGTTTTAATCTTAGATTCAATCATACATTCAATTTTATTAAAATAAAATTGTAAATTTTAGTTAAACTGAAAGTTTAAACTCAAAATCTGATTTTGCTCAAACTTTAATATTGTATCTTTATATCACTTTATATCACCATATATATCCACCAAGGTTACATTTGTCTGATATTCTTTCAAAAGAATGAAACTTCCTTTGAAGGCACTCAAATCTGAACAGCTACTAAGGTTAAAACTATTTTTCAAATTACCCATCTAGTTGGATTGGGTTCAATTTTTTTTTTAAATTAGTTGGGATTCGTTTAAATTCAAATTTAAACACAATACTTTGGGGAGCTTTTCCATCTCAAACTTATCTCCAATTTTTATTTAGTAAATTCTGCTTCAATTAAATTATTTCAAGCGCCTGTTCAGTACAACTGTAAAGTTTCCCTTCGAATGCAACGTTTTAGAGAAAATCTTTCAAATTTCATTCAATTTTAATAAATTTTATAATTTAGACCAATTTTTGTACATGAACGTAAATTTTAAAACATTTTTATTATTTCACGCTACTCAAACTTTGTCGAACTATACTATTCAAGGGTAGATCGATTTAATTAAATTGCATATTTGATTCAAATCGAAACTCAATTGATGTGGGATTTTAGTGCGAAATTGGCTACTTCAATATTTTCCTTGGTATTTCAAATTAAAGAAACTAAAACTTTTATATTTTGTATTTAAGGACCACCTGAATCTTAGCTAATGTAGCAGTTTAAGTTACGCTCATCAGAATTTTCAATGACCACGTACCCCAAAAATTAACTCTGTGCCGTATAAACTTACTGAAGGTCAATAGTTTCATTGTTAGAGAGAATAAACAGATCAGATTCAAAATGGCAAATAACATACACAAAAGGAATAAATATCGACTTCGTTGGTCCTGCGTATTGCTAAGAGCGTTATTTGGCATAATGATGATGATTTATAAGCACAATGTTATTTGGCATAATGATGAAACTAGTGACCTTTCGGGAGTTTCAATAGTCAGTTATAGGGTTGATTTTTGGGTTCTTGACAATTTAATCTTTTAATCAACATAACTTGAATTGTACTGTAGCCAAACTTCATCCAAATACGCCGATACCTAATTTCCATTAGTATTAAAGTGTTACTTTACAATTGTCGAGTGATGAGACCAGATTTCTTTAAACTGCATTGCAATTCTGAAAGATAGAAGATAGATTTCGAAAGTAGAATTCTGAAATTTGATGTCGAGTTTTGTTTAAAAAAATACCATAGTATGCACTTTATTCTGAAATTCTCAAATCACTGTACTTGAGGTCAGCCACATAAATAACACTATAGCAATTTTTGCGCCAAATACATATTGTACAAGCTCTGCCGACGAAATTTGTTCAGCAAAAATCCTAAGTCCACAAATCAAATGATTTTTTCAAAGGTCCGTAGTAAGCGTTTGATGTAGAAATTACCATATGGCTGGTGGCTGGGGTTGACCAGATAAATAACAAGCGAAGCTTTGAGCAACGTTTGATAATTCTATGTCGAGTCATACTACACGGGCATTCGATACAAATTATTTGACTTTGGGACTTCTGATTTTTGTTGAACGCTTGTTTTTATTACTCTCTTTTAAAACGAGTTCAAAAATTATTTCTAAGAAAACTGATTCAGTTTGATAGACTCTACTTCAGTTTGATAGACTCTACTTTTTCAAATAGCTTTTTAAGTGATTAAAAATCGAAAGAATCATATTTGAAAATTTCATAACAAATTAACCGTAAAATTATCAGGCGGTATAGACGATATTTTTATAAAGTGTTACGGGTTAAACTTTCCCAAATGATTTTTGTCAACTACTTTAGCAGCAATTTAATCGGGTTATTTAATGAAAATATAGGCCCACACCTGGTAATATCTTTCAGATTTTGTTAAATAGCCATAGTTTAGTAGCAATTTCAACAGGTCTAGACTTTTTCACAATTTTCAAAAAATTGTCGCTATGCCCAACTTTTTTTATCTTAAAAGCAAAATGACGATAGTGTACCAGCAATTTCAACAGGCTTATCCTTTTTCACAATTTTCAAAAATCTGTCGAATATGCCACATTTTTTTTTAACTTATTAACAAAAATTGTTTCAGAAAACTTAACCTGTCCACTTTATAAAAATATCTCTTTATAGCTAGTTCTGCGGGTTATTTACACATTTTTAAGTAGGCCTACATTTTTTCAATACACTTACATTTTTCGTTAATTTGTTTAGCTACACTTTGTGTGAAATACTACACACCGATCCCGTTACTTATCTATATCTATATATCTATATAATATTATAAAGTTGTCATTTGCACTGTTGGCTGCCTTTTAGCCTCGGGATGGTTTTAGGCTATTGATAGGGCTTTTTTAGGAGCGAGTTAAGCAATCAGCAAAAATGAGTTTTTCTTAGCGTTCTACGCATCAATTTATTTTATTATGATGTGGGTTTGTACATTTTATAAAGTTTATTGTATAGCCAATACAATAAACTTTTGACTTATTTTTTTTATGAATGAAATATGGTACATCGTAAATTGAAAATATTTTGCTATAATTTGCATTTTCAATACTTTTATTATTTACTGTTTGAAAATCGTAGAAGAAAAGTTGTTTCAATTTTCAGTAAGAACGAGAAAAGAAAAGCATTTCATTTTAGAAACTAATACAATCATCTTTACGGAGGACAACATACACCAAATCGTGCAAATCCACCAAAAACTACGCTTATTAGCTTTTTTAATCTGTGTAGTTTGGATGATTTTGCGAAAACGTTATTATATCACGAGGTTCCAGGTTACTTCACATGGAACAAGCATGTATTTTCCAGAAAAAAGCATGGTAGAAACGTGGAAGGACATCCAGGTATTAAAAAGGATCCGATTCTCGGTAGAGTCTATAATATCCACCCAAATCAAACCGAGTGCTTTTATTTACGTATGTTGCTGCATCATGTCCGAGGGTCAACTTCTTTTGAGAGGTTGAGAACTGTGAATGGTATAGTTTACCCAACTTTCCAGGCAGCTTGCGGAGAACTTTGCCTTCTAGAAAATGACGATCACTGGAGAGACACACTTGCCGATGCCACAGTCTTTCAGTCATCATACAAGTTAAAAGAATTATTCGCAATAATCTTGATTTTCTGTCAACCAACCCAACCCAATGTATTGTGGAAAACTTTCCAAAAAAATTTATGTGATGACATTCTTCACACAGAGCGGATACGATGCAATGATAACACTATACCATTTTCCGGAGATATCTTTAACCAATGCCTCATTGAAATAGAAGACAAGGTTTACAGTATGAGTGAGAAACATTTAGTTGACTTAGGCTTGCCTTCACCGATCCGTTACCAGCAAAATGCCAGTTATCTCTACGAAGGTAATTTAAGGCGTTCGTATGATACCACTATGTTGCGAAATTACTTACAAGAAAATGTTCCTAAATTGGAATCTGATCAACAACGAGCTTTTGATAAAATCATCGATAGCGTTAACAACAACCGTGGTAAAATATTTTTCGTGGATGCTCCTGGTGGAACGGGAAAGACATTTTTTATTAATATTTTACTGGCTGAAGTTAGATCTGTAGGTAGTATGGTCCTAGCTGTTGCATCATCAGGTATTGCCGCCACACTAATCAGCGGTTGTAGAACAGCACACTACCTCTAAACATTTCTCTTCAAGAAGAATCCGTCTGCTATATCAGAAAAAATTACAAGAAACTAAGTTTATAGTGTAGGATGAGTGTACGATGAGTCATCGAGCACACATCGAAGCCATCGACCGAACCCTAAAAAATATTAAATCAAACAGGAAGCTAATGGGCGGCGGATATTGTAAAAGCATGTTTGAAATCATCGTCTATCTGGAATTTCGTAGAGAAATTGAGTTTGAGAACTAACATGAGAGCGCAACTTGGCGGAGGTAGTGCCGAATTCTCCCGACAAGTACTTCTAATCGGATATGGAAAATTTCAAAATGTAAATTCTATCAACACAGTTGATCACCAAATAGGGACTGTAGTTACCATACCGTAACAGAGTTGATTTCGGCAGTTTATCCAGGAATAGAAAATATTTTGCAGAAACCATATCATCGGCTATGCGTAAGAGCAATCGTTTCGCCACGTAACACATCTGCAGAGGAAATAAACCACATCATTTTAGACAAATTCAAGGGAGAAAATCGAGAATACAAATCTATCGACACTATCATTAATACGGAAGATGTAGTGAATTATCCGCAAGAATTCTTGAACAGTATTAATCCCGCAGGCTTTCCACTATATAATCTTAAATTGAAAGCCCAACATGTGTAATGGCACCAGATTGCAGATCAAAGCAATGCGAAATAACATACTTGAAGCCATCATTCTCACAGGACCAGCAGCTGGAGAACTAGCATATATACCTCGCATTCCCATGATCCCTACAGATTTGCCTTTTCAGTTTAAAAGGCTTCAGTTTCCAATTAAACTTTCTTTCGCAATCACTATCAACAAATCACAGGGTCAAACCTTTAAGTATATAGGGGTAGACTTGCGATTAGAATGTTTTTCACATGGTCAATTATATGTGGGTCTGTCAAGAATTGGAAATTCCGATAACCAATTTATCCTAATACCCGACTGCAATAAAACCAAAAATACTAAAATAAACTTATTCAGAAGTGCTTTAAATAAAAAATTATAATATTATGTAAATGAAATAAATTTTAATTTTATGTTCACCATTGAATATCGAGTCTTTGTCACTAAACCAAGCAAAACCTAAAGCTAGCGGTTGCTTAATCACTGCAGATTCGGCACGCGTAGCTGCCGCAGGCTGCTAGTTCTTCTATAAGCGTACGGTTATTCAAAGCCCCTCCAAATTAAAGCTTACAAAATTTTGACAATTTTAGATTTGATGTTGATTTCCGAATTTTTTTTACAAATTCTTTTATTGGAAGGAATTTATCGTAGTCGATAATTCAGATAACTCTGCCAGATTTATTATTTAGGATATTAAAAAATTTTAAAATTAACGTCGAGATTTTTACTCAAAATTTTAATAATTTATAATTAAATCTTTAAATTTTAAAGGAAACTCTTGTGGACAAACATAGAGTTTAAAATTCAGAAACTTTTTGTAACTAATACCAATAAAACATACTTAAACCTGATTAAAATTTTAATGTGCCATATTTAACTAAGATTTCAGTTCCAATTTGAATTAGGTTTGGGACACAATATTTTAAATGCTTCGTACATAAGATCATAATAAAATCGTAAATAACGATTGTTTTGTGTTTTTTCTTAGAGAATGCCCTCTCTATCGAGAAATATCGATAGATTCATGGATATAGCATAGTTATTTAATTCCAGAGGACTTGAGAAAATGCAAATCTTGAAATTGGATCCGGAATTTATAATATCAACCTCAACTACACATAGAACAAGCTAAATGATTCAATTGAAACTGCTGCGATCTAGACCTCCTCAATAGCAAAACAGATCACGCTTTATCATAATGTTAATATAAATATCAATGTTGAGATCAAGATAATTTCTGATACAGTTATTTCAATTTAAATTATAATTAACAAAAGTCAAAAATGGTAATTGCAAAGAAAGTCATTTTTTTACTGCTGAACTTATACTCGAGCAATAAATCCAATAAGTCGTAAATTAATCGAATTTGTATGTGCAAAGATACATAAAATCTATAGTGAGAGTTGTCCTAGATCCCCATTCTATTCTAATCTAATAACTAACTAGAAAAAAAATTACTTGTTACATTTACAAGTCTTACCAATTGAGATTTCTTCTTATAAACATAGAGAAAATGCAATTCAAAATGATTTTTGTAGAAGAACTAGATTCAAACAAAAAACAAGTTTCAAATTAAAGAATGAAAACTTAAATTTTTTTGTTTTTTCTTAAACTAGTAAACGAAATTAAAAATTTGTAGTAGATTTTAAATTTTTGGTCGCGAAATGGATGAAGCGAAACTCTTGGATCGTTTAATGAAATTGCAAAAAATACAATGATAACAATCTTTGTTGTTGTTGTTGTTGTAGAAAGTGGCATTTTAATTCATTACTAAGATTAAGCGAGAAAAGAAACTCATTTTGTGATAATTTGATTTGATTTTTGTTTTTTTTACTGTCTAACTAACAGCACATAAAGCACATTAAACATAAAATTATCGAGTATCGTAATGCTGGCGAAAGCGTTTTAGTAATTTATAATCTCTATAATTTAAGAGTATTCAATCTGACTCTCATTGAAATAAATTATTTGCATATTTCTAATAAGAATTTCACCGATTTCCGAAGTAAATAATTAAGTTTGTGCGATCGACATTTTATAATCGCATGTTTCGGCTCAAAATTTAGTTCCACATAGTGCTATATTTTGAGGATTGTATAAAAACCAAAATTAGATTTTTATAAATTTATTTTGAAAATTCAAATTTAAATGTCAAGAGAATTATTTACGTTACACAAGCTCCTTTATATTACGATAAAATATATAATGGTGGAAAGCACCTTGATTATTTTTATTGGCATTACAATTTACGATCCATGATCGATTTGATACTTTCAAGTGCGATCAGTATGTAAAATAGGCAAAATTATATGCCAATGTCAACGTTAACGTTTAATTTTAAGAGTGGATTTCACAGGCAGTGAGCCTTCCGATAAAGGCTGATGAATACTCGACTGTTCGATTACGTTTTCAGCAAGGAGAACAAGGCGTATGTTAAGTATATCCATCAATAAAATTTGTAAAATAAAATTGGAAAGAAATTTCTTTCTTTCTTTCTTTTTTTTTTTGTTTTGTTTGAATGATGCTTATAAATTGGCACACTTTACAATAATAAAACTATAAAACTATTTAAAAACTATCGTTTTGTTTATAAAACTCACAATACATATTATTAACTTAACTTCCATCGTTTTGTTTACTTTTGATGATTAATTTAATTTTGTCACTTGTGCTGCGCGCACTCTATTATCAATCTCTTAATTTTGCTTCATACATAAATTTCACAACAACACCTTGAAACTATTTTTGTAACTACTTAATTATTGTTTATCATACTAATTTATTTAAATTGTACAATTTTCTTTTGATACACCTTAAACCACTTTTCTTTTGCAACTGAAGAAATTTCTCTCAAAAGATCTTCTTTTATTATTATTTGAAAAAAAAAAAAAAAAAAAAAAAAAAACTATGAATAATAATAGTAATAGTAGTAATAACTATAACTACATATACGAGTATATATTGTACACAAAATAATATTAAAAGAAAATTTGAATGGAATATGCGAATCGGTATATTGTTTAAAAGAAATTCTTTGCAAAATTTTCTTTTTTAAATTAAAGTAACATTTATTATTTTTTTTGTTGTTGCTACTGCTATTATAATATTATTACTTTAGATCCATTACACAATTAACTAAACGAAAACTAATTATCGCTGTTATTTTTGTTGTTGTAGATTTGATTGTTTAATTTACTAAATACATGTAAAGTACTTTGTGTGGGGTTTTTGCTTTGTACTGTATGGTGCATGCAGTTGATTGATGAATGTCAATAACCGTTTGTAAAACACGAATATGTAAATTACTTTCAAATTTGCAACTTTATATGATTGACTGTAATGAAAATTGCAATAATAATAAATCCAGTTTCTTAGCTAAAATCAAAGAATCGTTTATCGTCTGTATAATTCATTTTTAGGTCTGCATATATGTCTTCTCTGTTATTTAAAGAAAATAAATCGTAATTGAATAAATTCCGGATGCTTGCCCATTCTTAGATTATCACTTCTTTAATGTTAAGTTAACATTGAGTGCTTTACTACTCTAGGCCATTTTTTCGTTTACATCAATGTTGTCACAATTCAAATAATTTTCGGTTTTATTCTTTTTCTTAATGTTTCATACGGGCTCGCGTATTCAATATACATGATGGACCAGCCAGAAACGTTCTGTCGTTTGGTCTAGAGAGGGATATTATGTTTGGTGACTTTGAAATCACCTGTGAAAGTCATTTTAAGGATAACTTACTTTTTTAATATGTACCTATATTTTTAGATGAATAATTATTTTCCGCAAAAACCAACGTCTTTTATCTAAAAAATTTTGGTAGATTATTGAAATGAGAATTATATTTTGGTTTTATTTTTATCAGTTGGTAATATTGATTATAGAATTTGTAATTATGTATAACGTCATTGAAAATAAAAAAAAAACTTTTTTTTACTTCCGTCAATCAACTTGTCTAGTAAAGACGTTTTTTTTATTAACATACGAGTATAAGATTCGTATCCATCGGCAAATTTAAAACAGGTTATGGGCCCAGCATACGAATATTAGTGAAACATAAATTTGTGTTAATTAAAAAATATCGGAAAAGGCGTTTTCAACGATAGAAAAACTAAAAGGGCGTGATAATTATAACTCGTGGAGGTTCGCTGTTCAAGCATATTTTGAGGACCTAGACCTATGGGATGCAGTAATAGGTAAGGACGAAAACGAAAAAAATATTAAAAAGGCACGCGCCAAGTTGATTTTGTTAATTGACAAAATAGTTTACCCACATGTGCAGAGTACAAAAACTGCCAAAGAAGCGTGGGTGAATTGGAGAAAGCTTTCCAAGATGCTGGTTTGACCAGGCGAGTAGGTTTACTCTGGAGTTTAATATCAACGAGATTGACTGATTGCAGTTCCGTAGAGGAATACGTGAATTTACATATGCTTATAAGTTGAATGGGGTCGGATTGGTCGTGACGGATGAATGGACTGGAACGTTGCTGTTATCGGGTCTACCAGATGAGTACAGACCGATGATTATGTGCATTGCGGCTTCCGGTATTAAGATTTCTGCCGATTCAATTAAAAATAAAATATTGGAAGATGTCAAGAGTAAATCCATGACAAATAATGCTGCATTGGTTATGAAGAAAGTTAAGCTGTTTGTTCCAGATCAGTGTGCAAACCTTTTATCCGTCAGCCAAATAGTAAAAAAACGGTTAAAAGGTAGTATTTGACAACAGTGGGTGTAATTTGTATGATCAATCCAACAAAGTAGTCATCACAGCAAAACATGAACATAGTATGTTTATATTTAATCGGCCCAGTGACAGTTTGGCCCTGATATCCAGTACTGGGACATCTAATTCAGATGAAATATTATGGCATCGGCGAATGGGACATTTAAATTTCAACAGTTTGATGAAGTTGAAATCAGAACGTGCAGTAGGTGTTAATTTTAATCAAACAAACCACGACGGATGTTCACTTTGTTTAAAGGGTAAACAAACACTTCTCCCATTTAAAGAAGTTGCAGTTCGGGCAAATCAAAGGCTGGATTTAATTCATTCTGATTTATGCGGCCCAATCGAATGTGCTTCGCTTAGAGGTACGCGTTACTTTATGGTGTTCGTCGACGATTTCACAAGACGCGTTTTTGTCTACATACTTGAGTCAAAAACAGAAGATGTCAATACTTTTGTGAAAATTAAAAATTTTGTTGAGAACCAAACTGGAAGGATGATAAAAGTTTTACGTACCGATAATGGCAGTGAATATTGCAATGAGCAATTTTTGAAAATCATCCGGACGTCGGGTATTCTGCATCAATTAACAGGACCGTATACGCCAGAACAGAATGGAGTTGCAGAACGCATGAACCGAACTATAGTAGAACGTGTGCGATGCATGATGTTTGATGCGAACTTAGGTGAACCATTTTGGGCAGAAGCAGTGTCGTTCACCGTGTAGAGATTTGTTGCGTTTCCGAGTGTTCGGTTGTGTATATTGGGTGCAAATCCCAGAACAGAAACGGAAAAAATTTGACGTAAAGTCGAAGATGGGAATCTACATTGGTTATAGCGAAGTATCGAAAGCCTACAGGATGTATGACCCCGATACAAAGCAGATTACAGTTAGTCGTGATGTAGTTTTTCACGAGAACCAGCGTGTTGAAGAACAGATACTGTCAGAATCAGTCAGTTCCTCTTATTTAGATATTTTCCCGGAAGCATCGAGAATCGATAATGATGACATCGGATATTTGTCACAGACCCCAACCAATGATCCAGATGAGAATGACAACTCTGCATCATCTGATGAAGTGACCAACGACGATACATTTTACACGACCAGTGAACAAGAAACTGAGAATGAAACTCTTCAAGTAATGACTGATGACTGAAATGAAGGCGAATCTAGGCGTTCTTCTAAACAGCCTAAGCCAGTAAAATAGAATGACTATATGACTTACAACGTGCGAGCCGATAGTGAGAAATGAAAAGAGGCCATGTGTAATGAATACAGTTCGTTGTAACAAAACAGCACTTGGAGTTTTGTTGATCTTCTACCGAATCGAAAGCCGATAAACTGTAAACGGGTTTTCAAAACCAAGAGGGACGCAACTGGAAAGATAATAAGATATAAGGCGAGACTGGTAATCAAGGGTTCTTGTCAAGAGAATGGCATTGATTACGCAGAAACTTATGCCCCGGTAGTTAGGTATAGCTCGATTAGGACGTTAATTGCAATTGCCGTGAAATATGATCTTGATATAGATCAATTGGATGCCGTGACGACATTTCTACAAGATCTCGATGAGGAGATCTATATGACGCCTCCGGAAGGTTATGCAAAAGGCAACAAAGTGTGTAGTCTTAACAAATCATTGTATGGTTTAAAAGAGGCAAGCCGAATTTGGAATATAAAGTTGGGCAACGAATTGTTAAAGTTTGGTTTAGCCAAGTTCAAAGTCGATCCGTGCATCTATTACCAAGTTAGTGGAAGTAAAATGATATTTGTTGCCGTTTATGTGGATGACCTGATAATATTCACGAATGACAAAGAAATGAAAAGGAACCTCAAAGAAAACCTGATGTCAACATTCAAGATGAAAGATTTGGGTGAAGCGCGTAATGTATTAGGTCTACAAATAACACGCGATCATTAGATGTGTGTTATGCCGTGAATTTAATTAGTAGATTCAACAATAACCCTGAAGAGGCTCGTTGGACAGCTGTTAAACGGATTTTGCGTTATTTAAAGGGAAGTGCAATGGCTAAATTGGAATTCAGAAAAAATGGTGGCAGCGGTTTGTCTTTTTTTTCTGATGCTGATTGAGCGAGAGATTTGAACCAGAGAGGATCAACTACAGGATATGTTTTTACATATCAAAACGGTCCGATATCTTGGAATTCCAGAAAACAACCCACAGTGGCACTGTCAACAACTGAGGCCGAATATATGACGTTATCTTCGGCCACACAGGAGGCGATTTTGTTAAACGGATTACTGCGGGAGTTATTTGTCGAAACATCAAAGTATGTGAACATTTTTTGCGACAACAGGAGTGCCATTAATCTAGCTACAACTACAAGTTACCATCCGAGAACTAAACACATTGATGTAAGACATCACTTTATTCGTGACATGGTAAACGACAAACGTATCGAACTTGTGTATGTTTCGACCGGCAACATGTTAGCAGATGTATTGACAAAGGGACTCAACACTGCCTTATAGAGTTTGTAATTATGTATAACGTCATTGAAAATAAAAAAAAACTTTTTTTACTTCCGTCAATCAACTTGTCTAGTACAGACGTTTTTTTTTATTAACATATAAGATTCGTATCCATCGGCAAATTTACAACATAGATGCCGTTTATCTTCAAAGATAGGCTTGTATGAGATAAATAAAGTTAAATTTTATATAAAAAAAACAAACCACTTTATACAGAAACATTTCTTTTACAGCCCGGTTAACTTAAATAGTTCAACTGTTAGGTGTTTGAAAATAAGAATGTTACAATGGTCACATATCAAAGATGAATTTGGTGACCTTGTTGCTATATATGTCCGAGCCGCTTTTTCTCCAACTAAGGTTACCTTTGCAGGAGTGTATAACAATTATACATTACAGGTTAATGGACAAAGGCTCAGAAAATTCGTTTAGGATTAGGGGGTTTTAAGAACATGTAGAACATGAAAAAATGGCTTAACATTTCGGAACTTTTTTCGTTTTTGGGGTATTTCTTGATTTAATTTATAGGCTATTTTCGGAAAGGGATTTACTAATTTAATAAGGTAACCGATAATGCATACATTGCAAGCGAACATTGCATTACAAAATAAACGAACAAAATTTCCATTGCCAAAATTCATTATTCTTGTGTCTTTCTTTACATGTTACATTCTGTTATAATCACCAAAATTTTTACTTAAATTTTTCATTTTAATTTCTTACATACCATATGTGTACATTGAGAAAAAAACAATTTCTATTGGGTATGTAAGTGAGAATTCTCTTCGACACCTTGTAGTAGCGATATTTAAATAAGCTCTCTTTTTTAATCAACACTCCAAAAGCAATTTTTCTTAAAATTTTTGTTCCAAAACCGCTTTGTTTTGCTAGTTTTTTTTTTTAAATTTCGATATTTCATAACCACAGTTTTGAAAGCTTGTCGCATTGTTTATAGAAAGCTAAATAAATTCCAAATTAGCTAAATATTTATTTTAATGGTTTGGCCAAGGGAAAACAATGCGGGACTGTTACTAATCCATGGGTGTAAGTAAATTATCTATCAAAAACATGAATACTGTGAAACTGAAATCATGGACATGGTGCAACACATATAAAATGGTAACTAAAAATGCTGTAATAAACTACCAAGAAACTTCGAACAATTTTCAATATTGTCGAAAAATCTGGGAAATTTTGAAATATTATCGAAGAAGAGCATCTCGAAAACCTTGAATAATTTTTACCAATAGTCTCAAAATTATATCGAATCGAGTAATCTCGATAGCAACCAAATGTCTTTCAAATTCGCAATACGTTTTAATCCAAAATTATTTCGAGGATTTCAGAAAATCTCAAGCATCCTACAAAAATTTGAGAATACATACATACATGTATGTGTATTCAATATCCTCCAAATGTATCTATGCAATCGTGGAAAGGTTAAAAACAAAAATTTCGATTAATTACTAACTCTACAACAAGATGAGTAATCTAAAAAAGCTCAGAAAATCTTAGAATACTAGAATCATATTCACAAAATATTTCGAATACTCTTTCGAAAAACTCGGATAAACATAAAATTCTCCTCAAAACTCTCCTAAAAAACCTTACAGTTTTACAATAATCGCAATATTCTCAAAATAAACGAAAAAAACCTCTTTCTTGAAAAAATAACTAGAAATCCTCGAATAAATTAGATGCAAAGCAACTTAACGCTAATCAAACCCAGAAAATCTTGAATATTCTCAATAAATTTGTAAAACCTTCGATCAAACGTCGAAAAATCACATAAAATGTTGAAAATCTCGATTCACCTGTAAGTCGCTAATATGACCCATACGCAACACAAGATCGCAATTCGAGAAACTCGAGTAATCTCTGTTAAGAAATTTCTATTATATAAACTGAAAAATTCCAAAATCGATTTTGTATGTATCCTTGACACACTGCGATTTAATAAAACCGATTCAGTGAATTTTTCGAGATTAGCCGCTGTGTGTCAACCTCGATTTTAGCTAATGCCTTGTTTTTGCATAAACGAGTTCAGTTTAATCGGATTTATTAAACCACAGTCTGTCTAGATAGAATATTAAATTATGGAATTGCTTCGAAAACTTGAATGTGTAAGATATTTTCAGTTTTCTTAATAAATAATCGGGTTTTCTCGAAATTGCCGTTTTGTGAATTGTGAGTTCTCGAAGCTTGGTAACTGAAACTCGAAATACGAGAAACACATAATTGACGTTAATGGATTATGATAATCTGCAACTTGCTATATTCTCAAAATAAACGCAAAAACCTCTTTCTTCAAAAAATAACTAGAAAACCTCGAATAAATTAGATGCAAAGCAACTTAACGCTAATCAAACCCAGAAAATCTTGAATATTCTCAAAAAATAACAATTGAAGTGTAGCAGGCTGACAATTTATCCGCAAGCAATTAACTGCACTTCAATTGTTTAATTCTTTCATTTACATTTTTTGATACAGAATTTCAGTATTTCATGCTTTTGGTGTTACGAAATGTACAACTCCTTTTCGCTATTATTGCTGGGAAATATAGTATATGCATATCGTTTGATAGAGTTCTGTTGGGTTGCACCTGAACTGGTTGGTATCTCAAAAATGCTATTGATTATTTTCGACGTACTTTCTATTTTTAGTTATATCTCGACAACGGATAGACGGGTTTTATTTGACCAAATCCATTAGCTTGATGTTACGAGTATCTTTAAAAAAATATTTTTATTTGTGAAAATCCTAGCGATTGACTTTTAGAACAAAGGAAAAACTAAAATTTTGTTGTTACAATTGTTTTTATCTATTTTTTTTTTCTTTCATTTTTTTGTACTTTTCCATGAAAAATCCTTCATTCGTCATACATAATTTTTGTATTGACAGTAAATGAATAATGTACAGAAGGAAAGTCAAATGTGAAATTACAAAATGCTGGAACTTGCATGTTGAACGTATCGAGATTCATTTAAGAACAAACCCTAAATTATTTTGGAGCCAGGGTTGGTAAGTTTTAAACACTTTGTTTTAAACACTGTTTTAAACATTGTTTAAAACAACTTGTTTTTTTTATTTTAAACAGTTGTTTTAAACAAAAATTGAAATGTAGGAATTACAGAGGAATTGAAGCCAATTACAGTGGCACTTGACAAAATACAAAGTAATACCTGCAAATTAGCAGACGCTGTAGAGGTCTGGAAAGGGTTGGAGCCACATTTGACTGGAAATGGAACTGTTAAAACATTATATCAAAAAAGATACAATAAAACACTAACAAATGCACATTTTGCGGCATATCTTTTAAGTCCTAAGCCAAAAAAATCAGTTATTATGGTGGATGTCGATGCAATCGCTTTATCCGAATATTATTTCGAGTAATAATTTGGATTTGATTGGTTAGCTGCATACTGCTACATCGGCCTCAGCTGGTATAGAAAGGATTTTTTCTAAATTTGGCTTAACGCAAACTGCTTTAAGAAGCAAACTCGGAACTATTAGGGCGGTTAAATTGGTTTTCGTTTCGCAGCAATTAATTAAAATAGGTGCATAGGTTCTTGCAGACTTTAAAAATTTTTGATTTTGTATAATCATAATGGAAATATTTTATTTATTTTTTATATATCATGAAGATATTTTTTATTTGTGTTTTTTATATGAAAAACATAAGTGTTAGTTTTTTGTTTGCTATAAGTTTGTAACTCAAACAATCAATAAAAATAGTTAATAAGAAACAGTTTTTCATTCATATGAATTAATATGTAGGTACTTTACCGGTATTTCTTACTAACCAAAAAACTGTTTAAAACAAAAAAAACAGTTTAAAACAAAAAAAAAACGTTTTTTTTTTTAATTAAAACATGTTTTTTACCAACCCTGTTTGGAGCTACACTCCTGGACAAAATTAACGCATATTTTTTTTTTATAATAAAAAAAAATCTCGCTGGTTAATTTCAGTGGAATTGGTATCAAATGATCCCAAATTTATATTTTTCTCAAAAGAGGCACAAATGTGGCGATATGGAATTATAGTGGCTATTTTTAATTGCAAAATGTTAAAATGTGTCCAACAATTTTTTTTTTAATTTTCAAAAGCGGTTTATAAACATTAAAATTAGCTTTATTACAATTTAGTTTGATTAATTTAGTAATGAGTATTTCCTCCCGGGCACTTATTACAGCTTCCATAAGAGATGAGATTCCATTCTTCTTCCGTTGCAACTTTCAGCCCTGCTAACGAATCTGCTGCGGGATTTCTAGCTCTAATGTGGCGTTTTAGAATGTCCCATACGTGTTCGATCGGATTAAGATCGGAACTCATTGGTGGCCACTTCAGTGCACGAATGCCGATATCTTGGAGATATTGTCATACCGTTGCAGCTACGTGGGCCGGAGCGTTATCATGCATTAACACAAAACTGTCATAACCTATGAAGCCCACATATGGCAAAACGTGATCGTCAAGAATGTTCCGAACTTACAAGTCTGCATTCATCCTCAAACCAATCTCCACCAGCTCCGTACGGCCCTCCCAAATGATTTCACCCCAAAACATTATTGAACCTCCACCAAAGCTTACAGTTTGCACCATGTTACACGGTCCATAGCGTTCTTCAGGTCTTCTGTATACAATATTACGTCCGTCTGGTTTCCATAATTGGATTCTGGTCTCATCTGAAAAGAGAACAGTGGCCCATTGATCAGTTCCCCAATTTGCATGAGTATGAGCAAATTCTAAACGACTAGATTTGTAGCGGGAAAGAAGCCGTGTAACTTTTACGGGCCGTTTTGGAGTTAGGTTCGTTTCTTTTAATCTTCGTCTAATTGTTCTGGCACTAACATTCACTTGGCGCGCACAAAGTAACTCATTTTTTAGTTGAGTAGAAGTACGCTTTCGATCACGTAACGAATTAATTTTTAAAAATCGGTCGTCATGCTCGGTTGTGCACCTTTTACGTCCTTGTCCGGGCTATCTTTTATACTCTCCGGTCTCACGATATCGCTTAAGTATTCGTGAAACCGAGGACTGGTTCACCCCTAATTTTCGTGCGATTTGTACTTGTGTATAATTTTCCTGATATAACATGACGACTTTAACCGCCTCCAGCTCACGAAAGGGTGCCATATTACAATGGGTTTTATTTTATGTGTTTGCTTTAGAACACATTTACAAGAACTAATGGTACTGCATTTACAAATAATTGATATGCAATGGAACAAAAATACTCTTGATTAAGCATTTTTGAAAATTTTAATTGATTGGCTTGCAGTAGACTTTATTCAAGGTGGTATCTGATTAAAATATAAATGTGCTATCATTTGACACTAGTAGTATTAAAATTAACCAGCAGGATTTTTTTTTATTACAAAAAAAAAAATATGCGTTAATTTTGTCCAGGAGTGTATCAGAGATCACTTCGCACCAAAGCTATGTATCCATCCCAGCAAGATGTTTCTGCAAAGCAAGTCTTCCCTAAAACATCACATTCTTTTGTGTTGATGTCGTACATCAACACAAAAGAAACATATGTTTCTAGAAAGTGAAGTTCTTGAAATATGGGAATCGTTAGATGTTAATAAAGGGGCCGGTTCAGATCAATTGTTTAATTTATTTTAAAAGGGTTTGAGGTATGCTCTTGTAGTTCTAAGCTATCTAAATGGAAAGCGTCGTTTTTGGTGCTCATTCATAAAAGTGGGGACTTAGCGAACATTGAAAACTATAGGCCCATTTCCATTCTAAATGCACTTTCCAAAATTTTTGAAAAATTGGTGTTCAATATTCTGTTTAATCAGGTTAGAAATAAGATTACGCCAATGCAGCATGGATTTTTTCCTCAGCGATCAATATTATCTAATTTAGCGAAGTTTTGTGACATAGCCTGTAACACTCTCATTATATTTTACAAAATAAGCTTGCGCCTTTTAACATCTCACCGTTCCTTCAAAAATGGATTCACTCATACCTAACCGCTAGAACTCAATTTGTTAAATTTAATGGAATGATATCTGGTGAGTTTATACCCACATCGTTTGATTATTTAAAAATATTTAGGGTTATAAATTCAGTAGATGACACCTATTTAATATAAGCGAATCTAAATTGTGTTTATAAATGGTTTGTTGAAAACAAACTACCTCTAAATGTTAACAAGTGCGTCTCTGCAACTTTTTCCAGAAAAGTGAATCAATTTACGCTTTGCTATAATATTGGAATGTTAACATTAATTAAAGCGGATAGTATTAAGGATTTAGCTGTGACACTATACATTACATGTTGATGGTATACGCAGAAAATCTTTCAAAACTTTAGGTTTTATTTTCAGACGAGGTAAAGACTTTAAAAATCCGTCTACTTTCTTACTATTATTTTTCAACCTTGTTCGATCTAACTTAGAACATTTATCACAAGTATGGAATCTCTTCTATTCAGAATATAGCAATAGAATCGAATGTGTTCAACGAAGATTAACTAGATTTTTATGCTTGAAGTTTATGCCATCGAATAATTTTATGGCTTATGAAACTCGCTGTAATAAATTCAATTTTATCACACTAGAAAATAGAAGGGTCATACTTGATGAGTTCTTACTTTTAAAATAGTTAATAGTCATCTCGACACAAATCTACTGACAAAAATTAATTTTTATACTCCGGTTTACAGGACCCGTCTCTTGCAGTTGTTTCTACCATCGCTTTCTAGAACTAATTTGGCGATGTCTTCAATTATTAATAGATTGGAATCCAACCATACGATGTATTTTGCAGACTTCGACCTATGCAACATGTCTCTTAAATACAGTGAAACCTCCCAATGTGACCACCCCTTCATTCTGACCACCTCCTTAAATAGGTCACTTTTCTACAGTCCCAATACATTAACCATACAAATTTGTTCTAAAAATTCTCTTTAACCTGACCACCTCCCTATTCCGTTTACCGACCAGTGTATTTGGGGTTATGCGAATTAAATCAACTCCTTTAATATGACCAAAAATATTTTCATTTAAATATAAACAGAGAAATATTCTTCTTTTTTTACTCGTTAGTCTCTTCTCTCCACATGTTATTCAAATCGTCATTGAATACGCTTGTACTGAATAGATCATGTTTTCCGAAAGAGGCAGCACGATCAAAGAAAACCACTAGATGTCACTACAAAATCTTTTTCAAAAGGACGTTTATAAAAAGTTCTCAAAATCAATTTAATTATCACGTATTAATAATAATCACTTTTATAACATGAAAATATTTTTGCTTATGTTTACAAAATGCTCACATAAAAATGTCACACAATTTTTCCGAAAGATGGTAGCTCTTGCGGTTTAAGAAAATTTGACATTTAAACACGATGTATTACATATTTTTTCTCTACACGGATACTGATACTACCACATATCCACCTTCATAATGTTGCTTGGTTTCTTTCTCACATTACGTATTATTACGTTTCATTCTTGTTTCATCTATTCATTATTTAGTTTTAAGGCGGCTGCACGAGTCCGTCTCGTGCGCGTCGCATTTTGCGACGCGCTTTAAAATTAAACATTTTTCAACTCAGGAGGGGAAATTGTTTTTAGATTAGAGTGCTTTGATTGGTTTAAAAAGCGCGTCGCAAAATGCGACGCGCACGAGACGGACTCGTGCAGCCGCCTTTAGTGTATACGATGCTGAAAGTAATAAGAGTAAAATAGCAAACAATTCTATGGATATTAATTATTATTTGCGTTGCCCCGACAGTAAATTTTGATTGTATGTGTGTATATGTATTTTTATAAAATAGTAACGATTACAAAGTACCATTTATGAAAACTTCTATAAAAGGACCAAACTCCAGAAATATAATTTTGGTCACTATTCAGAGAAGTTTCTTCATACCGACCACCTCCGTAAAATGACCAGAAATGTATAGTCCCGTAAGTGGTCGCTTTCGGGAGGCTTCACTGCTGATGTTTTTTGTGGAAATGACTGTCACTGAAGTGGAAAAAAAGAAAAAACTAATTTTTTTATGTTTTGTTCACATTTTTATTTAGATCTCGATGACTGAATGAAACTATCCTATCGATTCTCATAAATTGCTTTATTTTCACAACATTGAAAAAATAATTATATTTCATTTTACACTCGGTAAAAATCGGTTAATCACCGAAAAGTTTAGATTAGAAAAGTTTAGATAACCTTAATCTACTTTGATTACCCTACTAGTAATGTCCTCAGCAGCTACGCGAGCGATTTCATATTTTCAAATAATTGGCTTGGATAAAGATTAATATTTGAGCGTAACAACAAATATAAGTTAAAATTGCTGAAAAAAACGATTTATTTCTTGCTTTAAAATTTTAGTCAGAATCCACCACTACTTAGTTATGGGTATCACTAAGAGAACTTGGTGCGCCGTCGCTAAACTTTTCCCAGTCTTTTTCAAACTTCTTTGTCTTAACATCTTAGTATAAGAACAATTACTCGTGTGTTGGCCATGGATTCCGAAAAGTTAAAACCATCAGTGCCGATGTGTTGTAAACACGCTGTTTATCAACTAGTAAGCAAACGATAGCTACCTAGTTTAATGTATTCAATTAATTCTTCTACGCAAATTCTATTTTTTTCTGATTTTTAGATTGTACAGTGAAACGTGCGAAAAACGTGCATTAAGTTTCTAAAATCTAAACTTTCAAGTAAAATATTGTAAGGCAAGACAATAAATATTAAAGATAAAAGTTGAATCGCAATTGTTTTATTTTATGGTATACCATAAAAAAATTCCTTGTTGCTAGGCTGTCGAGCATCTACCCATAAATTTTAGTTTCTTACGCCTGAAACTGGGCATGAAGCGGTTTCACAAAAAAGAGGCAATCTCCAGTTAAATAATATTTCATCTCTTTCCTCTTTTATGAAATTGTGATTTATTTCATAATACAAATTCTCTGTATGTTAATTTTACTTGTTTTTTACGATTACAATTTAATTGGATAGCTAAATATTTATCTGCCAAATTTCGTCCAGCTAAATATTTAGCTGAATGCTACGTATATTTCTTTGTAAAACAAAATACATATAATCAACTTGCAATGTTTTTGTAAGCTATTAGTAAGATCTCCCTGAAATGGCCGGACCCACTACACAGACCATAAAGAGGATTGGGAGAGGTTTAGTTAGTAATAAAAAAAATTGAACCGGGTACAGACACCTAAGTAACTCGTAGCCAATAGTTGGTAACACAATCACAATACATTCCTAATCTGATTTATGGTTTATTAAAAATGGAAATAACATTTAATAGTTTACTGAATCACATTTGCTTCCACTTCTGAAAATCATAATCATAATTAATTTAAATTCCTAACAATTTCTAAACTACATATCTCTTGGAACATTTGAAATATCTGGAAGCTGAATCATTTATTAGGTATCTCTGAAAAACAAAATTAAAATTAATTCATTTTTTTTTACTAATTATGTACTTCTTGGTTAACAGAATTTAAGTTATTTAAATCTAAATCGTGGCAATCGATTACAACTTAATATTTCAGAAATATTTTTTGTTAGTAATATAAGAAAAAACAGTTAACAGAATTTCTAAACTACGCATCGTTGGATGCTTGAAGTAGGATTCTCGGGTATTTTTAAACTCAAAACTAAAAGTTATTCAATTGTTGTGTTACTAAGTACTTCCAAATAATCAACTGGTTCGTTCCCTGAACGATGAAATCCAATCCCTAATTTACTTCAAAATTAATTATTTTTGAAGGAACTAGATGATTTCTTTACCGATTATGACGAAATTCAACATGCACGACGAAAATGGGGTTCTAAATTTGGAAGGAACTTGGCTGTTTCGTAACCAATTATGATGAAATTCGGCATGTATAGCGATTTCATGTCGTATTTAGCGAATTTCATCACAATCGGTTTAGAAACAACCGAGTGTCTTTCTAATTGGATATATTCTAGAATATGATTTTAATATGTTCCGAAATAAATAGAATTCTGTCTATTAGTCGGTTTCGTTGAATTACTGTTCGTAAATACTAATATACTTCTCGTGTTAATCGAAACACACTTAAAATGGTCTAATCACCGGTAGCATATTGACATGAATTAATATTAGATATTACATGAATTAATTAATATTCAACAAAAAATTAATAAAGTAATCATTCTAGAACTTTTTCTAAATATCATTTTATAATCCCATTTCGATCATATTGAACAAATTGAATTTTATTATAATCGTTTAAGAAACAGAGAAGTTCCTTCCTAATTGGCCCGTTCCAGAACTCCATCTAAAAATCATTTCAGAGTACCATTTCCATCGTGTATGCTAAATTTCATGATAATCGGTTAAAAAATAGCAAAGTTCCTTCCTAATTGGTCTGAATTTGGCTTGAAAATTATATATATATATGGATAAATTTCTGTACCAGATATTCGAATTGTTTACAGTCGGATCTAAGGGACAATCAGAAACCAGAGACCGGCCATTCCCCAATTAGTCCCTTAAACCAAGGTTGTTCTGTAATATATTATTTCTATGCGGTTACTGAGTTACAGAATATAAATAAATCGAAAACTGGGTAATCCTCCGATTCCGGGAATGGCTCGTTCGATTTGGAATTTTTTTCGCCAATCTCTCTCAAAACGGAAAATTAAAAAGCTTTTGGAAGCTGAATGTTAAGAGGATTGGGTATCTGCTACATGAATTGACCTAAAACTACGCGGTGAAATTACTACGCTGATCAATTTAAATATGCTGGCTTAAAGATTGAGTTGTGCGTTGAGTTTACGGTTCAGCTGAGAGTGTAGGGTTCCATTTATAGAAAGGGTTTAGTTGGGTTTGGGTTAGGGTTTAGTGAGAAGATGCGCCATTTTTTATGTATGCTGGTTTAGGATTGGGTTGGGCCTTTAGTTTGCGGTTCAGTTGAGTTGCGTTTCATTTGCGGTTTGAGTTGAAGTTTATTTGGGGTTGGGTTAGTTGAGTTCACGTATGCGTGTAGTTTTTAATACCTTGTTAAATTAGAAGTGAGTTGGATGGAAGTTTGAGTTTACTGAAGGGCCTGCTGCAGATCGAGTTAAGCTTGGGTTGGAGTTGTACGAGGTGAAGTTGAGCTGGCATTGAGTTGAATAGGTGTTAGCGGATAAGTTAGGAATTTTTTTAGGGTTGTGTTGAGGGTTGAGTTGGAAGTTAGCTTGATTCGTTGTGAGTTTACTACATCTATTTGTTCTCGTTGATTTGAGGATTGAGCTGGACGTTAAGTTTGAAGCTAAGTTGAGGATTGAGTTGTAGGCCGAATTAGAGGTTGAGATAGGATTGAGTTCAGTTTATAGGCACATTTAGTTTCTGCCCTTGTTGGTTTAGAGATTGAGTTTATGGTTGAGTTGATGGATTAATTGGGAGTTTAGTTGAGTAAATTTTTAATGAGGGGTTCAGTTGCGAATTTGTTTGGGGGAGAATTGTGGTTTGTGAGTTAGCTTGAGTTGAGTTCGTGTACGCATGTATTTTTTCGGGCCTTGTTGATTTGGAGATTGCGTAGGGCGTTGACTTTGAGGGCTGAGTTAGTAATCGAGTTGTTGTTGATTAGGATTGCTGGGTTGGGGTTGAGTTGGCGTTTATTCAGCCCTTCAGTCGGGTTTTATTTGTTGATTTCATGTACGCATATAACTTTTCGGACCTTGTTGATTTGGTGGTTGTGTTGAACATTTAGTTGAGGGTTGCAATGAAAGCGTTGTTGTCTAGTAGGGTGTTGAGTTGGGGTTGAATTTTGAACCATGTTGATATAGGGTTTGAGGTAAACGTTGAATTTGGGGTTGGGTTGACGGTTGATTTGGGGGTTCAATTGAAGGTTGAGATAGGGTTGAGTTATGGCTCAGCTTACGATTGGGTTGAGGGTTGAGTTGAGGTCAAGTTAGGGGTGAACACGGTTTGAGTTGAAGTTGAGTCGGATTTGAGCGGAGTCCGGTTGTAGATTAATTTGGAGTCTGTATATTGAATTGATTTTAAGTTTTACATTTCGGGATTGAGTTGGCCATTGAGTTAGGAATTGAGTAGAGGGTTGCGATATGGTTCAAACTAAGTTAAATAGAAGTTGAGTTATGGTTGAGTTAGCTTTCGTTGGAGTAGGGTGAGGGGTTAGATTGGGGGATTATTTGGGTGATGATTCGTAGATTTAGGGGTCAGGTTAAGGGTTGATGTGGTGATTGTGTTGGAGATTTTTGTAAATTGAGTTGGAGGATGAGCTGCAGATTGAGTGAAAAGGCTCAGTTAGGGATTGATTTTTGAGTTGACTAGTTTTAAGTTTCGAAGTTCTGATCACCTCGTGAGGTTTGGGCGCTTTATATTTTTCAAAATGGTTTTCATTTAATGCAACAACTACAAAATATCGAAACTTTCGTTTTTTAGTGATACTGACGAATGCAACAGTTACAAAATATCGAAACTTTCAATAGCGTAGACTTTCGATAATTACACAAAAAATAATTGCACTATCTGGAATTTATCCCATATGAACGATTCAGACAGTGATGGAATCTTAATGATTGTATTGACTGCATGGGAACACTATGCTAAAGAAAACAGTGCACTTATTCAAAATGAAATTTTTTATTATTACTCTTTGTACTGGATGACAATACCATCACGATCTGCTGCATTTTCTTCTTAACCTCCCGGCTATTTACAAACGTAGCTTCGCTTCCTATTTCTATTGGTTTCACAGTGAAAACCGTCGAAGGTTGCCGCTGAGACTTTTTAAATTAAATTAGCTCTGCACTGGCTCAAGAACACAAAAGAACTTCACAATTTCGTTTCTTTTACAAAGCTGATCATTTAAGCAGAATAACTCCAGATATATTGATTGGCTAACTTCTTTGATGTTTGACGGGCAATAATTCTGTATTTTACCTTTTTTGGTGCCTGCCTTAATTTTTATCATTCATTTCACCTCATGTAGAGCTTTAATAGCGTTTTTTTGGTAAAGTTGTCAGGATTTTTTTGTTGCCGTTCGAGGCATATTTATTCGTTTTTGATTAGTTACGTCTGGTTCAGGCGGGGAATCTTAAAAGCATGTTTATGTTCCCAGCTTATCGATTGGCTTTTGAGAAAATTCTTAAGTGAAAAAATAAGCAATACTGGATCATATTTTGATTCGTTATTTCTTAAGTTATCTGTTTGAATAAGATGATTCTAAGATAATTGTTTAATCCTCAAGCAGGATCCACATCTTTGCCACAGCGACTGTTTGCGATTTTTTCTGGAATAACTTAAATGTTTTGCAATGCTTAATGACAATATGAAATTTATTCTGCACAAAATTGTTGCACTAATTTGTATTTCAATCGCTCGATTATCTCTTCGTATTTCATAGAAAACAATATTCTGTGTAGGTGAGAATTAAGTGATTCAGGCTTATTTAGGAAATTTTATATAATTTCTCGTTTTACTGAAGTCTGTGAAAGCCGCCGGGTGGTTTCGCCACAATCAAATTTATTGTAAAATACTTAAGATAACTTTCAAAACAGTGATCATTATCACACATATACCAAACAGGCCTTATTTTGAATAAATTAATTGTTTTGATTTTGACATACAATTTTTTTTTGTTAGTCTATTTTAATTTTATTAATTAATCTGATCTTCAAAGAGATTTGCTAATTGTATAATAAGTATGGAGATTAGTGGTAGCAAATATTGCAAACATTTTTAATTTTTGGCAGCATTGTTTACGTCGATGTGTAATTTTTCTGTATAAATCTTGTTTTCATGTGTTGGATAATAGCATGAACAAGCACTATTCGTAATTGGCAGATTTTAGCTTTAATTATTTTTTTTATAAACATTAATTATAAAAATGAGTTGCATGAACTAGACGCCTTTTTTTGTTTTCTTTTAATCAAACGTCGGTATATTAAACATTACCTAAGTATTCTTCAATGAAAGTATATACTTAACATAATTTCGCTCTGTTGCTGAATTAAACGTTCCATTTGATTGTTGAGATTTATTTTTATTTTACTTCAGATAAAATTGGTTTAAATAAAATTATTAGAATATTAGAGGCCACCCGATAGGCTTTAAAAGGGCTTCACGACAGGTCATCTTCAGAACCAACCAACTTTCGAAAAGTTTACCAGTATATACAACTTGTTGGCATACTCTGCTTCCTGATGAGCACAACGCTTCGGCAAGATCAATAAGAGCTCACCTAAATTCTTGTAGGCCAACTGTAAATGTTATTTTCCAAACGTGGATCTTCTGATCTCATCAGATCGGCCGAACCAACTGATACTGGTTTCAAAAATTAACAACTTCAACATGATTCGTAAAAAGCGCTTACTCCCTTAAAATGTCAGACCTAATCGGATTTGTCGTGGTTAGATTAGATCAGCACTGGTGCTAAAAATTTGTATAAAATTCCTGATATGGTTGGTGCCTGGTAAAATAATATATAATGTTAAATTCGGAATTAAAAGAGAATTAAACTCGAAAAAATTGTTTCATTCCATTCTTTTTTTAAATTAGGATCGAATTCTGAGGTTCCGGGATTATTTTTGGCCTTTATTTTTTAGGCTTGGCTAAAGCTTGTTTTTCTTCCTCATTTAACTGCAACGTCAATTTTTAGGAGCTTTTGCTATTTTTCTTGTAAATGGATTTTATTTCCGGGTGTGAAATTTTAGGCAACAAATTCAACAAAACGCATATGTATAGAAAATTTGTTAATTCAACAAAAAAACTTGTTAGTATTATACGAAACAGTCGGTAAAAGCAATTTAAAATAAATTGTGGAGAAAAACCGGGAATAACTATAACATAATATAAGAATTAATGCTTTTGATTTATATAAATGATTTTTGATTTTGTATACGCTAAAAAATCTTTTTTTACTGAGTCTGAAAATTGAAAACATTTTTGCAAGATATGGGTATCAGTGGTTAGCTATACCGAACTATCAGAGAAGAGAACAAAAATCCATAACTTACCATATTGCAATACGATGAAATAGGGCCGTTTGCTGTTGACCTCGAATGTTTTTCATTTTCATATGATACCATCTGATCAAATTTGACCCGGACTGGTCCATTTAAACCGCGCGCGTAAACCGGTAACATTTTTTTTTCTAAGTTTGTCACGAAACAAAATTCATCGCTCAGCCACCGTACTAGCCAGATTTGGCCTGTTTCGTTGAAACTCGTTGTTCAATTTATTTTTCCATAGTAAAAATCACCAGACAAACTTTTCGCGTCGTAAACAAATGGCTGCAAAACTCACACTAATCGAAGAATTCTGCTCAAACGTCACACGAATGTCAAAGAAGGTTGTACCAACTTAGAAAAAAAAAAACATTTTACCGATTCGGTTTACGTGCGCGGTTTAAATGAACCAGTCCGGATCAAATTTGATCTGATGGTATACAGAAATATTTGAGGTTCACTGTATTGAAGATTGGCCATTTCACAGAGATGTTCCGCGGGATCGACATATAAAGACCTCATTAAGGAGGTTTTGACGATAGAGTCTGACAGTATTAAAAATATATTCTGGAATATCAAAATGATTAAACCGCAAGGATCCGAAATGTTTTACTCATCGTTATTATCTGAGTTGAACGGATAACTTAAGGCTAAATTGTAGCGGCTGTGTTAATAAGCACTAAAGGCAATCCGTCCAATTTGTTTAGATCTTGGAATTAGGATATTTGATCATTTAAGGGAAAATAATAACTGAGGTTCGAGGACGAACTATAGCAAGTATTAATTCTTCATTTTTACATTATTTCATATTGGTCGATCATGTGCATCCTATGTTAAATGAGCTCCTGCTCAAAATAGGTTGTGCCAAAATTTGTGTAATAATAAATAAATAAATAAAAATAAAAATTATATGTAGGCATCCTCTTTGGACTACAATAGCCATATTTCAATAAGTTGAAATATGACCATTTATTGTTGACCTCGAATGCTGCCAATTTTCATACGATATTCTGAAATTTTGAGGTCCACTTTGAAGATTGGTCAATTCATAAAGAATAGTTTTGGTGTTTGATCGAAAAGCCATCTGACATTTATGTTAGGTGCTTATCGTGTAGGATACCCAATACTAAGCGATGGTCGCTCCTGCAAAACAATTTTAAAAGGCGCCATAGAATTTTTAAATTTTTTTAATCCAAGAACAGATTTAACGTGATTTTAATTTGTGCGATAGCTCATTTCTGAAACCTATTTGGTGCTTATCGTGTATAGAATACTCAGAACTAAGAGATATGATATCCAGCACAAGTCAATCTTCAATACGGTGAACCTCAAAATTTTAATTTATCGTTCTGAAATTACAGACTTTCAAGGTCAACAACAAATGGTCGTCCTATTTCATCGTATTGAAATGTAGCTTTATTTAATCTAAAGAGGATGTCTAGTTTTCCTTAAACGTCGAACCGGCGAAACATCTGCTCTGTTAATTGGTTAATCTTCAATATTGTGAACGTCGTTTGAAAATAACCGACTTTCAAAGTCAACAACAAATGCCTATATCTAATTTTCCTTTTACTAAGAACCCGCGGAACATCTACGTGAATATATATTGTCTAATATCTTATTAATTTCGATTTAACTCAATTAATATTCCCCCTCCCCCCCTCTCCTAAATTCTTTAATTACCCATAATTTTTTAAAAACTGGCAGATTTCTTGTCCGTTATTCACTTCTTCTATTTACAGGGTGACTCTTAAGTAAGTACCTTCAATTTGGTAGATGATGGAAGGCACTAATCGGAACAAAAAAATATATGACAGCACATATCCAAATGTAACCGTTAAAGAGATGATCAAGTTCTACTTTAAAATTACTCCCTTTAAATTTCACTTATCAAATCTATTACTCACAAATTACTCAAATAAACGTTTTCTTATCCCAAATTAATTAGTTTATCACGTACAGAGCTAGGTTAAGGTTAAATTGATAATAAATACACTTCGCCCTAAAAAAGGTGTGAAAATCTTTAATTTTTTGCAAAATATTTTCAAAATTTATTGTAATTTTGGGGTATTAGTCAGACATTAGTTGTTTCATGTTTTCCACACAAACACAATTATAACATTCAGCATCAAAAGTTTTATACGTAAAATGTAAGAGAAACGAGGAAAATTTTATTACATATTCCAGTAAAATTGATTCATACATTAAACAATTTAAATAATAAAATTAAATGTCCGAAATGAGCACTCCCATTCATGATAGAACATCCAACTCTCCTTCTAAATGAATTACGTACTCTTCCAAATATACGTGGAGAATTACATATGTATATTATAGCAAGCAAATATTATCCGATTTCTAAGATTCCCCCAGGTTTGGAATAGTTTCTATATAAACTATTGATTTTAGATGACCCACAGCCTAGAGTATTTAAATCCGAAGATCTTTCAGGCCATTCGTGGTTTTGTCTTGGAACACCTTGACCTATCCAAATATGTTTATGAATAATAAGGCATAGGTATCCTATATCGACTACATATAGCCATATTCCAATACGAAGAAATAGGACCATTTGTTGTTGATCTCGAATGTTGGTAATTTTTGATACGATATAAAGAAATGTTTGAGATTCGCTGTATTGAAGATTGGCCAAATTACAGAGAGGTTCCGCGGGTTCGACTTATAAAGATAATTAGATATAGGCATTCTATATCGAATACATATAACCATATTGTTGTTGATCGATGAACCATTTGATGTTGATCTCGAATGTTGGTAATTTTTGATATGATATGCAGAAATTTTTGAGGCCCACTGTATCGAAGATTGGCCAATTCACAGAGATGTTCCGCGGGTTTGACTACTAAAGATAATTAGTTATAGGCATCTTATATCGACTACATGTAGCCATATTCCGATACGATGAAATAGGACCATGTGATGTTGAACTCAAATGTTAGTAATTTTTGATGCGATATGCAGAAATTTTTGTGGTTCACTGTATTGTAGATTGGCCAATTAAAAAATTTAAAAAATTGTAGGGCGCTATTTATAATGGCTTTGCAGGGACGACCAACATGTACAAGTTATTCTATCTCTTAGTTCTGGATATTCTACATGACAAGGACCTTACGGGACTGTCATATGATCTTTTATATAATTTAAAATGACGTTACAAAATTTTCTTGCAATAAAAAAATTAAAAAAATTGTAAGGCGCTGTTTATAATGGCTTTCCAGGGGCGATCAACATGTACAAGTTATTCTGTTCTAGAGTTCTGGATACACAGTTCTGTTCAACAAGACACATACTTCTGTTCACAACAGTTCTGTTCAACAGCACATGGTCCTATTTCATCATATCGGAATATGGCTACATGTAGTGGATATAAGATGCCTATAACTAATTATCTTTATTTGTCAAACCCGCGGAACATCACTGTGAAATTGGCCAACCTTCAATACAATGGGCCTCAAAAATTTCTTCATATCGTATCAAAAATTACCAACATTCGAGGTCAACAATAAATGGTCCTATTTCATCGTATTGGAATATGGTTATATGTATTCGATATAAGATGCCTATAACTAACTATCTTTATAAGTTGAACCCGCGGAACATCTCTGTGAATTGGCCAATCTACAATACAGTGAACCTCAAAAATTTCTGCATATCGTATCAAAAATTACCAACATTCGAGGTCAACAACAAATGGTCCTATTTAATCGTATCGGAATATATGTATTCGATATAGAATGCCTATAACTAACTATCTTTATAAGTAGAACCCGCGGAACATCTCTGTGAATTGGCCAATCTACAGTAAAGTGCCCCTGAAAAATTTCTGCATATCGTATAAAAAATTACTAACATTTGAGTTTAACATCACATGGTCCTATTTCATCGTATCGGAATATGGCTACATGTAGTCGATATAAGATGACTATAACTAATTATCTTTATTAGTCAAACCCGCCGAACATCTCTGTGAATTGGCCAATCTTCAATACAGTGGGCCTCAAAAATTTCTTCATATCGTATCAAAAGTTACCAACATTCGAGGTCAACAACAAATGGTCCTATTTCATCGTATTGGAATATGGTTATATGTATTCGATATAAGATGCCTATAACTAATTATCTTTATAAGTCAAACCCGCGGAACAACTCTGTGAATTGGCCAATCTTCAATACAGTGAACCTCAAAAATTTCTGTATATTGTATGAAAACTACCGTCATTGAATGTGAACAACAAATGTCCCTTTTTCATCTTATTGAAACGATGTAGCTGTACTGTCCAAAGATGATGCTTATATATCCTTAAATATCGTTTTATACCGAACCCGCGAAAAATTTTTATGATTTGGCCTAGGCTTACCAAACAAGAATAATAATCTTTTTGTTACTGATTTTGAAATTACAGTAAATTTGTACGCGATTTGGATTTAGTGAGTAATTTTTGTTGTTAGAAACCGTCCTCCTTAAGCTTACTAAGGCATCCTACGGTATAGCTAACCTCCATATCTCAGAAAAATGTTTTCAATTTTCAGACTCAGTTATAAACGATTTTTATCGAATGAACATATTATGTTGATATCAAAAATCATTTATTTAAGTCAAAAGTATTAATTCATATATTATGTTATAGTTGTTCCTGGTTTTTGGCAGGAATTTCTTTAATTTGCTTTTACCGACTATTTCACTAATATTAATAAATTTTTTATGTTGATTAAACAAATTTTGTATACATATACGTTTTGTTGATTTTGTTGTTTTGTCTGAAACTTCACACTCGTCTATTGAGGAAATTCATGATGGCGTCTTTTGAGAAATTTGCCTCATCAGTAAAAAGCACTTTACCTATAAATTACGGATATCTTAAAAATTTTCTTTGAATCCATTGACAAAAATTATTTATTTATTTTTTTAATTATTTAGTTTTTATTTTATAAGTGATATTCAAAGTGATTAATTTTACAGTAGAACCTTGATTATCTCTATAACGGTTACAGATAGGATATGTGCTGTCATATAATTTTTTCTCAGAATTTATTGTACTTACCTAAGAGTCACTCTGTTTGTTTTGTTAAATAACCAATTTTTGATCTACTGTATTATTACACTCCAATACACGTTAATTTTTGTTTTTTTGTCTAAAACTTCACACCCGTAATTTGCAAGGCGTTGATTTGTGGTATGTTACAGCATTAGTAATTTATCGAAAATTTCGATATTTTATGGAACTTGTCGGGAGCTTTAAGCTTACACGGGGCTTGTTTGGCCTTAGTGTTATACATATAATTCGATATTATTGCAGCGTAGCAAAATAAGTTACAAATCTTAGAGAGAGGAAATTCTCAATTCTCAAATTCTTATGTTAAATTTGAAATTTCGACGATTACACTTCAATGGGTGGAGTGAATAAAAAAAATCAGGTACTGATAAGAGTTTCCTTTTCTGTAAAAGGTACTACTTTTAAGTAAAAGTTTTCTCATTTTCGGACTGAATACTAACTACATTTTATATATAAGTCTTTTTTTAGTCTTAAGGTAGTACTTCTGATAATTTAATTCTAGTTATTTATCTAAATAATTTGGTGTTTATTTTGTACCAAATCAGTAAAGATTTTTTCTATTTTATCCTCAGCTCTTTTTTGTTGGCTTCGAATTCGTAGCTGTTCATCTCTATTCTCAGCTTGTCAATCGAAGACCTAAACGTGATTGCTTAGTTGTTTTCATCCTCCTCGATTACATAAAGATGGTTTAAATACTTTTCCCTGTTATGTGGAATTGCGCAGCATATAACAGCCTTTGAAGCCTTTGCGGTAATCACATGCCAATGTCTGGTAGGCTTCTTTATGGAGTTACAAACATATCCACTGCCATAGAAGAAAAACAGGATCTGTTAACTGTGCTAATTTTGCTAGTATATTTAGGTTTTAGTACCCTTTTATATTAATAAAATTGTCAATATTTTCACGTGGGATTACTATAAAACCATTAAATGAAAAGTCTTACAAACGGTAGTTCTTTATATTACCATATCCTTAGGAAGACCACTTTTCTTACTCTTCCAGTTGATTTAATTTCCTTTGAAGGAAAAGCTAGTAACACTATATTTGCAACACCACAATCAGTATTGTAAATTTCTTCTTCCACTACTGGGATCTATCGGGAATTAAAAACAAAAAAAATAGAACCTGAGAACCCTAAGCCGCAAAGCAAAGCTTTACTTACTGTAGCCCAAGGGCGACAAACCTTATGAGTTAGTGTGATCGAATTTGTCAACCAAAAAATCAATTAAAAAAAAAAAAAAATAACCCCCGCTTAATCTTTTCATTTTAAACGATCAAACCTCAAAATTAGTCTACTTTTGATTGGATCCTCACATCCGCCGGCGTTCACGATAATTTTTCATTTTCCGAATATTAATAATTCGGGCCATTCTGATCAATATATATTTCCAAACTAAACTCAAGGCTCCTTGTAAGTAAGTATAGGGAAGAAGTCAAGAATTTCCTTTTTTTATTCACAGCTTTTTAAGTAGGTGCTGGGAAATTTTTAAGTATTTGCTTATGGCGAAAGCAGTTAGTTAAACATCAAGTATCCACTACTCCAACAAGAATGCACTTAAATTTTATTAACCTGCTTACAACCAGATAGTTGAAAAAAAACTTAAGTTAAAGTATTTACTTATTTTTATTGACTCCACCCTCTGTCGAGATTATTCCAGGTTTTTCAGTTATTTTTTGGAGGTTTGCATAATAATTCAGTTTATTATTAGGTTGATTTTTCAAGATTTTTCGGAAATTCTAATTTTAAAAGAATTTTCGAGAATAAACGCAGTTTTTTTGTGAATATCTACGTTATAGCGTATATCTACGTTGGAAAACACAACGCGAAAGAGTGTACAGAAAGTAGAAACACCCCTGCAAAATGTATAAGCTGTAAAGGGCATCATCCTGCAAATTATAGAGGCTGTGAAGTAGCCAAAGAACTTCAAAGGCTAAGAAACAAAATGTATCAGTTTCCTCAAACCCTAAGGTTACCAGAGAGAAACCAATTAAAACCCAAGCGGAGCTAAAACCACCAGGTATAGGCACAGAGCGGAAAAGTTATTCACAAATTGTCAGCAATCATCTAATGCTATGAATGATAACCCCCTTGAAAGGATTTGTCGGAAGAATAGAAGCCATAAATATACGGCTAGCAAAGCAAGAACGTGGTTTAGAAGCTTTATATAAGCGTCTAGATATGCATCAAACCTTTAACGAGGCAACAGCCCTCTTATACTGAAATGAGCAGAACATTAAGAATTGTCACCTGGAACGCGAACGGACTAGCGCAACATGTTCCAGAGTTAGACATTTTTCTAAATTTTAAAAAAATAGATATATGCCTTATATCGGAGAGCCATTTGACAAAAACATCATTTATTAAAATACGTGATTATGAATGTTACCATGCTGTTCACCCAGGACGAAAACCCAGAGGAGGATCAACAGTAATAGTGAAAAAGAATCTCAAACACTATGAAAAACCTAGTATAGAAGAAGAAAGTATGCAAGTTAAAACCATAAAAGTTGAAACTAACAATAATAATGAATACAGTATTTCCTCTAGCTACTGCCCTCCACGCTATAATCTAAACAAAGAAGATTATAATAGACTCTTTTTTTTCTCTCAATTTTATTATTGGTGGTGACACGACGACTAAATAACTGCGAGTTCCACTCTGGAGGTAAACCAACATACTGGCCTGCTGATGTAAATAAAATACCAGATCTCATTAATTCCTATGTGACGAAAGGGATCTTCGAGGATTACATGTGGATCGAAAACAGCGAAGGGATATATTCCGATCAACTGGGGCATATTCCAAGAACTAATTGAAATGCAAATAAATCTACGAGTGCCGATTAAAACACACCGGTACAGGTGGAAGACGAACTAGAGGTATTTAACAGTACGATTCAACAGGGATCATGGGAAAGTTCTCCTGCTGGTCACACCGAATCCCGCAGGAATCAAAAGTATCCTATTGAGGTCAGGGAGTTAGTTAGAGAGAAACGGAAGGCAAGAAAGACCTGGCAAAGGATACGCGCCCCGGAAAACAAAAAATTCTCAATTTTCTATGCAATAAACTAAAACAACTTAAAAAAGAAATTAAGAACGAAACCATTAACAAGTACTTAAATGGTCTCACCGAACTGATTACTCTCTTTGGAAAGCAACAAAGGGATTAAAAAGAACCAAAATGCATGTGCCGCCTATTAAAAATGGGGAAGGAACCTGGGCCAAAAGCGACAAGCAAAAACCGGTTTCAACCGGTACCTAGGCAAACAGCAGATGAAAACATAATAACAGTTAGCAAAATTGATGAATATAATATTCGATGTGTAACATAACAGGAATTAAAAAATGAGATCAAGTGTACTTTGAATGCAAAAAAAGTTCCAGGATATGATTTAATTACTGGACAAGTCGTAAAAGCCATTCCCGAGAAGGGACTACGAAAATTGGTTCAAATTATCAATGCTGTCTTCAGACTAAAATATGGCACACGGCAATGGAAGGTTGCTGAAGTAATTATGATCCCCAAACCAGGCAAACCAGCGAACGATAAAAAGTCGTACCGACCGATTTCACTACTCCCTGTAATTTCAAAATTATTTGAAAAATTACTGCTCAAGAGACTCAAGCCAATAATAGAAGAGAGAAATTTGATTCCACCACACCAATTTGGATTTAGAGAAAATCACTCTACGATAGAACAAGTTCACAGAATAACGGATATAATCGAAGACGGACTTGAAAATAAGAAGATATGCTCCAGCATCTTCTTAGATGTAACACAAGCTTTCTAAAAAGTTTGGCACCAAGGACTTTAATTTAAATTGCTTCGAGATCTACCTAAGCAGTTCTATCAAATTCCTAAATCTTATATCGCAGACCGACATTTGCGTGTAAAATATAATGGAGAGTACTCTGAACTAAAGAGAATATCAGCAGGCATACCACAGGGTAGCGTACTGGGTCTTATATTGTACATCCTGTACACCAGAGATATTCCAAATACAGAAGGTGCCACCATAGCAACATTTGCAGACGATACAGCTATTCTGGCGACTGGAAAGTGTATATCAGAAGAAACGACCAAACTTCAAAAAGCAACCGACACAGTGAGTAGTTAGACAAAGAAATGGCGCATTAGCCTAAACGAAGCAAAATCGGTTCACGTAAACTTCACAAATCAGAAAGTTAACTGGTTTCCAGTGAAATTTAATTCAAGGCCGGTTCCAAATGCAAATACAGCCAAATACCTCGGAGACATGACTCTCGATTGCAAGCTTAGATGGAAAGAGCATGTTAAAAAGAAAAAAGAAGAATTGAATATCAAATATGTATAGGAAAATGTATTGGCTAATAGGTAGAAACTCTGAGCTTACAGTACATAACAAATTGCTATTATATCAGCAAATATTTAAACCAGTTTGGACCGGTATTCAACTTTGGGGTTGTACCAAGAAGACAAATGTACAAATGATTCAATGTTTTCAAAACAAAGTGCTGCGTGGCATTGTAAATGCACCATGGTACATTAAATGATAACCTCCATAGGGACTTAAACATGGAATATGTAAGTGAAGAAATATAAAATCATGCGAAAAAACACATTCAGCGGATAATTCGGCATCAAAATGCAGACATACGAAGTTTGTTGGATACCACCAATGCAGTAAGAAGACTTCAAAGGCAGAAACCTTTGTAATTAGGCAGTTGTATTTAATTAGGATAGAGAAAAATAATTACTATGTAAATTCAAACGGGAGTAACCATTGGGCTACTGCCCGTCAAATGTGAATATTCATTTAAGAAAGATAAATTTCTAAGTGATTTGTAAATCAGTTGTAATATTAAATAAAGGGGGAAAAAAAATCTACGTTATCCTAGAATTCTAAGATTGTTCGGTATTTTCGAGATTTTAAATGATTTTTGAGATTTTCGAGTTTTCCGAGATTTGTGTGGTATTTGCATGTACATAAAGTTAGGTTAAGTTTGACGGGTGTTATGCTACATGACTTTAAACACCTAGATGTCATTTTTCGAGATTATTCGAGATTTTCGAGATCACTCGTCGATGTTAGTGCATTGTAACAAAGATTGTATGATATTCGTGAATTTTTCGAGATTATTTACTTTTTTTTTCAAATGGTTATGAAAAGTCATTATTTAAAGGTAATTCGTCATTTTTAGAGACTGGTTATTACTGGTTATGGAATGGAAATGTTTTAAATGTATTTTATTTGTTTTGTTTTATTCGCCCGGCGTCACGATAATTATTGCCTTTTGTATTTCAGGCAAAAACGATTGTCCACCAGATATCGACGGCTTATATCGAAAATCTGGTTACTCCGTCATCTTTAAAAATTTGATTTTATGTTGGAAAATCACAAGGTGATAGCAAATGTACTCGTATATGTAAACAAATAGCTTGTGGAGCCAGTGTCTGTCTTCTGGCTAATATTTGTGTGTGAATGAGCGGTATTGCCGAATAGAATTAAATGAATAAAATTCATCTGTCCCTTTTTTCAGTTTCTGAGCCGAAAGAATTGAACATAAAAATACTCGCAGATAATGTCGCATATTTCTAAATTTGAATGAAATCTAACGAGAGCATAAAACATAAAACATGTATGTATTCAAGATGATCATAAGTTAAAATCAAGATCTTAAGTAGGAAAACCACTTTTTCTGTTTTTCTTGTCTTCTTGTTTTTTTTTTTTTTGTAAATTATATGTAAACTTAATGGAAAACCAATAAGGTATTTTAACTTTACCAAAACTTCTGTATACCGTGTACCGCATTATTGAAAGAATTCCATTTATTGATGATATTTAGAGTTTTACAAAAGTGAAAATTTAAATGACGTCTATATGTTACGTGTTGCAACCAATTTACTCTAAGATGTTCTATTATATTTGCTCAACATAGAAATTAGTTCCCTTTAAATGCATCGGTTAACATCTTATAATGTGTATACAAATTTTTTAATTGTCAAACTAAACAATTTAATTGTAAATCCTGTAATAGTGATGTATCACGTCATGTAAATTTATAGTCTTTTGATTTTAATTCCATATACCTTATATACGATGAAAGTAAACACGATAATGTCCAAAAAAAATAATTCTCGCATTTTACTAAATACATTTTTCAGATGAAACCACTTCATGATGCTTATCAGAAAGAAATCGAGCTAACATTATGGGAACCGCTCAACACATTTTGGGCTGAATGCTATGAGGCGTGTAAATCATCATCACAGAAGAGAACACGTTTGCAAATTGAGTCGCGACAAAAATTTCAACAAAAAATTTTAATACCCTGGCGACTGAAACAAAGTGAAGAGCAAACACGTTTGAATAGTTTGATATCGAATCGACGTGCAAAACAAAATCAAATTGAACGCAAATGGAAATGTGCCAAACGATTTTTATATGGTGAACGTGGTGCATGGCGGCATGAGTAAGTACAGTCGACATTTGAATAAATTATATACAATATCTTAGATTTTGTAATTTTTCGAGCGTGGTTGAACTAATTGTGATTGTTGTTTTGTAATGTGTGCATGTCTTATGAAATTGTGTAATTAGAGAAGGTATTATGTATGTGTGGATCAATTAAGGTTCTTTAAATGTTTTTTTTTTTTTAGTAATCTTTGCTTATATAAATTTTTGGATAATAAGATGATTATACAGCGTAAAATAAATATTCTGAAATTCTTTCAAAACATGATAAATCAAATTTCTGATATCAATAATTTTTTTAAGATCGTGATCATAGTTAAGGTTCGATCTAACATACTAATTAAGATAATTGGTTTTAATCAACTAGTGAACTAGGAAGCAATAAACAATTTTAATCATCGATCGATCATGATCATTAAAAATAATTTATGATAATATGTATTTTTCGTTAAGATCGTGATCAGGGAAACTTAATTAAAAGCGAGTTGTAACATAAATCTATGAGAGTTTGTTTCCGAACGACCGAAATCATATTACGAACACGATAAATCCTGCTGGGACATTTTTAGTTATGGTTGAAATTATTAAAACAAACATTTTTGTGAGAAATTTTCTATTTTCTATTTTTTTACTATTATCAACAATTAAATAAAAAATAACATAATCAATGCCTATTTACAAGTCTTATAAGTGTGAAAATTCTATTTAAAATGGGCTAACCAACATATTTGGCAACTGGAGCTACACCTTGTACTACGGGTGGTCCACGTTGTACAACTGCATTGAATCCATTAATTGGATCAGCGGTATAGAAAACTGTTCGAATATTACCGTCTGGTTCGACAAGGGAGTATGATCCTCGAACAATATCTCCATCTCTTGTTTCTTGTTGGCTTTTACTGTCTCCGGTCAATGAATCTTGAATATTGTAAGCGTATGTATATTGTGGTGCTGGATCATATTCATCGACGGCTGCTGGTGCTGCGGCTATAACTCGTTGTGCTGGTAGTAGAACACCACATTCAATGGCAACAGCGAATACAGCGACTAAACAGAAAACCTGTAATTAAGAAAATAGAAGATGTTAGGTACTACTTCAAATATAGATATTTATAGTTTGACTTACTTTAATAAAAGCCATTGTAAATTTAATTAATTTAATTATTTAATTAAACAACTGATTGATTGAAACACTTGGTTTGTTATAATTTAAATTTACAAATTGCACTATTTTTATACAAAAAATAATTTCTTTTCTGCCAGTTTGACAAAAATTAAAATGTGTTATCGTGCACCACCCCCACGTTAAAATCGATCGCCACATATCATAATCAAAAAAAAAAAAAAATAAAAAAAATTAGTTTAATTAGTTGTGATGTCACAACTACCTATATACAGGAAAATTCGTACACATATCGTTACATATTGAAAGTGAAAATATTTAGTATTTAAAATGCTAATCACGATCGCGTAATTTTTTTTTTTTGGTTTCGTTTATAACGTTCCGTTAATATTAAAACTAAATTATACTGTGTGTACACTAAAAAAGGTATTTCCTTATATCAAATTTATTCTTTTAATATTAAATAAAAACCAAAACTAAAAAAAATCAATTAATTTAAATATGACGCGATTTTGAAACAAATATTGTGCGTGTGTGTGTATGCGTTTATTGAAAGTAATAGTTGTGTGTTTTGTAATTTTTGCTGGTTGAATTGGAAAGAAAGCTTTAGTCCAAGTTTTTTTTTTTTTTTTGCAACGTGATTTGATTTATTAATTTATATAATTTGATTTCAATAACATTTCGTTAATTATCAATAAGAACATAACAAAATAAAATGTTGAGGATGAGTCGCTTCTTCTTACGTATACACAGATGAAATACTTTCACCAATTTTAAAGATAGTTGAACGAAAGGTCACGATTTGAACAAAAAAGTAAAAAAATAAATTATGGAGGTCAAGTTCAATTTAAATCTTCCGAAAGCATTGTTTTAACATAAAATTATTTATACATATACGATGATTTTGATTTAAATTAGCATGAATAGTTACAAATTGACAATTGATTCATATTAGCCTCGATAAATCAAATCAAATCGAACTCGATTTGTGTTGGATGTATTTAAAAATGTATGCTTACATTGTTGTGTTGAGGATGATCTAGAAATTTGATTTGTGATCGTAAATTTATGATTCATGATCATGGTTGATGTGTGCCACGGTTAAGGTTTATTGTTTTATATAAATTTGGATGTTGGTAATCAGCGTTTGAATTTAAAAAGAAAAACGTACTCAAAATGTAAACTAAAATTTGATCTGAAAGTGTTTTGAATTGCGGATGAAAAGGATTGTTAACATAATTTGCGAATTATTTAAGAAGTTAATTGACTTAATTTAGAGAATCGATTTTGACGTAGATCTACTACACTTTATATTGTGCTTCAGATTTGCCCTCAAACCGGCTGGAACCTCATTTATGTAGTCGTAACATAAATGTAGGGCACATCAATTAATTCCTGGAAGCTAGACCGGCTCATACTATCAATGGTAACTTTAGTAACGGTTATTTTTTAACGTTTTTGCGATTTCTTTCAAGCTGGTCCGCTAGGTAGTTTGCAAGCGGCTACTTGTTGAGCTGCATTACATGCCCTATCGGTTGAAACCATTTTTAATAGCTAAAATTAACTGTTTTATGTTTAAAGAGTGTGTTGTAAAAAAATTGTCGAATTTAATATATATCTATCAGATTGCGGAAATAATTCACATTGGTTTCGTTTAAGTACACAGATCCACTAATAATACATTCTGATGTGTCCAGTAAAATAAGTGGTTTTATTTTTCTCTCGTAAACGTAACGTTAATATACAGTAGAGAACCATACGATATCGGCGCGGGTATAACATTCCCTCACACTTAATTTAAGTCAATACCTTACGGGCTAAACTTGGCTGGTGGGAAACGTGAGCGCTTAGATCGTTTCACAGCTGACTGTGTTTCTTCCAGAATTTCTTCTCCTAAACTCATATAGGGTTCCCTTAGCGGAGACTTCATAGCCGTGCCTGGGCGAGGTTGGGGTTCCGGAGCTCCTGCGGTATCTTCCTGTGATATTGGCCCATACGATTGAGGTGCCTCTAAGCGTGATATCGGACTGCCTGCAGAGCGAGTAGATACGGACGGGCTAGGTGGGCTACAAGAAAAAGGATTAAACTGTACATCCGTTCTAGTTACCTGTCCCTGGTGACGGTGTTCCTTTTGACCGATGACTCTTGAACCTTCATCACCAAAACGGTTCCCGATAGGTGACATAACAGCTCGTTTTCGTAACTGATTTTGATGTCTTCTTAAGGTACCAATGCCTGTGTCTATCAAATACATGCGCCTTCCCTCTAGTTTAATAACAGTTCCCTCGATCCAATTTTTCTTCTTTCGATACTGCCGCGCGAATATTGGCTGGTCGACTTTAAATTTCGTCGGTTTTGTCTCAATTTCTTCGAATCTCCTGTGACTTGGTTGCATAGCTGATAGCAGCGTCCTATGCGGTCTACCGTGCAAATATTCAGCGGGCAACTTTCCTGAACTATCCGGAGTTGATCGATATGTCGTCAAGTAAATCAAAAGGGCCATCTCATTATTCGTGCAACTCTCCAGGTTTTTAATTAGTGCGGTTTTAAAGGTACGCACGGCTCGTTCAGCTTCTCCATTTAAGGCGGGGTGAAAAGGTGCCGAAGTTGAGTGATTGGTTGAATTGCGGTGACAAAAATCTTGAAACTCCTGAGAAACGAGAGGTGTTCCGTTGTCTGACACAATGGTTTGTGGCAAACCCTCGATAGCAAAACTGGTTTGCAAAGCATGAATGGTCGCTTCTGATGTTGACGATGACATCTTTATAACAAAAGGGAAATTGGAAAATGCATCTACTACAATCAGCCATATCCTTGATAAAAATGGAACCGCATAGTCTACATGAATTCGAGACCAAGCAGCAACTGGAGTTGGCCAACTTGTAAACTCTCGCGGCGAATGGCTTGCTTGCGACTGACACACTATACAACCCGCAACGACTTCTTCAATGTGTTGATCAATTCGTGGCCACCAACAATATCGGCGGGCCAATAGTTTCATCCGAGTTATTCCCCAATGACCCTGGTGCAGCATTTTACCAAACCTAACTGCAGCAACCTAACTTTTCAGGCCAACCCTTCCCTACAAATTCCGAAATCTTTCGTAGATGCTGATCCTGGAATGTATGTTCAGCCACTAATTTTGCATTAACCGGAAATTCGTCCAATAACAACATGTAGATTTGTTCAACTTCCAAACCTGCTCTTGTTTCTCGTCAAATTCTTTATCAGGACTTATTGGGAGTCTCGACAAAGCATCTGCGACTTCCGTGGCGATCGGTTGGTCTATACCGAATAGTGTATGTGTAACTCTTTAGCGTAATAGCCCATCGTTGTAAACGCTGAATTGTCATCTCTGGCAACTGTTTATTTGGGCTGAAAATCTTCGTGAGCGGTTTATGGTCTGTTACCAGTTCGAACTGCCGACCATATAGGTACTGATGAAATTTTTTAACACCTAAAATTATCGACAGAGCTTCCTTCTCGATTTGACTGTAGCTTTTCTGACTGTCTGTTAGTGATTTCGAGGCAAATTCAATAGGCTGTTCGGAGCCGTCTGATGGTGACGATGCGTCTGTGGCTAACATAATATTGCAGTCCTCTCTAAAGTGTACTAACTGTATGTTGGAAGGAATGGAGCCGCTAATTGTGAAAAATTTTGTATATACCGATTGTAGTATGTAGTTAATTTTTCCTATGAAAGCTTTCAATTCTTTAAGATTTGTTGGACGTGGTAAGTATTCGATAGCCTTAACTCGACTTCCCGATGGCCAAATGCCTTTTGAATTGATAACATGCCCCAGATATTCGACTTCAGCGACAGCGAATTGACATTTATCTCTTTTGCAGCGTAACCCATTCTCTTTCAGCCTTTTACACACCTCCTCAAGGTTGTGCAAGTGTTCGATATTGTCGCGTCCGGTTATAATTAAATCGTCCAAATAAATTCCACAATAGGGCAATCCCCTTATTAATTGTTCCATATATCTTTGGAAAATGCTCGGTGTACTGGAGACTCCGAACGGTAGTCTCTCATATTGGAATAATCCAAAAGGGGTGTTAATCACAGCGAGTTTCTTGGCTTCGTTAACCAATGGAATTTTCAAATATGCCTCCGATAAATCTATTTTTGTAAAAAATTGTCCTCCCTGAAGCTTATGAAAAAGCTTCTCTATTCTGGGAATCGGGTACCAATCCACATTTAATTGGGGGTTAATCGTGACTTTAAAATCACCACAAATCCAGAGCGTCCCATTTCGCTTCGTAACCACGACGATTGGCGCAGCCCGCTGACTGGTATGTAGCTTTTTGAGAATTCCCAACGAAACTAGTCTTCCAATTTAGTTTTTTTTCGCGGCCATCTGCGAGAACGGAATAGGACGAGGCTTAAAATATTTTGGTTGGGCATTTGGTTTTAAATCAAACCGGGCTACATATGCATTACACAATCCTAGTTCATCTTTAAATATAGTTGTGTGCTTTTCAATGAGAGTCGTGGCCTCTGATATTAAGTCTTCTTGGGAGCCTCTGCTTCGGACTACTGATGTTTGCTTAACTGATGGTCTAATGTGAAACCTTAAAGCATCGAACCAATCCAAACCCAATATGTTATTTCCCGTGTCACTATTAACGACTAGCAGTGGTAACGTTAAGTCGACCTCATTCCAACGAACGTTTATGCGAATGGTCCCGAGCACGAACAGTTCATTTCCGCCGTAAACTTTCAATATTTTCGAAGCTGGGGAACAAGGTGGGCCGAGTTGACGGTACCCACACAACCCGACTAGGGAGACTGTTGCCCCGGTATCCACTTGAAATTCCATCGCTGTCTTGTTTACTTCAAGCTTTAACGTAAACCGTTGGCCTTTGCATTCCGGCGTAGAACGCTCTTGTGCTGTGGATATTTTTCTCATCGCCACATCCACTGTCCAATGGTCATCTGAGTTATTAGCCACTCCGACGCCTTGAGCCTGCCTTGTCTCTACTGAATATACGGTATGAGCCATTGGCCCTGAATTACAATTGAATTGGGTAGCTGCATTCTTCAAAAATCTTAATCCGATTGCAAATGTTAATACCTCTAATTCACATTTATGGGTATGTTATCTGAACATTACGAGCCTGAGGCGCTTCTGCGGGATTAGATTAACAGGTGAGCAGACACGGAATCTGCGGTTATTAATACTGCTCCAAAAACTCGCCGTATCTTAACCAAGATATTTGAGTTAGCGGATTGTCACTTGCTATATATTGCGGTTGTCCTTTCATTTGTAACCGCGGGTATAGTAACGACGGGTAGAACTAAACTAAATAAAAATTTTGAGTAAAACTTTCTGAAAATTTTTAATTTGTGAAATTTTTTAAAGGTTTTTTTCACAAAGTGTAATTAGTAATTTTCACAAAGTGTAATATTTTTTTATACGATTGTGTCGGTATTTCGTTTGTATTATTATTATTGTTGAAGGGCCGTCTGGGCGTTCAGCCACCTCGCACTGCGAAGTTAGGTTAGGTTTGTGTGGCGGTCCAGTAGGATCAAGCATATACACAAAAGTAGTCCGTAGCCATACCACGAATAATTGTTTCCTCCAACTCATTGAAACCATTTTGAGGTGTTAACAAAGCGCTGGATACTCCTGACGTCCATCCTACAGAGGTCCGTCAGGTCTTTGAAGAGGGGTGCCCCTAGAAAGTTTAGTTTGTTTCGTGCCAGACGAGGGCAGGTGCAAAGATGAAGTACTGTCTCTTTCTCCTCTTCGTCCTCGGAACTACGACAGTAGTCTTGTGAGAAGACACCAAGTTTACTCGCATGCCTCCGTATGAGACAGTGCCACGTAATCACTCCAACAACCACACTGATCTGTCCTCGCTGAAGTGAGATCATCTGTTTGGTTCTCGCCAAGTCCAACTTTGGCCAGACCTGCCGAGTTATTACGCAATAAGTGATACTTGACCATCTGTCATTCGTCAGCTTGCTAACTTCTTCCTGAAGCAACAGTTTGCATACCGCCAGTGGCATTTCAATATCCTTTCTGCTTTCTGAGAAGTGGTCCGTTGTACCACGTCGACCCAGTTCATCGGCGTTTATATTCCCTTTACTTATGAAATGTTCTGGCACCCATTAAATGTGGATGTTGATCTGATCTGCCATCTCGTTAAGAGATGAGATACAGTTCTGGACTAATTTCGACGTGAGGAGGTGTGATTGAAGCGCTTTAATGGCAGCCTGACTGGCCGTATATATGCGAATATCACAAACTGATATTACATTATACCCCAACCAGCCTACGACTTCCTTTATGGCAGTTACTTCAGCTTGAAAAATGCTACAGTAGTCGGGGTGACGGAAGGAGAGATTTAACAGAAGTTCCTCGCAGAACACTCCAGCCCCGACTTTCCCTTCCCGTTTTGAACCATCAGTGAAAAAGTTTATAACTCCTGGTTCCAAAACTGCACCCATCATCCAGTCATCCTTGGATGGGATCATAGTCCGGAACTTTGTGTCAAAAGATAGTGACGGGACATAATAGTCGGTGGTCTTGGGAATTTGTTTGTTGCACAAAATCGATGAGTGCCCGGTATTGTTGCAGGTCCACATTAAGATGGATTTCAGCCGTATGGCAGTACAAGCTGCCAACTGTTTCCCCAAGATATCTAGAGGAGTCAAAAATAGCAGAGTCTCTAGTGCGTGAGTGGATGTGCTCCTCAGTGCACCACTGATCCACAGAGAGATTGTTCTCTGAACTTTTGTCAATAGCTTTTGGTTGACAATTTTGTCCAGAGCAGGCAACCAGACTATTACCCCATACAAGAGTATGCTGCGGTATAAAGCCAATGTACGATGTGGGGCTCCAGACCCCATCCTTTCCCAATGGCATTTTTGCAAGAGTATAGCGCTACCGAAGCTTTCTTTACCCTTTCCAGAATATTGGGTTTCCAATATAATTTACTATCCAAAACGAGACCCAGAAACTTCACTTCAACTGCAAAAGTCAAGCTGAACCCATTTAAAGTAGGAGGATCGATGGGAGGAAGTTAATATTTCCTAGAGAAGAGAACCAATGCGGTTTTGTGTGGGTTCACGTTCAACCCACAGCCATTGGACCATAATGAAAGAGTGCCCAGGGCATTTTGCATAAGCTCACTAAGGGAGCCGGTATATTTACCACGGACACCAATAGCAACATCATCCGCATAGGCAACCACCTTGAAGCCACCGTCATCCAGTCTCAGTAATAGGTCATTTCCATATGAGCAAGTTCCAAAGTTGGGGGACAGTACGCCACCCTGTGGCGTACCTCTGCTTACAAATCTTCTGACGGAGGATTGCCCAAAACTAGCATTTATGATCCTGCCTCTTATCATCTGATCTATCCAGTCCTTGAGTGATTCATCCACTCCCAGATCTGAAAGTGCCCGAGTTGTAGCCCCAGGAAGCACATTGTTAAAGGCCCCGTCAATATCCAGGAAGGTTACCATTGCGTAGTCTCTATAATCGAAAGATTTTTCGAAACAGATCTCCCCTTGCAATAGGCATGTCGAGATTTAGACAGCTTTTCCGACACAATCGTGCCTCTAATATGAGCTTCTATTTGTCTTTCCAGTGTTTTAAAAAAGAAGGAAGACAAGCTAATCGGTCTAAGGTCTTTGGGATTGCAGTGTGAGCGTTTTCCCGCCTTAGGTATGAAAACAACCTGCACTCCTGTCCATTTACTAGGAATGTGACATAGTTCTATGTTGCCTTTTACTAGGAATGTGACATATTTCTAGGTTGCCTTTGAAAATTACCTCTAACCAGGAAATTGTTAGATCCTTAGTTTGTTGAATATCCGCACGGATAATACCATCGAGCCCAGGGTACTTAAATGGTTTAAAACTGTTTATCGCACATTACTTGCCCTTTTACCTACTTATGCGCTAGGTACAGATTCGGAACAACTAGGAAAATGAGTCTCCATCAGAAGTTCCAGCGATTCCGCACTATTAGTGGTCCATATCCCATCCGAACGTTGAAGATAACTTGGGATGGAAGGACCAGCTGCTTGGCTGGTGGGGATCTATAATAGGGAGTCTTGAGCCCAAGTACCCGGTCTTCAGTGACCCAAGGTTCCCGGATCAAGACGACATCTGTCGCTTCTTTCCCAATTTTTAAAATTAGAGCACCTGATGCTGCCTTAGAGTGGTGAAGATTGACTTGAAGAAATGTCAGTGTCATCTGTCATCTGCGATCTGCAGCGTCTTCTCCACCACAGTACCATCAGAGTCATCCCCTGATGAGGAGTCCTCTAAGAACCTCTTTAAAGATTCCATGGACGTTGACATCTCTGTGTCCGTAGAGAGAGTTTCCGCTTGGCTGGCTACCTCTGCGCACGTAGATGAGCTATCAAGCACCGCGGTATTTTCTGAAGATGACTTCGGAGCCTCCGGGTTGTCCGCGTCCTTCTTGTACACCTTGAGTGTGACTGCACTGAAACCATGTTGATTAAACCGTTGGTTTTTTCCAGTGCAGTCAGTGGCTCCCTGTTTAAGATGATAACAGCTGACCTATAAATAGCCAACTTTCCAGTTGTGCGTTGGCAACTCCGGGTGCCAACCTGCAACAACTGGAGTATCATCTTCAGATCACTAGGCTCCGAAGGGATGTACACCCTAGTTCTTGGTCTGCAGGGGATCTCCTCCCTATCAATAACAGCAAGGCTGGCTCCGGGCCATACCTCGCCAAGTCCCCCCACTGCCTTCTTATAAACCAGCAGGGACCTCTGATCTGCACAGGCATTCAGTTTCACCTGATTCCTGTGCCAGCCTGTGTTCTGACAAGTCGGAGCAAGTCCTGGATTTTCTGACAGAACTTTCAGGTAGGTGGTGGCTAAAGCCCATTCCACCTTCCCCCAATTGGCGGGCGTGATGCCATCCTCTTGGGATTTGTCAATAACTGCCACAACCAGCTGATCCTTGAGGACCTCGTTAAAAGGCCTCATAGCGGAAGCATGGAGTTTTGTTTGCTTTGCGATCTTAGGACTTTTCTCCTGAGATCTATTTCTTTTAAGCTGTGAGCCAGCTGAAGCGCCTTCCGGCTTTTTCTCGGTGACTTTTTTTGCCCACGCAAGCGTGGCTTTGTCCTTATCCGTTTTGTCTTCTGGCGAGATGTTATTTATCTTATCCAGGGCCCTCCAGCCCTTCCTCCTAGTATTATAGGTTGGTTTTGAGGAACCAGCTTCGTTCGTGCTGGTTCCGATTTGTATTTGTATACTCAGATTTGGTGACCCGAGTGGAGGGATCAGCGTCGCTTGAGCTTATGTCCCGTTGTTTATTTGTAGACTAAGAGTCAGGCCTACAGACCCGAGTCTCGTTGTCCACATTTTCCGGATTTTTCAGAGAGCCGGACTCTTTTTGTTGTTTTTTGTTCTTATCAAGCTCCATAATTGTTCCCACGAGTAGCGGACAAAGAAGTGTCCATCTATGCAGAGATCCGCAGTACACAGATAATGCTACTTAATGTAGAGGGCGCTAAGTATCCGAATTCACCGTTAGCGACTGAGCTAGTTTTAAATCTGGGCCCCCAGTCTGGTCGATTATTGGCACGGTACGACTAACACCTTAACCCAGCCCAGCGATTTGTTTAAGGTTGACTCCTTTAACGCCGTGATTTAGCCTGGAAGCCAAAGAATCAGCAATCTAGTTACCAGCGCTCACCACGTGGGGGTAACACCAGCACTTGTGGAAATTGCAAGTTACGGAGCTGACCGCAAGTACCAACTTGAATCCCGCGAGCAACTTCCCACCTGACCACCACTGCGAGGTTAACTTGTTTCCGTTTGTGGCATTTAATTGAATTTGCAATTAATTAATAATAATTAAATATTTCGATTTCTGTAAAATACACTGACGGTGTTAATTAGTATTTAATAATTATGTGCATACTTCACATAGTTGGTGATTTAGAAATATTATGACAGAAAAGTTTAGAAATTGGGTGATCACAATGTTTATTGTTGTTAACCTTATTCCACAAATTACTCAAACCAATATACAATATACAATTAGTACAATATATAATTTAGTACTTTTTAGTACTTAATTTATGTTACAAAGTGCATTGTAAAAAGTACAGCAAAGTTTTTTATCGAAACTTACTGTATGTGTAACATTTTTAGATTTGACAGAAAGTGGTTGGGAACTTTTCTATCATCATCAAGTGACACCACATTTCATTTTGTAGCAACAAAACATTTCTTTTCCATTTTCAACTTGGTCATCATATTTGTACCCTCAAACAAATTGAATAAATTATTATCAATCCAAATTACATTTAACACATTCTAATTGTGTCAAATAGGTGTCAATCACATAAATGTTTTGCTTGATTGAGTTCATTTGCATTTCTGTGCGTGTTTTAAATTAATTTGTATTCCACCCGCTATACTTTTATATGAAAAGTGTTTGAGAATTTTGTTGTTCAGACTAAATTGAAACATAAACGAATTTTTCGAAGAGCAGCGTTTGACTTTATTTACGAAATAAAAACAACAATACAAATACAAAATATTTACAAGTTTTGGTTACACATTTTTCTTTTCTTTTTTTTTTTTTTTTGCTAATTTAGTCTAATTTATATTGTTAATGAATAAATCCGCCGGAAAGGTATTTCGAGTATGTTGGTGCAGCGTATGCAGGTGCAGCATATGCAATGGTTTTTGATAGAGCTGGGGCAGCATAAGCTGGTTGTGCAAATACTTTGGCAACTGGGGCGACAGCAACAGCTTTAGCACCACCAATTTTTTCAACAACAGCATTGAAACCATTATGATCATCGGCTGTATATGTAACTTTACGAATTGAACCGTCTGGTTCGGCTAATGAATAACTTCCATGTACAACACCATTTTCTAATACTTCTTGTGCTTCTTTTGCATCACCTGTATGTGGATCGTTTACACCGTAGCTAAAACTGTAGTTTGGATTTGGATTAACAGGTTCGGCGGCCACAAGTTGTTTAACAATTGCTGGTTGAACATGTTGTACGGCGATTGGGGCGGCTGCAATTGCGGCACCACCATGATAACCACCATAATCTGCAAATCCGCCGTATCCCGTATCAATTGGTATAGCGTAAGCTGAGTAGATGACCATCACACAAAATAAAACCTTTGTAAATATATAAAACAATATTATTTGAATATATATTGTGATAAGAAAATTTATAATTCACAAGTACAACCTTTTGGAACATTTTATAAATATTTTTTTTTTTTAACAATTTGATTAAATATTATTTATTATATTATATCACATACAACACACAAGTTTGATCTGTACACTATTTTGAGAAATTAACTCAATTTATAGTAAAAATCATAAATCATTGCAGTTTACAAAAAATTTTCCAAAAGCATCTCGGGGAAAATGGAAACAACTTCTACACATACAAAAGTGTGTGTGTGTGTGTGTGTGTTTGTGCTTCGAAATACAAAAATTACTTAATATGCGTTTTCTTGAAAATCCCCACCCCAAAGAGGCGCGTTGTTGATCAATCGTGAAATGGTCATAATTTAATCTAGTTTTGCGAAATACTTTTTTATTTTTATAATTAATTGGAAAATTATGATGTCAGTTTGGAAAATCTATAGATTTGTATAAGCCAAGAATTGCAGAAACATCTATCATATTTCCAAACATCTGTCTTAAAATCCTATAGTTATATGAACAAGAAAGTTAAATCACTTTGTGATTATGAAATAATTTTTTGTGTTGATTTGTTGTTGTTGTCATACGATAGAAAGCCAGTTTTCTATATATCTTTATATACATTTCTATAAAGTACACAAATATTTTGCGAAAAACCATTTTTGGATGCAATTTTGTATGAAGTCAATAATAGAAAACGAGATTTTTTTTATTTCTACGATGACAAAAACTAAATCTCGATCGATGAACGAATGTCACAATAACTTTTTTTTTTTTTTATAATTTTTTGATCTAATTTTGATCATGTCGCACACTGCTTGTTAGCACGGTTAATTAATTTAAGACATTATTGCATTTGTATAGTCATTATGTTATTTTGTGTGCATGTAAGGCGGACCCATAATTAAAGTGTACATATGAGCTCGGTGTGTGCGGAAGAAAATTATTTCGAAATTGCTATTCGCATTATCTCTATAAATGTAAATCGTTAATTGACGTTTATGGTTCAATTTAATTTAATATCTATGATTTATTAAATAATTTTCACATCATTAAAATTAACAACATAATGAGACATGGTGCTCCGTTTATACATAGTATAGCAGTTTCAGTTATGCAAAATGAAACTGAAATTTTCGATATTAGGAATATAAATGATTGGATACAATCGATCATTATTTTCGTTTTTTTTCTGTTTTTGTGTAAATTTTATTATTATTATTGATAGTTCACATTCGATCATCGATTAATCCGTGTACGTTTAAACACCAAGCTTTCTTTTAATATTTGGTTTAAAACAAAGTCTGAGTCAATTTACGAGAGTTTCTTGTTAATATTCAAAAATCAAACCATTCGAGAATTCTGTTATGATTAGTAGCGCATATTTTGAATTTGTCACCTGAGGTATGTCAATACCTAAAATAGAAATAATTCTGTGTACTAATATCTTCTTAAAAATATGTAATAACTGAAGTAAGATAGCGTCGTCATAAAAAGCAAATCATAAAACATAAATGTCAAAATTTTAATTTAAAGCGACACGGCGAAAAAGCTGTTTGTTTAAGGTGGAAACAAATTGATGGACATGTTGTTGAGAGGCCTTACCCAGTATTTCGTTTGACGGAGTATGATTTATGTACATACATAGGTCAGGTGCTTATTTAATCACAACTTATAGTTTGCTCAATATTCATCATCTAACACCAATTTTTATTTTACGAAAGAATTTAATGGTGCCGACAATATAATCGCCTCTCTTAATTGCTTTTAGCCCAGGTAGAGTAGTAACCCTCTTCTTGTAGATACTTAGATTTGAAATAAATGTTATTTACCAAACGTTGTATTCTTCTGCGGCTTTGGACTTCTTTGATTTCAATCCGTCGAATACACCAATCTATCGAATTTCGATTTTTGAAATTTCAATCTAACGAATTTCAGTCTATCAAATTAATTCTATCGAATTCCCATAAATCGAATTTTGATATCTAATTTCATTCTGTTAAATCGTGAATTCCATTCTGTCGAATTAACATTTATAATTGTATCTTCAGTCTATCGAATCTATCAACCCGAATCTATCGAATTTTGATTTATAGAATTTCAATCTATCGATTACGCCAAACTATCGAACAATCTAACAAATTCCAATCTAGCGAATTTCGATCAAACGAATTTTAATCTACCGAATGTCAATCCATCGAATTTCAAGTTATCGAATGGGTCAATCTCTCAAGTTTCGGTTTTTTTGAAATTCAATTTATCGAATTCCAATTTTTCGTATGTCAATCTATCGAATTTCAATTCGTTGAACACACTTCAATCTTTTGTTTGTTTGTTTTTTTCAATTTTTTGTGGTGAGGTGCTTACCACCCAAAAGACCTATTTTTGCTCGTTTGTCTAATTTTTGCTTACGACTTCTCCTCAAGGGGAGGGTTGCAGCTATGGACTTCAATTTTTGTTAAAACTTTTTTTTTCACTTTAAGTTATTACTTAACAATATTTAATTTACTTAAATAATACCCAACACCGATTATGTTAAATTCTTTGCTTATATCCATAAATTTGATGTTAGTACAAGTTAATTCATATGTCTTTTCCAGTCTAATTTACCAATTTATAATTTAATTTAAAAAAAAAAGAAATTTAGCTTATGTTTATATAAAGCAAGGAAACTTTAAAATGAAAAAACAATTTTTTATTTATATTAGAAGTTAAGATTGGTTTTTGGAAAGTTTAGGTGATCATGTATGTTAGTATAGTTAGTGTTTGATTCTTTCCGATAAATTTAATAGTGATCTTAAGCATATAGTTTAGTTTTATGTTTACCTCCAGAGTGAGTATCAGTGAATAATTTAGATATTGCACCGTTTGCACCGTTTTTGTTGTTATTACTTTCCACGTCTGCTTCATTTCCAATCAATGACCCGTCTGTATAGATTTTGCTGTGACCGGTGTAATTATTCAACGTTTCTGCGGTTAATTTGAGTAATTCAGTGGGGTTATATCCTTTTTTATTCGTAATGCCAGTGATGAATGGTTGGATTATCAAATTATTTGGAGAAGTAGTTTTTGTAAGAGTAGTTTTAATTTTCGTAAAAAAGTTATTATTGATGTATAGATTATTTAATTTCGTGGTTGATGTTAAATTTTTGATTTCTCTGCCAATATTTAAATTCCTGTATAGGTGCTTTGTGATGTATTTTAGTGATTTTTTTTTGTTGTCCATTTCAACTTTCATTTCTGTAGGCTCTCCTAGAACCGCTGTTATAGGAATAGTTTTAGCCAATCCAAGACACGTTCTTATACCTAAATTCTTGATTGTTTGACATATTCTGTTTGCGTTTTTATCATTTAGTTCTGTGATGATGTATGCGAATTCTAATTATGATTTTATTAAAGATTTGAATGTGTTTAACATTGTTATTGGACGGGAGGCTCCTTTAGGATGATAATATTGATAGGGAATGACAATTTTTCCATTATTTTAATTAATGTATTCTTATTAACTTGATCAAAGGCTCTTGTTATATCTGTATTTATTAGGATTATTTTTTGGTTATTTAAATAGACTCTCGTTTTGTAATTAGTTAACTATACCATGTAGTCTGACTTGATTTCCTAACCAATACTAGTCTCGGGGCCAAGGAAAGCGCTCTTCGCTACCTCTTTTGCACAGCGGTCTGCCGCCTCGTTTCCCTGTACATCGGAATGGCCGGGAGACCACAAAAGGGTTACTTTATTCTCCCTGCTGAATTCTAGAAGGTTGCGATAGCAGCTCCAGAATATTTTGGAATAGAAGACAGATGGTCCTAAGGCAAGCAATGCCGCCTGGCTGTCCGATATTACGTAAATCTCGGTTCTTTTATATTTTTTTGTGAGACATCGAAGCACACATACCTCGATCGTAAATATCTCTGCTTGGAAAGCTGTGGGGGTTTTACCCAATGGAATACAGAGTTCGAGACCCGGCCAGATTATACCCGCACCCATACCCACCCCTGATTTTGATCCTTCAGTGTACCATATGGAGGCATGACGGGGTAAGGAGGAGATGATACTCACCGCTTCTTCCCTGCCGGGTATCTCAATCGTGAAATTCCTCCGGCAGTCAATAGTTTTAACCATCACGTCTGATAGTTGGATTATTTCCTCGTCCAGATTCAATTTCTCCAGGATGCTATTATGTCCTGGTCTAATAGTTTCAATTTGAGATGTTATTTTTAGATTGACTGCCCTTGAACCAGCTACTCTTTTAAGGTGCAAGTTTAGTGGTGAGAGTCCCAATAGCTTCTCAAGAGCAGCTGTAGGGCAGGTTTTCATTGCTCCCGTTACACTCAAACAAACTATCCTTTGGATCCTATCCAATATTGAGCAGGCACCACTTTGCTCTGTCTTAGGCCACCACACAAACGCCGCATAAGAGATTATTGGTCTTACGATGGTTGAGTATAACCAAAGTGCCATTTGGGGATTCAGTCCCCACGTTTTGCCAATCATTCTTTGGCAAGTGAAATGCGCCCTATTTGCCTTGTTTGTGATATATTTTAAAAACGAGTTCCATGTCAGTATCTGATCAAGTATCACTCCCAGGTACTTAACATCCGTCGCCATTTGGAGAATTTCCCCATTTAGAGATAGCGGTGGGAGAATTGTTTTCCTCCGATTTGTAAAGAAAATACAAATAATTTTGTTGGGGTTTACTTTAAGGTCCGTCTCAATACACCAGTCGCTTACCAACTCGAGGGCATATTGCCTACGTTCCGCTATTGTACTCTCGAATTTCCTCCTGACCATTAAGACTAGATCGTCCGCATAGGTAATATTCGAGAAGTGAGAGTTTTTTAATCTTATAAGTAGTCCATCCATCACGAGTAGCCACAAAATGGATGAGAGAACTCCCCCCTGGGGACAACCCCTGGTAGCCGCAATCGTTATGGTTTTATCACCAAAGGAGGCCGTTATCCTCCTGTTTCTAAGCATATTGATTATCCACCCTATGGTGGAGGAGTCCCTTGCATGTGCTTGTTGTTCAATCATTTCGAACTTGGTATTGTGAAAAGCGCCTTGAATATTGATGAAGGAGCATAACAAAACCTCTTTATTCCGAAGTGTATCTTCGATATTTGTTGTCAGCTCGTGGAGCGCTGTTTCTGCGGTCGATCTCCCAGTCTGATAAGCATGTTGGCTGGGGTCTAGAGGATGCCTTAAGAGGGCATTGGATCTAATATATAGGCCCAGTATCTTCTCCATGGGTCTATAAGACCCGACGTCCTCTGCGGATCTTCTTCCCGTTTTGGGGATAAAAATCACCCGCAACTCCCTGCAGCTTCTTGGAACATATTGTAAGCTGTAGCTGGCTCTAAAGAGTCTAATCAAATAAGGCAACAGTATTTGTAGGCCTTGCTGTAAAAATGCAGGATATATAAAATCCCCTCCCGGCGATTCAAAGGGACCAAAGGAATTGACGGCCCATTTTATTTTTCCGGGAATGAAGATTTCTCTTGAGAACCTGTAAGCTTCTCTTGGAATCAGGTAGGGATGCACGCTGTCTACATCGAGGTCTTCCTGGCCTCCAAGGACAGTACACTCTGGGAAGTGGCCTTTCACCAGGCATTCGAGAGTTTCCTCCCTGGATGTAGTTGTCTCTCCATTCGGTTTCCTTACAGATCCCAACGGATTTCTGTGGTCCAAGGAGAGTGCTTTCTGGAGTCGACAAGCCGCAGGCAGCCTATCTATTTTTTCACAGAAGTCTCTCCAGCTCGACCTCTTGCTTTTCCTAAGAGCGACGTTATACGGGGTAAGAGACATTCGATAGGTTGTCCAATCGTTTGTCCTCTTAGCCCTGTTGAAAAGTTTACGAACCTCTCGTCTTTTGGTTTCCAGGGTGTGGTTCCACCAAGGAACGTCCCTTGTCCCCCTAATACGAACCAGGGATGAGCTTGAGTGGTAGGCATCAATAATTGCCTCGGTAACATTGCTTGAAACTCTATCGAGATCCTCAATAGAGTTGATGTTGGTCTGTAGACCAGTTACGTTATCATAAAGTCTTTCATTATAGACTGGCCAATTAGTATGTTTTGGTATTCTTACTACCGATTCGTTTTTTGAAGGGGTTTTAATATCAAACCTGATATACATGTGATCCGAGAAGGATGCTTCCTTTGACAAATGCCAGTCCAGAATTGTACCAGAGGTACCCATGCCAGGCAGGGTAAGATCTACCACCTCCTTCGTGACTGCACTCACAAAAGTCGCATCGTTCCCTTTGTTATTAATTTATTGTTTTTTTATTTTGTTAAATAAAATTCAAAAAGTTGCTCACCTCTGATGTTGGTGTCACTACTTCCCCAGACTATGTGGTGTGAATTTGCATCGCAACCGATGATGAATTTTTGGTGATGAGTCGTACAATAATTAACGAATCTCTGTACCGGTTCTGGAAGTGGGTCGTTTTCGTCCCCGGGAAAATATGCCGAAGCACAGTTGAGCGTGCTTCGGCCTCCTTTGAGTAAAGGCGTCTCTATCGAGTTCGACGTTATGTCCCTGGAAATAAATTCATTAATGGAGAATATATTTTAAGTGTCGAGCGACAAAGAATTGATGTCCTAGGCCTATCCACTTCCGTGTTGTGAATTAGCTTACCTGTTTTACTCGGCAAACCTTTGTTTTTTCCATTGTGGGCCCACGGCTCCTGAATGAGCGCTATGTCCCAGTTCTTTATTAAGAAAAGGCGGCTTAGGTTATAAGTGGCCGCCTTGGATCGATGAAGATTTATCTGCACACATCTCAAGGATGTGTGGTGTGTTGAATTGTGCAGCATCTACCTGTTTATTTTGCCATGGGCTCTGAATAGCCTTGTTCTCCCTTGTCCTGCCCTTGGGCTCAAACCGTGGTTCTTCCCCTTCTTACCCTGGCTCGGTCTTGGCCTTGTCACACCTGATATGCTAGGCCTATTCGTCCTACCATGCTCAGAGGCAGCTCTGACGCGTTCCATGTCTTTCGCCGCCGCCATCTTTGGTGGTTCCGGTCCCCTCCGCATGACCGCTCTTGTAGTACACCCACCCCTTGCTTTCTCCTTCTTAGGGCGAAAGTGTACGGCACCGAACATCCAATTTACCCTATAATTGGAGCCTTTAAGGATCTCCGCCATTTTGTGGGAAACGGACATCGTCACCTGGAGGTGGTCGCCCTCCCGCTCCTTCCTCGCCACAACCTTCCAGTCCGCTCCTCTCAACTCTTTATTCTGAATCGCCAACCGGCGAAGTATCTTCACAGCGTGGCAAGTATACGAAAAAGATCTTGGGGCGAGGAGGCTCATCCTCCCTGACCACTTAAATGGTTGCCCCCTCCCATAGCTTCAGTTTAGGTACGATGGCTGTAAGCCACGCCGCCGTGTCCTCGTCCGCACAGTTTACTGTGAGCCATCCGTTCTAGTACGGCAGCCCAGGAAGTTGGGCTCACTCCGTCTAGCCGCAGATCTGACATTGTTTCCACAATGGCATCCTGGATTTCCATGATCTGGGTGATACTCAGCTTGACATCCGGGAAGCCTTGGTCGATGATTTCCAACCTGATTGATTTGATTGTGTCGCTGTAGCTGGGTACGGTCGTATTTCTACGACCCAAACTCGCCACGACTTTGGGGCGACTTCCGCTTGTTTAGTGAGAGGCTGGACCTCTTCTCCCGTTTTGGTGCCAGACCCTTAGGGGTAGATCCGTCTGACCGGCTCCGCTTGTTCGTTCTATTTGGATCTCTGTCCTTTATCTTCGTTCGGCACTGCTCCACGGCGACATCGTGAGGCACACCTGACTGTTTTAAGTGGGCCAGACGCTTCCTTGCGGCACCGCTAAGGCGTGGCCTTGTTTTGGTTTCGAGCTCCAGGCCCGCGAGATTCTCTCTGACCTCTGTTGTTGTTGAGGTAGATTGGGTCTCAACCTGTACTGGCAAATGAGTGCCATGAGTCGGTGAGCCAACCACGGTATTCATGCTAGAGCAATTGCTCTACCATGTAGTCTGATATACTCGTATCTCTCCTGAATCTGAAGTTATTGTCGTTTCAAATTTTTTGTGTATCTAGGTGGTCATTTATTCTGTTAAGTATTAATTTGTTGAATATTTTTGTCATGGTAGGTAATAGACATATTGGCCTGTAGTTCTTAATATCATTATCATTTTGTCCTGTTTTCTTTAGTGCTATAGTTATTAACGTTTTCCAGTGTAAAGGGTATATTTGTTTTAACCATATTATATTAAAGTGGTCAGCTATAAGTTGTAGAAATTGTTTATTATTGGCTGTTCAAATTTTTAGTATTTTGTAACTGATTTTGTCATGTCCAGGAGCTAAGTTTTAACTTTTTGGACGATTCCTAAGATTTCTAAAGAGCTAAATTCTTTGGGATTTACTTCTTGATTCACCACTTGGTACTGAACTATAGGAATTTCCACGTGATTTTGCAAAGTTGTAGTCTAAAAAGCATTTTGCTGATTGTATGTTTTCTAAAAATCTATTTTGTTCCAAATATCTTTGTTATTAGAATACTGGTTTATATTGGTGAGAAAATCGTTCCAACTTTTTTCTTTTGCCTCCTTATATTGAGTTTTAACAGTTGAATTGCTTTCCTCAGTTCCAAGGCTGTATATAAAGTTTTCTTTTTGTTATATATTTTCTATTTCTCGTTTTTTATATCTCAAAGTCTTTGTAGTAGCTCGTTCCACCATGGTTTTGGACGATGTTTAGGGTTAATAGTTATTGATGCTGTGTATTTGTTAATAATGTTACTTAGTAAATCTTCAATATTGTTGGTGTCTTTATTTATCGTTACATTTAGTTTCGCGAAAATTTTCTTCCAGTTTGTGATTTGATTGGTCAGTTTTTTTATAGTCCTGTATTTTATTATAATAAGGAAATAATCACTTCCAATATTGTCTACTGTAGATATCCATTGAATTTTGTCAATTAGGTCTCTTGAACACAGAGTAATGTCAGCCGCCGAAGAGATATTTCTAAAATTGGCTTGTCTAGTTGGAGAACCATCATTCAACATATGAAAAGGGTTATTTAGGATTATATCTGCAATTTGTTTCCCAAATAGTCTGCTCTGTAATTGCTATCTCACAGTCCATTGTGCACGTTAATATCTCCGGCGATTATGGTGTCATTTTCGTTATGTTCATCCAATAATGCTCTGAATTCTCTTATGATTTCTTCCGGTCTTCTGTTGCTGTTGTTGTATATGTTTATTAATTTTACATTTATGTTTTTATAATGAATACTAATTTTGAACGATTGTAGTCTATTAAATCTTGTGTTTTGATTAAGTTGAATGAAATCTTTTTATGAATGAATTAAAAATCCTACTCCTCCATACCCGGTTGGTTTTGAGTAACTAAGTTGAAATTGTTAAATTCTATGTAGTCTGTTGGTTTCGTCCATGTTTCTGAGATAATCGCTTTGTGCATGTTCTTTTGAATTAAATATTGTTCTCTAAGTAATTTATTGTTTTTAAGACTTTTAATATTAATTTAGATTATATTTATAGTTTTCATCATTTATTTTATAACTCCCCTCCTCTCTATTAATAGAGGCTGTATTATTAAAATTCGATTTATCACTTAGTGTTTTAACAATATTTATTAGAACTGCTTCCCTGGATTTCACTTGTTCTTTAAGCTCATTAATTAGATTATGTAAAGTTTTTGATTATTTATCCGACTGTAATATGCCGTTTCTTAATTTTGTATTTGTTTTGTCTGATTCCTTATTTATTGGGAAATGGGTAAAGTTGGGTGCACGTTGTCTAGGTCCAAATAGTATCTCTTTCGTTTCTTTAAATGAAATTTTATTCATTGTCATGTGCTCTGAGATTTTCCTTTCCCTGAACTTTTCACTGCATGACTTGTGATCAGAGCACCCTGTACTTTATAAAGCCATAATAAAAAAATCTGAGCTTTTACAAGGGAATTAGAAACGAGGAAAAAAACAAACTTTTCATAGTAAAACACACAAAACATATGGGAAATCATTTTTGTTTTCCTAAGACAAATTTTTAAATTAAAACATTACAAATTCTTAATTATGATTTCTGAAATATTTTCATAAATGTTTGAATTTCAACATACATGAATATCGTTTAGGTAAATCGTTTCCATTTTCCTGTAATAAATGATTTATTTAAACCAAAATATAAAAATAAAATTCATATCAACAGCATTCTGCTTAAATTAAAATAAAAGCTTACTACAATTCGTTTGGTCATTAAGTCAATATACATTACATAGATGGCAGTGATGGTCGTAAAAATTTGGTAAAATCGTAGCAAAAATTACCACCTGCGGATATTTCAAGTTCAAAAATTGTAGAAAAAACAAAACAAATTCACAAAATATAGGAACGCGTGATAATTTTGTGATTAAGGCTGTTAGTGAATGTGTTAAAAACTTGTTACGCATAAACATGTTATTTAATCTTTCATAAATTCAATTAATTATTATTAATTAAAATAAATGATTGAAATTCTTTTTGTTGTCACAATAATAAGGTACAGTTTGTACAATTTAAGATTGTCAAAATTTTAGCTAATTCATACAGTAAAATATGTTTTGGTAGTTACAAATATTTCACCTCGATTATTTATTTTCACCTAATTTTTAACTAAATCTAAACACATTGACTAACAGCCTTAATAATTTTTCTGTAAACATTTAAGACATCTTACGTACACTAGTAAAACTAAAGATAAATTTAGCAAGTATTATTTTAATTCGTCAGAGCCAACTTTGATGTATTTTTCAAAATGAAATTTCGAAAAATATATTTTAGAAATAATTTAATTTTAATGTCGTTTTCCAGTTACAACGAAGAGTAGAAAACGAGTAGAAAGAGCTGCCAAAAAGACAGTTTTTTGACATTTTAAGTGGAACATACAAAAAAATATTTTTAAATGGCTTTGCTTTTTTCTATGGGTGTGTGAATATACGTATTAAATTACTATTTTGACAATTATACGTCAACTTTGCAACGCAATGTAATGTAGATGTAAATGTATTAGTTAGAGTAGTTTGCTACTCCGTCAATTTAGACGGATTTCAAGATGGCGGATTGGAGGAGCTTTAGAGTAGAGTAGTGTGTAAGTGGAAAACGGCATAATATTTCTCCAACGAATATTTGTTTAATACCTATGTGTACGTATATAGCCTTCATGTATATTGTTGTTAAAGATATGTAGAAAACTTTTATATAAACATTTTATAATATTTTTGCTTTTTTCATTGAAAAACTTGAAGCTAAAGAACACCATTTTTACTATGGATTCCTATGGAAATCAGTGAAAAGTTATACCACTAAAAAAGCTTCTAAAAAATACGTCATTATGATATGGCTCTATACTCTAGAAGACTCTGCTTGTGATTCGTGACATGGCGTTCACCGCAGAATTTGCATTATTATTAATGAAAATCTCACTTATCCTTGAACCACTTATGCTAGTGCTACAAGAACTAAGCAAAGAAAGGCGACACTAATAACAGCTAAAGCCACTGTTACTTTGGTCTAAAAAGACCAAAGTATTGAAATCCTGTCAAAAATGTCCAAAAATTTGGTTGATCCAAAACCAGTTTTCTCGACGTTTTCAAAGTCCTTGGGTCTAAAAAAGCAACAAAAAAAAATGACCGTCCAGATGGTATGGATATGTCTCGATGTCTGGAGGTCTGGATATCTGGATGTCTATAGATGATGTGATGATTGGATGCTGCGACGTCACTATGGTACGATGGTATAACTGTAGGATGTTTTATTGGTATAGTGTCATGATGGTATAGTGGAATAATAATATGATGGAATGATTGTTTGAGGTTATGATGGTACGACGGTACGTATGCTATTATGGTATGATATTGAGTAGGGTTTGAGTTGAAATTGAGTTGGATTTGAGAGAAAAGTTCGACGTAGAACTTGAAGAAACAACTGGATTTAATGAGCTACAATGCTGTCATATATCATAAGGAACCATAAAACCTAACGATAAAGTGGAAGGTTTCAACGTCGAGTAAGGAGATAAGCGGATCTAAATGTTGGATAATTTACACGAAGGAATTCTTACTATAATAAACCGTATATCAAAGGCTTATTTTCAGTACAGAAAATATAGTTACAAAAAATTGAAGTTACTTAGCTGTTTCTACACTTAATGGCTGTTAATTTTTGAATTTTTTGATAACTAAAAAATAAAAGTGAATATTATAACTCTTGAACTAACCTGACTTTATTGAACGTACATATATTTACATAAGATAAATTGTTCGAATTATATACATATTACCTGTTTTACATATAAGAACTGGTAAACCATGTTTTGTCTACTTTTTTCGGGTAAGCCGGATACCCGGGTATTTAGCAAAATAACTACCCGTTACCCGGGTACTTAGTTTTCGGGTATTTTACGAGCCTTAGTCGCAGGTTATAAGAAATTCCATAGTCGAGAATCCATAGGATTGCAGGGTGTATCTACCATCCAAAATTTCTCAAAAATCTAAACTTTATCGAGCTAGACGTAATAGTTTAATGGAACCGAGAAGTTTATCTGATATCGCAATACTAGAACATATTAGATATTGTGAAGGCGAATTATTTATATTGAAAGAATCCGACTTCAATGAGCAAAAAATAATTTTACTTGGAACACATTCTAGCCTACAATTTTTGGGTGAATCGGATTGCTTGCTAATGGACAGAACTTTTCATGTAGTTCCATTATTATACGGCAACTATTCAGTTTACATGGGAAGGTTAAGGACGAATGTATGCCCTCAATATTTTGCTTGAGGAGTAGCAAAACTAAAGAATGGTACACTTAGTACTTTTAAGAATTATCTAAACTTGCTTGTGACTGGAACATTAAACTAGCCGCTTGCATGATAATTTCAGATTTCGAGAAAACGATTAAATCCGCCGCTGAAGAATTCTTTCCAACAACAGAGTTTCGTGGATGCCTGTTTCATTTCAGCATTTCGGAATTATTCGGCTTGCAATACGAATGTTAACATGTTTAGCATTTGGACATGGAAATGAAGTCTCCAGTTACTTTGTATCGTTTTATTCGAGTATTAAAGATAAGGATGTCAAACGTTTAGCTTGTTGGTTCAAAGAAATATATATAAGTGGTAAAAGGTCAAAAAGGTAAACCACACTCTGAACCTAAATTCTGGTAGGTTTCCGATACTGTTGCTAACAATTTCCCCGGTACTCAAAATTCAGTTGAGGCATGGCATCGGTACATCGGTACTTAAAAATAGTAGTAGGAACGAAAAATGCTGGTGTTTACAAAATAATTAACGATCATTCAAAAAAATTAATAACTTCTAAAACTACTGTAGAACCAATGAAAATAGGTGAAATGAAGCCATTAAATAAGAAAAATTTGATGAGACATAAAAAAATTAAGAGAATTTTGAAAAAATGCATTGATAATTTGGATTTTTTAAAAAGGTTCGCTCAGAACATATCTATGTATGTATTTTTTTTTTTTTTTTGTTAATAAAATTTGAATTGCACACTAAAAATTTTGTACCATTCCCTTGTTTAGCATTCGAGATTTTCAAAATAAACTATTTTGAAATTCGATATTCTAAAATTCGAGTTAATGTTTTCTTTCGATATTTTGTTTGGCGAGGTTTTAAGACTAACCCAATCAAGGGTTGGGTATAATATCATGACAAACGTTGACTCCAATTTCAAAATAACGAATTTCGAAATATGGAAATTTTAAAATCTTGAAATCAAAATCTCGAATTATCTAGAATCCCGAATAATTAATATAATTTTGGAAAATAATTTGCGGCGCAATTATTCAGCATTCGAGGTCTCAATTTTTATTTTATGATAATGAAATTTATAATTTTTATCGATTGTTTATTATTATTAATTAATCCGATTAATAAATATTAAAATATAAATCCAATATATTATAATTTTTTGAGATACATTTGCCTGAAAAAAAATTCAAAAATTTTAAAATCCCGAATAATTGAGACGTAAAAATCCTTAAAATTTTTTGTTTGAAATTACCGAAAAGTAATCCAGAAAAAATTCCAGAAAAAACGGTTTTGTTTGAAATAAATGAGAAAATTTCAATTTTACAGGCATTTTTAGATTTTTGTCACCACTTGAAACATTTGTGGTACAAATACAGTAGAAGAGATACGAGCGATACAATTCCTTTGATCTGTGTCTGGAAGGTTGACGAAGCAATTTTCATTATTATAAATATTAAGAAATTTTCGGAAAAATTCAAATTTGATAGATATTTTATAAATTTTAATATTAACTTGAGCCGCACTTTGATAATTGTGTTTCTGGATTTTAGTTTTCCGGATTTTTGTTTTTCTGAATTTTTTTTGTTTCTGGATTTCTTTTTTTTTCGATTTTCTTTTCGGTATTTTCAGTTTCGGTATTATTTTTTTCTAGATAAAGTAGTTAACCCTAATTTTTTATAATTCCATTTACGCGAGTTTATGCAAAATCACAACTGTTTATATTTAAATAGTTGGCTACCTTATCTACAAAGCAATACAGAAACTCAAATCTTGAAAAATGAGTTAGGTATAATGTCTCGACAAATGTTATATCGAAATCACAATCTCGAAATCGATATCTCGAATTTCAAAATCTCGAATTTCGTAATTTTAGAATTTCGCAATCAAAATCCTGAACTGTCTCGAATCCCTAGTATTTAATATAATTTTGTAAAATTGTTTGCGGCGCTACAAATAATTTTACAAAATTTAATTATTCGGGATTTGTGGATACAATTTTTAATTGTTTCATTGTTTTTTTAGTTCACACGATTATTAAATATTAAAACATATAATGTATAATGTTATACATTTTTATAACTCTATTTTCGTGATATTATGCAAAATCATATCTGTTTACGTCACAAAAAAAAATCGGAAATGTAAAATTCAGAAAAAAACCCGCAAAATGAAAATCCAGGAGAACAATTCTCAAAGTGCGTGCGACCAAGTAAAAATTAAAATTTCTAAAATTTCTAAAAGATTTGATTTTTGTTAAGAGTTCATGTTTCAAGTTATGTTTTGATGGACTTAATTCGTTGGGAAACTGTAGAATCGATAACCTTGCAAACACAGATCGAAGGAATTGTATCATTCGTGTCGTTTCTACTGATAGATGTAAAATGTTTCAAGTTATGACTAAGTGCAAATGCTTAAAATTCAATTTTTTTTTTTATTTATATGAAAAAATATTATTTTCGGATTTTGTTTTAAATTAATAAGATTGTTTCGGCTTTTTATAGACAAAATATATTAAAAATAATGGCATTCACAACAATTTCGACTTGTTAATCAGAAAAAATGAAGAGGCCAATCATTTATAAATTTATCAACCAGAAAAAGTAGAAATATCAAAATCCCACCCGTACTCTAACCCGAGGTCAATACAAAGTGTATCGACTCCAAAAAATGAAAACTTTCCTTGAGCTTTCTCTGTGGTAGTTTCGTTTTGTACTGATAAGTTCGTACAAACAAAAAGTTCGGTCTACTCATCAGGTAGCTACGACCAAACTACAAAAATAAAATTCTAACTTCATACATTACGTATGAGGCAAGAACGCATTGATTTAGCGAATTATAAAATTCACCAAATCAAAAACTCAAGGAAAACTCTCATTTCTGTGTGTTTTATGCCCACACAAATAATAGATTGAATAGATATTGTTTTCTGGGAACTTCTTCTATCCTAAAAAAAAAAATATTTTCTACTTAAATTCAAAAAAAAAAAAAAATTAGTTGAATTTTTTTATGTTTTGAGATAGGAAAATTCGAGAAATTTTTGAGCGATATTTTAAAATTCGTTATTGTGAAATCCCCAAATCTGCTTAGCATGGGTCCGTTTCCATATGGATGACTTGAATTTGACTTGAATTGGAATTCCGTAGATTGAAATTCGATAGATTTTAATTTGATAGATCAACATTCGACAAAGCGAAATTCAACAGATGGAGTTCAATAGACTAGTACAGATGGAATTCAATAGACTAGTGGTGAATTCGATAAATTGAAATTCCGTGTAAATTGATGGATTGAAATTCGTTAAATTTGACAAATCGAAATTCAATGAAGGGATAATTTTTCAAAATTTTAAAGTTCGAATTCAAATTTATAATTCTATTGGGTTCATTCAAATGTGGCTTTTTAATTCCAATTATGTTTTATTGAGATTTTGCTCTAGCCGTATTCAACATTTTCAAAAAAAAAAAAAAAAAAAAAAAAGCACCAAATAATAATAAATTTCAAAACTTTGCGACCCATAATTTTCATTAACCGAAAGTAGAAATGTATTTTTGAATTGCAGTGTTTTGAATTTTATCAAAATTGATGGAGGCAATTTTTTACTGGAGCTGGGATCTATAATAGCTGACTTGCGATTTTGTGTTTACGTGATTTATTTACTCAAAATTGATATTTTCTCAATGGATTCATCAAAATTTACTGTTTTACAATCACCGAAAGCTCTTTTCGAATCGTATCTTCAAGCTGGGTGGACCATGAAATTCGTGTGAACAAATATTTGAGTCATATGTTTTAGTTCTGCTACTTGACCCCTATTAGACCAAAACTAAAGTGAATGTTGTGTAATAATTTTCCACACAGACACACACAAACAGATTTGCTTGATACTCGTGTTACCATAAAGCGTCTAGCTGAACGTTCATTTAATATTAACATATAGTTTACACACAATTAATTTCATTAAATCGAATAATTAAACTGTCATAGAAAATAAAGCAAACACTTATTTCTTCCACATTCAGTTCAACAGCATTGAAAACAATTCGTTGTATAAATATATATGTACAACGTACATGTATGTATATTGCGAGAAACTTGCAAATTGAAAACGTATAAAAAGCAAGTGCACAAAGTGAAATTAATTTACTCTTCATTGAAGTTTCGATTTGTGAACGTCGTCGTTGCGGAAACAGTTTACAATAATAACGATAATTATTTAATTTGGTATGCATTCAGTTTATTCGAATTAATTTATACCAAAACCAATTATTTAAGTGTGTCTAAAGAAATTCGTCAAATTGAGCTGTAATTTTGATAAAAAAGAAAATGAAGAATTTTAATTTAATGGCATACTTAAAAAAGAAAAAAAGTCTTCAAATTTAATAAATCAGTGTTTTACGCCATGGTTTCATTTACAACAACTTAAAATCTAGTTTACACTACTTTATAGGGAACTGGGAAATTAGAATGAAATTTAGAGGCGAGAATTAGATATGTCGAGCAGAATTTGGAATTTAAATTTGATAAAAGTATCAAGTATAAAATTTGTAATATTTGGGAAATTGAAATTTAGAATTTTTTGTTGTCTGGAAATTATAATCTGAAAGTAGAAATTAGGACTTGAATCTAAACTCTTATATAGTACGAATTCAATAAGTAAGTGAATAAAACAATTCTTAAATTAAATCGCAAATTTGAACGCTTTTGTTAAAAAACTTGATTACATTATTTTGGATGATCTTGAAATGATCTAGTTATCAACTTTTATAGTGCAAACCTTTAACTTAGAATATGAAAGATAGACAAATTTATTAAACAAGAGTTGTATATTTTGTTATGTCAAATAAGGTGTTGTAGCACAAAATATAGATTTGTATAAAAAAAATGGTTGACCTTTATCAGACTTGATGGATTATTAAAATTAATTCTATACTTAACTTAATTAGAATAGAAATTTCAATTTTCTAGAATATTTCAAAATTAAATCTTCCTTTTCCAGAAAATTCAATTTTAATTTAATTTTGAAATATTGTGGAAAATGGAGATTTCCATTCTAATTTTAAAGTTAAGTCTCCATTTTCCATAACATTTAATATAAAATGTATTAAAATGTATAAATGTTGCATGTAACTTTAGTAAAATGTCTCTTAGACGCACTATACGTACTCTTTACATACTCGACGCACTCTTAGACATACTTCTGTCCGAATATATGGACTTTAAAATTTTAAAATGTATACTTTTTGATAATTGAAACAGGGAATTTAAATGACCGACCTTCAAAATATTTGTACTTAGAAAAAATTATTATTATGCGTGAAATTGTTTGAAAAACATGAAATTTTCCTGAACAATGTGAGAATTTCTTCGAGATTTTCCGGTTGCACCTTCTAAAAGGTACAGATATATGATCCTCCTTACGATACCGAACAAATTTTATACCCATGAACTTAAATTACGCCAACATTCATATTCAATTTGTTTATTTCATCGTTTATTTTCAAAATTTCAAAATTTTCAAAATATGTTCTTCTTCCTAAAGATAATACAGGAATATTTCGATAATATTAGATTTCTGATTTCAGCTTACTGTGAAGCGGCTAGTAGACCTGTGTTACCGTTTGTAAAATAGTCATTTGGTCATGTTATTTGTAAATATGGGCGATCATATGTTACATAATTGACGGTTACATAAACTGGCACTTGACCAATTTATTCGAAAATGTGAGTAAATTTCCCTACATATTTCTAAAGGATGGACGGTGGTACATCTTGTTTTTAGTCAAAAAAGTCCCTCACGAGCCATTTTATAAAGATTATTCAGTTATAGTTCAATAGTGGTAGGTTCCACCTTACCACGGATCAGCTATTATTTATCATTTAAAGTCTATAAAACAGATTAAAATTCGAGGTAAACCACTGAATTACTAATTCGGCGAAACATAGTAATGTTGAGAGACATTAACAGATATAAGATCTAGATATCAGAAAAACGGGCGGGAGCCTCTGGACATGTATGTATAGAATCGGCGCTAAAAAAATTATTATTTTAAAATCATTAAAAATCAGTCAACTTTTAAATTGTATGAAACATAATAAGATTTATCACAGTTGAATAAATACCCTTATACTACGCGGTAAACAGATAGTCCAACGTCAAGCTGTCAGTGTAATTGTTTGTTATTATTTTTTCTCATTAACTTCATTTTATATTTTAATTCGTTCTGAGTATTCGCCATCTCGAAAAGCAGGGTTTGTACTCAGTTACTGTGTATTACATTTACAGTTTCCCTACCGACAAAAATCTTTAGTGGTTACATGGTAATTTAAAATAAATCAATATTGCTTAAACTCGTTATTTAATAGAGACGTATACAAATTTGATACCACTGACAAATACTTAACAGAAGGACAAATAAAGGAGCAAAATAAAACCGAAAAGCAACAAATCTAAACGGATTTTTTTTACACGTGCATTTTTCGGCTAAGTTCCTGTAGTTTTTAATTTTTATTTTATCCTACTCCAGTTGTACTATGCGTGAGCAATCGAGAACATGAAACAGAAGCATAAAGTAAGACACACGAAATCTTCATTTATCACAATCATCATCCTGTTGTACGAATGGGCGCTGCATGAGCGATCATTGTTCATCACGGTGATGCCCTCTTATTTCTCACGATGATCATTACTTTATACCTTATTTGGTATATGTATTTGGGCTCCTCTTATGTAGCTTAACGTGTTATTCTTACGGTAAGCAGTGACAAACTAAAATTAGTCTGTATCCCATAAAATCACGACACGGCTGAAATATGTCGGCTCTAAACTTTCGTTGTAGATAGCCAAGAGACTATCTGCATTATCGATATTTATACTTTCGGCTAAGTTTAATTGTATCACATATTAACAATTTTTTACAACCACATGCGAAACAATACATGCGGTGTGAGATTACCTGCCAAACGAGTACCTGAGCGGTACCGTTATTTTCATTTTGAACGTGATTAATCCTGTATCCGTATGTTTTAAAATTTAATTTACTACACATATTTACGACTCGCACCATTGGCCTTATTTTCGAATTTCAGCCACATCACTTCACATCGCAACAAACTCAACAGTCACAAAAAAATACCGTAAAATCACTGACAAACGCACATAATACAAAATTCACTAAATCCACTAAATGTTTGAAAATAAATGGTAAAATTGTCAGTTTAGGTGTATTAATGCAACATATCAAAGTTTATATTTAAGTTAATTTTCAAATTGCTCAATAAATAATAGGACATCTGTACAGTCACAGGGCTACATATCCACCAGATTCTAGGGTTTCTTTAAATGCACTTATTTAGCACCAAGTTTTAAATGAATCCATTATGACTTGTTGTTATGGTCAAAATTCGAAATAAGACGTTGTTGTTGTCAAATCTAAAAAATATTCAAATAATTCTGATTCAGTAATATGCCTTTATTACTCGAAGCAGCTATTCGAAGTAATTCGGTTTTAAATCCTATACATACATTTTTAATTAAACTTGTGACGTTGTTGTTGTCAATCTGGGAGAAACAAAATACTCATATCGTATGAAACATACGCCATCCTTCATACATTCAAAACAATGTACATATACATTGAACCTTTATTTATTTTCAATGGTAAAACATATTACGGGAATCTCTTGGTCACACAAAGGGAGATGTGTGACCAAGTAATCAATAACAGTGAACAGACCATATTGGTTAATGCCATAGAAAAAAACTATTTTTTACTTTTTGGTAGGATTTTTTTTCCAATTTTGTTATGAAAAGTGCCACTTTTCAAAGTGCGTAAGTTGATAGGTATCCTGTGTTAATAGAGTTATGCAACCTTAATGACCGCAATTTGATACCAGTGATTTTATTTAGGCATACTTTTTTTTTAATAAAGTTCGATTCCTATTTAAAAAACTGCCAATTTGTAATATTTAAATGGCGGTCATATATTTGTGGAATTTGTAATTTGATATTTTACACCGAAGTTTTGTACATCCATACTTATAAAATTCAGTTTTTAAGAAAGTTTCAAATACTCAATATTTTGAACAAGTAAGATAAGTTATCTCGAAATTTGAAATCTTAAAAAGTCCAAACAATTCAGAATTTCAACAATTTCACCAATAACCTTTATTTGTCAATTTTTAAGAAAATGGGATATTAGGAATTCCATAAAATTTAAAATGTTTTTTATAATTTCAAGTAGTAAGTATTTTTGAATTTACGAATTTTCTTTATTTTGAAATGTATAGAAGCTGAATAATCTTCAATTATCGATCATATTCTAAGCTAAAAACATTAAAAGAACATTTTAGTTTCTTACAGTTGGTTAAACTCTTAAATTTAATTTACTACATTGAAACTCGAATTTTTAAATGCAATTGTTTCGAAAAACTAGGATATTCTAAATTTACAGATTTTTAAAAAACGAGTATAATTCAGGTGTTTGCATTTAGATTTAAAGAAGCTTAGGGTATTATAAAATTTGGAAGTTAAAACGGTTTACCCAATGAAGAACGTAAAGAAAAATGTTATTTAGGTGTTTCGATATAAATCACAAATTATTGCTTTGTTTTCGTTAAAATCTTCTGGTTCTTCACCGAATGTATTGGATGTGTTAATATGACTCCGCCCTTTTTTGTTAAAATAAAACACATTTGCTTGTGTAGAAAATGAAAGAATTATTTATTGAAAGTATGTTCCATTTGCAGCTACAACTTTCCCCCGTTTTTCAGGCAGTTTACGGATTCCCTTTCTGAAAAAATCTTGGTCTTTGGAGGCGATCCAATCATTAGGCCAATTTTCGATCTCTGCGCGAGAACTGTACCGCTCTTCAGAAAGAGACGACTGTATCGACCAGAATAAGTAGTAATCTGTAGGAGCTATGTCTGGTGAGTACGGCGGGTGGGGTAAAACTTCCCAGTCTTGTCCTTATAAATAATTTTTCACAACGTTTGCAACATGTGGTTTTGCATTGTCATGCTGAAAAATTAATTTGTTGTGTCTATTCACCCATTCTGGTCGTTTTTCCTCTATAGCTCACTTCAAACGTATTAGTTGTCGTCGGTACACATCGCCATTGATAGTTTCACCTGATTCCAGCAGTTCATAATATACCACACCTTTCTGATCCCACCAGATAAAGAGCATAACCTTATTGCAATGGATATCTCGTTTTGGTTGCGATAGACCAGCTTCACCCAAGATTTTTGACATTTGGGATTCTCATAATAAATCCATTTTTCACCTCCAGTAACTATGCAGAAAACCTTTTCTTTGTTGTATTTGAATCAGTATTTAACAAATGGTTTTTCGAAGTTCGAGGTTTTTTTCTTTTAATTCATGTAGAACCCAATTATTAGCTTTTTGAACCATTCCGATTGTTTGTAAACGTTTTGCAACATTTGATCGATCAACATTTAATGCTACAGCCAATTCTGATTGTGTTTGAGAAGAATCTTCAGCCAATAACGTTTCCCATTCAGCATCTTCAAATTTGTTGGGTGGTTTTCCATATTCTTTATCTTTAATGCCAAAATCATCATTTTTAAATCGTCGAAACCATTCCTTGCACGTTGTATTCCGCTGCATTTTTCTTTGCAATAAAATAATGTAATAAAACTTCCCGCAAATGATGTTTATTTGGAATAAAATTCGACATTTTGAAAGAGTTAAAAATACTATTTGTTTACACTTCAACCAAATGTCGTATACTGCATTTGATAGCTGACATCAAGTACCATAGAATACAAGTATTGCCCATTTATAGTTTACTTAAGCAAATAACGACACCAATTGAGAAAGGGCGGAGTTATATTCACACAGCCAATACCATACAATACTACATATTTCCTATTTAAAAAATTTAATAAAAAAAAATTATTGGATGAGAAAATGAAAATTGAATTTTTTCATCCGAAAGAACGAGAAGATTTCAACGAAAACAAAGCAATAATTTGTGATTTACCTATATCAAAAAATCTAAATAAGATTTTTCTTAACACTGAAAAGGACTGTTACCATGTTTCCATGAACCGAGTTAATTTAGGTTTTCGTTGAGTTAAAAACATGGCGACGTTAACCCTTATTGTTTCCATGGACATCGAACAATCGAGTTATTATTATTATTATTATTAGAGGGCCATGTGGGCGATCAGCCACCTCGCACTGCGACCTAAAAGCTCGATTGTGCTAGAGCCTGCTTAATTACCCGTCCAGTCAATATTCAGGTTCTTAATGAACCTGATAATACTGCCAGCCGGTACGTGATACATACTATCTGGGCTCATTGCTCTTCCTCCTAGATGTTTACTACAGCATGTAGTTCCGGTAGAAAGACGTTAGCATTGAAGCCTAAGGACTTCGAGAGGGCTGTCCCACTCCCGTATATTCCTACCCCTGCCCCGTCTTCCGTTTGATTTAACTTTTACGAGTTGCTGGGAATTGCAAATCGCCTGTACGTCACCCAGCTTTACTACAGGAAGGCTAAATAAAACTGGAGGGTGCCTGGTAACAAGAGTCCGCATACTTTAGACTGGTTAACCTATCAGCCATTCATCCATCGGCATATGCTGTTCCACCTTAGATTAGGATTTTTTGTCAAGGTTTTCTCCTTTAGCGCCATACTTTAGCCTGTGCCAAATGGCCCAAAATGTGGCGAATGGACTTAGTTACCAGTGGTTGCCACGAGGAGGCAGCACGTACACTTGAGAATTGTGAACAGATTACCCCTTACACAATTGTAGCCATCACGCAGCTGCCTAATACATGACCAGAACAGCTAACGTCATGCGCACCCTACTGGAAGGTTATGGAGCTGGTAGATCTACTCAACTTTGGTCCCCCCTCCCTCCAATAAACGCCAAACCACCAATTATAGCCTTAACAATTGACTTTTTATATTTCAAAACGAAAACTTTAGTCAAATATCTAACTATACTTGGACGACGCTGTCACCGCTAGTGAAAGAAAGATAAAATAAGTTTCATATAGCATGCCCCATTATAATGAAAATGGCAAAAGACTACTAGATAAAATTGCCAAAAGGAAAGTTTTATTTGGTAGTAATGAATAATGGAAGAAAGGACTACTAGATAAACTAGCAGAGAATAATGGATATCATTATAATTGAAGAAACAAATGTATAATGAGTATATTATACGTTAGTCGTTGACAATCGTATATTATTCAACGAGCATGTAATGATAGCTGTTATTCACCATTGAGCCGATAGGCGAGTGTCGTTAATCATCTGAGTGAATAACAGCCATTATATGCGAGTAGAATACGATACTTTGTCCACGACCGATAATAGAATATTATACACCAAGGTTGAGAAGTATGCTATTATAGCCCGAGCGAGTTTATAACCCGAGACGCGGACCGTTGAGGGTTATAGTAAACGAGGGCTATAATATTACGTGTATCGAATGAAATTTGTGATTTGTAAATGAAGAATTAAAAATAAACGGCAATAGATAATCAATATTATTCTTTTATTGTTTTGTTGTACATATTGTATACTTTTTAATTAAAAATAACCATTCGGACTTTTTGTTCATTTTACGGCGAAAATTCACTTTTCCCGAATGAAAGCCGTTAGCTTCTGGATGATATCTTCAGTGACTCTGGCAGATGCCCGTTTCCATCCGTAAATTTTTCAACAACTATGGTAGTAATTGATTCGTTCAGTTCTTCATCTCTCTTTCTGATGTTATATTGGGGACTTGGAAGTGTCGAGAAATGCATATTGACGTAGGTCTCGTCGTCCATTACGATACAAGAATATTTCCGTTCGTTCAACCATTTGTTAAGATTCTTTGATCGATCTATCCCTCTATTAAATTGTTCAACACTTCTTTTTGGGATTTTGACTTATTATGTGTTCGTAGATTATTACTGGTTCTAGCTTGTTCCGCCATCGATTTGGTTGCTTTGGTTTTTCTGGCTAAATTCCGCACAGATATCGAAGGATGTTTGGTAATGACGCTTACAATTTTCTGATCCAACATTTTATTTCGAGCACCTTTCTTTGCTCCGGATCCGGGCTTAGGTGATACAGAAAGATTGAAATGAAATTTATTTTTTACATTTGTTACCGTATTATTGGAAACACCGGAAAATTTAGCAATTTTTTTATTAGTATACTCCGGACGATCATTGCACAATCTAATTATTAAGTCACGTTTTTCTTCTTCTGATTCGTCCATTTCGAAATAATTGAAAAAAGGCACAATTTGACATTTATTCGTTTTTTTCAATTGTTTTTCTACAACATAACTGTACTATTTTTTTCCTTTGCGCAGTAACCCATGAGATAATATAAAATTGGGAATCACAAATTATATTCGGTACACATAATAGCACTTCTCAAGCGTGGGAAATTTACTATTTTTTCCACTACTAGTCGTAGAAGGAAAACCAACCAAAAAGGTTTTTTGTTGATAAGAAAATTAATTTGGGAAACACTTGCTCTTTAATAATATTAACTATGTCGAAGTAGCCCGAATTTTTTACTGAATTGTAGTAAGCGTAAATTTAAAATGACTAATTTAAATTTTATTTGGATTTTTTTTTTTTTATCAAAATCTGCTTTATCAATATTTACATCTAGTGTTCATTTTTCATTATTATAAAATATTATTAACCACTAGCCGAGAAATTTGAATAAACACATAATAATGATGCCTTCTACGACTAGTATTGGAAAAAAAAATTATTTTGTTATCAAATCCTTTAAATAAACCTAAAATAATTTCCGTTGACATTTTGACGTCTCAATTTAATAATAATGAAAATGGCAAGAGACAAAATTCAAAAATGAAATTATTATTTGGTAGTAATGAATAATGGAAGAAGGGACTACTAGATAAACTAGCAGTGAATAATGGATATCATTATAATTGAAGAAACAAGCGTATAATGAGTCTATTATACGTTAGTCGTGGTCAAAGATTTTATTCCGCTACTAGTCGTAGAAGGCATCATTATTATGTGTTTTAGTAGCCTGGGAAATGGATAGGGAGATTTTTTTTTCAGTTGAATGCCACTTTGACTCAACAAAATTATAACTTCAAATAACAAAACCATAGCAATAGCGATAGCAGCTATCGGGAGCGAATAAAAAAACACAGCTAGTGTCATTTTAAATTTACGATTACTACAATTCAGTAAAAAATTCGGGCTAAATATTATTAAAGAGCAAATGTTTCCCTTATCAAATTAATTTTCTTATCAACAAAAAACTTAAATGGTTAGTGTGCCTTCTACGACTAGTAGTGGAACACATAGTATATACAGCACGCTTAAGAAGTGCTACTATAGCCCTCGCTTACTCGCTCGGGATATAATAGTATATGTACTTCTCAACCTTGGTGTATAATATACTATTTTTCATCACATTCAACAATGTTGCTGTTTTTTTTTTATCAAAACTAGAAAAAATCTTGGTTTATACCACATTAGGTACATTAGGAATGCAATTTTGTTTAATTTGTGTGATTTTCAAAATGAGGCATTTCAACTGGTTAGATAAAAGGCTACTATGTAATGTGTTTTTGTTATACACTACTTTGAACAACAAGAATTAATTTTTATTAATACATAATTCATTCTTGCCGCAGACAATTTTTTAACGAAACTGGCGTGTTGGAATTTTTTTTTTTTTATAAATTATTTCAAAGTACTTGAACTTATTTCAACTTGCGCGTACATTACTAAACCCGATTGCCTTTCAAAAATTAAAATATATCGTGCATCTTTTGACACCATTTTATCTGAGTACAGTGTGGCAAATAAATTACATACAATATGTATATATATGTTTATGTACTTATAGAGAAATTGACCTTACAATTTAAATAAATCGCGAATCAATTGTGAATTGATAAAAAATAATAATGTCACATTATGCATGACGCGCAAAAAACTCAATGTACAGTTTGAAAAACAAAAATTCCCAGCATAAAGCGCGATTGGGTAATATTTACTAGAAAAAATTCGCAGCACATAAAGTGATCGATTATGCAAGTATACATCGCACATTGAATATGGTCGCGCGCACTGTTATATAAATTAGGTTACGGTCAGAATTCAAATTTAATAGTACTTAGTAGCTGCACTTAATTTCTCTCAGTCGTATGCGAATTATTATATTTATAGGTATACATAAATTGAACCGATCGACCACCAAATTATTTTGTTTTTTTGTTATTTTGTGGTGTGGACGTGGTTTGGATAAACGGTAGCCTACGATGTGTCATCAGCTTCTTAAATCCTGCAAAAAACGTGCGTAAAATTCAATCACGTATTTTTCGAAATTTATATCTTTCAGTTGTGGTTAAAAAAATATGAATCATATCTCGATTTATTAACAATTACTCCAAATACGTAAACTACGTAAAACCACAAAATTATTTGTGCCATTTCTTCATCAATAAATTATAGTTAATCAAAAAAAAAAAAAAAAAAAGTAAGCGACATTTTATACATTTCCAATCAATTTGTGTAAGTACATTTATATTTAAGCAGAACACACTTCGCATTCGCATCGTTTCAAACTTAAATTTTTGATCACGTAAAATTAAAAATAACCACCATACCATAGCTAATTAAAATTCATCAGCCAATTATTTAGTAGTTTGGTTGGTTTTGCATAATTGTTGTAATTTAAACTAAATAATTTAAATATTTTGTTTTTGTTAACTGTCTTCAAGTCTCTGACCACAAATTGTACTCGAAAGAAATTTGGATGATTATTTTTTTTTTTGGGTGCTCGCGTATAGTTTTTTATTTTTCGAGGGTTTCTTTTCGGGTAAGAGTTCAATTCATTGTCTACGATACAGTAGAGTTTCGTTAGCAATTCCATTAATGGCTTCTGACTTAAATTTGCTTGATTTTTAAATCATTTTTTTTTTTTTGCTTTACTAAAGCAGTTCAACAATAATATTGATATTTTCCTCAAAAACAACCAAAGGCTCCGCTCTAATTCAAAATCGTAAACAAAATTATTTGAAAATATGAAAAGTTTGCTTGGACCCGCCATATAGCTGCTGTAATTTTTTCGTTTAATCGGTCCGATGTTGATTGAGATTCTCGATAATTTAGTAATTCGCCGCAACCTGGCTAGTCGATAAATATGACGAATTTGTTTATAACAAAATTAACTGTTAACTAAAAATATCGAGTATACCATTTCTCGCCATTTTGCAATAATTACTTGCTTGTCGCTTGCTAGATCATCGAGCATGTTTCAATTAAACCGATTTTTACCAAGTATAATATCCTAACTAAATTATTTCTAAAATTTTGTGAATAAAATAATTTCGCGAAATTATTAAAATCGGCGAGAAAATTGTTAGCCCCTCGTATTTCGGTTTATGATTTTCGAGAAGTCTCAATTTACAAAGTTACATTTGCGAGAAAACACGATTATGTAAGGGTTATGCCGGATTCATAGCAAGCCAACAAATTAGGTGCAAATCAAAAACACGGTCTTTTGCGACAAACATCGAAAACATTTTTGCCTTTTTTTAAACCATCAACTCAACCGTCATCTTAACAGCCTACACAACCCCCAATTCAACAGGGTCCGAAAAATTACGTGCATATATGAGCTCTATTCAAATAAAATCAATCTTACCATAACTCAACCCCCAAAAAATACTCCAACTGAATCCTCCCCCCCCTCACTCCTCCCTCCGACCCAGCCCCAACTAAAAACTAAACCTTCGCATTAGTTATGGAATATAATTTTCATTTAAATGGCTGTATCGGCTGGTTGTTCAGTAGAGTAACCTGTAAACTCGATTTTAGAGTACATTTTTGACGGTTTGAGCCATTTCGATGGTTTGATTTGACGAATAGCTTGATCAATATTATGCTTAAGTGCCTGAATCGTTTCAGGATTGTTAGCGTAATATCGGTCTGTTCGGTACCCCACAAAAAAAAAGTCCAACAGCGTCAAATCGCAGCTTCGCACAGACCAACTAACATCACCAAAACAGCTGCTTACGTGATTATTAAACTTAGTATGCAAAATATCGATTGTTACACGTCATCATTCAATATTGCAAAATATCGATTGTTACACGTCATCATTACACGTATCGATTGTTACACGTTATCATTCAAGTCAAGTTTTCTCTCCGTTAACCGTAACGCTATTGCTATCTTCACCTTCAATGAAAATGGTTCGACACCAAACAGTCACACGCTGAGGATGTATTGGCTTCTTTATGACTACTTATGGGTTTCCGAGCCCTAAATTAGCTAGTGTTGCTTATTTATATAGTCGCCGAGATGAAAATTCGCCTCATCCGAAAAGAAAACTTATTTTTTAGTAAAATCGACGACAAATTCTAGCTGCTCTAAAGCCTAAGCAGAGAAGCGATAACGTAGTGGGCCGTCAACTTGATTCAATGGTTGATTAAGCTGGAAGTTGTAAACGATCAATCTGAGATCTTTATGCAGAATTTTCTTCAGGCTACATAGTGCGACCAATATTCACTTCCTAAGATATGCGGTAAGTATAACTTGTGTTATCATTTAGCATGCCAATTTCATGAGCTTTCTTCACAAACTTGCGTACATCGGACGTTGGTGCATAATTTCGATTGAATTTTTTTTCCAAAATTCTTACTGTTTCAGCAACATGATACAAAATATAACATATTACCCAATCTTTACACGCGTGTATAAATTCAACTTAAATCAACTCAATCTAACCTCCAACTAAACTCTCAACTCGGCCCACAAATTAGTCCTCAACCGAACCGACTCAACTCTTTTTCAACCTCAACTCGAGCATCAACTCACCCCAACGCCTAGTGAACCGCAGCTCAACTCCAAGCTTAGCCTCATCTTAAAATCTCTAAATCAAAACGGTTCAACAACTGATTATGTACATCAACTCAACTTAATTTAACCTCCAACTCAATCTTTGACTCAACTCCCCAAAAAATCCCCAACTGAATCCTTTGCCAACCTTAACTCAACACCCTACTCGACTTCAGTTCCATCCTTAACTCAACTCCAAACTCAACGTCCTACTCAATCCTCAAATCAACACTATCTGAAAAAATACATGCGTAAATGAACCCAAGTCAAGCTTCAGCCCACTTCAATTAAATCCCCAACTGTACTCTTCACTCAACCTTAACACAACTCCCAACCGAACCCTCAATTCAACCCCACACTCAACTCGTACCCCCAACTCAACCTTCAACTTAACCCCAAATTATATGCGAACAGGAACTCTCCTCAAAACTACTGAACCTTTGCGCCAACACGAGTATCGAACTACTTTTCATTAACACGAGCATGTCCTGGTGTGTATTAAATTTTATAGTGTATTTTATTTGAAAATCAATATGACAGAAAATTTCTCAGTATGACAGAAAATGCTCATTACAAAAACTCATTATGACAGGAAATTTCCATTACATTGATTTTTACATTAGACAATCCAAATAGGCACCCAGGTGTGTTGTGTTGACAGGAAGGTTAGCTAACTTTCAACTCAACCCTCACCACAATCCCAAATAAATTCCCAACTAAACCGCTCACTTAACTTCAACTCAACCTTTAACTCAATCCCAAGCTCAACTCTCAAACCAACAAGATTCGTAAAACTATAACACAACTCAAGCTACGTGCTACATAAAAAGGTACACATTTTAACGAGAAAAATTTATTACATTTATATGCCACATACAGAAAATTTATTAGCACTTATTTTCAATTTATTTAAATCATTTTACATTAAGGAATGGGGTTTTAAATATTGATTTCAATAAATTAAGTAAAGGAAAATCTCATAAAAATTCGGATTTTCGAAGCAATCGGCCTTTCCACACGTTCCGCCATTCGACCCATTCGGCTCTTTCGACATTCGGGCCCTTCAAGTCATTCGGTCTTTAGACTTTCGATCCTTCAACACATTCGGCATTTCGACCCATTCGGCCATTAGACATTCGGCCCTTCGACTTGCAGCCTTTAGACTTTCGGTCCTTCGACACATTCGGGCTTTCGACCCATTTGGCCATAAAACATTCGGCTTAAGATATTCGCCCCTTCGATATGCGGCCTTTCAACATTCGGCCTTCCGACCTATTTGGCATTCCGACCTATTCGACCTTTAGACTTGGGGCCTTTCGATACATTCGGCCTTTCGACCCATTCGGCCATTAGACATTCGGGCATTAGACAATCGGTTTTCGACACATCGGCCCATCGACATTCGGCCTTTCGACATTCGCCTCTTTAGCATTCGGTCTTTCAGTATCAAACTTTAACAACGCCTTACCTTCGTGAGTGCTAAATTTTAATGTGGAGTTTCGATTGGGCAAAATAAATCAATTTACTGTCAAAACAAATGATTTACGCGATTAAACGATTTTTTTATTTAAATCAATTTTGACAAATCGAGATTTTTTGCAAGATTTACCAAAACTAACAGAAAAGAAATATCAATCACAATTGTGATAATTCAAGACGTCAAAAATTTCGTCGTTTTTAATCACTCCGGAATTTTTACGAGTTCATTATTTTTTAATAAATAAGTAGTGTTATTAAAATAATTTTTGTGACAAAATCTGTGTAATTTTGTGCAAAATCAAACTAAAGATTCACTGACGGTTAACATAACCTCAAAAAAAAATCACATACATGCTGCTTGTGCGTACGATTGGGCATCAAAAACTTGATTTTTTTGTGGCAGTCCCAATCGAACTCGACATAAGAAATAATATCCCATTTCTATTTTATTTTTGTTATAATTTTGACGTTTCGTTAAAAGTCAAATCAATATATCGCTCTTCATCAGTTTTAATTTTTTACTCGATCTTCATTCAATTCTACATTCATTCTATAATTATTGTTTTAATAATTGAGAAACAATGATGTAATTAATTTTTATTTTTATTATGTCATAAATGACAAAAACGCAAATCCAATAGTGAGTTTATTTTCAGTATACTTGTAAGCGCGTTTTTGACATTTTGAAACGTCTGAGTAACGTCGAGTATATCTCCCCCATTAGATATTTGGAAGGTTTAAGGTTAAATCAGAGTCAAGTTTAATTTAGGAAAGGTTACCTCAAAAAATCATGCTACTCGTGTACCATAAATAAATTTCAAATTCTCTTTATTTGTTTGTATCGCATACAATAACACGTCATTCCATCGGTTTCTACTAAATTTCCCAAATATATATATTTTGACCCAAGAGCAGTTTTAATACCAAAATCGTTTCGAAAGTTCAAACCATTTTTGGTATATTAGCGATATTCGGAACTTCACTCAAACATCGTCCCGCGGAATTTAAATTCTTAGCCAATTTTGATTAAATACAACCTGCTATGTACGATAGAAATGGGTTTCTAGACTTTGGAATGTAGCCAATTAGTGTGGAACTTGCCTCTTTCTTAACTGGTTTTAATAAAATTCAAAAATAGCGATGGAAATGGGACTCTAATATTATTTTTAGGTTAAATTCTGAAATTTTTTTCTTAACCAAATTTAATAAAATTCAACAAGTGCGATTGCAATGGAATTCTAAAGTGATTTTAAGGTCTGGACCACAACCAATTTCGATGGAACTTGGCTATTTCTTAACAGATTATGTTGAAATTCGATATGTGTGTTGGGGAAACCTGGAATGATGTTTATATAATATTCTGGAATTTGGCCAATTAGGACGGAACTGGGATAACTATTTCTTAACCCATTTTAATAAAATTCAACATCACTGTTGTTGATAGAAATGCGATTCTAAAATTATTTTTAGATGAAGTTCTGAAATTTGCCCAATTAGGGACTTAGAACTTGACATTTCTTAACCCTCTAGCAGGCAGACGGGGTTAAAAAAAACAACAAAAATAAATAGACACTTAGACACAATAATGGTGGGTTTGCTGGTAGTGCTGCAAACATTGACTTGAAGTCAACAGAATTTTCAATGATAACTTGGAGAAAAAAAAAATCTTGTTCTTCATCGAAACGAAATTGTGTTCAGGGGTGATTCGAAACTTCCAGAGAGTTTTAACGATCTCAAGACGCCTTATTCCTGTTTTATTTTTTTTTTAATGATGGTTGTTCGAAAAAATAGCAGAAGAAACCAACTTGAATACTCTCCAACAGGACATTCAAACCAAATTTTCTGTAAATTATGTTGACATTAAAAAATATATCGGCATTTTGGTATATATGTCTATTTACCGTTATCCAAGTCTGGATCGTTACTGGGGGCAACATTCATTCGAGGCAATAAGGAATACAATAAGCGTATTTTGTTGACCAAAATTTAATTCGAATTATTTTGGGTTAATTTGTTTTCCAAGAAAATAGCCAATTTGATTTAAATGACAAAAGCCAACCTTTCGAAATAAAATATAAATTTACTATGTATTTTGACTCTGGTGGTGGGTATCATAACCAAGAATTAGAATTATGTTTAATTAAACCCAATTTTTTTTTGGGTTAATGTTATTCTTGCGGGGATTTATTATATGCAATCGTTGTTGTAAATTTGTCAAGGAAATACGCTAAAAGACGTCAAAGCGATTTTACGAAATACGGCGCTATCTTTGTTTCAACAACATCATTCTTAGAAAGAGAAATGGAGAAGACGGCTACGACCCGATATTTAAAATTAGGCCAGTTGTTGATCATTTGAATCGCAGGTTTGATTCAATTCCAAAAAATGCGCGACTATGCGTGGATGAACAAATGTCTGGTACTAAAATGCGATTTCGTCAGTATATGCCAAACAAGCCGCATAAGTTGGGCATACAATTATTTGTTTTATGTGATTCGTACGGCTTTTCATATAATTTCGAAATATATACTGGATCAGGAGATAATGTAGTGCTTGCAAATATACCAAATTTAGGGGCTTGTGCTAACGTTCTTGTTCGCTTGTCACAGTCCATTATTGACTTTAAATATCATATCCTTTATTTTGATAATTTTTATATGTCGCTACCACTACTAGTGTATCTACGAAGTCGAGGAATATATTCATTAGGCACAATTCGCGCCAGTCGCATAAACAACTGCAAACTTCCAAGTGACAGAGACAAGGAGCTTCAAAGAGAGCCTAGAGGGTACTCAGTGAAATATGTGGGACGTGGAGTTGATTTAACAGCTGTTTTATGGAAAGACACAAAAAATGTAAGACTAGCTTCAACTTATTTTGGAATAATTCCATTCAAATCCGCAGTCGAAACGTGACCAGTTAAAGCGACTAGATACAATCGTAGAAAAAAGATATATTTAGAGGTAGATTGTCCTAACATAATCAAGGAATATAATTATCATATGAGAGGGGTAGATTTAATGGATGGGTTGCTTGGACGTTATCATATACGATTGAAGACGAGCAGTTATTCATTGCGACTATTTTATCATTTAATTGATATGCCAATAGTAAATGCTTATCTTCTCCATCGACGCATTCACAAAGGATTCACTTCATTTGAACTTGCTGATTTTCGATCGGAAATTGCTGATTTTTTGTGTCGTTTCCAACAACAACAGCAAAAAAGGCCGTTGGAAGGCCATCTCAAAGCACGCAAAAATCCATGACTGAATATGCTACTTCTTCGAAGAAAGTATATGCGCCACCGCGTGATATTCGATTTGATGGTGTTGGCCATTGGCCTGATATGTTAGACATAACAGGCAAAAAACTGTGTAAATGTTTATCGCCAGCCAAAAAGTGCTTCCAAATATTCCATAACGTTATATAGATGTATTGTACACAAAACATGTGTATTATTTTTTTATATGTTTATATGAATTATATAATTTTTTTTTTTGAAAAATTAAGTTATAAATCTGTATTATTTCTCCCGTGTGACGGCCAATCCGCCTTTTGGCGGCCTACCTATTTTTGCCCCTGGCACTCGTAGTTTTTATCTGAAATAATTTTTGGCTTCGTTTTCGATTTTCTTACATTAAAATAACCCTGCCATAATTATCTCAGCCAAAAAAAAATTGGCCGGCTAGAGGGAAGTTGGATGACCTTGGAAAGTATGCCAATGTTGAAATTATTACAGTGATTAGAATACTACATTTTTTTGGAAGGTTGCTCCCGAAGTTCCGAAGTTCAAATACCACATCAATATTTTTTTTAAATCCTACAACGTTTGTTTGGAGTATTTTTACCAGCGCACCCCCCTCCCGCATACTTCTTCGATATACTCGTATTTGATAGTTTCTGAACTTTTGGATACCTATAGATGTGAGAAACATGCCAAAAATTGTACAATTTAATTATAAACCCGATAGTGTTTTCGTTTACTAGTCTTCTCTGGAATTATCCGTCGCTAATCTGAAGCAGGCAAAATTTTTAATCAATTTGAAGAGTCTCTTGGCAAATAGATCAGTGGTACGTGGGAGCAACCAAACACGATTTTCTGACTTATTTAAAACATAATATTTTATCCACTGAGGGATCGCCAATTTCTGTATAAGAATTAAAACGTTGTTCCAAAGTGTTTGGTTGTAACACATTTCAAACTCATCTCAGCCAAACATTTCAAAATTGTATAGAATAGAGGGTTTCAGTTAATGAGTCCAGTACTTGATTAATTTTATGAAATACATGACAACTCTAAAGCCAAACATTAGTGTTTAGTGCATAACAACTCAATTTCTCTATTAATCCAATTTATTTTGGGAGGGTTTTTAGAAACTATGCATTAGTTATTAAATAATAATAAAATATTTGTCTTATGATTCCAAAGAGGCGCGTGAGTTTTAGACGAAATCATAATTTGGAGACCTTAGCAGGTATAAATTCAATATAAAAAGCCTTTCAGCACGAAAAATCATAGAAATAAAGTAAAATTACTAACTCCATCTCGAAGCAAAAAAATATTTACCTGAATCAAGATTTACAGTCATGATTTTTTCAGGTGTTCATATTTTAAAATCTAATACAAATAAAATCCTTTCAGCATGAAAATAATAAAAAACGACTCAAAATTTAAAAAACTTAAATTTATATCTGAAAACACATCGCTTTCATTTTTATCTCGAATAATACGTCACAAATCAATCTGTCATAAATTATAGTTACATGTTATAAGTTCTTATAGCACACAAACATATTGAAAACCAAAAAAAGATTATTTTAAAGACCTTTTTTTGTATTACACATTTTTAGAAATTTTAAGAATATAATATACGAACTTGACAGATAACGAGGTTGACAGATATATCGAAACATGGCATTTCCTTAGGTGAACCTTCACTAATAAACAACTAAACTGCCATTACCATACGATGTCTTTTCTTGCTTTCTTTAAGAAAATCCCTCATATTTCGAAATTTTATGTCTTTGTTCACAAAGGTTGTTAATACCGTTATTCACAGAGGTTAATAATAATTTTTTGAATATATTTGTCATCAACTCATCACCATGTTCACCTTTCTTCCATTCTTCATCAATATCGATGAAATCATCAGCAATGTTGTCCGTTTGATTGTAACGCCTTCGACCTTATTTTTCTTAACACGTCGTGAGATTTTGCTTTTTGTACAGTGTTAGTATTTTGAACAAAATCAATGTCTTTTTCTTGGATTAAGCTTTCAGCCACATTCTCCACGGATTGCTCTAATAATTTTTTTTTATAAATAGCTCGGTTGTATCCCGAAGTAAAATTCTAAATGAACTAAATTTCTTTGAAGGATACATTATGGGGTAATTTGTAGAATACACATCGAATACTCCGTGGAATAAATTACGATTAAGCAATTTATATTTCCGACAAGTTTTCTTTAAATTACTATGACCACAGTATTTTGGAAAAGTCGTAGTACTTTAATTTTATTAGGCAGCCGGTTATTTTTGGTAGATGCTCGGTTATAACAGATCTATACAAATAGGAAACTAGTTCCCGCTTTTCGGGCAAAAAAATTTGTTTCCAAATATTATCTGAAATATTTAAGGTCATATTTTCTTTCACAATTTTTAAGTTTTCCGACATTTTTTTTTATTGGAATTAAACCTGTTCCTTTACAAATAATATTTGTTTCAATATCTCCTCGATGACTACATTCATGCAAATTAAGAGTTACAGAATGTTCAATTAAAATCGGTGTCTTACTTGCTCAAAGATATCTCACTTAACCCAAAGTTTCCAGAATGTTCATTAAGGTCAATACCAACACATAAATCAGGTTCAGGTCCAATTATCAGGTCTACTGCAGAATCGCCAATACGCGTTTCCATGGAATTTCTATTCATTTCTTCTGTAAGAGGATATACAACATCAGCGCCTTTGGATGTTATTTGTATTACATCCTCGTTACCTTCTTTGTAGTTTAAAGCGGTGTTTACTTTTAATATGTCTACGATAAACAGAACACAACTGAACTCGATTAGAAAAATTGTTCACGGTGTTAATTAATTTGCATAATCGAGACATATCCTCACTTTTAGAAGTTGTGAATTTAATATTCGAAAACTGCAGTTTTTCCAAAGCACATTTTACCACTTCTACCGAAATTTCACTTTTCTTCTTTTTATAATTAATTCGACGACTAGTTTTAATTTTTTTTCCATTTTAAAAATAGAATTAATAAGTTAATTGTAAATAAGGATTGTCCTAAAGAAAGCAGTGGTCAAATATTATATTATACGGAAAACGTACCAAAATTAATTTATTGGGTGATAAAGGATGTCTAATTTTGAAAGCCGAGATCGAAAATAAATCAAAGCGCACTATAATAAATGTCCGGAATCAAGCAAAAGGTCAATAAGTTTTTTTAAAAAACTGTTCTATTATATATTAAATACCAAAAAAACGCACACACTGTTAATACCACTAATAAAATACAATAGGAATCACAAGAAAATGTTTTGATTATTTTAAAAATTCATAGCTTAAGTAAACATTATTCGAAGCAGGAAGAGAAAATATTTCAAATAACCGTCGATTATGTGGAATATCGGCTTTATGTAAATGGGCCGGAAAATCACCCTTCTCGCCATTGCATCGTTATAGAGGTATGACATATACGCTGAAATGGATATTGAATTCTAGTGGCATACCTCACTATACAGAGTAACCTTCGTGAATAACGGTACAAAATTACCAAAATTGTATTTTTTCCATCGATTACATGGAATATCGGTTATAGGGAAATGGGTTCGAAAGTCACCCTTATCGCCTTCACATCATAACATGCACATGAAATATACGTTGGGGATGGATATTGCACTGTAGTAGCATACCTCGCTATATAGAGCAACCTCTGTGAATAACGGTGCACAACTACCAAAATATCGCATCATAACATGGGCATGAAATATACGTTGGGGATGGATGTTGCATTCTAGTGGCATACCTCGCTATACAGCGCAACCTCTGGGAATAACGGTACAAAATTAACAATATAGTGTTTTTTCCATCGATTATATGAAATAACGGCTTTATGTAAATGGTCCTGAAAATCCCCCTTATCGCCAGCGCATGATTACAGAGGCATGACATATACGCTGAAATGGATATTGAATTCTAGTGGCATACCTCACTATACAGAGTAACCTCCGTGAATAACGGTACAAAATTACCAAAATTGTGTTTTTTCCATCGATTACATAGAATATCGGCTATAGGGAAATGGGTTCGAAAGTCATCCTTATCGCCTTCACATCATAGCATGGGCATGAAATATACGTTGGGGATGGATATTGCACTGTTGTAGCATACCTCGCTATAAAGAGCAACCTCTGTGAATAACGGTGCACAACTACCAAAATAGTTTTTTCAGAAGCTGGCAGAATACGTTTTGGGTTAACATTGCATTCTAATAGTTTAACTTTTGTGTCTTGCAATCTTTTTGAATACCAGTTCACTGAAAGTGTTCTTAAGCATTGATGTACATAATATCGCGTGTTTGGAAATGAACTTGGTAATAATATATAATAAAAGTAAAGTAAAAGTTAAATATTCGCGATTTTTTGGTCGTGTTGCCTGTCTTCCGGGCAAAGACCACGATATACATATATGTAAAGTAATATTTAATTTTGGAGTTTTTTGATTGTGGTCAACTTAAGCGGATATTCTAGATAATATTTTATTAATTTTTTGGGATGAGATGTTATTGTTTATTTGATAATAAATTTTTCGTGCTGAAAGACTTATTTTATTTAGTGCGAAAACGCACCTATTTTGAAAACTCTTTTTTCGGGATGGATTTTCGGGCTAACTTCACATAGGTTATTATAAAGCTCCCAAAATTTGATCATCCTATTTGTGTCTCAGGCACATTTATTTATAACAGCTTAAGATAGTACACGTTAAATACCAAAATGTTGCCACCGTATATAGGCCAAACACAAAATCGATCAATCACTTGGTTCAACTTCAAATCGTCAACGTATATAAATTTAAAGCAACAACAAAAGAACAAACAAATAGAAACGGTAACTTAAATAAATTGGTTATGTTGTTGTTGTAATTCCTATATGCTCGTCTTTAACTTTTCAAAAATTTACGTACGATTTTCATTTGTCGTATCAAAAAAAAAAAAAAGTAAAATAAAAAAAAAAAATTAAATTAAGTGTCGAATAGTAAATTTCAATATATTTACTCGCATATATTTTGATAAGGGTACGTGCTTAGATTAACGAATTAAACATTTTGAAATTTGTGTTTTTGATTTTCGAGTATATAAAGGCATATGTTTATTCGATTAAGAGTATCAGTTCATCTAGCTCATTTAAACAGTGAGAAACATTTTTTTTTTAAAAAAAACCTAAGCCCACAATGAGTCCGCTTATTGTAAGTAGTAAAACAGTGAAAAGTGATAAAATCAAGTGATTCGTGATTATATATGAGGATTAACATTTTTTGGATTAAATTTGATTATTTCAGATTGCTGTCATCGCCTCGTTGGCACTAACTGCTAATGCCGGTTTTGCCGGATTTGCTGCCGCACCATTAGGATATGCTGCTCCAGCTGCCTATGCCGCTGCACCAGCTGCCTATGCCGCTGCACCAGCTGCTTATGCTGCTGGACCAGCTGCTTATGCTGCTGGACCAGCTGCCTATGCCGCTGCACCAGCTGCCTATGCCGCTGGACCAGCTGCATACGCTGCCGCACCTGCCCCATTAGCATACGCTGCCCAAGCACCGTTTGGATACGCCGCCGCACCAGCTCCATACATTGCCAGATCTGCTCCACTTGCTTATGCTCCAGCACCATTTGTTGCTAGAGCCGCAGCACCAGTAGCATATTCAGCACCATTAGCCGTTGCCGGTCCAGCACCAGTTGTAGCTGCCCGTGCCATTGCCGCCCCAGTAGCTGTTGCCCGCGCCGAACCAGTTGATTCATATCCACAATACCAATACGCCTATAATGTGCAAGATACATTAACCGGTGATTCAAAAACACAAGAAGAAACACGTGAAGGTGATATCGTCAAGGGATCGTACTCGCTCATCGAACCAGACGGTTCACGCAGAACTGTCAACTACTATGCTGATCCCGTCAATGGTTTCAATGCCGTTGTACAAAAAGATCTTCCTGTCGTTGCCGCCCCATTGGTAGCTGCTAGAGCTGCACCACTTATTGCTGCTGCCCCAGTTGTTGCCAAAGCTGCCATCGTTGCCTAAACGTATTCACACACACACAAACACATATATTCAAAGCGTAAAACCAATGAAACAATTATTATTTTTTACTTAGTCTTATGTTTTTGATAAGGTCCAATGATATTCATCAACTCATCAACATCATCATCCAAGCAACTCATCGTGATATGTACAGAAATTATAAGCGCGTTCGCATCCATTGTAAATATTACACACACAAGAAAAAAAATTATTTTTCACTATGTACATACCATTACATCATCCTTAGTTATAAATAAATAATAAAAATAAAAAATTAATTAAAAATTAACAATCGTATTTTAATGTAAGACGACCACCCTCAATTCGCCGCATGTCATTCAATTTCAACACCATACCATTTTGTTGATTGATTATTAAATTTCGTAATCGTTTAGAGAGAAATCGATTTGATTGTTGTATTTGGATCACAATTATTGTGTGTCGCAATCAAATATTATAATTGAGCATTTTAATTATCTTTACCCATCGTATACTTTGCACATGACACGTCAACTTTCATTTTTGTTTATTTTGTGGCATGAAAGGGGGTCATGTCATTATGCGATTCAGCGCGAACTTGAAATTTGGACTTTTTTACTATTTTAAAGAATTTAAACGTTTCTTATGAAAATTCAGATTTCTTGACGAAGTCCAATACAAATATTTCATCAAACTACCTAACTCTAGTGTAAAAGAGTACAGAAAAACAGAATAAAATTTAACCTTACTAAAAAATACAAGGTTTGGGTAATCTAGAAAACAGTGAGCTTCCTAAAAGCATTAGGTTTGTTGAAAAGGGGTAAGGTTAGATCTTCTATTGGATTGTATTGTTTGAACAAATCTCAAAACTGTATTCCGGGATCCTGTTTTTGTCTCAAAAGTGTAACCGGGAAATTCCGGGATTTCCCGGTTTTCGATTTTTTTATATATGTACTATATTTGGGGATTGGCGTGTCTCTTATTTCCGATTATTCCTTAGATCCAAATGTAGAAAATTTGAATATCTCGTATAGAAGTTTATCCGTCAATAGCATTTTCAAGTCAAATTCACGCCGATGAGGAATGAACTAAGTTATGTATTACCGATTATGATGAAATTTGATTCTAAAATGATTTTTACATGAAGTTCTGAAATAAGCTCAATTAGGAAGGAACTCGGTTGTTTCTTTACCTAATTGCCCATATTCCAGAACTTTTTCTAATTAACATTTTAGAATCCCATTTCGGTCTTACAAGTCGAATTACATTATAATCGGTGAAGAAACAGCCAAGTTCCTCCCTTATTGGCCCTATTCCAGAACTTCATATATGTAAAAATCATTTTAGCAAACTTCCTTCCTAATTGGCCTAAATTTGAGTTGAAATGTTAAATATGTATAAACTTTTATTCGAGATATTCAAATTTTCTGCATTCGGTTCTAAGGAATAGTCGGAAATAAGAGGCAAGCCCACCCCCGATTAATCTCTTAATCCGAGGTTTTCTGTAGTATATTTTCCCTATGCGGCTATCAGAGTATAATAAAAAATAAATAAATCGAAAACTGGGAGATCGCAGTATTTCCCAGTCACCCTTTTGATACAGAAAACAAAATCAAAATTCCGTTTGAAAAATCTCTAAATTCCCTAAACGGTTTTGAGCTAAAAGTCTGCTAACACTAAATAAATGGAAAACCGCGATATCGCGAAAAATCCGGAAACTGGGATCTCGTTTAAGAAACCATAGTCGCCAACCTTCAAAATGAAGCGAGACAAACTTCTAACAAAATTAAGTATTGCTTGCTGCCGCTGGCACTACATGGAACAACAGTACAACGGACTCCGGTAAAAACTGATTGGATATACAATATAAAAAAAATTTAAAGATGTAACAGCGTTTTCCATTATGAACAAAAATTTATGAAATTGATGGAAGACAAACAGTTATCGGACAGGAGATCGTGATGTTCCCATTTCGTCGTCTAATCAACAAAACGGTCTATTTAACGTTTTTATGCTCTTACTCGTATATTGGCATCTTTAAATTGTTTATATTTTGATTTTTTGTTTAGAGTAATTATCGGAATTTTCTAATTTTTTTTTTTTTGAAAAGGCTTGGCCAACGGTCATCAACTAGTTTTTACCGGGATACACTTAAACAAAAGTAAACTTACTGTGATCCGGGTACATTAAATATTTAATGGGTCCGTGTAGCTATGAAAATGTTGGTTCACATGTACGTTTATTACAGTAGCACATATTTACCCAAAACTATTCCAAATCAGAATTTGATTGATTGATTTGGTTGCTATTACTCGCGTCTGCGAATCAATGATTTTGATTGATTTGATGTGAATTTCAATCTTATATTTTGAACTATTCCTTGGAATTTCCAATCTTTCTATTAACTTAAAATCCTGCTTTAGATGATTCCAAACTATTGCAACGTCTTCTGATTGCGGCCGTCCAATCAATATTTCTGTGTCATTGCTTTTGAAATAGTAGTTTGTCTATGATAATGGACGATGATAAGAATCCAAGAGGCAGCGAGTGGTATAGTCTGATTCCGCAAATTCAGTAAAGTTAACTAAAGCGTTGGTTCTAAAGTTGGTGCTGCCATCAATATTTTATATTGATGCCCATTACTCGTCTTCGACGATCTGTCAAAAACCACAAGAACCTCGTTGCCTTAACTACAGCATGAGGTAGCTAAAACGATTTTTCCTCCGTTATATTAATTTCGTTAGAATCTTTTTCTACCATGTGACCTAACTCAATCTACCCAACCAGCATCCTCATTTAACTTGTGTTCTAAATTATAAAATCTTTTGGTTGCTGTTCTTAATTCATTTCATCTTAAAAAGGAAGTTGAATGTGTTTCTTTCCATTTTATTTCGCGTTAGATTTGCATTAAAATGCGCATGTAAATCTAATTTTGAAGATCTATTGGAATGTAATCTAACTATATTGACCCGAATATTGTGATTAGGCGAATAACAACTCAGCATTTTAAAAAAACGGTCAGCCCCATTTATAATATCAATACTACTGGGCTAACCAAATTCGGAATTAGCCAACTTTTGTAGCGTTTTTTTATTCGCTCCGGATAGCTGCTATCGAGAGCCGTCATTTTTATACGCCTAAATTTAAATTTGACGCGCTATTTATTGGTAAACTAAACTTATTTAACATCAAACTATCATTTTTAATTCAATTGTTTAACAAAAACTTCATATAAAAAATATTTGGCTCTACCTATTTATACGGAGCGCTATCGGGAGCCAAATTTTATATGGCGGCTCTCGATAGCAGCTATCCGGAGCGAATAAAAAAACGCTACATTTGATGACTGTGTTGAATTGATCACTTTCATAAGGCAGTCAATTAGGCAGCTTGTGAAAAATTAAGGCATTAATATTTAATATAACATTATTGGAATGCCATAATTTTACGGTTAACGATGTCATGTCCCTAGTTATAGGAATTGAGTTAAAGGGCCAATTAAATTTTACTGAAAATCGCAGTTGGTAAAAAATATATAAACTGATATATGTACCTCTGTTTGGAAACGTGTATTCGTCTATTCGCTAACCCCACGTCCCTCATTAATTGAAAGTTTTAGATCGGAAAGTCACGATCTTCTTTACATTTCAGTCAAATAGCTTGATCTGAATTTGTACGTAAAACCTTGAAACAGGACGAATAGCTGGTGTTTTCGTAGTTTCGCATTTTTCTAAACCATCGCTTCACTTGTTCAAAAAAATTTCAAAAATTGCCTTATTGTTGGGAAATCTATCACGGAAATCTCTAAGGTCAGGCTTGCTTGCTTCCTGGATGAAGCTTGTTGAGTATGACAAAAACCAACCAAGCACCTCTGGTCTCAGTATTTTCACCAAGTTCTTTAAGCTCCCATGAAGACCCTTTGAATGAATTATTTGACGAACTTTGATAATTTTTCTTATCCTAGCGTTATATGATGGTTTTCCATGGTTGCTCAAAATTTACCTCAGTAATCTTGCTGAATGCTGAATAATTAATAAGCTGAATAAACTAAAAATTGGCTTGTACAGTGGAATCTTGTTAGAACAAATTGAAGAAAATTTTAGAAAATTGTGTACCTACGGTGAAAATGAATTAAATTCGGGACATCGAATTTTTAAAAACTGAACTAAATCCGCACAAAATTAATTCATTTTAAAAAAATTAGATGTTTCTGATTTCATTTAATAGATAATTGAAAATGAACTGATTTCGACATACAAAAATTTGTAGCGGAATTAATTTAAAACAAAAATGAAGTCGCATAATCAAACCATATTGAAAATGAATTAATTCGCGGTAAAAATATGCGAAAATTAATTCAGAAAGACAAACGATTCAAACAATATCAATTAAACTTAGGTTTTATGATTTACTAAAGATCAAAAGTTTTTGACGTAAATAAAATTTCATGGAATCTTTGGAAAATTGGAACCGGAACAACAGACCCCTATTGTTAATACTCGGAACCGAACCCTTAAATATTTTGAGCGGCTTCATACAAGGTTATATAGGTGGAGAAGTGTTTATGGGTTCATCCCCTCCCTCCCTCGCCCACCCTTTCGGTTGGTGAAAAAATCTTAAAAGAATATCCCAAAATCAGACAATGTTTTGTTTCTTTTGCCTTTATTCATAAGTTCGCCACTTCGACCTACAACTAAGATCTATGCATATGGGGAGAAGTAAGCCGGGAAGTCATGTTTTAGTTTTATGATTTTTATGTTTTGTGTGTATAGCACTAATTTAAAAAAATGTACAAATGTAACATAATTTTTTTTTGTTGTTGTTGTTTATTTAAGGTACAATTTGTCAAATATTTAAAAATTACATTCACTTGGTGTTGCATTTATTGCTATAGCAAAAAAAGCTAATCATCCGAAATTTAAAAAAATTTGGCTCGCAAGTTCATAATTCCCCCCCCCCCTTCCCCCCCGCTTTTAGTTCTATTAGACAAACTAAAAAATCAGCGAACATCTTGTTTCGTTTTTTGCAAAATACGTTTACCACTTTCGCTGCCGCATGTGCACCCGCACATCATGCATTTTGTACTTGTAACAAGCCGCTGTAGCACGAGCACATCATGCATTTTTCCCTTATACCAAGCCACTGCAGCACCAGCACATCATGCAGTTTTTCTCTCCCTACACGCCGTGGTGCACCGGGTCATCATGCATTTTTTTTATACTTTTTTTCTTGTTTTATGTTGTAGTATTCTTGAAATTATTATATTAGATCAAATTCTCATTAAAAAATATGTAATAGTTAATTTGTTATTAAACTTTTGCACCCGTAACTCATTGGCCTGTAGATAATATGTTAATTTGTCGTAGGCCATTGAGTTACCGGTAAATCATAATGATTGGGTAAGTCGTTTATTTTTTATGCAATTCGGCTTGGCCCTAAGGAAGCTAGTAAAAAAACTAAATATGTCAATACATTTTGCGGAAAGTGCGGAAAGAATTTATGCCTAAAACATTTTAATATGTCACATAACTCCCATTTAAGAAAATAAACGACTCCAACATTTTAAAAGTTTTATTCGTTGTATGTTCCTTTTATTGTTTTATTCCTTTTATTATTGTTATTTGAATTTGTTTGAAATAAAGAACCAATGAAATTATTTTACCATTATTTATTCAAATTTTTGCGTTTAGTTGTGGTTTTAAATCGTTTTGATTGAAAATAAAATTGATATTCCGGTGCACAAACGGCCTGTAGGGAGATAAAAATGCATGACATTCCGGTACATCAGAGGCTTGGTAGGGATAAAAAAAGCATGATGTGCAGGTGCACATTTGGCTTGGTATAATGCAAAATTGGCATGATGTGTAGGTGACACAGCGGCGTACCATATGAAAAAAATTCTTGATGCACCGGAGCATCTGTGGCAGCGAAAATGTTAAATTTGTTGATCTCCTCTTTTTGGGTATAAAATGCATGAAATTTGTTTCCCTCAGTGCTACACATTGAAAACATAAAAATCATAAAATTAAAACATGACTTCATGGAGACTCTTGTATATAGCTGGAGATTTTTGTATAGGTTCTAATGTCGTGTGTTTTGGAGCGGGAGGGGTTATTTAGGCTGTGTTTCAAACGAATAAACATCCGCATAAAAAGATAAAAAGTTAAATTTTTGGCATTTTATTCACCACAAAAATTTTAACTGGTCACGGACCAGTTAAAAATTTGTAGCTTGTATTTTGCTTTTCTCTATACAAAACCAAAATAAAAAACGGAAACGTCACATTTTTAACCAGTTTCATTTGAAACACCAAAACGATTGAAAAGTAAGGAAAATTTAATATTTTTTACCACAGTTAAAAAATTTAACTTTTTACCCGATTGAAACAGAGTGAGAGGAAACATTATATTTAGCCAAACCAAAAATATTTTTTTAAGGCTAGCTGAAGAGAAGCTTCAGTTCTGATTTACTCCAAATAATAAAGAAAATTCGAGCGCAACATGTCCAATTCAAATTGGTTGATGGCGATATTTGACGGAAGGCAAAGGAGAAAATATAAAAATTCCTCATGGAAATATTGTTTGCCAATTTTAAGGATTCAAAAACATTTCAAGAGATACATTCGAACAAGAAAAGAAAATTCGTTACAAGTAAATTTGAGAAATTTCTCATATATTGGACGCAAACATTTTGTTTCTACTTGCACAATCTGATCAAAACATTCAAAAGGTAACAACTCTTCAATGAACAATTCTTTAAGGTTGAGAGCAATTTTGTTAAATTTTGTGGTGATGAATTTCAAGAAACATAGAAGAAGTAATTCGAAGTATGTATATCAAATCTTTTTAGGAAGAACAAAGCAACTATTTTATTTTGTTAGGTGGATCAAAATAGATGCACTAAAAAATTGTTGTCAGACTATTCCAGGTTATTTTTGCGAATTTATTGAGATTGTCTGGGATAATTTGAAATTTGCTGTGGCTGAAGGTTTTCGAGTCTTTTGAGATTATTTTTAAAATAATTTGAAATTTTTCGACATTATTCCATATTTTCACACTTTTTGAGGTTGTTGACGATTACTCGAGATTCTTGTTGGGTGTTCAAAAAATTTCAGATATTGATCATATTTTTGACATAATATTTCGTAAAATTGACTACATAATTACGTCTTCGATTTTTTTCAAAATTACTTGAGATTTTCGAAGTTTTACGATGTTTTCTAGATTTTCAAGATTATCGAAATTATTGGTTATTTTCAAATTTTCAATGTTGTGTAACGTTGAGTTGTCTTTGAGCCCTTTTATAGGCTTAGAGTCTTTATGGTTATTTCTTTGTTCGTTCATTCATTCGTTCTGATAATTATTTTATGCAATCATCCTTGAAAATGCCATTTTTGTTCTTTGAGAAGGAGCATGATAGGTTGGAAAAACTTATAAAACCGAATGAACGAACGTTGAAAATTTATCGATATTTTCAAAATTATTCGAAATTTTGTGTAACTTTCGAAATTATTTTCGAAATATGATGTCTCCAGAATTTAGCATTGAGTTGCACAATTTGTTGTGGTGCAAAATAATATTTCGGTTTGTACATACTGCAGTGGTATTTGCACCATCTGAAATTGACCTCGCGTGAATGATTCAAACGGTGATCGGGCAGAACCGACGGTTCGAGTATATGGGAACACCATTTGATAGAAAAACAGCATAATTTTTGAAACGAAGTTTATTACACCTGAAACAACTGCAGTCCTCTCTTTTTGCCTAGCCTTTTGGAAATTGCTTACCTCTGTCCAATGTTTCTCAATCAACTTAGTTAACCCAGACTCGCTGTACCTTTCCATCCTTCTACCAATTTCCGATGCTACACGCCAATTGAACCTGAACTATTAAACCTTTGATTAAAATATCATCGTGTATAAGATCCAAATGATTGCATTGTAGAAACTTCGATCTTACGGCTTACGTGCTTATATAAGAAGGTCGTACACTAGCTTCAGAGAATAGGTAATATAATGTTGATCAATACTAATTTCTTAATTGTTGGTACTCCCTTTCTCGTACTTTCCTTTCGTTTCAGTAGTGTCCTGAATGAGAACCAGCCGTATTATTGAAAACATCCATTTTTCTAGATTTTATCAGCTTCTCACGAGCGTCTCACTTGATCCTAAATGTCCCGACTTTTCTCTAGATACCTTACGAAGTAAAAAAGAAACCTCATATTTGATTGTCTGAGAAAATTTTTCGGTGTAGTGCGATTATAATCTGTCGATTAAACTTGTGAGGTTATTGTCCTTACTCGACATCTTATACTGATTTACAAAATTGCCTAACATTTGTTTAGGAACCTTCATTCGCTGGAGGTGAAAGTGTGCTTGCTTCCCTTATGGTCAATAACTGTCGTATAGTAACGCAAGGAAGTTGTTCTAATTTAGCGTAGACCCGCAAGAATTTATTTAATTTTGAGTAAAGTTTACACTCGAATTGTCTGTCTTGCTCAGCTAAGTATTGTTGGCTGTTTGCCAGTCCACGTTTGTCGAAACGGTAAAGCTCGACTAGCTATAAAATGAATTAAATGAATGTGATGTGTTGAAACTATCTAAACCAGACATTTTGTGGCTGAGGAGGTCAAAAGTATTTCTAGGTTGCTCATTTCTTCTGTTTAATAAGTCGCTAAAACAAATGTGTTCTCCTTGATTGTTACTGCCAATTCGAAATTGAGGCGTTAGTTGAGAGTTTTTGAATTATTTGTCATAAAATCTCGAAATGTGGTGATGGACACTTCCGCATCAACATCAATCAATTAAATGGATTAAGTGTAGGGCCCGGGGTGTGAATGCTTTATGTGAATTTTATTTTGTTTCATTTTTTTTTTTTTTGATTAGAATTTAATTTTGACAAAAGCAACAATTTTTCAATCGTTTCTTAATTTGCAATTCTTCTTTATTTTGCAGAGTACTCGAAGACATTTACTGGAAATTATCGAAACACGAAAATATTTCGCGAATGCGATTAAAATTGGAACCGTCACTGTATCATGATCCGCATACGACCGCCTCCAATCTCCGTGACAACACAGTGATTAATGTGGAGGAGGAAACTAGTCGACGTTTGTCGACCGATATTGGTTCGACAATATCGGCGGCCGCAGTACGCGATGTACTCAGCGATGAAGATAGCATTTTGCTCGAAGAGGAGATACGGAATATATCCGAGAGTCAACAGTAAGTATTTTGCGGCCCGATTTATATTTTACCTCTTGATGTTTGTTATTTTTTTTTTTTGCAGCCCACAAGAAACCAACACAGATAAAGAGAAGCTGATCATTACGCAGGATTGCGAACTCATCACCCTGATGACTAAAGTGAAAGGACGACTCGATGTCACGACCACATACATCACATTCGTCGATCTCGACACCCAATTCGAGGCTGACGATAAATATAGTTTTCAATTTCCAATTGGCCAATTGCGTGAAATCCATTTGCGTAAATATAATCTGCGACGTAGTGCACTCGAAATTTTTCTAGTCGATCAAACGAGTTACTTTTTGAATTTTACAACAAAAACTCGTAATAAAATATTTAGCCGAATACTAAGTTTAAATCCACCGAACATTCTATACGGATCGGGTAGATCCCCATCCGAGTTGCTCAAAGCTTCGGGTCTAACACAAAAATGGATGAATCGAGAAATTTCGAATTTCGAATACTTAATCCATTTGAATACGATAGCCGGTCGATCGTATAACGATCTTAGTCAGTATCCGGTATTTCCATGGATTTTGGCCGATTACACTAGCGACATACTGGACCTCTCGAATCCAAAATCATTTCGTGATTTGAGTAAACCGATCGGTGTGGTGAATGCAAAAAATGAAACTGAAGTGCGGGCTAAATTCGATGGATTTGAGGATCCATCTGGAATAATACCGAAATTTCATTATGGTACGCACTATTCAAATTCAGCTGGCGTCCTCCACTATATGATACGAGTTGAACCGTATACGTCGCTACATATTGAGCTGCAGAGTGGTCGCTTTGATGTGGCCGATCGACAATTTCATTCGATACCGCAAACATGGAAACTGCTAATGGATAATCCGAATGATGTTAAAGAGTTGATTCCGGAATTTTTTTATTTTCCTGAATTTCTAAAAAATCTAAATAATTTTGATTTAGGCACTTTACAAATTACTAAGGAACGGGTTCATGATGTGATTTTACCGAAGTGGGCGAAATCGGCCGAAGATTTTATTGCGATACATAGGCGAGCGCTTGAATCGGAGTATGTTTCGCATAATTTACATAATTGGATCGATTTGATATTTGGTTACAAACAAAAGGGTCCCAAAGCTGTTGAAGCACTTAACGTTTTCTATTATTGTTCGTATGAGGGGGCTGTTGATTTAGATAAAATAACGAATCTTGTTGAGCGAGAAGCTGTCGAAGGTATGATCAATAATTTTGGCCAAATACCATCTCAACTGTTGAGGGAGGCACACCCGAAGCGATTAACTCAGGACGATATCATTATGAGATTGTTGCGACTCGAAATGAAGAGACCAGATTTTACACAATTTTTGGATCGGATTACGAATATCACGTGTGACATGTCGACGGAAAAAGATCCGGTTATTTTTATTAGCACGCCGAGAAGCCCGCCGCGATCATTTCTGCAGACTAGTCCGGATATGTTGATTACGGTGACTAAATCTGGGATACTTGGATGCCATTCATGGGTCTCGTACGACAAGGACAAAGGATTTATATTGGAGATTGATGCGACCACATTCAATTTAAAGAATCGTAAACGGCTTATTGGACCTTTTCATCCTGCGGTGACGTTAAATTCACATCTATTTGCGGTCAGCTTAGATGGTAAATTTTTGTACGCCGGTGGAATATGGGATAATTCATTGCGCGTTTTCAACGTGCATCGAGGTAAAATCGTTGCCTCGGTGACACGCCATTCCGATGTTATTACATGTATTGCCTTTGATAATTGTGGCTCATTTTTGGTGACTGGGTCCCAAGATTGCACGTGTATTGTGTGGTCGATCAATAATATTACGTTTAATGCGGCCACCACTAATTCAACGCAGAATTTTTCAACGATCAGCAATAGTCTAACACCAAAACCGCTTAACACATTGTACGGCCATGATAAAGCGGTTCAATGTGTTGCCATCATGACCGAATTGGATTTGGTGGTGTCCGGATCTCATGATGGGACGGTGAATGTCCACACGATACATGAGGGTCAATTTATAAGAACGTTGCGACCGCTCGGCTGCACCGGATTCAATATTGAGATTTCATTTATCACGATTTCACACCAGGGGCATATCGTGTTTTCGGCGCTCGACGATTTATCACACTCGGTCCATGTTTTCAGTATTAACGGTACAAATCTTGGATCAAAGTATGTTTCGGGGCGGGTGACAGGCCTAGCGACTGCTTCCGATTCCCTAATTGTAACTGATGATGCTGGTGATCTAACTATGAGTCGACTTTATGGGTTTGTATTCACAACTAAGATCTTGTTGGACATTAAACACTAAAAATTACTCCTTTAATTCCACAGCTTGAAACCAGTCTATGACATTCCACTACACATTCCGGTTCAAACGGTTGTTGTAACGCCAGGCAATACCCACATGTTGGCACCACTTCGAGATGGCCGACTAGCTGTTTTGGGTGTTTCAACACCAGCCAATCATAAAAAACACTCGATCCTAAACGTTTAAGAATAAATCGTGTTCGCGTTCTCCTTTTTTTTCTAGAAAAAGCCTATTTTCGGCATAAAACCGTCCTTTAAACCAATTTCCCTGTAAACAGACCGCGGATGGAAGGAAATTTATATTTTTTTAAAAATTATTTTATTTTATTATGATTTTAATTTAATTAACTAAATAAAACCTATAAATATGTGAATGTAATTAAAAAATTAGAATTATAGCCTACAACAACAACAACAACAACAAACTATTAATTATTATTACTATTATTATTCAATTATGTATTAAACAGAAACACATTACCGGTATAAAAACAATTAAAATGAAATTCTATAGACAACTAAACTAAACTAAATACCTAAATTGTTATTCATTGTTGATAATGAAATTTATTGTATTATTAAAAATAAATTTAAATAAATAAGAAAAATTAATTAACTGTTTAAAAAAAATGTAATTAACAATTTGCGTTTGATTGGTAGAAACAATTTTGTTTATAAGATTTTCCAGGTACCGAAACATATTGTTAGAGGTATGCTGTGTCCTGAACAAAGCTTTAATTCTTGTAATGAAGATGCAATGTAACTGGCTAGTAGGCAACAAACACAAAAATCCAAAATATTCATAACAAAATGGCGGAGACTGAAATGATAATAGATGAGGGTGATAAAGAAGAATTTAAGGGGTTCCCAGAGAGCAAAAAAATAAAAATTCAAAATACCTAAGAAGCAAAAATAGACAAAAGAGACAATAAAACCACAACATATGTAGGCAACAAATACCTGCCAACAAATACCAGTTAAAATACAAACTAGAGAGATGTCAACAGCTAACAAAATTTTAAAAATCATGGACTTATAAAAAATTCACCATTGTACTTCATATGTACCTAATTTCCTATTAGAATCTATTGGCTACATAAATAAAATACCGATTAATGTGGACCTGGAAAATTTAAAAAACAATATCACATCAAATTCAAAAATTAGTAAATCGAAAGAATTAATAGATTTTTAGGGCTCTGAATCGGCTGATCAAGGTGATTTTTTCAAATCGAATTTTCTATGAAATGTATGGAAATAATCAACCAATTTAAATGCCGCTTCGCTTAGCAAATACAGGTCCCGAGACCTATCATTCGAGGTATAAAGAACCGTAATCGGAGCACAATTGCAGATTTTGGATTTGTAGGGCCCTGAATCGGCTGATCTATAGCAAGGTGATTTTTTCAAATCGAATTTTCTATGAAATATATGGAAATAATCAACCAATTTAAATGCGGTTTGGCATAGAAAATACAGGCCCCGAGACCTATCATTCGAGGTATAAAGAACCGTAATCGGAGCACAATTGCAGATTTTGGATTTGTAGGGCCCTGAATCGGCTGATCTATAGCAAGGTGATTTTTTCAAATCGAATTTTCTATGAAATGTATGGAAATAATCAACCAATTTAAATGTCGTTTGGCTTAGCAAATACAGGTCCCGAGACCTATCATTCGAGGTATAAAGAACCGTAATCGGAGCACAATTGCAGATTTTGGATTTGTAGGGCCCTGAATCGGCTGATCTATAGCAAGGTGATTTTTTCAAATCGAATTTTCTATGAAATGTATGGAAATAATCAACCAATTTAAATGCGGTTTGGCATAGAAAATACAGGCCCCGAGACCTATCATTCAAGGTATAAAGAACCGTAATCGGAGCACAATTGCTGATTTTGGATTTGTAGGTCTCTGAATCGGCTGATCTATAGCAAGGTGATTTTTTCATATCGTATTTTCTATGAAATGTATGGAAATAATCAACCAATTTAAATGCGGTTTGGCATAGCAAATACAGGTCCCGAGACCTATCATTCAAGGTATAAAGAACCGTAATCGGAGCACAATTGCAGATTTTGGATTTGTAGGTCTCTGAATCGGCTGATCTATAGCAAGGTAATTTTTTCAAATCGAATTTTCTATGAAATGTATGGAAATAATCAACCAATTTAAATGCGGTTTGGCATAGCAAATACATGTCCCGAGACCTATCATTCAAGGTATAAAGAACCGTAATCGGAGCACAATTGCAGATTTTGGATTTGTAGGTCTCTGAATCAGTTGATCTATAGCAAGGTGATTTTTTCAAATCGTATTTTCTATGAAATATATGGAAACAATCAACCAATTTAAATGCGGTTTGGCATAGCAAATACAGGTCCCGAGACCTATCATTCGAGGTATAAAGAACCGTAATCGGAGCACAATTGCTGATTTTGGGTTTTTAGGGCTCTGAATCGGCTGATCTATAGCAAGGTGAATTTTTCAAATGGAATTTTCTATGAAATGTATGGAAATAATCAACCAATTTAAATGCGGTTTGGCATAGCAAATACAGGTCCCGAGACCTATCATTCAAGGTATAAAGAACCGTAATCGGAGCACAATTGCAGATTTTGGATTTGTAGGGCTCTGAATCGGCTGATCTATAGCAAGGTGATTTTTTCAAATCGAATTTTCTATGAAATGTATGGAAATAATCAACCAATTTAAATGCGGTTTGGCATAGCAAATACAGGTCCCGAGACCTATCATTCAAGGTATAAAGAACCGTAATCGGAGCACAATTGTAGATTTTTGATTTTTAGGGCTCTGAATCGGCTGATCTATAGCAAGGTGATTTTTTTAAATCGTATTTTCTATGAAATGTATGGAAATAATCAACTAATTTAAATGCGGTTTGGCATATCAATTACAGGTCCCGAGACCTATCATTCAAGGTATAAAGAACCGTAATCGGAGCACAATTGCAGATTTTTGATTTTTAGGGCTCTGAATCGGCTGATCCTGGAATGGTAAATTAATATTTTTCATTATTTTGATTTTAATGGTCCTTCCGCAGGTTCACATACGGGAACCTTGTTACGACTTTTACTTCCTCTAAATATACAAGTTCGGTCAACTTTGGTAAAACAACCACAACACAAGAAGCATCACGGTGATCACCTCCGAGGACCTCAAGCAAGGTGATTTTTTCAAATCGAATTTTTTATGAAGGACGTAGCTCTCCGGACTGGGAGTACGTGTAAGAGTACGTCGAGTACATCTAAGAGTACGTCGAGTACATCTCAGAGTACGTCGTAATTTTCTATGAAATGTGTGGAAATAATCAACCAATTTAAATGCGGTTTGGCATAGTATATACAGGTTCCGAGACCTATCATTCGAGGTATAAAGAACCGTAATCGGAGCTTTCTTTTTTAGATTTTCTGCCGCCGCATTAATATCATCTGGTGTGATCAGAGAATACCCTGATGAAGTGGATGTCGCTTAGTAATTACAAATGTATTGTAGTTCTTAAATAATTTTTTTTTCTCATTGTTTTGTTGTATAGAATATTTTTCAAGTTTAATTTATACATATACTATATTACATAAGTGTAAGATTCAGGCAGGAGATTCATGCATTCAGCGGTTTTTATTTGTTTGTTTTTATTTCTAGGCCAAATTGAGGGATTGTATTGTTTGTGTTTACCAACAAAACAATAACTCGTTATAATACTTATTCGAGTACACAACTATTTAATTTGCTTTATTCATAGTTGGTATACTAATCCTAATTTTTGTTGTGACTCATTTGTGCAATGTTGTTTCATTTAATAAAATACTGTCATACATGATGTTAATCAAACCACTACGATAAATCCCCTATCATGAACCAAAAATGGAGCACCAATCTTTAGAAGTATCAGGAACCGTAATCGGAGCACAATTACAGTGAATTGACGTGAGATATACATCCGAGGTATATCGTAACAATTTGGTCTCAAACATTTCTCTTTCGACATATAAGGAGAAATGTTTGAGAATAAATAGTTTTGCGAACTTACTGACATAATAGGTGCTCCTAGAATTCAGATCACCGTTACAACCTTAAAGCAAACGTTGAATGTTTTCTTAGAAATTTTAAACGTTCACTAATCGTAGAAGGAAATACGTTGTATTGAAGCGGTAACGCTTTCTCTCGCCTTGATCGGAATAAAAATTTGATTAACCAATATATTGGCCACTTTCAAGCACAGATCGTTTATGGGCAATCTGTAAAGATTCGGGAGACCTCAAGAAGTTATTTTTTCCACACCAATGCATTCTGTGACCCCTTGAACAGGTACCGCCTACCTTTAAAGGGTATTTTAATCCGAAGTAATATGTATACATTATTAATAAAGATTCTTTGCTTCTCATTTCACTTTATGATTGTTTAAAACTCAATTTGCGAATTATTTAATTGCAGTTTTCAACGAAATTAAATATAAAAAAAATAAAAATGTGTAAACTCCACTATCGACATCTGTGTAAAACTATGTACAGTCTTATGTACTCATTTTAGTACTATTGAGTTTGTTTCTTTACTGTTTATATTTCGATGACATTTAGGCGAATTAGTACTAAAAAAATTTAAAAACAAACTATTTGATTAAATTTTTATTTTTGCTGTAAGATGGCAGCAGTTAATGTTATAAGTTGAGGCACAAACCATACCGCTGAGTAATAAAAATCAATTGAAATACTTTTAGTGCTTATTGACAGAGTGCGCCATTTGTTTCGTATAATTATAATTAGGAATTTTATTATTTATTATTTAATAAAACAAGACTATTAATTTCAATCTTTGGATGAATATAAGATATTCCATTTTTATTTAATTTCTGCCATTGAAAGCATTTATATTCAAATCTGAAGTTCTAAAGAGCTTTATCAAGCTGCGTTATATGAATTGACGGTGAAAAATTGTGTGGACGACCTTTTATTATTGTATAAAGGAAGTTGAGAAAAATGTTGGCAAATTATGACTTTTTAGAAAACTTAAATGAATAAATTCTACCTATACCTAAAACAATTCCTAAAGTTTAGAAAAACTGTGCAAGCAATGAACTTAAACACGATGTATCAAAATAAATACATTCAATACAAAAACTTGATAAGCAAATTACTTTAAATCTAAAAAAAAATCCGAATATGGTTCATTCAAATACTCGAACAAACACTCATCAAGTTACCGACTTGATCTTATTTGTGTCTCCTCTTCCCACTCAAAAAACTTGAATAAATATTCATGAATTTGATTTTCATTTTTCAGTAAATTTTTCCTTTTTCCTTCCCATATTCGAGTAAATATTTTATTTTTTTATTGGGAGACACAAAAAGCAGCTCGCGCTATTTATTTACGTTTCGAAGACGTTTTTATTTTACGTGTACGAGTGTTCTAAATGTATTGTGTGTTCTAAATGTAATCTAAATAAAATGAAGAAATAAAAACAAAAAAATTTAATAACTCAATTATGAAGCTTTTAAAGATGTTTTGTGTGCTTTTCTTTGTATCCGCATATAAATAAGTTACGAGACTTTGTCTTATATTTGATATTCCTAATGTCAATTTTAGTAGCCACACGCATACTGTAAATAATTTAAACCGAACTCAAGCCAACGTCAATATGATTCTCACAAGAATTATGATTTAACAGGGGGAGATTTAGTCATTCCGGGAATAAATAAAGATGCTCCGCTCGAAAAACCTAAAACGTTTTGCAAGTAGCTCAAAAGACAAACTTTAATACCTTTGTACGAAAGTTAGACTCGTTCGACTGTTGCCTGCACAGATAGAGGCAAATTCCCAATTTCCAATGCTGAAGACGAGGCAAATCCAGAGATTTTTGGCACTAACCGGCATCGCTAAACCTCTGTTGGATCAATTAAAAAACAAACAAACGTGGAATTGAAATTAGGGAAATCTCACAGAAATTCGATAGAGCAGTTGAAAAAGTAGCTGATTAATAAGATGGTGCTTGTATGGTATTCAATAATGGTCGAGGTTCATATTCAGTAACTCACCGATGCAAGCAAGTTTTAACTAAAGGTTCGATTTTACTTCAGCTAGAAGTAAGACAGTGTGTCATTTGCACAGCGCTATAATAATTACAAGCTCGAGCTCATTATCCTTCTGAGGTTTCGAAATAAATTTCACGCCTATAGCTGTAGGTCCATCTCGCGGCTGCCCGCTACAAATCTAAGAGTATACTTTAAATAATCACGGATGAATCGCTCTATAAGATTACATATGCAATATTGATAGGCAATGTGCATGTGGAACGAATTAATAAGGCATCATTCCTTCGCTTACCAAATTTAGCGGTACCGCATATAAAATAAAATGTTTACAATAATTTGGTAAAATGTGTCCCAAGTGACTCTTCGAATCACCATCTCAATTACATACGGGATTTATTTTCAGCTTAGGTTTGATTTAAAAATTTTAAAAACATTTGGTTTATAAAAAGCGTTTCTGGTCGAATGTAAGCATCACCGTAAATGATAAGAACTTCTGCAAGAAACTAGACAAACAGACATAAGGATCGAAATTAGAAAAAGGAAATGTTTCGAACAGACATTAAAAATATATCATAACGATTTATGTTACTAGAGTGGAAAACATAATAAAACAGGAACAACTATTCGAGCGGAACACAGAGCAATGGTCTCAAATATAGTACGACTATAGGAATTAAATGGTGGTAAAGGAAGAATCAAATGACTACTTCAGAATTAGATAAAATGTCGTTACATTTGCAGATTGGCCGTACCAGCTCAGAAAATAATTCAGCAATCAATTTTAGAATTTGAATATTTTTAATGAAATTTTCAGAATTGTTATGTTCAGAAAACGATTTAGCATTAAAATGCAATTCTGAAGAATTCGCAACATTTTCAAATTTACTAAACCAATTAAGAACAAGCTTCTATTTCGAATGTTGCCATCATTGATTCGTGAAACCTGATGAGAAAACGATTCAACATGAAACTTCAGGAATTCTATAAAATTTTCTTAAATTTTCAGATTTGATGTATACAAACAGAGAATGGTTTAGCGTTAAACTTCTGAATTTGATAAAATCTCGCTAAATTTTGTAATTTGCAGTACCAGTTCAGATAAAGCTTCATATCACCAGCATTAAGCTTCAGAATCTATACAATAGTGGACCGTTTTCAGGTGTTCCTTAGAGATTGGAACACGATTTAGCATTATATTTCAGAATTCGTCACTAGGTCAAAGAACGATTCAGCGTTTAATTAATATTTCGATAAAGATCGCATAAATTTTCAGATTTGACAAATAAGTTGAGAAACAGTTGAGCACTCCATAAAAAGGTTCGTATATGTTCATATTGCAGGAAACGATTCAGCACCTGAAAGCTTCACTAAGATTCAGAATTCAATAAAAATCTTGTTAAATTTTAAGATTTTCCCAAATGGTTCAGAAAACTAATCGATTTCGAATTCCGAAAAGATTCATTTCACTTCTTTTTCTGATTTGTATACTTAAGAATACGATGAAAATTTTTGAAACTTTCAGATTTCAGAAACTTTGATGAAAATGATTTAACGGTAAATTTCAGAAATGGATAAATATTCGTTAAATTACCAACAGAATTCGATAAAGGTTTTTATATTTTAAGATTTGACGAATAAGTTCAGAAAACGATTCACTATTTACTAAATTTTCTTTTCAGACAATGATACATCTTTAATACTTCAGAATTCGATAAACTTCTGTTAAACTTTCAGATTTGCTGAACTATTTTGGAATACGATTTTAAATGAAACTACAGAATTCAATAGAGATGTTTTCAAATTTTCAGGTTTTTTAAACCAGCTCCAAGTGCAACGCCATTTCGAACTGTGCCTTACCAGGTCCGAAAAAGAGTCACCACTAAACTGCAGAATTCGACAAAATTTCCATACATTTTCAGATTTGCCAGATCTATCTTTCAGATTTTTCACGTCACTTCAGAAAACAATTAATCAATAAAATTCAGAATTCGATAAAATTTTCTTAAATTTGCGGATTTCAGAATCAGTTCAGCGTTAACTTTAGAATTTGTTAACGATTGTTTAAAGTTTCAGATTTGACATAGGTATAACTACAGAAAATGATTTAGCATTAATCTTTTGAATTTGATTTTAATCTTCTGCCAATTTTAAAACTAAGCGAAAATTTATGAAATTCATTACTAGTTACAAAATCAAGGTTCAGTATTAAATTTTAGAATTCGTTAAATCCTCAGATTTGGCGAATAGCTGGTACAATTCAGTAATAAATTTTGAAATTCGAATTTAGAAAGTAAAGGATTTACAAAATTTGAAATTTTTTCAAATTTACCGAGCCAGTTTAGAGCAAGATTCTATTTCTAATGTTGCCGTTTCTGATTCGCTATACCTGACCAAAAAATGATTCAACATTAAGCTTCGGGTAATTCAAAAGGGTTTAGCTAAATTAAAGATCCATAAAATCACTTCAGAAAACGAGTTAGTATTAAGCTTCAGAATTCAATAAAATTCATGTTAGATTTTAAGATTTTCTCAACTAGTTTAGAACACCATCCAATTTGAATTCAGCAAACTTCTATTCGTAAACTTTAGAATTCGATGGATATTTCTTGAATTTTCAAATTTCAGAAGCTTTGGTGAAAACGATTCAACAATAACTGTTAACTTCAGAATTTGATAAAGGTTTTTTAAATTTTAAGAATAAGTTTAGATTAATTCAGAATTGGTTAAATTTTCAGATTTTAATTCGATACATTTCTGTTCAACTTTCAGATTTGTCATGACACTTCAGAAAACGATTTTGGATTAAAATTCAGGATTTGCAAAATTTTCAATTTATCGAATCAGTTTAGAGCAAGGTCCGATTTCGAATGGTATTAAAGGTTGAGAATTGGATAAAATGACGAACCAATTTCATGCGTTCCTTAGGGACCAGATCAGAACACGGTTCAACATGACGTTTCAGAATTCGTTAAATTTTCAGTTCAGAACACCGAGAATTCCGAAAGTTGTCTTACCTGCTCAGTAAACAGTATACCTACAGCAAACGATTCAGCATTATAGTTCAGATTTTGACACTTTGGCTTCAGAATCACTGTAGGTACTCTAGTTAAGATCTAAGGTTCAGTAGTAAATTTCAGAATGCGTTAAATTTTCAGATTGGACGTACAGCTGGTACAGTTCAACAGTAAATTTTCAAAATCTAGTTATTTTTAGTAAATTTTCAGATTTGTCATGTTCAGAAACCGATCTACAAAATTAAATTTTTTTTTAATTACCGAACCGGTTTAGAGCAAGATTTTATTTCGAATATACCCGTTCCAGATTAGCCACGCCTGATGAGAAAACGATTTAACATTAAATATCGGAAATTTGGAGAGATTTGGTTAAATTTTCAGATTTGTCAAATTACTTCAGAAAATAATTTAGGATTAGCTTCAGAATTCAATAAAATTCATGTTAAATTTTGAGATTTTCCATACTGGTTCCGAGCACCCTTTGGTTTCGAATTCAGAAATGCTTCATTTCATTATTTTTTCAGATTTTTAAACTTTAGAATTCGCTCAAATTTTCAGATTCCAGAAACTTTGTGTTTTCACCAAAGTTTCTGGAATCTAAAAATTTGAGTGAATTTTGAAGTTTACAAATCTGAAAAGGAAATAAAAGCCAATGGGTGCTCGGAACCAGTACCAGGAAAATCTCAAAATTTAACAGGAATTTTATTGAATTCTGAAGCTAATCCTAAATTGTCTTCTACATAATGCGATTTCTGAAATAATTCAACACTAAATTTCAGGAATGAAAAGCGATCCAACGTTAACCTTAGAATTCGATACATTTTTTTTTAAATTTTCAGGTTAACGTATAAGTTTAGAAAACGATTTTAGAAGTTTAATACTTCAGAATTTGATAAAATTTCGCTAAATTTTCCAATTTGAATTACCATGATTCACGTCACGCAGTAAACGTTTCAGCACCGCAGAATATGATGCAGCATTATGCTTCTGAATTCGTAATAATGGCGGACTTCACTTGTTCCTTAGAGACCAGAACACGGTTTAATATTATATTTCAGAATTCGTCACTTTAGCATTTGTTAAATTTTTATTAAGTTGTTGATACTAGCTCAGTAATCGTTTTAGAGTACGCTAAATTTTCGTTAAATTTTCAACTTATTTTAAACAGTTCAGAAAATAGAATCTACAGCAAACTATTCAGGTTTCGACACAAATCCTTGAAATCTCCAGATTTACAAATTTCAGAATTCGTTAAAATTTCAGTTTTTCCTTTTGTTAAATTTTTGTTAAGTTCCCCCCAAAATTCCCTAATTTTCTACGTAATTTTCAGATTATGTGAACTGGTTCAAAAAACAGTAACCGTTCAAATTCTCAGATTTAGGTAGATACCAGTTGAAATTTCAGAATTCGTTAAATTTTTAGATTTTCCGTAACACTTCAGAAAACAAATCACCATTAAAGTTTGGAATTTGATAAATTTTTGTTCAATTTTTCCGTTTGTCATGCTAGTTCAGAAAACGATTTAGGATTAAACTTCAGAATTTGCAAAATTTTTAAATTTATTAAATCAGTTTCGAGCAAGATTTCGAATGTGTTTTCTAAAGTTGCCAAACGATTCGTCGAGCCAAATCGTAAAACGTGCAACATTCGGGATTCAGCTTAAGCTTCAGTTAAATTTTTAGGTTTTTTAAACCAGTTCGGAGCAAAAGGCGATTTAGAATTTTGCCTTACCAGGTCTAGAAAAGAAGAATTGAACCTCAACTTTATGTTTATTTCAGATATGTAATAATGAAACTGTAAATATGCGTTAAATTTTTAAATTTGTCAAACTAGATCAAAATATGAGATTTTTTAAATCTTCATATTTGACGAATAAGTTCAAAATCCGATTTAGAGTTAAATTTCTGAATTCGACAAAATTTCACTAAATTTTCAGATTTGCATTACCAATTCTAGCAAAGTTTAATATGTGTAAACTACAGCAAACGATTCGGTATTAAACTTCAGAATTTGATAAAATGGCAAAACGTTTTCATGTATTCCTAAGAGACTAGCTTAGAATTCGTTACTTTAAAATTAGTTAAATTTTCGTTAAGTTCTAGATACCAGTTCAGTCATTATTTGAGAATTCGCAAAATGTCCGTTAAATTTTCAGATTGATCGAAAGTTCCCTTACCAGTTTAGAATACCTTCAGCGCATACCAACAGTAAACCAATCTGCTTTGCTTCAGATTTTAATATCTTTAAATTTTTTGAATTATTGTAGGTACCAGTCTAGATCGAGGTTCATTATTAAATACCAGAATTCGTTAAATTTTAAGATTACCGTAACAGCTCAGAAATACAATTTGGAATTCGAATTTTTTTTTTAGTAAATTTTCCGATTTGTCATCTACAGAAAACGATTTATCATTAAAATTCATTTTTTTTACTAAACCAATTTAGAGCAAAATTCTATTTCGAACGTTGCCATCTTTGAATCACCAAATTTAATGAGAAAATGATTCAACTTTAAACATTGGGAATTCGAAAGATTTCGTAAAATTTTCAGATCTGTCAAATCACTTCATTGAACGATTTAACATGAAGCTTTAGAATTCAGTAAAATTGTTGTTACATTTTCAGATTTCCCGAACTAGTACATACTACCATTCGATTTCAAATTCAGAAACATTCATTTCAATTCTTTTTCAGATTTGTAAACTTCAGAATTCGATGAAAATTTCTTAAATTTTCTGATTTAAGAAGTTCTGGCGGAAACGATTCAACATTAAATTTCAGAAATAGATAAATATTCGTTAAATTTTGTCGAACCGAACAACAGAATTCAATAAAGGTTTTCTAAATTTACAGATTTGACGAATAAGTTCAGAAAACGATTCACTATTATGTACAATTTTCAACTTTAAACTTCAAAATTTCATTTTAGAACACGATTAGAAGAACGATTAGAAATTAAACTATAGAATTTGACACAGCTCTTGTTAAATATTCATTATTTTTAAACTAGTTCCGAGGGCATGCGATTTCGAACTTAGCATACAACTCTGAATTCGATAAAATCTCGCTAAATTTTCAAATTGGCGGTACAAAATAATTTATGTCATCTGCAATAATATGTTTAGCGCATTAAGTTTAATAACTCGATTAAATGGCAGGCAATTTTCAGGTGTTTCTTAGGAGCCAGTTAAGAACCTGATTCACATTTCTTAGAAAATTCAATTTTATTGAAAATTAACTGTGCTATAGCCCACAAGTTTTTGGGTGGCAAAATCTAAAATGGTCCGATTACGATGGTTGATACCTCTAACAATAGGTTTCGGGACCTGTAATTGCTGTGACAATTTTTATTTTGATTGCTCGATTATTTCTAAACATTTGTTAGAAAATTCAATTTTATTGCAAATTAACTGTGCTATATATAGCCCACAAGTTTTTGGGCGGCAAAAATCTAAAATGGTCCGATTACGATGGTTGATACCTCTATCAATAGGTTTCGGGACCTGTAATTGCTGTGACAATTTTAATTTTGATTGCTCGATTATTTCTAAATATTTCTTAAAAAATTCAATTTCCTTGAAAATTAACTGTGCAATAGCCCACAAGTTTTTGGGCGGCAAAAATCTAAAATGGTCCGATTACGATGGTTGATACCTCTATCAATAGGTTTCGGGACCTGTAATTGCTGTGACAATTTTAATTTTGATTGCTCGATTATTTCTAAACATTTCTTAGAAAATTCAATTTTATTGTAAATTAACTGTGCTATATATAGCCCACAAGTTTTTGGGCGGCAAAAATCTAAAATGGTCCGATTACGATGGTTGATACCTCTATCAATAGGTTTCGGGACCTGTAATTGCTGTGACAATTTTCATTTTGATTGCTCGATTATTTCTAAACATTTGTTAGAAAATTCAATTTTATTGCAAATTAACTGTGCTATATATAGCCCACAAGTTTTTGGGCGGCAAAAATCTAAAATGGTCCGATTACGATGGTTGATACCTCTATCAATAGGTTTCGGGACCTGTAATTGCTGTGACAATTTTAATTTTGATTGCTCGATTATTTCTAAACATTTCTTAGAAAATTCAATTTTATTGTAAATTAACTGTGATATATATAGCCCACAAGTTTTTGGGCGGCAAAAATCTAAAATGGTCCGATTACGATGGTTGATACTTCTATCAATAGGTTTCGGGACCTGTAATTGCTGTGAAAATTTTCATTTTGATTACTCGATTATTTCTAAACATTTCTTAGAAAATTCAGTTTTATTGAAAATTAACTGTGCAATAGCCCACAAGTTTTTGGGCGGCAAAAATCTAAAATGGTCCGATTACGATGGTTGATACCTCTATCAATAGGTTTCGGGACCTGTAATTGCTGTGACAATTTTCATTTTGATTGCTCGATTATTTCTAAACATTTCTTAGAAAATTCAATTTTATTGCAAATTAACTGTGCTATATATAGCCCACAAGTTTTTGGGAAATCTAAAATGGTCCGATTACGATGGTTGATACCTCTATCAATAGGTTTCGGGACCTGTAATTGCTGTGACAATTTTCATTTTGATTGCTCGATTATTTCTAAACATTTCTTAGAAAATTCAATTTTATTGCAAATTAACTGTGCTATAGCCCACAAGTTTTTAAGCGGCAAAAATCTAAAATGGTCCGATTACGATGGTTGATACCTCTCAATAGGTTTCGGGACCTGTAATTGCTGTGACAGTTGCATTTGGATTGCTCGATTATTTCTAAACATTTCTTAGAAAATTCAATTTTATTGCAAATTAACTGTTCTATATAGAGCCCACAAGTTTTTGGGCGGCAAAAATCTAAAATGGTCCGATTACGATGGTTGATACCTCTATCAATAGGTTTCGGGACCTGTAATTGCTGTGACATTTGCATTTGGTTGCTCGATTATTTTTAAACATTTCTTAGAAAATTCAATTTTATTGCAAATTAACTGTGCTATAGCCCACAAGTTTTTGGGCGGCAAAAATCTAAAATGGTCCGATTACGATGGTTGATACCTCTCAATAGGTTTCGGGACCTGTAATTGCTGTGACAATTGCATTTTGATTGCTCGATTATTTCTAAACGTTTCTTAGAAAATTCAATTTTATTGCAAATTAACTGTGCTATAGCCCACAAGTTTTTGGGCGGCAAAAATCTAAAATGGTCCGATTACGATGGTTGATACCTCTATCAATAGGTTTCGGGACCTGTAATTGCTGTGACAATTTTCATTTTGATTACTCGATTATTTCTAAACATTTCTTAGAATATTCAATTTTATTGCAAATTAACTGTTCTATATAGAGCCCACAAGTTTTTGGGCGGAAAAAATCTAAAATGGTTCGATTACGATGGTTTATACCTCTATCAATAGGTTTCGGGACCTGTAATTGCTGTGACAATTGCATTTTGATTGCTCGATTATTTCTAAACATTTCTTAGAAAATTCAATTTTATTGCAAATTAACTGTTCTATATAGAGCCCACAAGTTTTTGGGCGGCAAAAATCTAAAATGGTCCGATTACGATGGTTGATACATCTATCAATAGGTTTCGGGACCTGTAATTGCTGTAACAATTTTCATTTTGATTGCTCGATTATTTCTAAACATTTCTTAGAAAATTCAATTTTATTGCAAATTAACTGTGCTATAGCCCACAAGTTTTTGGGCGGCAAAAATCTAAAATGGTTCGATTACGATGGTTGATGCCTCTATCAATAGGTTTCGGGACCTGTAATTGCTGTGACAATTTTCATTTTGATTACTCGATTATTTCTAAACATTTCTTAGAATATTCAATTTTATTGCAAATTAACTGTTCTATATAGAGCCCACAAGTTTTTGGGCGGCAAAAATCTAAAATGGTCCGATTACGATGGTTGATACCTCTATCAATAGGTTTCGGGACCTGTAATTGCTGTGACAATTTTCATTTTGATTGCTCGATTATTTCTAAACATTTCTTAGAAAATTCAATTTTATTGCAAATTAACTGTTCTATATAGAGCCCACAAGTTTTTGGGCGGCAAAAATCTAAAATGGTCCGATTACGATGGTTGATACCTCTATCAATAGGTTTCGGGACCTGTAATTGCTGTGACAATTTTCATTTTGATTGCTCGATTATTTCTAAACATTTCTTAGAAAATTCAATTTTATTGCAAATTAACTGTTCTATATAGAGCCCACAAGTTTTTGGGCGGCAAAAATCTAAAATGGTCCGATTACGATGGTTGATACATCTATCAATAGGTTTCGGGACCTGTAATTGCTGTAACAATTTTCATTTTGATTGCTCGATTATTTCTAAACATTTCTTAGAAAATTCAATTTTATTGCAAATTAACTGTGCTATAGCCCACAAGTTTTTGGGCGGCAAAAATCTAAAATGGTTCGATTACGATGGTTGATGCCTCTATCAATAGGTTTCGGGACCTGTAATTGCTGTGACAATTTTCATTTTGATTACTCGATTATTTCTAAACATTTCTTAGAATATTCAATTTTATTGCAAATTAACTGTTCTATATAGAGCCCACAAGTTTTTGGGCGGCAAAAATCTAAAATGGTCCGATTACGATGGTTGATACCTCTATCAATAGGTTTCGGGACCTGTAATTGCTGTGACATTTGCATTTGGTTGCTCGATTATTTTTAAACATTTCTTAGAAAATTCAATTTTATTGCAAATTAACTGTGCTATAGCCCACAAGTTTTTGGGCGGCAAAAATCTAAAATGGTCCGATTACGATGGTTGATACCTCTCAATAGGTTTCGGGACCTGTAATTGCTGTGACAATTGCATTTTGATTTCTCGATTATTTCTAAACGTTTCTTAGAAAATTCAATTTTATTGCAAATTAACTGTGCTATAGCCCACAAGTTTTTGGGCGGCAAAAATCTAAAATGGTCCGATTACGATGGTTGATACCTCTATCAATAGGTTTCGGGACCTGTAATTGCTGTGACAATTTTCATTTTGATTACTCGATTATTTCTAAACATTTCTTAGAATATTCAATTTTATTGCAAATTAACTGTTCTATATAGAGCCCACAAGTTTTTGGGCGGAAAAAATCTAAAATGGTCCGATTACGATGGTTGATACCTCTATCAATAGGTTTCGGGACCTGTAATTGCTGTGACAATTGCATTTTGATTGCTCGATTATTTCTAAACATTTCTTAGAAAATTCAATTTTATTGCAAATTAACTGTTCTATATAGAGCCCACAAGTTTTTGGGCGGCAAAAATCTAAAATGGTCCGATTACGATGGTTGATACATCTATCAATAGGTTTCGGGACCTGTAATTGCTGTAACAATTTTCATTTTGATTGCTCGATTATTTCTAAACATTTCTTAGAAAATTCAATTTTATTGCAAATTAACTGTGCTATAGCCCACAAGTTTTTGGGCGGCAAAAATCTAAAATGGTTCGATTACGATGGTTGATGCCTCTATCAATAGGTTTCGGGACCTGTAATTGCTGTGACAATTTTCATTTTGATTACTCGATTATTTCTAAACATTTCTTAGAATATTCAATTTTATTGCAAATTAACTGTTCTATATAGAGCCCACAAGTTTTTGGGCGGCAAAAATCTAAAATGGTCCGATTACGATGGTTGATACCTCTATCAATAGGTTTCGGGACCTGTAATTGCTGTGACAATTTTCATTTTGATTGCTCGATTATTTCTAAACATTTCTTAGAAAATTCAATTTTATTGCAAATTAACTGTTCTATATAGAGCCCACAAGTTTTTGGGCGGCAAAAATCTAAAATGGTCCGATTACGATGGTTGATACCTCTATCAATAGGTTTCGGGACCTGTAATTGCTGTGACAATTTTCATTTTGATTGCTCGATTATTTCTAAACATTTCTTAGAAAATTCAATTTTATTGAAAATTAACTGTGCTATAGCCCACAAGTTTTTGGGCGGCAAAAATCTAAAATGGTCCGATCACGATGGTTGATACCTGTTTTGTACCAAGGTTTCGGGTTCCACAAGCAAAATAAACCCGGTACAAAATGTAAATTACAATAACTTGTTGATGACTCCTGATTTATTTCCAATAATAAATAATGTGGTATGCTTCGTTGTAATAAATTTCTTATACAAAATGGTGGTTGGTATACAATATTTATTTTTACTCAATTTTTCTTAGATGTTTATCCTTTGATGGTTGATAAGTAAGAGGGTAACAATTTTTATATTTTTTTTTTATTTACATTGGTTTAGTTTAATATTATTTATGATAGGTGGCCAATATTATGGTTAATCTATAATATTTAATGAACGCACCCCTATTGCGAATTGAGCTACGAAATATCATTTTAACATTTGTAAGGTTTTAATTTACGCTTGTCAAATATTTGACGTGAATTTAGTAAACAATACAAAGGTGAGAAATATTTCAATAATAAATTTAAATATAAATTAATGCTAAATTATTATTATTACAGGAGTTCATATTCATTAAATTAAAGAATCATCCATGATGACTTACAAACACAAATTCAAATATCAAGGATAGGTAATTCAATATAATTTTGTAATTAATTCTAATAATTGTTTTATGTTGTAGGATTCTGGCAGCAACTGCTTCAACATCCCGACCGGCTTGAATCGGTTGATTCAATTTACTGGTAATCGACAAAGTTTACGTATTGGACGTTTTAAATTCCCGTGTTGTGTTTTGAGTGTTACAACTCGAACAAGGCCGTCTGTTCCTGGATGCAGCTCAATTACTTTACCCAATAACCACTTCGTTGGGGGTAAATTGTTTTCTATTATAACAACGACGTCTCCGATTATGATATTGTTTTGTTTTTGATGCCATTTGCTTCGGTGTTGTAAACTCGTCAAATACTCTAGATGCCACCTATTCCAGATATGTTGGTTCATCTTCTTTATTATTTGCCATCTGGATAGTTTTGAAATTTTAGCGTCTTTCAAATTCTCGGTAGGAAGTTGTGTGGTTGGTCGACCAATTTAAAAATGAGCTGGTGTCAAATAGTCTATATCATCATTTGATAATACACAAATTGGCCTGGAATTAATCATGGCTTCAATCTCGGCTAACAACGTTGACATTTCTTCTACAGTAGGTATGTGACCGTCGGTTACTCTTCTAAGATGGTATTTAACACTTTTTACCGCGGCTTCCCACAGTCCCCCAAAATGTGGTGAGCTTGGTGGTATAAATTTAAATGCTATTTGGTCTGTCAATAGAAAATCAGAGAAGATATTAACATTTTGTCGTAAGAACTTGAAAAATTCATATAAATGATTACGGGCCCCAATAAAATTTGTCCCATTATCGCTGTGGATTTCTGTACATATTCCACTGCGGGCTATAAATCTTCGCAGGGCAGCGATGTATGCATCTGTTGTAAGGTCAGAAACTAGCTCTATGTGTGCAGCTTTGGTGGCTAGACATATAAAGATGCATATATAGCTTTTATAAGTTTTCTGCCCTCTTCCCTTAACCAAATGTGTCTGAAATGGACCGGCGTAATCTACTCCAACTTTATAAAATGGCCTGACTAATTCCACTCTCGACTTCGGAAGATCACCCATGATTTGAGTTTGTTCCTTTGCTCTATATTTGGTACATTTCACGCAGCTGTGGACAACTTTGCGAATTAAATTTCTGCATCCTAATACCCAATATTTGTGACGTAGAGTAGCCATCATCAGTGTTTGCCCAGCATGTAGATACTTAAGGTGATGTTCTCTTACGATACTTTCAGTTAGCGCGTCTTTCGATGGTAATATTAATGGATGTTTTATATCGTAAGTGACGGAGGCATTTGTTATTCTGCCACCGACTCGTAAAATGCCTGACTCATCGAGGTATGGTTTAAGAAATTTCAACTTGCTTGAACTTGGTAGGTCTTTGTTCGCTGATATCAACGCAATTTCCAATTCGAAGTGCTTATGTTGTATGTGTTTGAAGATAAGACATTGAGGTTTCTGCAGTTCTGAACTTTGAAGATATGGTATAACGGATTGTTTAGGTATTTGGTTTCGACTAAGATTGATGAATCGAAATGAATAGGCCAAGATTCGAATTATCTTGCTAAAACTGGAATTTTGCTCAATCAATTTATCTAATATATTGGTTTGTTGTATTTGAGACGGCATTGATTGGCTGCGCATTTCTTCTATAGTATTTGATTTACTCGCTGTATATACTGGCCAGTTTTCTGGGTTCACTAGCCACTCTGGACCGTTCCACCACAGAGATAATTTCTGCAATTTTTCTGGTTCGGTACCTCTGGAAGCACAGTCAGCAGGGTTGTCTTGAGTAGCAACATGTCTCCATTGCGATCTATTCATGGCCGTGAGAATTTCTCCAGTTCTGTTGCCAACGAAAGTACTCCATTTACAGGGATATGCTGAGAGCCAATCCAGAACTATGGTAGAATCGGTCCAAGCTGTAATTTCCGTTTCATTAATGTTTAGGGCTTGTTTTACTGCTACAAGTAGTTTGCTTAGGAGTAATGCGCCACACAATTCCAAGCGTGGAATTGATATCTGTTTAAGCGATGCCACTTTTGTCTTTGAGGATAACAACTTAATAACAGAATCACCGTTTGGTTTCGTTATTTTTCCATAAACTACTGCCGAATAGGCATATTTAGAAGCGTCTGAGAATCCGTACAAAATTAACTTGCTTTTTGTATTTGTTACAATATGTCTTTCCAACTCGATGTGATTAATTTTGGGTAGATTATCTCGAATTTTTAGCCATTCGGTTGCTAAATCATGCGGTAGTTGATCATCCCACTTCAAATTTTTAACCCACAGTGATTGAAAAAATATTTTTATTTTTATAGTTACCGGAGCGAGCCATCCCAACGGATCAAACAAACGACTAGCCTCCGATAATATTCCCCTTTTAGTTAAAATTGGCTGATCGTTCAAATTAACTTTGAATTGAAAGCAGTCTCTAATTGGATTCCAATATAACCCTAGGACTTTGGTGGAATTCGATTCTTCTATCTCTAAGATATCTGTTGGGTTATTGGTTCGAGCGACGTTCGTTAGTACAATTCTTTCGTTTGTTAGCCATTTTCTGAGGTGAAACCCGGAATTAGAGAGAATTGAACTTATTTCATCTTTTAGCTTTATTGCATCTTCTATTGTATCGGCCCCTGCCATTAGGTCATCCACGTACATGCTGTTCCTTATATGATTTACAGCGTCTGCAGAAGCTTCCTTAAATCTTTCTGTACTTTCATTAAGTGCTCGTGTTGCTAGGTAGGTCGCGCTTGCTGTGCCATATGTTATTGTTTGAAGCTCATACGTACAATAGGGTTTTTCAGGTGTGTCTCGCCATACAATGCGTTGATATTTTGTGTCATCTTTTGCCACGCGAACTTGCCGAAACATTTTCTCCACATCAGCGGTAAACACCACTTTAAACAACCTGAAACGAGACAATATGTTGTACAACGTTGACTGAACTATCGGGCCTACTGCAAGGCAATCGTTTAGCGATTTTCCGGTATTGGTTTTGGCTGAACCGTCAAAAACCACTCGTAACTTAGTTGTACTACTCGAACTCTTTATGACTCCATGATGCGGTAAGTAGTTTCCGTTTAATCTTGCGTCATTTTCGTTTATTAGTTTCATGTGCCCCAGCTGAATGTACTCTAACATGAACTGCTTGTACATTGATGCGAATTCCGGATTTCTTACAAACTTTTTCTCAATGGAATGCAACCTTTGAATCGCTGTGCGAAATGAGCTTCCTATGTTCGATGGTGGTAACTTGAATGGAAGCCGAACTTCAAATCTTCCACTATCATCTATACTTTTTGTTTCTAGGAAATGTCTCTCACAGAACTTTTCTTCTTCAGACAGATTGTAATTCGAGGTGGCAACTTCCTCTATTTCCCAGAATTTACGTAATAAATTGTCTGTACTTTCTTCTGGATAACTAACGGTAATGGTGGCTGATTGGTATGAATTCATTTCTCCGGCTTGTCCTGCAACTACCCATCCCAACAATGTTTTCTGCATATGCAATTTCTCCTTTGTAATTAATTTTCCTTCAGAGAGTAACTGAAAGAAAGTATCAGCTCCAATTATTATATCGATATCTGCTCCAATATAAAAATGTGAATCTGCCAAGTCAAACTGCTTAAAATAGTTGACGTCGATAAATTGAGAAATTGACGATTGTTTTGCTGTCAGCTTTGGGAATACGAAAGCTTCAATTTTTATATGAGGTTCTTCTTTGTTCCATGGTGTTAATACTAATGACACCAATCCTTTTGTAAAGCCGTTTGTTGACGCTCCTATGCCAGATATGGCAACACTCGCCTTTGTTCTTTTTAACTGCAGTCTCTGTGCGCATCTCTCTGAAATAAATGAGCCCTGCGAACCGGAATCTAGCAACACTCGACACAATTGTTTCTGATTAAATTTGTCACTAACATTTACTAATGCAGTAGGTAATAAAGAGCAGCCTAGCTGAATGGTGGAGGTGTAACATTTATCTGTACTTATTTCGTTTGGTTGAATTTTACTATCTGGAGAGTCCGATTGTGTAATTGTTGTGATGTTTTCATGCAATAAACTGTGGTGCTTCCTATTACATTGTCTGCACCTGAATTTAGACTTGCAAGAATACACTGAATGGTTATCGTTTAGACAATTGAAGCACCGATTTTCGTTGTTTAGCAAATTTTTTCTTTCGAATAATGGCATTTCAATAAACTTTGGGCACTCAAACAGCTTGTGGTTTTCCTTTGCACATATTGAACACGGTTGTGTACTTGATACTACATTACTTCTGATGTTAATTTTATGCTGATTTGGTTGTGGATTTGAACGTTTACTTGCGCTCTTTACTGATTCAAGTGCATCAATTCTTCTCGCTAAAAAGTCAAAGAACTGTTTGAGAGATGGTAGGTCGAATTCTGCGGAATGTTGCGCCCAAAGGTTATTAGTCTCATCATCTAGTTTATTCACCATGACATGTATCAACCAGTGATCCCTTGATTCTGCTTCTTCTCCAAGAGCTTTCAAACCACGGATTACTTCATCAGAAGTATCTAGGAGTCGCCGAACATTTGTGCTAGATGGTGTTGTTACCGATGGTTGAGACATGAAGTTTTTAATGAACATATAAATTGTGTGTTTTTTTCTATCGTATCGGTCTCTTAACTTCTTCAATGCTTCTATATAATTAGCATCAGTGATACTGAAATGCTTTAACAGTCCAGCCGCTTCGCCTTTCAATGTCCCTTTCAAATATTGCAGCTTCTGTGACGGTGTTAGCCTATGATTATCATGAATGGTTGAACAGAAGAGGTCGTAGAATGACTGCCACTCTGTATAGTCGCCTGTGAAACATGGAATACTGATTTTCGGTAATTTTACATCGGCGTGTGCTCCAGCCATTGAAGTGTCGTTCATAGTGTCGTTCAGCGAAATGGTTGGTTCTATCTTTCTCCTCAAAGCCATATTTAGTCCTGCGACTGCTCTATAATAGTTATCCTCAAACTCCGCATCGATTTTCTCCTTGTCGTCAAGGGCAACTATTTTATTCTCCAGTTCAACATATTCATTTCTATGACGCTCAACGTTGCTCAATCGCACTTTAATTTCTTCGATATTGGTAGTAATGCTTATAGAGTTGATATAATTCAACAGTTTGGTCATGCTTCCTTTCATATAGGCTCGCCTCTTCTTCAAGCCAGCGATGTCGGACATTTTTATTTTAATAAATTTTACTTTTCACTTTCACTATTTCTACCGACGTAATGAATAATCGCAAGTTTATTTACAAATTAACCAGCTTATTTTCAAATTAGTTTGTTTTTCAATAAATACGCCTTTTAATTTTTTATTTTCTTTAATATTTTTTATTAATTTTCTTTAATTTAATAATGAATTCTTATACTTGCGGTTTTTCTCCATACGATGCGTGTTGATAATGGTGGCACTCGGTTTCCTTATCTTTTGGTTCTTGGATAAAATCCGGCTCGAAGGACCAATGTTTTGTACCAAGGTTTCGGGTTCCACAAGCAAAATAAACCCGGTACAAAATGTAAATTACAATAACTTGTTGATGACTCCTGATTTATTTCCAATAATAAATAATGTGGTATGCTTCGTTGTAATAAATTTCTTATACAAAATGGTGGTTGGTATACAATATTTATTTTTACTCAATTTTTCTTAGATGTTTATCCTTTGATGGTTGATAAGTAAGAGGGTAACAATTTTTATATTTTTTTTTTATTTACATTGGTTTAGTTTAATATTATTTATGATAGGTGGCCAATATTATGGTTAATCTATAATATTTAATGAACGCACCCCTATTGCGAATTGAGCTACGAAATATCATTTTAACATTTGTAAGGTTTTAATTTACGCTTGTCAAATATTTGACGTGAATTTAGTAAACAATACAAAGGTGAGAAATATTTCAATAATAAATTTAAATATAAATTAATGCTAAATTATTATTATTACAGGAGTTCATATTCATTAAATTAAAGAATCATCCATGATGACTTACAAACACAAATTCAAATATCAAGGATAGGTAATTCAATATAATTTTGTAATTAATTCTAATAATTGTTTTATGTTGTAGAATTCTGGCAGCAACTGCTTCAACAATACCTCTATCAATAGGTTTCGGGGCCTGTAATTGCTATGACAATTTTCATTTTGATTACTCGATTATTTCTAAACATTTCTTAGAAAATTCAATTTTATTGCAAATTAACTGTTCTATATAGAGCCCACAAGTTTTTGGGCTGCAAAAATCTAAAACGGTCCGATTACGATGGTTGATACCTCTATCAATAGGTTTCGGGACCTGTAATTGCTGTGACAATTGCATTTTGATTGCTCGATTATTTCTAAACATTTCTAAGAAAATTCAATTTTATTGCAAATTAACTGTTCTATATAGAGCCCACAAGTTTTTGGGCGGAAAAAATCTAAAATGGTCCGATTACGATGGTTGATACCTCTATCAATAGGTTTCGGGACTTGTAATTGCTGTGACAATTTTTATTTTGATTGCTCGATTATTTCTAAACATTTCTTAGAAAATTCAATTTTATTGCAAATTAACTGTGCTACGAGTATATATAGACCACAAGTTTTTGGGCGGCAAAAATCTAAAATGGTCCAATTACGATGGTTGATACCTCTCAATAGGTTTCGGGACCTGTAATTGCTGTGACAATTGCATTTTGATTGCTCGATTATTTCTAAACATTTCTTAGAAAATTCAATTTTATTGCAAATTAACTGTTCTATATAGAGCCCACAAGTTTTTGGGCGCCAAAAATCTAAAATGGTCCGATTACGATGGTTGATACCTCTCAATAGGTTTCGGGACCTGTAATTGCTGTGACAATTGCATTTTGATTGCTCGATTATTTCTAAACATTTCTTAGAAAATTCAATTTTATTGAAAATAAACTGTGCTATAGCCCACAAGTTTTTGGGCGGCAAAAATCTAAAATGGTCCTATCACGATGGTTGATACCTCTATCAATAGGTTTCGGGACCTGTAATTGCTGTGACAATTTTCATTTTGATTACTCGATTATTTCTAAACATTTCTTAGAAAATTCAATTTTATTGCAAATTAACTGTTCTATATAGAGCCCACAAGTTTTTGGGCGGCAAAAATCTAAAATGGTCCGATTACGATGGTTGATACCTCTACCAATAGGTTTCGGGACCTGTAATTGCTGTGACAATTGCATTTTGATTGCTCGATTATTTCTAAACATTTCTTAGAAAATTCAATTTTATTGCAAATTAACTGTTCTATATAGAGCCCACAAGTTTTTGGGCGGCAAAAATCTAAAATGGCCGATTACGATGGTTGATACCTCTATCAATAGGTTTCGGGACCTGTAATTGCTGTGACAATTTTCATTTTGATTGCTCGATTATTTCTAAACATTTCTTAGAAAATTCAATTTTATTGCAAATTAACTGTGCTATAGCCCACAAGTTTTTGGGCGGCAAAATACCTCTATCAATAGGTTTCGGGACTTGTAATTGCTGTGACAATTTTCATTTTGATTACTCGATTATTTCTAAACATTTCTTAGAAAATTCAATTTTATTGCAAATTAACTGTTCTATATAGAGCCCACAAGTTTTTGGGCGGCAAAAATCTAAAATGGTCCGATTACGATGGTTGATACCTCTACCAATAGGTTTCGGGACCTGTAATTGCTGTGACAATTGCATTTTGATTGCTCGACTATTTCTAAACATTTCTTAGAAAATTAAATTTTATTGCATATTAACTGTTCTATATAGAGCCCACAAGTTTTTGGGGGCAAAAATCTAAAATGGTCCGATTAAGATGGTTGATACCTCTATCAATAGGTTTCGGGACCTGTAATTGCTGTGACAATTTTCATTTTGATTGCTCGATTATTTCTAAACATTTCTTAGAAAATTCAATTTTATTGCAAATTAACTGTGCTACGAGTATATATAGACCACAAGTTTTTGGGCGGCAAAAATCTAAAATGGTCCAATTACGATGGTTGATACCTCTCAATAGGTTTCGGGACCTGTAATTGCTGTGACAATTGCATTTTGATTGCTCGATTATTTCTAAACATTTCTTAGAAAATTCAATTTTATTGAAAATAAACTGTGCTATAGCCCACAAGTTTTTGGGCGGCAAAAATCTAAAATGGTCCTATCACGATGGTTGATACCTCTATCAATAGGTTTCGGGACCTGTAATTGCTGTGACAATTTTCATTTTGATTACTCGATTATTTCTAAACATTTCTTAGAAAATTCAATTTTATTGCAAATTAACTGTTCTATATAGAGCCCACAAGTTTTTGGGCGGCAAAAATCTAAAATGGTCCGATTACGATGGTTGATACCTCTACCAATAGGTTTCGGGACCTGTAATTGCTGTGACAATTGCATTTTGATTGCTCGATTATTTCTAAACATTTCTTAGAAAATTCAATTTTATTGCAAATTAACTGTTCTATATAGAGCCCACAAGTTTTTGGGCGGCAAAAATCTAAAATGGCCGATTACGATGGTTGATACCTCTATCAATAGGTTTCGGGACCTGTAATTGCTGTGACAATTTTCATTTTGATTGCTCGATTATTTCTAAACATTTCTTAGAAAATTCAATTTTATTGCAAATTAACTGTGCTATAGCCCACAAGTTTTTGGGCGGCAAAAATCTAAAATGGTCCGATTACGATGGTTGATACCTCTATCAATAGGTTTCGGGACCTGTAATTGCTGTGACAATTTTCATTTTGATTACTCGATTATTTCTAAACATTTCTTAGAAAATTCAATTTTATTGCAAATTAACTGTTCTATATAGAGCCCACAAGTTTTTGGGCGGCAAAAATCTAAAATGGTCCGATTACGATGGTTGATACCTCTACCAATAGGTTTCGGGACCTGTAATTGCTGTGACAATTGCATTTTGATTGCTCGACTATTTCTAAACATTTCTTAGAAAATTAAATTTTATTGCATATTAACTGTTCTATATAGAGCCCACAAGTTTTTGGGCGGCAAAAATCTAAAATGGTCCGATTAAGATGGTTGATACCTCTATCAATAGGTTTCGGGACCTGTAATTGCTGTGACAATTTTCATTTTGATTGCTCGATTATTTCTAAACATTTCTTAGAAAATTCAATTTTATTGCAAATTAACTGTTCTATATAGAGCCCACAAGTTTTTGGGCGGCAAAAATCTAAAATGGTCCGATTACGATGGTTGATACCTCTCAATAGGTTTCGGGACCTGTAATTGCTGTGACAATTGCATTTTGATTGCTCGATTATTTCTAAACATTTCTAAGAAAATTCATTTTATTGAAAATTAACTGTGCTATAGCCCACAAGTTTTTGGGCGGCAAAAATCTAAAATGGTCCGATTACGATGGTTGATACCTCTATCAATAGGTTTCGGGACTTGTAATTGCTGTGACAATTTTTATTTTGATTGCTCGATTATTTCTAAACATTTCTTAGAAAATTCAATTTTATTGCAAATTAACTGTGCTATAGCCCACAAGTTTTTGGGCGGCAAAAATCTAAAATGGTCCGATCACGCAAAAATATAAAATGGTCCGATTACGATGGTTGATACCTCTCAATAGGTTTCGGAACCAGTAATTGCTGTGACAATTGCATTTTGATTGCTCGATTATTTCTAAACATTTCTTAGAAAATTCAATTTTATTGCAAATTTAACTGTTCTATATAGAGCCCACAAGTTTTTGGGCGGCAAAAATCTAAAATGGTCCGATTACGATAGTTGATACCTCTCAATAGGTTTCGGAACCTGTAATTGCTGTGACAATTGCATTTTGATTGCTCGATTATTTCTAAACTTTTCTTAGAAAATTCAATTTTATTGCAAATTAACTGTTCTATATAGAGCCCACAAGTTTTTGGGCGGCAAAAATCTAAAATGGTCCGATTACGATGGTTGATACCTCTATCAATAGGTTTCGGGACCTGTAATTGCTGTGACAATTTTCATTTTGATTGCTTGATTATTTCTAAACATTTCTTAGAAATTCAATTTTATTGCAAATTAACTGTGCTATAGCCCACAAGTTTTGGGGCGGCAAAAATCTAAAATGGTCCGATTACGATGGTTGATACCTCTATCAATAGGTTTCGGGACCTGTAATTGCTGTGACAATTTTTATTTTGATTGCTCGATTATTTCAAAACATTTCTTAGAAAATTCAAGTTTATTGAAAATTAACTGTGCTATAGCCCACAAGTTTTTGGGCGGAAAAAATCTAAAATGGTCCGATTACGATGGTTGATACCCCTATCAACAGGTTCGGGACCTGTAATTGCTGTGACAATTTTTATTTTGATTGCTCGATTATTTCTAAACATTTCTTAGCAAATTCAATTTTATTGCTAATTAACTGTGCTATATAGAGCCCACAAGTTTTTGGGCGGCAAAAATCTAAAATGGTCCGATTACGATGGTTGATACCTCTATCAATAGGTTTCGGGACCTTTAATTGCTGTGACAATTTTCATTTTGATTGCTCGATTATTTCTAAACATTTCTTAGAAAATTCAATTTTATTGCAAATTAACTGTGCTATAGCCCACAAGTTTTTGGGCGGCAAAAATGTAAAATGGTTCGATTACGATGGTTGATACCTTCATCAATAGGTTTCGGAAACTGTAATTGCTATGACAATTTTCATATTGATTGCTCGATTATTTCTAAACATTTCTTAGAAAATTCAATTTTATTGAAAATTAACTGTGCTATAGCCCACAAGTTTTTGGGCGGCAAAAATCTAAAATGGTCCGATTACGATGGTTGATGCCTCTATCAATAGTTTTCGGGACTTGTAATTGCTGTGACAATTTTCATTTTGATTGCTCGATTATCCCTAAACATTTCTTAGAAAATTCAATTTTATTGAAAATTAAATGTTCTATATAGAGCCCACAAGTTTTTGGGCGGCAAAAATCTAAAATGGTCCGATTACGATGGTTGATACTTCTATCAATAGGTTTCGGGACCTGTAATTGCTGTGACAATTTTCAATTTGATTGCTCGAGTATTTCAAAACATTTCTTAGAAAATTCAATTTTATTGAAAATTAACTGTTCTATATAGAGCCCACAAGTTTTTGGGCGGCAAAAATGTAAAATGGTCCGATTACGATGGTTGATACCTCTATCAATAGGTTTCGGGACCTGTAATTGCTGTGACAATTTTTATATTGATTGCTCGATTATTTCTAAACATTTCTTAGAAAATTCAATTTTATTGAAAATTAACTGTGATGTAGCCCACAAGTTTTTGGGCGGCAAAAATCTAAAATGGTCCGATTACGATGGTTGATACCTCTATCAATAGGTTTCGGGACCTGTAATTGCTGTGACAATTTTTATATTGATTGCTCGATTATTTCTAAACATTTCTTAGAAAATTCAATTTTATTGAAAATTAACTGTGATGTAGCCCACAAGTTTTTGGGCGGCAAAAATGTAAAATGGTCCGATTACGATGGTTGATACCTCTTTTAATAGGTTTCGGGACCTGTAATTGCTGTGACAATTTTTATTTTGATTGCTCGATTATTTCTAAACATTTCTTAGAAAATTCCATTTTTGTTGCAAATTAACCGTGCTATAGCCCACAAGTTTTTGGGCGGCAAAAATCTAAAATGGTCCGATTACGATGGTTGATACCTCTATCAATAGGTTTGGGACCTTTAATTGCTGTGACAATTTTCATATTGATTGCTCGATTATTTCTAAACATTTCTTAGAAAATTCAATTTTATTGAAAATTAACTGTGCTATAGCCCACAAGTTTTTGGGCGGCAAAAATCTAAAATGGTCCGATTACGATGGTTGATGCCTCTATCAATAGTTTTCGGGACTTGTAATTGCTGTGACAATTTTCATTTTGATTGCTCGATTATTCCTAAACATTTCTTAGAAAATTCAATTTTATTGCAAATTAAATGTTCTATATAGAGCCCACAAGTTTTTGGGCGGCAAAAATCTAAAATGGTCCGATTACGATGGTTGATACTTCTATCAATAGGTTTCGGGACCTGTAATTGCTGTGACAATTTTCAATTTTATTGCTCGAGTATTTCAAACATTTCTTAGAAAATTCAATTTTATTGAAAATTAACTGTGATGTAGCCCACAAGTTTTTGGGCGGCAAAAATCTAAAATGGTCCGATTACGATGGTTGATACGTCTATCAATAGGTTTCGGGACCTGTAATTGCTGTGACAATTTTTATATTGATTGCTCGATTATTTCTAAACATTTCTTAGAAAATTCAATTTTATTGAAAATTAACTGTGATGTAGCCCACAAGTTTTTGGGCGGCAAAAATGTAAAATGGTCCGATTACGATGGTTGATACCTCTTTTAATAGGTTTCGGGACCTGTAATTGCTGTGACAATTTTCATTTTGATTGCTCGATTATTTCTAAACATTTCTTAGAAAATTCCATTTTTGTTGCAAATTAACCGTGCTATAGCCCACAAGTTTTTGGGCGGCAAAAATCTAAAATGGTCCGATTACGATGGTTGATACCTCTCAATAGGTTTCGGGACCTGTAATTGCTGTGACAATTTTTATTTTAATTGCTCGATTATTTCTAAACATTTCTTAGAAAATTCAATTTTATTGAAAATTAACTGTGATGTAGCCCACAAGTTTTTGGGCGGCAAAAATCTAAAATGGTCCGATTACGATGGTTGATACGTCTATCAATAGGTTTCGGGACCTGTAATTGCTGTGACAATTTTCATTTTGATTGCTCGATTATTTCTAAACATTTCTTAGAAAATTCAATTTTATTGAAAATTAACTGTGCTGAAGCCCACAAGTTTTTGGGCGGCAAAAATCTAAAATGGTCCGATTACGATGGTTGATACCTCTATCAATAGGTTTCGGGACCTGTAATTGCTGTGACAATTTTCATTTTGATTGCTCGATTATTTCTAAACATTTCTTAGAAAATTCAATTTTATTGAAAATTAACTGTGGTGTAGCCCACAAGTTTTTGGGCGGCAAAAATGTAAAATGGTCCGATTACGATGGTTGATACCTCTATCAATAGGTTTCGGGACCTGTAATTGCTGTGACAATTTTCATTTTGATTGCTCGATTATTTCTAAACATTTCTTAGAAAATTCAATTTTATTGAAAATTAACTGTGATGAAGCCCACAAGTTTTTGGGCGGCAAAAATCTAAAATGGTCCGATTACGATTGTTGATAACTCTATCAATAGGTTTCGGGACCTGTAATTGCTGTGACAATTTTCATTTTGATTGCTCGATTATTTCTAAACATTTCTTAGAAAATTCAATTTTATTGAAAATTAACTGTGCTATATATAGCCCACAAGTTTTTGGGCGGCAAAAATCTAAAATGGTCCGATTACGATGGTTGATACCTCTATCAATAGGTTTCGGGACCTGTAATTGCTGTGACAATTTTTATATTGATTGCTCGATTATTTCTAAACATTTCTTAGAAAATTCAATTTTATTGAAAATTAACTGTGATGTAGCCCACAAGTTTTTGGGCGGCAAAAATGTAAAATGGTCCGATTACGATGGTTGATACCTCTTTTAATAGGTTTCGGGACCTGTAATTGCTGTGACAATTTTTATTTTGATTGCTCGATTATTTCTAAACATTTCTTAGAAAATTCCATTTTTGTTGCAAATTAACCGTGCTATAGCCCACAAGTTTTTGGGCGGCAAAAATCTAAAATGGTCCGATTACGATGGTTGATACCTCTATCAATAGGTTTCGGGACCTTTAATTGCTGTGACAATTTTCATATTGATTGCTCGATTATTTCTAAACATTTCTTAGAAAATTCAATTTTATTGAAAATTAACTGTGCTATAGCCCACAAGTTTTTGGGCGGCAAAAATCTAAAATGGTCCGATTACGATGGTTGATGCCTCTATCAATAGTTTTCGGGACTTGTAATTGCTGTGACAATTTTCATTTTGATTGCTCGATTATTCCTAAACATTTCTTAGAAAATTCAATTTTATTGAAAATTAAATGTTCTATATAGAGCCCACAAGTTTTTGGGCGGCAAAAATCTAAAATGGTCCGATTACGATGGTTGATACTTCTATCAATAGGTTTCGGGACCTGTAATTGCTGTGACAATTTTCAATTTTATTGCTCGGGTATTTCAAACATTTCTTAGAAAATTCAATTTTATTGAAAATTAACTGTGATGTAGCCCACAAGCTTTTGGGCGGCAAAAATCTAAAATGGTCCGATTACGATGGTTGATACGTCTATCAATAGGTTTCGGGACCTGTAATTGCTGTGACAATTTTTATATTGATTGCTCGATTATTTCTAAACATTTCTTAGAAAATTCAATTTTATTGAAAATTAACTGTGATGTAGCCCACAAGTTTTTGGGCGGCAAAAATGTAAAATGGTCCGATTACGATGGTTGATTCCTCTTTTAATAGGTTTCGGGACCTGTAATTGCTGTGACAATTTTCATTTTGATTGCTCGATTATTTCTAAACATTTCTTAGAAAATTCCATTTTTGTTGCAAATTAACCGTGCTATAGCCCACAAGTTTTTGGGCGGCAAAAATGTAAAATGGTCCGATTACGATGGTTGATACCTCTATCAATAGGTTTCGGGACCTGTAATTGCTGTGACAATTTTTATATTGATTGCTCGATTATTTCTAAACATTTCTTAGAAAATTCAATTTTATTGAAAATTAACTGTGATGTAGCCCACAAGTTTTTGGGCGGCAAAAATCTAAAATGGTCCGATTACGATGGTTGATACCTCTATCAATAAGTTTCGGGACCTGTAATTGCTGTGACAATTTTTATATTGATTGCTCGATTATTTCTAAACATTTCTTAGAAAATTCAATTTTATTGAAAATTAACTGTGATGTAGCCCACAAGTTTTTGGGCGGCAAAAATGTAAAATGGTCCGATTACGATGGTTGATACCTCTTTTAATAGGTTTCGGGACCTGTAATTGCTGTGACAATTTTTATTTTGATTGCTCGATTATTTCTAAACATTTCTTAGAAAATTCAATTTTATTGCAAATTAACTGTGCTATAGCCCACAAGTTTTTGGGCGGCAAAAATCTAAAATGGTCCGATTACGATGGTTGATACCTCTCAATAGGTTTCGGGACCTGTTATTGCTGTGACAATTTTTATATTGATTGCTCGATTATTTCTAAACATTTCTTAGAAAATTCAATTTTATTGAAAATTAACTGTGCTGAAGCCCACAAGTTTTTGGGCGGCAAAAATCTAAAATGGTCCGATTACGATGGTTGACACCTCTATCAATAGGTTTCGGGACCTGTAATTGCTGTGACAATTTTCATTTTGATTGCTCGATTATTTCTAAACATTTCTTAGAAAATTCAATTTTATTGAAAATTAACTGTGATGTAGCCCACAAGTTTTTGGGCGGCAAAAATCTACAATGGTCCGATTACGATGGTTGATACCTCTATAAATAGGTTTTGGGACCTGTAATTGCTGTGACAATTTTCATTTTGATTGCTCGATTATTTCTAAACATTTCTTAGAAAATTCAATTTTATAGCCCACAAGTTTTTGGGTGGCAAAAATCTAAAATCGTCCCAGAAAGAAACATCAAATCATATTTGTTACATTAAAATATTTGTTTTGACAGTGTAACCACCAGCACATATGGAATTTTTCAAATTCCAATTGGATTCGTATACGTACATGTTGTTTTTTCACTATCGCGATGAAATGGACCATTTTCATGTGTTCTTTAGGGACCAGTTCAGAGCACGATCCACCATAACATTTCAGAAATCGTTACTTTAGAATTCTATAAATTTTCGTTAAGTTTTTAGATATCAGTTTCCGTAAAATTTTCAGATGTTTTGATCCAGTTCAGCAAACGTTGCAATTCCAAAAGTTGTCTTACCAGTTCATAAAAACTATAAAGCATTCTTACAGTAAACGATTCAGCGTTACTTCAGATTTTGTTATAGTTAATTTCTTAAAATTTGTAGAATTACAGGTTCAATATTAAATTTCAGTTTTCGTTGAATTTTATTTACAGTACCTGCTCAGAAAACAATTCAAAACAAAATTTTGGAATTCGAATTTTTTTTTTAGTAAATTTTCAGGTTTGTCATGTTCAGAAAACGATTTAGCATTAAAATTTAGAAGTTGAAAATTTTTAAAATTACCACCGTAAAGCAAGATTCTATTTCGAATGTGACCGGTTCAGATTCTTCAAACCTGACGAGAAAAAGATTCAACATTAAACTTGAGGAATTCGAAAGGATTTCGATAAATTTCGTCAAATGACTTCAGTAAACTATTTAGCATTAAGCTTCGAAAATCGCTAAATTTCTTGTTAAATTTTCAGATATTCCGAACATGTTCAGAACACCATTCAATTGTGAATTCAGGAAAGATTCATTTCAATCCTTTTTCAGATTTGTAATCTTCAGAATTTGATGAAATTTTCTGAGTTCAGAAACTTTACTGAAAACGATTCAGTATTAAATTTCAGAAATAGAAAAATGTTTGTTAAATTTTTAAATTTTGTCAAACCGATCAACATAATTCGATAAAGGTTTTTAATTTTCAGATTTGAAATTTTATGGAAAAAATTTTGCGAAATTGGATTCTAATTGAAATTTTTTATATTCAAAATATTCAAAACATCGAGGACTATTAATTTATTCACATCTCTGTGAATGTTTAACAATGCCATGCGACCATCTTCCCTACGTTGCTGGGTAGGTACATACGGATCCTGGATTTGTATATAGAAATGTACGATTTTACCGAAGGCCAAAAATGATCCGAAGAGCCCAAATTAGTCGTCCAGAAATTTAATTGGCACAGTCTTTCACAGAAAATAAGGCAAAGTGAAAAAATTTCTATTATTAAATTGTTTCGTTCCATATAAATTCTCGCTCGACATACTCGACATCCCATTTATTATAAGTATATGGAGCACATTTTGGTGAAAGAACTTTTTTAGATTGCTAGCACAAAAAAAAAAAAAAAAAAAAAAAACAAAACGGAAAATTCATTAAAATTATTATAAATATTCATATACGCTTATATTCTTGTTTCAATATTTAACATTTTCCACTTTTTTTTTTATGTGGGTGTTGTTGGTGTCTTACGTCTGTGTGTTAAACAAAATGACACAATTAAAATAATTAAAGAATTTTTCTAACAAAATTTTTTATTTTATTTTCCATTTTCCATTTGTGTTTTTTTGTTTTTTTGGCTCGACATAAAAATTATGAAAAACGCTTCGTATGAAATTTTAATTATGTCACACAAAGATCTTTTTTTTTCCCAGTTACATAGTACAACAGGAATATGTAAAATATGTTGTATGTGCGGTGTGGTTGTGTATCTGCTGTTGCTATGCTCGGATCAATATCGTTTGGGGAATTAAATGTGTGTTAAAAACAGAAAAATGAGCAAAAATCATTTTAACATTTCTATATTATGTATGTATGTATGTATGTATGTATGTATGAATATGATTATTTAAGTACCATTTTCGAGAGATGTTCATAATTTTATTTGGCATAAAGGGTTAAAATGTGAATACAAAATTATGATTAGGGTACTTATTAATGTGAAATTAGCGGTTAAACAATAAAAAACGGTGAAAACAGACAAATAAGGGGATTACAAATATTTTGGGGAAATGTTTGAGTTCTGGTTTGTGTTCGGAGTTAATTGAATTGGTATAAAGGAATAATATTGTCATTTGATTCAAAGTTCAGTATCATATTGGCATATAGGAATAAATTAATCATGTGATTTTTAGGTAAATTTAAAGCGTACGATTCTGATAATCCTATAGAGCATGACGACTCAACGCTTTGGATCGCTGGCCTGATGACTAGCGTTCGTAAAATCATTTACCGTTAAAAATATCAAACAGATAATAATGAACCTGCGCTGACATATTCAGATGGGAGAATGTGCTTTAAAAATTTATGAAACAGTATCGGTTATATAGAACTTGTTGTTTAAAAAGAAAATCGATGGGCAATAATAGTCTATTTGATCTACACTGTTAAAGTTAGCCGGAAGTTTCCATAACTTATCAATAGCTACCGCAGGAAAACAATTCAGTTCAAGTTTCCTGTGGGAAATCTCGGAAAATTCGATTTTCCAAAAATTATTAAAAAATTTGTATAAAATCAGCCTCTAGAGTATTATATCTGGAGATGGATTGCATTGATGTGATTGGTCCATAGCTATCGCAGGAAAAAAATTCAGTTCAAGTTTCCCGTGGGAAATCTCGGAAAATTCAAAAAAGTTTCCAGCCGAAAGTAAGAAATGGATGAATAAAATCAGCCTCTAGAGTGTTATGTCTGGAGATGGATTGCATTGATGTGACTTATCAACAGCTACCGCAGGAAAAAAATTCAGTTCAAGTTTCCCGTGGGAAATCTCGGACCATAACAACATCCATCTCCAGACATAACACTCTAGAGGCTGATTTTATTCATCCATTTCTTACTTTCGGCTGGAAACTTTTTTGAATTTTCCGAGATTTCCCACGGGAAACTTGAACAGACAACATCTATTGACTGCGATTTCACTATACGTCGATAAACCAAATCTGTTGCTGAACATTTCAAATCGTCTTTTAGAAACGTTCGCATTCCCAATAAGACGAGAGGTAATTCATCAGTCCAGCTAACCGTGTTACACCTATAGCTTTCAAAGATTTATCATACCATTACTTGCAGGATGGTATGTTGTGGTTCTGATTCGGTGACATCCTATATAACTTTATTTAATTCCGCGAACAGTTTCGATTCGAATTGAACCCCTTGATCCGTAGTAATTTCTTGCGGGCATCCGAAACAAGAAATATATTCTCGGATAAACGTTCGAGCAACAGTTGCTGCAGTTGCATCCTTTATCGGATATGCCTCGGGCCATCTTATAAACCTGTCAATAATAGTTAAGATATAAATGTAACCATTCGACGGAGGAAGAGGGCCTACCAAATCCATGTGGATTGGTTCAAAATGACCTTCGGATGGAACGATAATCTGTATGGAGGATTTTGCGTGCCTATACACTTTCGAAACTTTCGACTTTTGACAGTTTATGCAGTTTTTCGCCCAATATCCTGCATCGATATTTCGGCCCTAATTCCGGGGTATGATAAATTGTGCAAAGTGTCAAAAATGTCTTTTCTCATCGAACTTGGAATATACGGGCGATTCTTTCCTAATGAAGTTTCGCACCAAATGTTGTTATCTGATTTTGAAAGAATAAGGTTTTCCATTTTCCATTTATTTTTATCTGAGTTGGAGACGATCGATTTTAGTTCATCGTCATTTTCTTGCTCAGAAATATGTTTCCGATATCTGTTCCTGCATGTTCGATTACTGTGTTGTCGGTGCTACATGATCGAGAAAGATAATCAGCGACATGTTGAATGTTATTGGTGAATTGTGCTATATACTCTAAATGCCTCGTTTGGCGAGGGCTTTGTTCCGTCTTGGACATTATTGCAGTTACAAGAGGTTTGTGATCAGTAAATACACAAAATTGTCGACCCTCTACTAAATGCCTGAAATGTTTTATAGATGAGTATATAACTAACAACTCGCGGTCAAACGCAGAATATCGGGTTTCTGCTGCTTGCAGCTTTCGAGAGAAAAAAACGAAAGTGGTTCCCAAATATTGTTCTCAGGGTTAAATTGTTGCAACACTGCACCAATGGCCATACTCGAACTATCTGTTGTTACACTCAGATTTGGATCACTAATTGAGTGAGCTAGCAGTGTAATCGTAGATAAAGCCGATTTTGCTCGTTCAAACGCGTCATGATAATCATCTGACCAATATTTACTATGTTTACGGAGTTTATGCAAGAATGTCAGCAATGTTCGGAAGAAATCGATGATAATAGTTTATCATTCCTAAAAACTTCTGAATTTCTTTGATAGATTTCGGTGGTTGAAGACCAGATATTGCATCCACTCGATGCTTAGAAGGCACTATATCATTTTTCAAAATAACGTGAGATAGAAATGCGATAGTTTGCTTTCCCAATTAACATTTTGAAACTTTCACTTTAAGATCGAAATCACTTAACCGCTGAAACATTTGTTCTAAATGATATATATGTTCTTCTTCGTTACGGCTGGCTACCAAAATGTCGTCAATATACGCGTAAGCGAAATCTAAATCCCGTAGTACTTCATCGATAAATCTTTGAAAAGACTGGGCCGCATTTTTTAGCCCTAAAGGTATTCTTTGAAATTCGAATAGTCCGAATGGTGTAGTTATGGCCGTCTTATGAATGTCAACTAAAGCTACGGGTATATGATGGTACGCTCGTACAAGATCAATTTTGGAGAACACAGTATTACCATTCATAGTCTCATCGTAAAACCATGGATGTGCGGGATTGGATACCGGTCGGGCATTGTACATATATTCAACCGGCTCTAATCACCATATGGCCTCGAATCATTATTTTCTTTCTTTTTAACGAGATGCAAAGGAGACGATACGCATGATGATGAATATTGGCAGATTCCCAAATTGATAATATATTGAAACTCGTGTTTCGCTATTACGTATTTATTCTCATCTAGACGTCGAGGTTTACAGAATGATAACTGACCCTTTGGGTGAATATAGTGGACTACCTTGTGTTTAACAGGAGCACTATAGTCAGGAGATGCAGTAAGAATTGGATAATTCTTGAGCAATACTCCAAATTTATTTTCGATGCTATAATGCTTGGGAGTCGGAGTATTTACCGATGCTGTGATACCTGTTATTGACAGCGATGTTTTCGAATCTAGTATCATTTTTCGTTTAAGATCTGGATTTTTGTTTCTGCGAAGAAATATTTAAGAGGTACTACCGATGTATCGGCCCCTATATCGATTAGAAATATATACCTTATGAATAAACGCTGTTATAATAAGTTACCGCTTTTTGCCTCGTAAATAGCGGACGGTACTAGTTTTTTTGGAGGATCTTTGAAATCGCAAGGTTTCATACAATTTCTTGCTTTTGTGCCATATTTGAAATCATAATAGCAATAAGGGTACCCCGTGCTACCTGACTATTACTTCGAGTACGATTTGATTTAGATCGGTTTCGATGAGGGGAATTGAGATTTCGATTTGTACTGTGATCATTTCGAAATGGTTGTCTGCCTCTATTAAACGCTTGGGAAGTTGAAGCAATGTATAACCGTGCAAACTTTTTGTTTATTAATTGCTCGATTGTTGAAACTATAGAGGAACTTGAAATGTTTCTGACCTCCCCTAAAGCTTGCGATCTTTCGACTTCATGAATTTTATCTGCCGTGTTTAACAAATTTGAGATATCGTCCTGATTAAAAGTAGTTAGAATGCTTTTTGATGCAGGTGGTAATCCATTCATCCAAATTTGCTTTAAAAGATTTTTGGTAATTATCTCTGTCGATCCAGAGATATTCTCAAGCTTTCGATAATATTGAGAAGGAGTTTCGTCACCTATATCAATACCGTTTAACAATTTTGTTAACAGCTTTCCTTCACGATCGGTATGACGAGTCCGACCAAAACGAAGAAGATGCCCTAGATCAGCGGCCAGTGCAAGCGCAAATAAATTCACTAAGCTAGCTAGAGTTGAATTAAAGTATGGTAAAAGGAACTCTTGCTTGGTTGTTGACGACCCACCGCCCGAAAAAACTCCAAAAACTGAGAAACCGCCACCAATCTACTTGATCGAGTTTATTACGGAAGGTGCATTTTAGATTTCCGGGATCAAAAGAAGAAATATAAAAGAAACAAAAATTCAACCGCTCAACCAACTAAAGAGCCATAAAGGATTGGTTGTTATGTTAAAATCAGTAAAGAGTTACATGGATGCAAACGAAATGCAAGCTGCTCTCGATGAAAACGGCTTCCAATGCAGATCTATTACCAATATTTTTAATCGGGAGAATGCGCCTCAGCCATTGCTCCAGACAATAAAAAGGTCAAAGGCAAACATGCAATATTTGACCTAAAATATCTATTGCACAAAAGAGTTACCATCGACGATCCCAGGAAAAGGAATGAACCGTTACAGTGTGTTAAGTGCCAAGAATATGGATACAATAGAGCATATTGCACTTTGCTTTGAACGATATTTGTGTTTTATGTGGTGAAATCAATAATTCAAACGATTGCAATAATGCAAAAAAGGAAGCATCTAGTGAGAAAATGCAGCAAATGCGATGGAAATCACACAGCTTATAGAGGGTCTTCTTATCTAGAATTGGAAAGGAGAATCAATTTAAAGCAACGAGCAGAGCAACGAATCCTTAATCTTTATTCTTCAGCTAGAAAAGAAGCGTTACCCGAAATTGTAAACACAAACACTCAAAATGGAAAACAGTACGCAACTGTAAACGGCAGCCCATGAAATGGGTTTCAAGGAAGTGAAGAGGAAACATCTCAGTAGCTTTTATATGATGCAAAGCTTCATTGCGATGATGGAGAGAACCATGGATCTAATGATGCAGAATATGAACACGCGTTGATGCAGATAGTCGTATAAAGCCAAAAATTACCATAATCAAAATAGCCATATGGAATGCAAACGGTCTAGCACAATATAAAGCGCAGGTACATGCATTTTCCACTGAGCACAATATTGTCATAATGTTAATATCTGAAATACGATTCACCAAAAATAACTATTTCAAAATTTATAGGCACTCTATTTATGACACCAAGCACCCGGATGGAGAGGCACATAGAGACACTGCTGTATATTAAGATAAGATTAAAATACTATGAATTTGCGATATATGCAAGAGAACATAAACAATTGACCAGCATTTGTCTGCAGGAATGGTCTGGAAATTGTGTCGTCTAGGCAGTGTACTGTCCTGATAACAACACTAAACATACTCATGGGGTTCTAGATTAACACCGTCGAAAGGCAAACAACTTTATGAAGCTATAGAGGAATAATTATTTATCTGCCGGTAATCCAACTTATATTGGCCTACCGGTAAAAAGAAAATGCCCGAATTAATTGACTTTTGTGTAACTATTATTTATATTCCACGTACATATGCTAAGGCTACGGATTGCTATGATCTGTCTTCTGATCACTCACCAGTAATAGTAACAGTGAGTACCGATGTCCTGACGAATGAAATGCTGAACCGTCTTTCAAACAAGAAAACTAATTGGGATCAAAGTAGGAGGCTAGTCGAAAAAAATGGTCTAGTTAATATTCCTCTAATCATACCAGCTGATATTGATGCAGCGGCAGAAAAACTAAAAGATGTTATGACATTATCATCCGTTATAAGTATAGTTAGTTCTGAAAAAGTTAATAAACTGTGACATAATATACTGGAATTATTCCAGAAAAAGCGAAAAATTCGTTCTCAATGGCAGCAAACAAGGACCTAAGATTTGCTTTGCGCGAAAAAGAAAACCAGAGCGTTCAGAACTATTTAAGTATTCTTTCGGCAACCGCGAGGACAGATTACTATTTGCAGAAGGCAACAAAAAATTTATAAAGGCCAACAAATTCGAATCTACCGATTGCCAACTGGAAGTTGGGAGAGAAGTGGCGAGAAGCCAATGCTTTTGCTGCTCATCTATCAACAGTGCCAGACAAATACATAAAACTAATAACATTCATATTCCGAATTTTTCGGCCGGTATCATGCCGACGAAACACATTCTATAAGAACTTACAAGTTCATTCCCAACGTTTTGTATCATCAATGTTTGTTACCAATACAGAAAATGTCAAAGTCATCGACCACAAATTATTGGAAGTAGGTCACACTCATATGGAGTGTGACAGTGTTCATGCTACCATTGAAAAACAAAAAAAAAGCGAACTACTTATAACATTTACCGCCCAAGAGACTGGTATCAATTTGTAAAATCGATTCGATCTCACAAACAATATATCGGTACTGAAATGGGATCTAAAAATATTTTCGATTTTTCACAAATTAATACCGATGTTAACAAATTTACGTGAAAGTCAGTTAAATGGCTGATATATACTAAATCATTCGGGTTAATTGAATACAACAATTCGCTGGATGAGAACAAGCCATTCAAAACTTTGAATGTTAAGCAGAAATGCTATTGCCGATTTATTGCCATTGATAGCCCTAAAATTTTATAACTTTTATTCCAACCTACTAAAGCTACCTAAAGTTACTTTTTCCGGAAAATCTTGTAAACTATGGGTTCTAAATAATCCTGATTAGTATTAAAATTAGCCCCTTATATTCTTCCATCGCATAATGAAAACAATTATATTATTAATTAAGCTATATTTTTCACAACGTTGTAAAAAAGGTTCGTACTACTGGATTGTGAATAAAACAAAATCAACTCAATTTTTCAACAACGAATTATATTTATTTCACACAAAAAATTATTACAACACGATTTATTAATTATAATTCACAAAATCACTTTATATAAATTATTCGCACAATTTTTCTGATCATTTTTACTTTTTATTTCGCACAAAAACACTTTTTAAATCACATTTTAATTACGTTTTAATCTTCACACAGTTGCTTTCCAAATACTACTAGCCTCAATTCGACTTCGTTCACCTTTTTATATCCACTAACCAAAATTCTAGAAAGCTTATGAATTTTCCAGTTAGAATAGCGTAGACACATTTAGAACAATTTTTATCAAGGAAAATTCCATTTTAGTACAGTTAGACATTGAGCTAATAACTTAACTTATTCCATTACATACTAGGTGTCACCGTCACAATATAATATTGCAACTGTGACACCTAGTGTGTAATAGAATAAGATAATATTAATAGCTCAATGTTTAACTGTACTAAAATGGAATTTTCCATATTAAAATTGTTCTAAATGTTTCTACGCTAATCTAACTGGAAAAGTCATGAGCTTTCTAGAAGTTTAGATTATGAACCAGATGATAGGACAAATGAGTGTAATGAGACTGTAGGCGTGTGCAACGATATTAGGCTGAAAACAATTTTCTTCTAAATACACTTTATTTTCTTTTGATGCTGTCACTTCGACTCACTGAATGCAATTAAAATATAAAAATTGAAAATATTGACACCACTCAATAGAAATATTGTTGTGAAACTTCATGGTTGTGTATATAGATGGCACGAACACTTTATAACAATTTGTCGACCTTAATTCGGCCAGTTTTATGGTTCGGACGGTTTGTGTAGTTCATAATTGTTTTGAATATTTGACAGCACTAACGTAAACAAGAAAAATTGGGTTATTCTTGCGAATGAACAACAAACAAATAAAACCATTAAATATGTAGAGTATAAGTAAAATTAAATCTATAATAAGATATTTAACCATTTTTGATCATTTACCTTCCTTTTTAGTGTACGTGTTAACTGGTGTTGCGGAGCAATTTATGTAAAGTTAAGATTGGTGACATCAGATAAGTATTTGTTTTTAAGATCTGTTTCTTTGTGTTGATCTAGTTTTCTTCTCTTTCAGGTGGACTGATGAATGCCAAATTTTTCATGCTCAATTTGAGAGAGAGAGACTTAATTTAAAGGTAAGTTACACAACTGGATTGGGTCAACGCGATATGATCCAATTAGTTTAAACAGAGACAACAAAATGAACGACAGATGGAACAACAAAAACATTCTAACCAAGAAATTAAACACGAAATGAAACAACAAATGGAGAAAATTGAGCAGTCAAATGAGTGACAGTTGGAGACACTAAACCAAGAAATAATATGCCAGATGGAACGACAAATGAAGAAAATAGAACAACCAAACCAAATTATAGAGCGTCAGATGGGGGAAATTGCCGAAGGTCAACAGAGAATGGACGAGAAAATTCTGGAATCATCTACAAATGTGCAAGGCAAAATAGAGAAACTGCAAACGGATTTTAAGACCGAGATTCAATAGGTTGAACAAAAATTAGAAACGAAGGTTCACATGTTGAAGAGAAATTACAAGTGGAGGTTCAACGTCTTGATAAAGAGCTGAATGTCACACAGCCAATCAAAATCATTGGAACGACGAACATCGTGTCGCGGCAATAATAGTGGCCCTCAGAGGCGAAGCAGCATAGGCTTTACAAAACCATCCCGGAACAATACCTTACTTGACCATACTTTTCAGTACGAAACCAAACTACCAACAGAATTCATGGAGGGTTCTCATTTTTGCAGAGTTGTACATTGGTATAACTCTGGGCCTTCAGCCAAAATTACGGGGAGGGGGAAGATATTTCTACTTTTTTTCAGTAGATATATTATGAGCGATTGGCCTCCATATTTTTCTGATTTACCAAAATGAAAATATTGGGATTGCCATGAACAATTAATATACATATTTGTCTATAAAAAATGCCGAAAAATCCACTTATTACAGACAGACAAATTAAATTCTTTTCAATGTAACAATAATTTAATTTTAGGTTACGTCAAGCACCGAATTGATATGGGAGCAGAGATGCCAATTCGTCAACCACAAAGGAGATTACCATTGGCAAAACAACAAGAAGTCGACCGAATGGTAACAGAAATGCAGACGGCAGGAGTAATCGAACCATCTAACAGCCCATGGGGCTCACCGGTAGTATTGGTCGAGAAGAAGGATGGTAGCGTGAGATTCTGCGTTGATTGTCGACAACTCAACGTTGTGACTAAAAAAGATAGCTACCCATTTTCAATGATCGACGATACATTAGACACATTATAGGGTGCTCGAATATTTTCTACATTAGATCTACAAAGCGGCTATTGGCAGGTGGAAATCCATGAGAAAGATCGCGAGAAAACTGCGTTCAGTGTGGGTAACGGGTTTTGGTAATTTAATGTTATGCCGTTCGGATTATGTAATGCTCCTACATAAAAGAGGTTAAAGGGATTACATTGGAAGACGTGCCTAATATATCTGGCCAAAATCATCGTCATGGGTAAGAATTTTGACGAGCATCTAAGGAATTTGGCGGAAGTTTTGGATCGGATACAGGCTGCCGGATTAAAGTTAAGATTAAAGATAAGCCCAAAGAAGTGTAATCTGTTCAGAACTGAAGTCAAATATTTGGGCCATCTGGTAACGACTAATGGAATTCACACCGATGAAGAAAAGATCGCAGCGGTAAAGATCTGGCCAAGACCTAAAAATTTACACGAATTAAGAAGCATTCTGGGATTGAGCACCTATTATAGACGTTTCGTGCCAGGATTCGACAACATCGGCAAGAGTTTACACGAGTTGACTAGGAAGAATAAGGCATTCGAATGGAAGAATTACCAGGAGGAAGCATTCGTGGAACTATTTAAGGAGACGGTCGCGCCAATCCTCGCGTACTCTATACCCAACGTGAAATTTATTTTGGACCCCGATGCAAGTAATGACGGTATAGGAGGTGTATTATCACAGGAAATCAGTGGCCAAGAACGAGTTATTGCGTACTTCTTCAAAACATTATCAAAACCGGAGCGTAATTACTGCGTGACACGGAAAGAATTGTTGGCTATAGTGGAGTGTGTCAAGCATTTCCATAAGTATCTTTATGGCCAAAAATTCCATTTACGGACAGATCACGGCGCTTTAAGGTGGCTGTTGCAATTCAAGAATCCAGAGGGACAGGTAGCACGCTTGATCGAACGTCTTCAAAGCTACGATTTCCAAATCGAACATCGGAAGGAAAGTGCATGTAAAATGTAAACATTGTGGCCATGTTGAAGCAAAGGAAGGCATCATCGATCATTGATTTATCAGTTATAATTGAATGGAAAGAAAAGGAACACCGGCGAACTTGGAGCGAGATTGCGGACAAAACTCCCATTGTCAAGGCTTATTGGGCTCAATGGGATAGCCTTCATCTTGAGAATGGGTGTTTAAAACGATTACGGGAAAGCACGGATGGCAAAGTGAAACAATTGTTGCTGGTGATACCAAAGTGCCGGATTACGGAAATCCTGAAGGGGTATCATGGAGGAGCAATAGGGGGCTACCTAGGAATTAATAAAACACTAGCGAAGATACGTCAATGATTCTGGGCAGGATGTAGGCAGTCTGTGATAGAATGGTGCCAAAAATGTGACCAATATGCAGCGGTGAAGGGACCCACACGCGAATTGCAATGGATGTTCCGGGGCCATTTCCCACCACCGAGAGCGGCAACAAATTTGTGTACCCTATTCCCAATCAGGAGACGACAACAATAGCTGATGCCGTGGTAAACAACTGGATTAGCAGATTTGGAGTGCCGATGGAGATTCATACCGATCAATGAAGGAGTTTTGAATCTGTGGTATTTCAAGAAATATGCCAGATGCTCGGTATAAATAAAACGAGAACAACGCCTTTGCATCCACAGTCTGATGGTATGGTGGAAAGATTCAATGGTACATTGGAGGAATATCTAGCAGAGGTCGTTGAGAAAAACCAACGCAACTGGGATCGGCGTATACTGATGTTTCTGAGGGCCTATCGATCAGCAATACATGACATAACCGGAATGACACCAGCTAAAACGTTATGTGGGGATAACCTACGATTATCTGGAGATCTTAAGTTTGGGGCTGTACCATCAGCGGCTTTATGTAGACAGGATTACGTAGACAGAATGAAAGAGGAACTTAATGAGATTCATCAATTTGTACGGGAGAAAATACGGATGTCAAGTGACCGGATGAAAGCTCGATATGACATACGAGGAAATAACCAAGGTTTTCAGGAAGAGCAATTAGTATGGCTTCACAACCCGCAACGGAAAAAGGGATTATCACCGAAGCTGCAACCAGCATGGAAAGGACCTTACACTGTCATCACCAGGCTGAACGACGTGGTTCATCGGATACGGAAGGGACATCGAGGTAAAGGCGGTCCATTTGGAGAGGCTGGCCCTATACAGAGGAAGTGATTTGGGTCCAGTTTGGGATGAACAGGCTTAGGTGGGGGGTAGTGTGACGGTGACACCTAGTGTGTAAAAGAATAAGTTAAATTAATAGCTCAATGTTTAACTATACTAAAATGGAATTTTCCATGATAAAATTGTTCTAAATGTTTCTACGCTATTCTAACTGGAAAAGTCATGAGCTTTCTAGAAGTTTGGTTTGTGTATATAAAAAGGCAAACGAAGTCGAATTGGATTAGTAGTATTTGGTAAGCGATAGTGTGAAGATTAAAAAGTAATTAAAAAAAGTGATTTAAAAAGTGTTTTAGTGGAAATAAAAGTTACATGTGTGTAGTAAAATTTGAGAATAATTTATATAAAGTGATTTTGTGAATTTTTATTAATAAACTGTGTTGTAATAATTTTTGTGTTAACTAAATAAATTCGTTGGTGATAAATTAAATTGATTTTGAATATTATTCACAATCCAGTGATATGAACCTGAATTGACAAGGTAAAAACGTAACAATAATTTTATTTTAGGTTAAGATTTTAAATTATGAATTGTACAATTGTACCCGAGCAACCAAATCGACTCAAATCTTCAGCGCTGACAGAAAGGCAAATTTTTTTTAAAACGGCTCAACCGATTTTCACAAGACAATATTTTTTTAAAAGCCTGATATTTTACACTTTAAAATGACACTGTTTTCATGAAAATTGGTTCAGTACTTTTTTATAATGAATTTTGAATGAAAACGCAAACAAAATTGATGATTATGAAAAAAAATATTCGGGATATTTAATTTTAAATTATAACAAAATATTCAAGCAAAACAAAAACAATTTTATTGATTAACACTTAGAACTAGTCCCTTGCGTTTACAACGGTTCGCATGCGGTTCCCCATTAACCTTATGAAGGTTTTGACAAATAAGACTTGGGGATCGCACCCCACTCCTCATCCAACGCAATCTTGAGGTCACTGATGTTAGATGTTTTAATTCGTCCCATAAATGCTCAATTCGATTCACGTCTGGACTGAGGGCTAGCCAACCTGAGGGGAGTCCAACCTCATCCATGAACTGCCGAGTGGTTCGAGCTGTGTGATATCGGGCATTGTTATGCATCATTATGAAATCTTCCACTACATATCCTGCGTAGGGCACTAAATCATCCAAGAGAATGTCCTCGATATATCGTTCAGACCTCCTCTATGGCCTCTCAGCGCACACCATGCACGAACCGCCTCCGGTAGACCCGGTCTCGCCTATCACTACCATGGAGACATATTCATGATTTTGAGGAAACAACGAATGAAACGGGTAGAGATTTGTTCAAGTCATAACGTCTGGTAAGTGACTGATGGCAAATATCGGTCGACGTGGTATTATACAGGAATTTGCAGCCCGTCAATTCTTTTCACCGAAACATCACATTTTGCTACGATTGCTTTAATTGCCCTTGTAAAAATAAAATACTAAGCTGTCAAAAAAAAGTTGTTTTACGAAAATCGGCTAAGCCATTTTAAAAAAATTTGTCTTTATGTACGCGTGGAGAATTGAGTCAATGTATGTAGTTGCTCGGCAGTGTAGCTAGAATCGTTTATGAAAATAGAATTTTCCATCAAATGTACAGATACTCTGAAATCAACATTCAATTAATAGTCTCGATACCCAAATCACCTCCGTCATAGATGCAGTGTATACCTTTACAATCTCTGTCGTTGTTTTACACTTAGCTATCAGACATATTTTTTTCTCAATGAAGGCTACCATTTTTTTAGTTGGTAATATCAGTTTTATATTGCCAATACATTTTCTAAATGCTGTAACTGCGCTAAACTTCAACAAAATATATAGTACCACTTCCAAATCACAAACCAAAATCTCACTCAACGACATTCATTCAGAATACCTACCTAAATTGATACACCATAATCTAAAAACTTTGAACTTATACATTCCACATTTAAATATTTTATTTAAGCGCGCACCAATAAAATTAAAAATTAATTTACCGTTCCTTTTTTTTCCCACCCCCGAGGCAACCGCAACGAACCCTATCAAAATTATGACAAAATTTAAGCGACACACAAACGAACAAAACCAAAAAAAAAAGAAAAGAAATCATTTTTCCAGTAAATAAATTCTTTGATTTACAGATGAGACGTTCCGTGCTATAATCTGTTGCCGCATTTTATTTTACAATTCCTCCTATTTCAGGTCTCATTTACCAAAAAGAAATGTTGATTCCGCAAGAGATTATTTAAAATTTAACTAATAATATTTTGGTACAAAATGTCGGAAGACATTTTTTATTTCAACACTTTGTACACACGTAAAGTCGTTACAAATTACAAAGGTGAAATGTTATGAAAATATTTGTAGTTTAACAAATTGAAGTAAAATGCTTGTGTAAAGTGTGGTGGCAAAATACCATTATGCCAAACAAATTTCCATACCAACCTGATGAATATTTTGAAAACCAAATTCCAAAACGAGAACTCATATCTTATGTATGTATACAAAGTATGTATGTATGTACATATGTATAGGTACTGAGAGGTACCACATATAAGCTTTTCAAAATAACATGGATCATTTCTTTTAATGAAATGCTTTTACATTTTATGTGTCGTCTTATATACCAACATTTGTTCCTTTTTGGATTGTTAATTTCAGATTAGTTTTTCAGAGAAAATTTATGGTCGAGAATTTTTTGTGTTTAGTGTCGACATATCTATACTTACATAAGGTTAAGGTACAGCAATATAATATTCGTAAAATGAAATTTCACAGAACTATGTTAGTATAATGAAGTTTATGTTTTTGTGGTTTCGGTTGTACTCAAATGAAAAAATGCTTTTTGCTGTATTAGACAAGGAAATATAAAGCTTTAAATTGGAAAATTTGTTTTGAATTGTGTGCGTTAAGGCAATATATGTAACAGTCGGTAGTGATCCACCGTTTCTTACTGATTTCGTCGAAAATAATCAGACATCCCAGGCCTTGCAGACGTTGTGCTAACCAAATAGCAAAATTCAGTGTAGCTATATCATGGAACAATGTAAATTAGCCTACCTAAGTGTTATTTACGATGATTTGTCTGAATGAATTAGGCCAGGTATACCATATTTATTTTGCTAGATTTCTCTAAGGAAAATCTATGTATAATAAGATTAGTATGAAAAGTGGCAAACTCCATGAGCTACCCGTGGGCAACGAGATATGTACGGCTGGTTGGATGTTTCCGTCGGCATCTTTTTTATGGTTTCAATGTGGCCTAACTATCAATTAGAGGATTTGACGGTATGTATTTCTGTTACGAAATCTCCATCTTGCTGTGGTATTATTTTCTTGTATCAGCATGTTTTCCAACATGGGAATAATTACTTGTTTTCGTTTCCACTCAGAACGAAACACAATGATTTCTTATTGCAGTTACCAACAGCTTTGTTTCGCTTGAGGAACCTAGCCGAAATATATTCGGAGTGAGGCCTTCGAGAGTCAAGTTCCAATTAATACTCCAAAACAATGTTGTGCCTTCTTGCTAACTCTCTGCAAGAACTTTCGCAATTGTGTTGTCCATAAATGCTCGAAGAATCAGAATAAATGCATCCGGGGACATGGCCGAAGTTAATTCTAAATATATGGCTCTTTCTGTGAAACATGAGTGATTTAAGCATTTGGGCCAAATACTGCTTACCATTTTTTTCAATTCGCTCGTTGGGAAGTAGAGTGAAGCATGACAAGTTCCATGAATCAAATCTGTAATATAATTTATAATTGCGATAAGCCACCTCGCACCCCGACCTAAACGATCTATTGTGCTGCACCCTACTTAATTATCCGTCCAGTCAATATTCAGGGTTTTAATGAATTTGATAATACTACTGGCCGGTACAAGATACATACTATCTGAGCTCATTGTTCTCCCTTCTAGATGTTGCAGTCTTTGCTGTAAAATGGCTGGGCAATGGCACATAACATGTTCCGCTGATTCCGCTTCCAGATCGCAGAAGTGGCATCCATCTGTCGTACTTAGGCCCATCTTCTTAAGGTGATAACTTAAGGAGACATGACCTGTGAGGAAGCCAGTAAGCAGCCTCAACTCAGGTTTCCTAAGTTCAAGACACTCCTTAACCCTAACAGACTGGCCCGTAGGAGGACTTTTGAACATCCTCCCAGCGTTTTACCGCTTCTCTAAGGTGTCCCTTAGTGACGCGGCAGAAGGAATCTGGTCCAATAAATGGAGAGGCCAACAGCTGCCTCGTTACCTTCGATTCCAGTATGACCTGGCACCCACATAAGTGTTGTCTTATTTGAGGTTGCCAGATGTTTAATAACCTTCAGGCAATTCCATACCAGCCTTGACTCAACGGTACAAGACCTAAGAGCCTTTAAGGCCGACTAGCTCTCTGATACAATATTATTCTTTGCATCGTTTAAGCCTTTTGCTAAGCCTATCCTAGCGCAAAGTTCTATAGCTTGTTCTTCTGTTTGAAAAACGGTAGCATTGGTACCCAAGGACTTCGAGAGGGTAGTGCCACTCCCGTGTATTCCTATCCCCGCCCCATCTTTCGTTTTTGAACTATCTGTAAACCATACCATGGACCCTCGCTCAAAGGATGGTCCATGTGCACTCCACACATCCCGGTCAGGTAACCTAACACAGAATGGTTTGTGGAAGTCCAGTTTAGCTGGCATACAGTCGAAAGGCATTCCTATGATAGGGTCTGTCTGAAATTCCTTAAGGATTTCCAGATGACCCACAATATTGCCAGGTTTGATATTTCCTTCCGCCTGCATTTTCAGGGCCATAATTGCAGCATCCTTTTTAACATGCGGGTGTAATGGTGTGAGTCCTAGAAGTGTCTCTACCGCCGCGGTTGGACATGATTTCATTGAGCCCGTAACACCGATGCAGGCTACGCGCTGAACCTTATTCAATAAGGTTTGCGTTGCCTTCTGCTCAGTTTTAGGCCACCATACAACCGATGCGTCGACCATATGCCTAGATCATTTTTGGTTGTAGTCCCCAAGTACGCCCATAGATTCTTTGACAAGCCCAGAAAGCCTTAGTGGCTCTATTTTGAACTTTCAACAAATGTTGGTTCCAGTTCAGTTTTTGATCTAGGATAACCCCTAGATATTTAACCTCGCTGTAAAAAGGAACAGTAGTACCGTTTAACGAGGGAGCTATAAGCGCAAGCTTTTTCCTCCTCGTGAAAGGAACAATGCCAGTTTTGTTTGGATTGACACTGAGCCCTTCCTGGTAATACCACTGCCATGTTATATTGAGTGCATTTTGCATGCGATCAGAAATCACGGCATCAAACTTGCCTCTGATTATAATAGCCACATCATCCGCATAGCCCTGGACATCAAATCCATGGCTACTCAGAAGGACCAGTAGTAATTCAATAACCAATGACTTGGGGACAGCCCTTTACGGCCCTGATTGTTTCTGACTCGCCACCTAGTCTGGCAGTAATCTCACGATGTTCCAGCATGGAACGGATCCACCTAATTGTAGAAAGCGGAACCCATTTTTCCTTTTTTCCGAGGCTAATTGGCCGATATTCCTTGGTTTAGGTGTCTGGACGACTCCCCCCTCCCCCTTTGGTATAAAGACCACATTTACTTTCCTCCATTGTTTCGGAATATAGTTAAAAGCATAAATTGCCCGAAACATCTGTATCAAGCTGGGGACTATTTCCTCAATACCTTTTTGAAGTAAAGCTGGAAAGTTACCATCCCCTCCAGCGGATTTGAAAGGTTTGAAAGACCCAATAGCCCATCTCACCTTGCTGATGGCTCCGGTTTTTAGTGATCCTCCCATCTTGCTACTGGAGAAGTCCTAAATCATTTGAATGATCACTGGAAAGGACTTTCTGGAGATGAGCTGCAGAGGTGCCCCAGAGAAATTTCTCCAGGTAGCCCATTTGGATTTTCTTAATTCGAGGTTATATTTCGTCAAGGCCATCTTAAACTCGCCTCATTCACCGGTGCGTTTAGCCTTGTGGAATAATCTTTTCGATGTTTTCCTCAGTTTACCCAGCGTCCCGTTCCACCAAAGGACCATCTTTGTGGACTCTCTTCGCCTAACCGGGCAGCTGTTCCCGTAAGCCAAGTGTATAGAACTATGCAGCTGGTTTGAACAGATCTCCAAACCCTCTGGAGACTCTATGTTCTCCACAACCGAGGGCATTTCTGATTCGAGTGAGACTCTATAAGAGTCCCAGTCAATCAGTTTTGGAATTCTGATTTCCTGCCGCTGCATGGTCTCAGCCGCCGAATCGAATCTGATGTGCAAGTGATCCGATAATGAGGCCTCTTCAGCCACATGCTAGTTTTTGATTAAGTCGCTGAAATGCAGACTAGCAAGTGTCAAATCTAGGACCTCTTGCCTAATCGCATTTATAAAAGTAGGTTTCCTTAACCTACATTATTTGAGATCAGAAAATCAAAAAGGTACTCACCCCTGTTATTGATGTCCGTGCTACCACACACCGTGTGGTGCGCGTTTGCATCGCATCCTATCTGGTAGGCCGCCCATTGCGTTTGCAATGAGCTATGAGCCGCTTAACGTCAAGTGGAGGTATTAACTCTGAGTCTCCAGGAAAGTAGGCGGAGGTCATTATAGCCTCCTGTTTGCCTCTTTCATCCAGAACCTCCACCATTACTGCAAAGAAGTCCCTGGAGATGAACTCTGAAATGAGAATAAACTTAATTTGCGAACTGGCCAAAATAAGCGTTCTTGGACTCTCAGTTCCGTTATGATAAATTAACTTACCCACTTGATTTGGTATACCTCTAATCTGGTTACCTGTCAGCCATTGCTCCTGGATTAAAGCCATGCCAACATTTTTGGCAGATAAACCTACGACAAAGGACGTCCGAAGACGCCTGTGCATGATGCAAGTTTATCTGCAGGCAGGCGATGTACGAGTATGTCTTCATTTTTCCGAAGGCCTCTTCTGAATGCCCTGCTCATCATCCTTTTCTACATTGCCACCACCTGCATGCTTTTTTTGTCCGACCTATGGCTGACCAGTGTCCTCCATCGCCGTTCTGCTGGTCCCCGCATCTAGAGAGCCTCCAGACCTTACCAGTGGCTTGCGTGGGGGGAGCCCCTTGCGGGGCCCTCCCTAGTGAAACCTCTGACGCCTTCCCCTCTCTTTCGCGCCTTCTCCTCACCTGTATCCTGGAGAGGGCGGGTACGGGATACAGGTCTTGGCTACAGGTGCCGCTTCCGTAGCCTCCACAGGCTTGACCACTTGGGTCCCTCCGACAGAAGCCGGTTTAGCACCACCCTGACCACCCTTGGGATGCAGATGGACAGTCCCAAACTTATAGTTGACCTTTAGGCCAACCCTCGCATGCCCCTGTTTTGACTTTTGATCAAACCAAAAAGCTTCTCTGAGGGCAATTCAGCACTATTTGGGAAGGTGCCGAACACAATCCTGGCTCGAGGCAGGTTTTCCGCCTCGGCCACGATCAGCTGTGCATCCTTCCATGGCTTGATAGTTCCTGTGGCCTCCCTGAGCCACTGAACATTGGCCGGGTCTGCACAGGTTAGTACCAGCCAACTAGGCCGAAGCTGACTGCCAAGGAACTTAGGTTTAAGCTCCTTGGCCTCTTGCTCTAGAACCTTATCTAGGATGCCTTTCTGGACAGCCTTAATAGTTAGTACCCTCATCATTATATATAATAGTTAGCTCTAGTTGGAAGGGGGGGTTATTTTCCCCTTACGCAGTGGCGTAACTACAAATCACGGGCCCCTCGCAAAATTTTTCTTGGTCGCTAACAATAGTACTTGTACCTATTAACAAGTAAAGCTTTTAGATAAAAACTTATTTTTTTCTATTGTCGAGCCTCGCATTATTTAAAAATATCTGATTTCGTGACTAGACGAAACAGAACGTGATTTATTTCATTGGCTTCAAATAAAACGAAATATCAAGCATATCGAAATATACTCAAAATTGTCGAATTTTCAAAGTACATACAGATCTTGAAAGTTCTCAAATATCGAGTTATTCGTAAATATGTAAAACGAAAATTACTTGGACATTCTTGAATAATTTCGAATAGCCTAGGAAAAAATATAGAAATTTTGGCATAATTTTGAAAAATCTACTAAATATCACTATTCAAATTTATATGTGTTACTCTGCAAGTGTCGGAAAATTAAGTAATCTAGAATATAACGCGGAACTAATCTCTATATTATGTGCATCTCGATTGATCTTGAACAATTTCAATAATATCAAAAAATCTGCATATTAATGAATAATTTCGTAAAGCCTGTCAAAATTTAGAAAACCCATGAAAATTTCGAAATATTCCGAAAATTTGTCTAAATATAACTTAATGTTACTAATACAACCAAGCAAAATGCTACTCAGCAAGTTTATGCTTTGAAAATCTCGAATAACCTGATAGTTATGAACTACTAAAACATCAAAACATCATTTCCATGTTACAGTGACTGACTGGTTTGGCTCAAGTATCTGTTAATTCCCTTTCTAAAGATAAAGGCAATTGAAGGAACCATGAAATTGTTTTCAGTCGCGGTTAGAAAGAAGTTAAGAAAGTTTCAACAATTTCTTCTTCATTTTATGAGCACAAAATGGTAAAAGTTTAAATTTGTTTTGCTAAATGCTTTGATTGAGAAAAGGTTAAATTTGAAGTTCAAAATTGGTAAACTTGGAATGCAAAACGTATATTACAAATAAATTGACCCAGCAAACACTAAAATCGTTATTTTTGATGGTGGAATCTAAAGGCATTTTTATTCAGAATTCAGAGTCAGATTACGATAATAAGTCGGAACTTTTTCACCTTAAGCAACCGACAAGAAATTGTTGGGCCTGTCTGAAGAAAATATTTAATAGCAACTGGTCTTATTTCTTCTTTCTCTATAAATTTGACGACCACCTGTTCTTAAAAATTTTCTAGAAATGTCCCGTTTTGTAAATTTGAAATGGTGGTCTACTTTGAGCTTAATCTGAACTACAATCTATCTAATCTTGACTTTGAACCAATATTCAAACGCTCGATAAATCTCATGGGCCCCAATAGCCGTGGGCCCCCCGCAGCTGCGGGTGCTGCGGGTACCTATTTATGCCGCTGCCCTTACGTGGTATCAACCATGACAGTACGACAATTCACGAACATGAATGACATGACACAAAACAATGCGGCGTTATGCCGCCCACATCGCGCGAGTAATTAAAAATAAATTAATTTAAATAAATTAAATTTTAACAAAAATAAATTAAACTAAATATTAAATTGTGTCGTGTATTTACTCACGTAGACGTGAAATGGTGACCACCAACGGCCGTGTTTACGGCGATACACAACACAGATTTAAAAAAATGGAGGCTTCGTAGGATATTTCATACAAGTGTCAGGTACGTCTTCAAAAAGTATTTTTGTTATTGAAAAAAAAAAACAATTGTGGGAACGTGTGTGTTTTTACAGTATTTACTTATTTAATTCTTGTATTTTTTGCATGCGAGACATGCACAACAAATACGTGTCATTCGAAAAAAAAAACGCTATCGAAAATTTCATTATAGGGCCTCTGCTGTATTCTTCGATGCTCTCCTTCACCCTTGCCTGCCATGATGCAAGCGTCGACCGACAACATTCTCCTCCCTCTGTCTCGGCCCATCGACTTCGTTAATCCTTCTTACGAGATAAAACATTTCAACGGAGCGATCGACACCTCTGTTCAGCTGATCTGAAACCAGACAGACCGAAACCAGCCATGTTTCCCAGGGAGACGAATTCACTTGCGAGATAGTCCTGTAGCGGATTACTCATTTGTTCTCCGCCACAATGTATCAACTACATACATTGGCGTTCGAGCTTACCCAATCACAACTACAACGTTTTCACGCCGCTCAACGTTGCATCACTCCACTTCTGCTGTATAATAAATAGCTCTGGTGTATTGGGTTATTATCCCCTTACGTGGTCTGCTGAACCAATCACTGTAAAACAATTCCCAAACACGAATGTCACAATAAAAAATCAATTAAAAAGAAACCGAGCAAACGGCGCAGTGGTTAAAGCTGCAGCGTTTGGATCGGGAGGTACCGGGTTCGAATCACGATAGGGGCGGGATGCAAAAGGGATTTTTCATGATCTGATTACGATCGGTGATGACGATGAACACAACTATGACCCCCTGTTGAGAGTGCAGAATCCATGGGCCGACCCACTTTTCATGTCAGCACTATAGGTTGGCATGAAGCAATACAATGTGTAGGTGGTTTATACAAAGCGGGTCCTATAGCCGTACGTCCTCGATTTGGCTACTACTGCGTAGAGTAGGACGGTAAAATTAACTGCGAAAGAGTTGGGAGTGCGTTGAGCCCCAGAAAAAATTGCATAGATTAAAAAAAAAAAAAAAAAAAAAAATTAAAAAGAAGAGCAACACCCCACATCGCACAGTGATAAAAATTAAACTAAAATGGTGATGAATATTAAATTAAAAATAAATTCATTATTGTTTAAAAATATAAATTAAATTAAATATTATATTGTGTCGTGAATCGACTCGCTAAGTCGTGAAAAAGTCTTGACAATTTCTCATCTACGTAAAATTATTATCTATCTGCGTGCGATGATAATTTCTGTTTACTTTTTGTGTTTCAATGTTTTTGTTTAAGATATTTCTAAATTAAATTGTAACGTCCGTTCCATTTCACTCGGATCGCAATGAGATTCAAGTATTGTGGTTGAACTGTATTACCTACTTATTGTTCATTGTTTGAAAGAAAAAATAACAACAAAAAAAAAATATTTTTTTTGTTACCAAAATGTACATTGCACGAAATAGATATACCACAAATGTACAATTGTATGTTAGTATTACACGCACCGCCCCGATCGAGGAATTGATTTATTTTCATTAATGAATTGATATAACCTATACACCCAGACTCTATGCAATGGATCATAAATTCATTAAGCATTGGAATTTTTTTTTTGCGGAGAATAAAAACTTACGAGATGTTTCTACTGTTATTATCCCCGCTAATTGCGTTTTTTTTTTGTTTTTTTTTGGATGAGGTGATTTTGGATGAGGAGGATTTGAAAAACATTAAGTATCACAATTTCAAACATGAAATAACAAAAATTAAATATATGTGATATATACAAGAAAAAAAAATATAAAGAGTGAAAAATAGCTTGTAAAGCTTGTTAAGTGAAATTGCGAACAATTTGTAATTTTGGTGTATTGCAATTTCAAACGAAAAATACCTAGCCTAAAGTATATGGGTTATACAATGTTCGTTTTTTTTTTCTTCTTTGAGTGAAATCTTGTGAATTTGTGACACTAAGTATTCAAAATTAAAGCAATTTAATTGCAAAATTTAATTATATGATGTACCAATGGAGTGATATTTTTTTTTGTTCCAGTATTTACTTCATAAACCGTCTTTAGTGTTTGTTGTTAATATATCTCAAATGAGTAGCCTAATAGTACATTAAACTTTCGAATTGGTGACTGTGTGGGTTGAGTAGTTTATGAATATTCGCCGTTGTGTTACTTTTATTATTCGGCTTGGTATCGTAGCGAAAAGCTGGCGGTACTACTTTGCTCACAGTGCATAACGGTTGACAATTGACAGGCGGTTTTTTTTGGAGGGTTTGGAGGTTTTGTATAACAAGCGGTTGTCCTCATGAACGCGTATAATAGATAAGTGTTATTCTAATCTTATTTTGATTTTGTCTTTATTATTTTGTTTTTTTTGGTGTTATGAAATTGTAGTTAAATATTAAAATTACTTATACTATTAATTTTCTTGATCTTGCCAGTTTGTTTCCAAGTAATAATTAGTACATTTATGGCATTATAATTCAACGTCAATTGTTTTTTTTTTTTGTTTTTTTAGCAGCTGAATAATATCATTTTGTTTCTTTCATTTGAGACGTTTCTGTTTAGCAGGAAACCGGCTTTGTCGAGATCGTGGGAAGCGCTTTCTTCGTCTTCGATTACTGTCAGGTAACACTATATTTTAATTTAATATGTTCCGAAGATTGTAAGAGAATTCAATCCAGTTTCGAACTGATGAGCTTATGATTATGAAAAAATCAATCCTCTCATCAGGCCGCGGCGACTGGACTGACTATACCACAATTTACATTCTATATATACAGAATGTCCTGTGCTTTATATACTAGCGAATCGTACTAATATAGATAAATTCAATTGATTTTTTCATAATCATAAGCTCATCAGTTCGAAACTGGATTGAATTCTCTTACAATCTTCGGAACATATTAAATTAAAATTAAATAAATAGAATTCTGTCTATTAGCCGGTTTTCGTTGAATTTACCGTTCGTAATACTAATATGTTTCTACGTGTTAATAAATAAAACACATTTAAAAGTGTCGTAAGACCGGTAGCATATTTAGAAATTATAAGAATTAATTAACATTCAACAAAAATTAAAAAAAAAAAAAAAAAAATAAAATAAAAAAAAAAATAAAAAAAAAGTAACACTATATTGTTTTTTTTTGTATTGATAGATTTCCGGTTGGAAAACATTGTTATTAAAACAGCAAACTTAATGATATTAATTAACTGTCACTTGCTGGTAACAGTACGTAATTTTTGAAAAAGATTGTACTTGCTAAATTATAAATTATTATTAACGTACTTTTTTTATAGTTGTAAATAAGTAAAAATTTGTAATTTATTTTTTTTTCTCCCTCAAACTTGATAAGATTATTATTATAAATAAATGTGTAAAATCTTGTTAAATTTAAATTTATTGAAGCACAACTTATTTTTCATTATGAGTGGCTAAAATAGTTTGGATATGGAGTGACCGATTTGAGGTGAGTTGATGTGAAGTTGAGTGTCCGTTTTCGTTTCATGCCAGTTAGTGTGATGTAAGAGTGCCAGGATGCAATCTCCCACGACAATATACCTCTCCGTTCGAGCTAGCGGCAGAACAAGGCCGTATCCTGGAATCGCACAAAATCCCAAAAATACTAAACATTTTTTTTTTGTTAACGTTATCCTCTTAAAGGGATAGTGTTACAAAATTCAATTTAATTCATTATTTAGTTGTGACTTTGAGATTTTATTTGAATGGAGCAAAAAACTAAATATAGTTAAATATTGGTATTTCGGATATTTTTTAATAAATAATAGGAGTATTGACGTTTATACTTCTTTAGTGGTGTTACAGCAAATGAAATAATTTAACAAATGAAACAATTAAAACAGAATTTTTTATTATGAAATTATTTTATTCGATTTTTTTATTCGTTTTCTATTGTTGTCTACAATTTTGTTATTTAGATATGTATTTAATTCTAAAAAACATCCTTCATCGAAAAAAAATTTCCTTAATATTTTGATCCCAGGTAACATTTGCTGATAGGTCTACCAATGTTTTTATATATAATTTTTTATATATAAATGAATGATCTTCTGAAATATTGACTACCAAATTACCAAGTACTAGATCTGGAGTTATAATTTTATGGGAAATGTACCCTGCTAAATGCTTTAAACCATCGGACTGTAAACAGTCCAATTCGTCGACAACTTCATCTCTTGTATTTACACTTTAATTTAATGTCAGTAAGTTAGGTTATGTTAGGTTTGGATGGCGGTCCACTAGGACCAGGCATAGACACAAAAATGGTATGTAGCCATACCACAATAATTATTTCCTCTAACTCATTGGAACCATTTTGAGCTGTTAACAAAGCGCTGGATACTCCTTACGTCCATCCTACAGAGGTCCGTCAGGTCTTTGAAGAGGGGTGCCCCTAGAAACTTTAGTCTGTTTAGTGCCAGTCGAGGGCAGGTGCAAAGAAGATGAAGTACTGTCTCTTCCTGCTCATCGTCCTCGCAACAACGACAGTACTCATGTGAGAAAACACCAAGTCTACTCGCATGCAAACCTATGAGACAGTGCTCCGTAATCACTCCATCAACCACACTGATCTGACCTCGCTGAAGTGAGATCAGCTATTTGGATCTCGTCAAGTCCAACTTTGGCCAGACCTGCCGAGTTATTATGCGAGAAGTGCAACTTGACCATTGTCATTCGTCAGCTTGCTAGCTTCTTCCTGAAGCAGCAGTTTCTATACCGCAAGAGGCATTTTAATATCCTTTCTGCTTTCTGAGAAGTGGTCCGTTGTACCACATCGACCCAGTTCATCGGCGTTTATATTCCCTGTACTTATGAAATGTCCTGGTACCAATAAAATGTGGATGTTGAACTGATCTGCCGTCTCGTTAAGAGATGATAGACAGTTCTGGACTACTTTGGACGTGAGGAGGTCTGATTGAAGCGCTTTAATGTCAGCCTGACTATCCGTATATATGCGAATATCACAAACTGATATTACATTTTACCTCAACCAGTCTACGACTTTCTTTATTGCAGTTACTTCAGCTTGAAAAATGTTACATTAGTCAAGGAGACGGAAGGAGAGATTTAACAGAAGTTCCTGGCAGAACACTTCAGCCCCGAATTTCCCGTCCCGTTTTGAACCATCAGTGATTATAACTCCTGGTTTCAAAACTGCACCCACCATCCAGTCCTCCCTGGATAGGATCCTAGTCCGGAACTTTGTTTCTTAAGATAGTAACGGGACATTATAGTCGGTGCCCTGTATTGTTGCAGGTTCACATTAACATGGATGTCAGTCGTATGGCAGTACAAGCTGCCAACTGTTTCCCCAAGATATCTATAGGAGTCAAAAATAGCAGAGTCTCTAGTGCCTGAGTGGATGTAGTTTTCAGTGAACCACTGATCCACAGACAGATTGTTCTCTGAACTTTTGTCAACAGCTTTTGGTTGACAGTTTTGTCCAGAGCAGGCCACCAGACTATTACCCCATACAAGAGTATGGCTCTGACTACTGCGGTATAAAGCCAATGCACGATGGGGGGCTCCAGACCCCATCCTTTCCCAATTCTTGCATTTTTGCAAGAGTATAGCGCTACCGTAGCTTTCTTTACCATTTCCAGAATATTAGGTTTCCAATTTAATTTGCTATCCAAAACGAGACCCAGAAATTCCGCTTCAACTGTAAAAATTAAACAAATCCTATTTAAAGTGGGAGGATCGATATGTGTAACTTTATATTTCCTAGAGAAGAGAACCAATTCGGTTTTGTGTGGGTTCACATTCAACCCACAGCCATTGGCCCAATTTTTAATTTTTAATTTTTAATTTTTAATTTTTTATTTGGAATTTTCTATTTTTAATTCTAATTTTAAATTTTTAAATTTAAATTTTTTATTTTTAATTTATAATTTTTAATTTACAATTTATAATTTTAATTTTTTAATTTTTAATTTTAAATTCTTAATTATGAATTTTGTATTTAAAATTAGGAATTTTGAATTTTTAATTTTCAATTTTGAATTATGAATTTTTAATTTTTAATTTTGAATTTTGAATTTTGAATTTTGAATTTTGAATTTTGAATTTTGAATTATGAATTTTGAATTTTTAATATTCAATTTTACATTTTTAGTTTTTAATTTTTTATTTTGAATTTTTAATTCTTAATTTTGAATTTAAAATTATGAATTTTGTATTTTGCCAGTTAATGGAGTTTTTGCTTCGTGTTCGGTAACAGATGATTGTCGCGAATTTCAATATTGTTGACCTGATGTGATCTTTTTTCGTAGAGTGGAATTTTGATGTTCGGTGATATCGTTAATGTGTTGTTCCCGCGATTAATATTTGCTCCTAATTCTTTCAAGGTATCGTCACCGATAATACCATCGAATGTTTTTAAGCCAGGTAAAACGAAAAATTCAATCATGTTGATGATGCCTAAGCTTTTGAAAAATTGTCCGCTAATTTTTTTGCTGATTCCTATATCTCCTGCTGCTGATCTGATTTTAAATTGAACGTTGGTTGTCGGTATCGATTAGGAATTTTAGTATGCTTGATCTTTAAGTTTATATTCTATATATGGTATGCTAGAGAGGCATCCATCATTTCGTGATCAGCTATTCCCTCTTCGACATTTTCTTCCACTAGTTGGTTATAATGATCCTCCACTTCCTCTTGAGTTTTCATGTGATTAATTCCCTGCAGTTTCCGTGGTTCATTTTGATACGAGTTTTCCCGTTTGAATTGTTCATTATTTTGATAGTTTGGGCGATTGATGTAATTGACCTGCCTTGTTTGCACCGATTGGTACCGGTGGTTTAGGATTGTTTGGTCTAGGCGGAACTGGATTTGCTTGGTGTTGAATATTATATACCATTTTCTACTGTTGTAGTGGCATCGCTCCAGAATTTCTTTGTGGAATGTACGGTTGTCTTGGTACAATTTGAATTATAGGTACGGTTACAGAATTACTATAATTACTTTTATGAATTGGTATGTTCCTGAAGTTCAGATTCTATATTTCTAGACAAGATGTGTACGCTTCCGGAAGAGTTTGTGGTCTTTGAATCATTAGCATTCTTGACAGGTCGCCATTCAAACCTCTGATAAATACGTCTAATGCCCGATTCCGGTAAGTTGCGATGAGAACTTTAATAGTCTCAGGTGTGTAGTCCTCTGTTTTTATTTTGTTCACTATGAGCGAAAACTGGTGGTTCACGTTTGCGTAGAATTCATCCAAGCTCATGTTTTGTTGGTAGAGATTGCTTAGTTGATGTTCGAGGGATCGCAAATCTCTTTTATTCGAGTAGTGTAGAGAATACGTGGACGAAATCTTTGTTTAGCGCAGACACTTGAACGAAATAAAAATTTTACTCACCACGAGCTTACAAATTCCTCACTGTCAGGCGAAAATAATATATTTTCACTCGAATATTACTCAGCTGTATAACGCTGTGAACCTGTTGAAAAATGCAACTATTTTACTTCGAGTCCTTTAGTATCAAAGTCACCGTTAAAGAGCTGTTGGTAGGAATTTGGATGACTTGATCGAAAGTTGGCAAAAAATTCTAATCTTTTTCACCACTCCTATAAATATTCACCACGGTAAGGTGAATTGAGATTTTTTTTCCAGTCGAATATAATCTTATTGTATATGCTTGTAGAAGTTTTAAGGAATTCAACAATTTTATTGATGGTACTCCTATAAAAATTCACCATGATAAGGTGTAACCGTGCAGCATAAAATTAGCTACAAGTAATCCTGAAAACCACTATAACAAAGACCTGCGAAACGTGATAAAACCTGTTAATTTTTGATACAAGCTTATAGTCTACCTCTGTTTTGAACTAAATGATCTAATACATATTTAAATTCTTTAGTATTTATTCAATCTATTCACGATTATGCTGGGTTAGTTCTATAATTAAGCCATTTCAACAAAATTTACATAACCGCATAACTTTATGTCTGAATATTCCCATTTCAACTAAGGAAATATGAAAAATGTATCCATATTTTGTTATCAACAAATTCAGAACCATTAAAAATATTATACGTGATGACTGACAGCAAAAATATGCTACATTGTGTTATAAGGCCAGGCAGTGGCAGCAGTAAAAAGTCAATTCGTTCCATCCTCCAAAAACTGAAGGATAACGTGCGGATAGCAAACTTTTTGTCGGTTTTAAACTTTTTTTTTTATCAACAATTTTAATGTGTATATGCTTTTCTTGTTCTGCTAAATGAACCGACAGCTCATAAAAAAAAAAAAATAAAAAAAACAAACACAATGTATACGGACCACTATCGTATAGGGGATATAAACTAGGTGAGGGCAATCATAACTTTGAAATAAAATAAAATTTTTGCTGTTAATTGCAATTTGCCTGCGAAAATATAGTTGCAATTTTTTATTGTTATTGTAAGTATTGTGTGCAGAAATAATAAAACAGAAGTTTTTCATTTGCAACAGCAACACCAACCACGACACTAGAGACTGGGAATGGTGGGGGTGTAAAAAAGCTCGTATTTTTATTTAATTTTTGTTTGCTTGATTATAAAATTTGTATTTTGTACAGATTAAAATTAAAAAAAAAAAACAAAACGTATGAAGCTGTTTTATGTTTGTGCTTGCTTGATATATTCGAATGATTTTTTGTGATAAATAAATTTAATGCTTTTGCCGTTCTATAATTTTTTTAATTTTTTGAAATGTACCAGAAAACTTTATTTGGACATGTATATATTTAACAACTTTTGAAAGTTTGAGTTGTACATTTTTTGTTTTTTTTTTCGTTTTTGAACAGCCAATTTTTGCAATGAGACGTATGTGTGTGTATATGTATAATTTATAGCATTATGTCACTGCGATTAAAAAGTTTGTGTTTGGAATTGCAGAGATATAAACGGGTAATGAGTAACGCCAGATGTATGATTTAATTATGGCTTTAGTAATTCATCTGCGGATATTATTTCAACTGATAAATTATTTTGAATGAATGTTTGTAAAACGATATGAATTTATTTGTTTGAAATAACTGTTCATCAGTTAAAATACTGGTTAGGTATTGCTGAAAATAAACATTTATAAAATAATCTAGGGTCTAGCAAATTTTAATTTTTTTTTTCGCTGGCGCTACATCCCATAAAAGGATTTGACCGCTGGATGATGAAGTTTCGTAATAATTTTTTTAATGAATAATGATTGATTAATTTATTGATCCTACATTAACCAGCCATGATTTTTTCATCATCCGCCGGGAATCGAACCCAGGACTTCCGGAGGTTAAGAAACAATTATTAAGTAAAGTTTCTCCCCGAAACTTTACTATAGAGATAATATTGATTTTTTAGCAATTGAAACAGTACGTTTACGCTGTCTCAAAGGAACCTCAACAGCTGCATGATTCACAGAAACCCAAACAGACCACTTTATAGAAGCCATTGACATATTTCTCACAACCTCGTCTAAAAATAATTGTTGGGTAACATTTCGTTCTGTTCGTTGGAATCGTCAAAATTCATCATAATCGGTTAAAAATAGCTAACTTATATTCTAATTGATTATATTCCACTTTAACTAAAATTCATTTTAGAATCCATAAAATTGCACTAAAATCCGTTAAGAAACAGGCATGTTCTGGTCTAATTGTACAAATTAAAGAACTTCATCTAAAAATTATTTTAGATTCCCATTTCCAACACACATGTTACATTTGATCAAGCACGTTTAGACAAATCTAGGTTGGAATTTTTACTTAATTTGTAAACACAATATCACAAAATTTCTAACTTCATTGCACCCATAATTTTGTGTTAATTAAATTTGGAAATCAAGCTCGTTTTTTTCAATATTTTATAATTAAATTGCATCCAAATTTTTGCTCAAACTCTCGATTGGATTGAAATTGAATTTTTAGCCCAAATTTTGTTAAAATTTTGTTTTACCACGTTCTAAATAAAAATATGCTTCTGTTATTAAACAAAATTCTTTCAGATTTTTGCTGGATTCTGTAATGCTTGTCACACTCATTAGCAATTCTACCCCAAAAAAAAATCCCAACCTAGCATACATAAAAATAGCATCCCACCATTGATAATATTCATCTTCAAATAAACCTATCGAGTGACTCGTTGGTCTGTTGTCCCGCGTCAAACTGACCAAAATATTTCTGCCAGAGGAATGGGAAATATGGTCAGGACAATTCTGTTAAGTTACATCTCTACACACGCGGTCTAGCTCTTCCTGAAGGGAATGGATGCAGATTGCGAGGAAGTGTAGGTTTGTGTTTGTGGAACACGCGAGTAAAACCCAATAGAGCTGAAATGCCTGCATTCGCCATAGCAGTGAGACTCACTCGTACAGAGTTGGAATGCCACTGCACCATTGGTAATGTGGTCAACAATTCTATCAATCAGAAATTACAATCCTTTTTTACTTTCTTCTAGGATTACTGAAGGCTTTTCGGGTAACAGGGTTGACGTTGAGGTTATATATTATATACCGGTGATCAGAGAATGAGTGCTCATTCTCCACTCTCCATCCCCTGATCATATGAAAAATAGTATCTGACGCAAATGTCACATACAAGACCTCCTGTCGATTCCTGACAATAAATGTTGGTTCTCGCCCAATATTGCAAACTAAAAGGTTAGTATTTAATAAGTATTCAAAAAATAACTCACCC